>CM067524.1:634104-1354034 GCA_034509495.1 Acestrorhynchus altus
ACACACACACACACAGCTTCTAGATGGTTTTGCTTTCAGTAGAAAAAATGGTTTGAATAGAGTTGAATGGGCCAATGGGTTTATTACAGACACTCCAACATCAGTCACTGACCAGACGCTGTCAAACACACTCACTCACACACACACACACACACACACACACACACACACACACACACACACACACACACACACACCCGCCGAACCCCCGCCCAGACCAGCCCACGTCTGTTCGTCTGTCTGTCTATCCATCTACACAATGGAAATCCAAACACGCAGAGAAGATTTTTTCCATGCAAATGTGAAATTTATACAGGAAAAGAAGAACAGGAGAAATCAGCCCAAAACACACACACACACACACACACACACACTGTTTCCACACACAGAACATACACTGCCAGCACTGCGTTCAGAACAGTCGTCTGCTGAAGACTGACAGGTTCTGGAAGAACCAGAGTTTGAGTAAAGATGGAGTAAAGATCTACATGCACTTTCCAACCTTCAGCATCTTCAGAGTTCAAACTACACTCTGGACTCTGTCACAGTATTACAGCCATGGTCTGGAACACCAACCATAGTATGCACAACATTACAATCATGTTCTTCCCTGGCAACCCACAACACCAACAATAGAACCTGTAGCATTACACCCATGGTCTTCCATTGAAATCCAGAACACCCACTATAGAACCTGCAGCCAAGGCAATGTGGAACACAAACCATCTGCAGCATTACAGCCATGGTCTTCCCAAGGCAACCCCAAAGGCCAACCATAGAACCTGCAGGTTTACAGCCATTGAATCTCACAGCAATGACATGGAAGCCACAGAAGGCACCAGATTTGGCCTGAGCTTTGCAGACTCTGCAGGGTTCTGAAAACAAATCCACTCATTCTGTCACACAAATCAGTTTGAATAGAGTGAATTTTGAAGGACTTTCCCAGTAGACCACCACTGGTAGTCACTGGCTCAGATAACAAGACGACCTTATTTGACCTTTTCAGGTTCAGGGGTTATCTGTTTAAGGCTTTGTGTGTGTGGCTGGACGGGGGAAGTCTGATCTTCTTGGTCAAATGTGACCCAGATTCAGTAACTCACTGAATCTGATATTTTTGGTTCTAATTTGGGCCACTTTCATGTGTGGTGCTCAAATCTGATGCATATCTTCTATGCTGCTATGACTCATTCTGAACAGCCAGATTGTAATTTGTGCAACTTTGTCAATTAAACTTGACATTCCTAACAAATGTGTGCTGAGGAAAAGTAAAAATGGACAATAGTAGGGAAGGAGGACTTCAGTGGTGGGATAGCGAGGAATCTGTTCAAACTAAAGTAGAAGCACATGTCGCTGCCATTCCGAGATTTCCAGAGAAATTGCTACAGTAGGGAGTGGCTGCAGTTTCAAAGTAAAATAAACAGCTTAAAGCAAAGTTAAAGAAACCAAGAACACAAACCAAAAATGTGGGAGTGGCCAAAAAAAGTGCCTTTTTCATAGCGAGCTCACATGCATTCTCTGTGATAAGCCCAGCTGTCAGATGCTGGAACTCCTTGAACGATCCTGTGATGCTCAAGAAGACGACATTGAAACCTTCGGTGCTGCGATTACACCGAGCTTTTGCACGTGCTCATTAGTTTGGGAATGTGAAGTGTTCAGACGAATGTCAGATACAGGTCATATTAAAATGATTTGGAATTTGGATTCAGGCCAGTTTTACCTGCTGTTCAATGTACATTTTGATGGACAACAGGTCTCAATCAGTGTTTGTTGCATTGTCCATAACAATGAATACAGGGTTTGAAAGGGTTAATGCTGGTGGGAATGGCAGCAGCTCATCTTCAAGTCAGTCCTGCTTTTGCCTCAGTGGAGACAATCAATGAATCAGTGTGTGGAGGCACCGTGGTCAGCACCGTGGTCAGCGCCGAGATCAACGGTCTGTTGTCACACATCACTTGTCCAGAAGGAAATTTCTTATGATGCCAGATCATCTTTGTTCTTGGTTACAGTCACTTTTACAGTCCACCATTACATTAATGAGGTCCTGCAACTGGTGGTTCTACCTTCTCTGAACACAATCTCTAATCCAACAGAACGATGCTCGTCCACATACACCTGCCATCTCAACAGATCGCCTTGAAGACACAGATACTATGCCGTGGTCAGTCTCTATTCAAGCTGCATGGGATGGATTAGCACCTTAGGAACCTCTACAACTCTGTTCGTTAAACCCGATGCCGTACTTTTCTTTCCCAATAGCACTGCAATCTGTATTAAATCTGTGTTATATCTATGTTCAGCTCCCTCTGAGTTTAAAGGGTTACTGTGAGGGGGTTAATAAGACAAGGCCTTCCATATGAACATCGTTCTCAGATGAGATGAGGCTGGTGGCTGGGTGGTACAGCAAGAGTGATTACTGTGAAATTACAGGGTGGTTCAGTGTTTGGATCAGCTGGTCTTATTTCCTCTGGAGGAGATAATCTTTAGACACTGTCCCCAAGTCTATTAGTCCCACGATCTCCCGACCAACCCATCGAAACCATAAATCTACATCTCTGGGTCCTTTGTTGTGTGTGGATCGAGTTTCATGTGCTCGGCCCTTCAGGTCTGTTTAACAGCAGTGCTGTACCTCACCATACGAGTCTAAGGAAGATTTCGTTGAGGGCTTCTTTGGACACGCTGCAGTAAACATTAGGGGACTGAGGAGATAGCATCGGCGGGTCGTCCCAGAGCGGCGGGGGACAAGCTGTGGGAAAGTGTGTGAAACTGGCACAGCAGTGGAGTTCCCTGAGCGCAGGATGGGGTGTAATTATGGCTGAATATCTCTTCCTCTCTCTCTCTCTCTCTGTTTTTCTGAGCCACATCAGCAGCACAGACATTTCTACAGAGTTTGATTTCAGGATGTCTCACAGGCCCACGACAAATAAGTTAAGGATACCAGGAGAATCCTGGTCATTCAGTGTTTCTTCTGACATCAAAAGAATTAAAAAGAGTTTATCCTGTTTTCAGACATTATTATAAGTAAAGTCTAAAACTGTCAAATAAAACACAACCATTTGATAGCTTTTGCTGATCTTTAATACCGGCTACCGGACTGTGTTTCTGATACAGTTTCAGTAACTACACTGCTGATCTTTAATACTGGCTACGGGACTGTGTTTCTGATACACTTTCAGTAACTACACTGCTTTTAATTGAAATGGTACACAGCTGTGTTTCACAGCTCAGGAAGGTCATGAATTTGTCTTTCTTAATAACATACCAAGGTTATTTGGTCACAGCATTTCCTTTTTGCAGGGCATTTTATTATCCAGCATTAATGAGTAACTAAAACAAGCCATGAGGAAATAGTAATATAGATTCATATACTCCTGTCTGACTGTGGCTAATAATAATCACACTTCATAAATATCCCGTTCTGTAGATCCAGCATTGCGATGCTCAGAAACTTCTGTGAAAAAACAATAGAAAAAAAGAGAAAAGCTCTTGACGGAAACAGGGTGGATCTCTGAGGACAGCTATAGATGTCAGCAGCTTTTAGTAGTTGACATTCTTCAGAACAAACTCCGTTGACTCACAGTAGGGTGTGTATTATCGCCCACTGATTTCATCCCACCACCAAATGCATAATGCTTAATTGGTGGGGTAATAAAAAGGGTCAAGGGACCCCTTTGGCAGAGCCATAACTGAGAGTGTAAATTGGCGGTGTTGGATATGTTGGTACACTGGAGACTGACTCACCAACCACACATGACCATCTGCCAAACACATCACCCCAACACACTGGCTCACCATGCCAAAAACAACTCACCAACCAGCGAGGGGTTAGAATTGCAACTTACATTGATTACGCCATGTTTCAGTGAATATTTCTCAGTGCTCAATTAGTGCAACTAGCTATGAATTAGCATCAGCACCCATCAAATTGTATTTCAATCACATTTTAGAATGAAAGTTTTTAACATTACATTTTTAAATGTCTTTTAAATTACTGACATCCAAGTGATGTCAATAAAATGAAATATTAATTTCAGAAAAAACTTTCATCTCTTCCGTCATTACTGACATCCGAATGATGTCAATAATGTATGTTTAAAAGACATTTAAAAAAGATCTTGCAATAATGTTTGTTCTGGCTTCTTTGTGGGCATCTTTTTAATATTTATAACTGATGTTCAAGTAAAGTTAGTAACAGATGTTTAAAAAATGTTTAGATAAAAATTGTTCTGGCTTGTCTGTGGACGTCTTTTTAACATCTATTACTGATGTCTAAGTAACGTCATTAATGGATGTCTAAAAGACATATGATTAAAATGATGTTGCAATAACGTTTGTTCAGGCCTCTTTGTGGAAGTTCTTTAAATGTCTGATACTGACATCAGAGAAGAGAAGCCAGCAACATGTCAAACAACAACCATGTCATAGTCAGAGGGACAGAAGGGCAGCAATCCAAGAATGAGAGTGCCAGTGGCTACATAGTTCCCGATGCCCATGTCGGCACCAGGCAACCAGTGCAAATAGGCTTATGTCTGGATGCTCAAATCTGATCCGATTACTTGTGCAAAGAGACGTCTCAATCTCAATCAAATTCAAGAAGCATATCCTTTATGGGACGATTGGTAAAACTCTCAGAAGACGCTGTGTGTGATGTGTTGGGGAAGGTCAGAGAGTCCACTGTTTGAATTTTATGCTTTTCATTCTGATGACTGGCAGTCAGTCCTCACCCCAGCAGGCCAGCAGCATGATGGGAAAAGCAAAGCCATGTGGGTTTTGGTCTGTGAATCAGTCGTGGTTCCATTAAGCAGCTCTGAGAGTCAACAAGGAGCTAACCTTCAAACAGTGTACTCTGGTCTGCTTCTGAGGTCTGACTGGCTACCCCTTAAAAAAAATATAGATATATACTGTATATATAATATATATATTTATATATATATATATATAAATATATAAATATATATATATAAATATATAAATATATATATATATATATATAAAATATTAAAATGACTTCCATTGTCATGGTTCTGCATAGAACCAGTGTTCATATAAGAGTATTACATGAATTATCAAGGCTCTAAATAGTAAAAGAAGACTCGTAACAAGACTCTAGCCTTCTTTAGTGCTATATAGAACCATAGTTTAAAAATGTTAGAATCTAAAACATTTTGTATGCAAAGGAACTTTTAATCAGGCAGAGACAAATTTAAGCATTTCAATGGTTTAGATTATTTCGGACACTTGGCTTTGCTAAAGAACCATTAAAAACCTCTCAGTCATCTTTCCTGCTGACTGGTCTCCCAGTTCTTGCTGCCGACAAACATCCCCCCAGCATGATGCTGCCACCACCATGCTTCACTGTTGGAATGGTTTTGTCTAGGTGATGAGCAGTGCTTGATTTGCTCCAAACATGATACTTGGCATTCAGTTCAAATAGATCAAGCTTTTTATTTCTCATGGTCTGAGAGTCCTTTGGGTTCCTTTTGGCAAACTCTAGATGGGCTGTCATGTTCCTTTTTCTGAGGGGTGGTGTCTGTCTGACCACTTTACCATACAAACCTGATTGGTGGAGTTCTGAAGAAATGGTTGTATTTCAGGAAGGTTCTCCGACTATGATCACTCAGTTTGGTTGGGCGTCCAGCTTCCAAACTTCTTCCATTTATGGATGATGGTGCCCACTGTGGTTCTGTGTCTCGATACAAACCTGTCTCTGAGGTCTCCAGACAATTCCTTAAACTTCATAGCTTGTTTTGTGCTCTGACCTGCACTGTCTACTACGGGACCTTTATATAAACAGGTGTGTCTTTCCAAATCATGTCCAATCAACTGAATTTACCACAGGTGTCCAATCAAGAAACATCTGAAGGATTATCACTGGAAACAAGATTCACCTGTGCTCAATTGGGAATGTCATGGCAAAGTCTGTGAATATTACTGTAGATGTAGATTTTTTTATTTTATTTCTAACAAATTAGCAAAGATTTCAAACTTTTGTTTTCTGTATTTAGAACATTGGTTCTAAATACAGTACAATTTCATTTGTGACAATAGTAGAACCTATTATTTATTCTGTAAAACTAAAGGTTCTATAGAAAGCATACAGAACCATCTAAATGAGATTTTCCACCATAATGAAAACTCAGGTTTACGAGGGTCCAACGACTTTGACAGTAGTGGAACCCTCTTTGTGTTATGTAGAACCATTATTTAAAGGTTTCACATTATAACAAAGAACTAATTAACTTATAAACATACAAGAGCTTTTCCTTTAATCTGAAGACCTGTTTTTAATCAGGCAATAATCTAATGTTTTTGATTTGTGATTATTCAATATGAAACCATTTTCTTTGCTAGAACCCTTGTAGAACCTGTTGTAAGTGTAGAGTGTGGTGGACTGAAACCCAGGCTGCAGTGCTTTATTGATGTAATTCTCTTTTCCTGACTGAAAGCAGCAGGTTTTCACGGCCAGCTCACTAATGGAGTCTCGGAGGTCCTGGGCTGCACAGCACCGCCGAGTCAGGAGCGTCTTTGGAACAACCGCGCTCATGCGACGTGCCACATGTTTCTTTCCCAGTTGATGGATATTTATGAAACACGCATATCTCAGTATACAGTTGATGTGAATTCCAGCGTCCGCGGGGAGAAAGCGAGCCAGTCTCGCGACCAGCAAACCAGACAGATTTAAGAATGTGGCTCGAACTTGGCATGAGCTCGGAGGGCAGTCACGAACTGAGAGCGGGCAATAAACACTGAGGCACGCAGATGCAGACTCCACATGCAACTCCGCTGCGCTTTTCCATCCCAATCCGTTTTCAGGGCCTTCAGGAAGTTCACACACAAGCGACGAAGACAAGCCAAGGGTTTCTCTCTCCTTCTCTTTGGAACTCTTCGAGGATTTGAAATGGAGAAAGCAGAAGCTTCAGGAGAATCTGTTGTCATTAAAATATTGCTCTAAGTTGACAAAGTTGAGCGCAAACAATCCGTAAAGCTGTCTGGGCGAATCCGTCTCTCTGGGACGTGAAGGGAAAGATGGAAAAGTGGGAACCCTGTTGGAGGTCAGAGGGAAGATTCCTAACTCTCCATTGAACTGTCTTCGGGTGCTCGCCGGCCAGCACTAACGGTGACACATGGCCAGGAAGGCACTCGGTTTCCACTCCAAGATATTTACACTGTGTGTCAAAAGTTTGTGGACACCTGGCTTGCTTAAGGGAGGAGAGCTCCTGGGCCATTGTTTAGAAAAAACCTGATATTCAACAGAGGGAACTAATCTTCTGGGATTGTGTTGGTTTATTTGGTTTAGTAGAAGGTCATCTGCAGGAATTTGTAGCACGTGATCATTATTTGTAGAACTAGAAGCTGATGATGTAAAGTATTAGTTTAAAGCTGCATCTGTGCTTTAATCAGAATGGGGATCTAGCATTTCTTACTGGCTGAATTTCCTCCCTCTTCCAGATTCTCTGAAAGTTCTACCACCCAGACCAAGTTCCAAAGCATGCATTGTTAGGAGATTGGAAAAGCTTTACACAGGTAAGGAAATTTATTTTTAGGGGTCTTGCCCCAAGACTGTCAATGGTATAGTGTGTTGGGCCTGCCAGGGAATTAATTCTTAGAACCTGAGATTCGCATTTTGCAGCAGTTACATGCAGTTCTAGGCTTCATATCTCAGGATAAGAGTAACGTACAGACATATCATAGCACACTACAAGACCATTGTGATGAACTTCAGAGAGTACTCCAGCTAAAATTCACTCATTTCCAACAGAATTAAATCCCAGTTTAAATTCCAAAGGAGCTTCAAATGCATGTTTACTGCTCTGTCCATGTGAACATGATCAACCTGCATACAGACTCTGACTGATCAGAGAGAGGGGGCGGGGCTGATCATCAACCTGTATACAGACTCTGACTGATCAGAGAGAGGGGGCGGGGCTGATGCTCAACCTGCACACAGACTCTGACTGATCAGAGAGAGGGGGCGGAGCTGATGATCAACCTGCATACAGACTCTGACTGATCAGAGAGAGGGGGCGGGGCTGATGCTCAACCTGCATACAGACTCTGACTGATCAGAGAGAGGGGGCGGGGCTGATGATCAACCTGCATACAGACTCTGACTGATCAGAGAGAGGGGGCGGGGCTGATAACATCACTGATCCAGATTTTGAGTTACAGAGGAAAATGTGAAGGAAGGGGCTGTTCACTCTCTTTCTTTGCTCAGTGTTCAAATTTCAGAATAAAAGTTCTGAGAAGGGATAACAAATTACATAAATAACAAAAATAAAAAAAGAAAGTTATACATACAAAGATAATACAATAAATAAACTGAAAATAGAGTTAGTAAAATATCGTTTTTATTAAATGTAGAGATCTGGATGGAAATTAGATTACAGTGCTATAGAACCTCTTCTACACTTAATCCAATCGGAATCAAGGTCATGACACGTTATGATGCTTTCAGTAATAAAATTGTACACAGCATACTCTCCTCTACCTATATACTATACCTATAACTAACTATACAAACAATAACTCATCTACACTATATGGACAAAGTGCTGTGAAACCTGCTTGTTCATTGTTTCTTCATTTCTTCGTCCGGGGTTCTGGTTGCCACATCTAGCTGCTGTATGTTGTTTGAGTTCTGAGTGTGATTGTGAAGAGTGCTGATTGTAATGCATCTTTAGATCTAGAAAGCTGGTCTACAAAGGCACTATGTAAGAGTACCTTAATTCATTCGTTACTCAAATGTTTATTAATGCTTAATAATAATGTCTTAAGAAGTGTCATTGAAGTCAAGTCAGGAGTCAAGAGTCTTTAATTGTTGAGTCCCTGTAGAGAAGTACTGCCAATAGAATAGAACTCTCTCAAGATGGAACCTGGCAGAAGGTGGGAAAGAGGGGATGAGTTGAGTGTCATCAGCATAGCAGTGTGCTTGCCATAGCAGTCACGGTTGATTGATGCCGGTCTGAAGCCAGATTGGTTTTGGTCCTGTAGATGGTTCTGGGTGAGAAAGCCAGATATCTGATTATAGACAGAACATTCAATGACGTTTGAGAGAAAAGAAAGAAGAGATACTGGTCTACAGTTGCTGATGTCCATACTGTCCAGAGCAATTCTTTGAAATAGCGTGAAGATTGAAGAAGTTGAGGAGATGGTGTGTGCTGCCAAAAAGGGAGGGAGAGTGTGAAGGACAAGAAGTGATGATCAGAGATGTCGAGACGAGTCAGATCTGTCAGATCCAAGGCAGGGACAGGTCTGCTGAAAATTAAGTCAAATGTGCCTTATGCATTGGAGCAGACTGGTGATCATCTACCATCCTGACCTCCCTAACACTCTTCTTGGTGAATGCAATCAAATCTTTACAGCCATGCTCCAGAACAGTAGAGACAGTTACTCCAGCGAAAGCAGGAGAAACTCCTTGATTTCAGAGGAAACAGTGGATGAGCAGATGATCCCATACTTTTGCTTGTTCCTCAGGATGATGGTGCCAAATAGAAAAACCCAAAAGTACCAAAAGAAAGACCAAAGAAACAACAGTGAAATAAAAACTAACAGCCTCTGGCAGCTTCGGATCACAGGTGTGTTTCTTTATCACGTTTCGCTGTCCCGCTCTGGAAGAGAGCCTTGCAGGCTGCAAGCGAGAGCGGCGCCTGGAGGAAATGGATCAGAAACCAAAACCTGTGACCTGCTTGACAGAGAGCGGTCTGGAGTGTTTCAGAAATGCAGCCTCATTTCTGCGGGGAGTCAAACGTCCAGCTGAAGGCAGCGCAGTTAGGATACTGCAGCATAAGGAGCTATAGGCCGGGGTATGCGATGTGTTTGCAGAGAAAGCCGATAGCTTTGACCCGCTGCGTAACCCTCAGATGTGTAGAGGTGGGGTTTTTTCAGCACTGAACCACTGCGGTCCTGCTGAATCTGCGAGAACTCGCTCGGAGAGGAAAAGGAAACGGACCCCACCGCTGCATTAAGACATATTTGGGGTAATAGCCAATTCTACCATGTTGTTAGCAACGATCTCCAAACAGGGGGAGTGATTCGGTTGGCGGAGCGCGTCTCTAGATTAGGTAATGCATGCGTAAGGTAATCGATGCCTCCTACGACCCGACGTTGTTAATTAAACCATCTCTGAAAACATGGCAATCAATCGGGAAAGAAAGGAAAACAAGGGAAAACAGGGTAAACTAGGACCACGTCTATAATTTTACCCCACCATCATTCTCCCACTAAAACAACACATGACCTCCAGCTCTGCCGTTATTAATTAACGTCTAACAGATCAATAATGATTCATAGCCTTTGTTCAGAACTCAATCGTTCTTATCACTTTCCAACGTCGGCTGACCCACAGCGGCTCTCGAGCGTAAATATAATCGTATAAAAAACACCATTAATTGCAGATAAAACCGTTAGTCATAAAGGGAAAGACCCTGCCATTACAAACCAGCTTGGCAAGTGGATTTTCCTTTACAGCTCCATTTAACAGCCTAATAACCAGCCTCTCCAACAACACGTCTGTCAGTAAACGCACTATCACTTTTATTCCTCTATTATCTGAAAAATGCTGTGATTAATAAACGAGTGGTAATGTGTTCCTGAGTGCTTTCCTTCCTCTCTAAGTTCTGCACACATCTCGCTGCAGCTGTGAGCCCGGTGCTGCAGCTGAGGTGAGGAAAAGAAAGAAATATGCACCAAAAACGTATGGTAATATTCTTTAATATTCATTCATTACCCACTTCAAAGCGAACAGCTCTGAAACTGTGACCCCAGAAATGGACGACACAGATCTAAAATGCTGCAGGGTTTAGAAAAACAAGCCCCTCACCCCCACCCACCCCTCGCTCTGCCTGAAATGTGGAATTCATCTGTTCAGACTCAGATTCCCTACAGCACTTTTAGTGACACTGGAAATCCAGTTTTAAAACTGTGCCTTAACAGCTGTGTGGAAATGGCATAACTGTAATAATAATAATAATAATAATAATAATAATAATAATAATAATAATGTTTACAACACCTTTCTGAAATCCAACATAATCAGCAAGACAAAAACCAATCACAATACAATCAACAAGCTCAGAAATTCCGGGTTTAGTATTGTCCCCTTTTAAGCTTGTAGTACTTTTTAGAGCTCAGAGTAGGATTTTTGTCCCTCACTCTTATAGGCTTGTATGCAAAAACACTACTTAATACAATGCAACGCTGCCCCAGAGGCAGGATAAACGCAATTGGTTCAGACATTAACCAGTAGGTAGAGCTTTAGAAACACATATCTGCTCCTCAGAGATGGGGGTGAAAGGTCTATGAGATTCTGTTGTTTCAGAAATACTTTTTGAGATGACCCTTAGCTGGTCCGTCTCATTCTGCATGAAGTCATTTCTTCTGGATTTTCTGTCATGAAATTCTGATACATAATACACTTCTTCCCTTCCCTTGACTGACCGCTTCTACGGGTCGGAAACAATTCAAGCATGTGCATTATTATGTGCAAACCATGTCTTATTTGTTTACTTGTTTGTTTGTTTATTGTTTGTTTATTTTAATGGGTTATTCTCTGAAACAATTGCATTTGCTCTGCCTCGGAGGTAGCGCTGCCTCCAGAACTCTTTTGAGTGCTTACTGTACTTCCTCCTGATCTGAAGGAATGAATATGTAATTATCTATTTGTAGTAATAATATATCCCATATGTGCTGCATTATTCTCTGACAGGACATTTTTATAATTTAGATATATGAAGATGAACACACACACACACACACACACACACACACACAGACACACAGACACTGGGAGGGGTGTGACTCATCTGGTTTTAGGTTACTCAGCTTCTGGCTGCCTCCTCAGCTCCAATTCTTGGTGTGTGTCGTTGCCATTTGACCTTTGACCCCATGTATGCTGGCGCTCCCTCTAACCCCAGTCGTGTGATAGAGCTGCTGATGTTTTTATGCAAAAACCCATAACACTGCTCAGGTTTTTATTCCTTCAGCTCTTCCAGGGACTGCACAGCACATACTTTACACACACGCACACACACACACACACACACACACACACACACACACACACACTGTGTTGGATGACAATGGTGTGTGGTGTGAGGTGATAGGATTTATGGTGTTTATGTGTGTTTGGATGATTATTTGAGGCTGTTAAAGCCTCGGCTCGGACGTTAATCACTGTTAAACTCTCCATCACACTGAGTCTGACCATTGGTGTGTATCACTACTGCTCACCAGGGAGAACACACTCTCTAAAGGCTCTCTGAAGAGCTGGACGATGGAGTGTTTTCTGATTTCAGACCTGTTGACCGTGTAGCAGAAGTCACAGTGAGCTGAGAACCGTACACACTTTAAAGGTGGGGAAGAGGGGGTCGGGAGGTGGAGGAGTGTGGAAGGAGTTTTCCCTTCTAAACGGATATTAAAGCTGTAGTCCACTGTGGGCTGTGTGCTACACTCAGTTTCTCACAGTGCAGAGTGTTGGGCCTGAGGTGAAGGGGAGTTAAATCACTGTAACACACGCACCTGACTGCAGGAGTGCTGGTATAACACCCCAACAAGCTGCAGCATGACGGAACTATACAGTGTTCCCTCCCAGAGTAGATTTCTAACCCAATATACAGTGTTCCCGATCAGTGTACAATGTTCTGACCCAATGTACAATGTTCCCTCCCGGTGTATAGATTTCTAACCCAATACACAGTGTTCCCTTCCTGTCTATAGTGTTCTACCCCAGTATTCAGGGTTCTAACACAATATACAGTGTTCCCTCCCAGTGTACAGTGTTCTAACACAATACACAATGTTCCCTTCCTGTCTATATTGTTCTACCCCAGTATTCAGGGTTCTAACACAATATACAGTGTTCCCTCCCAGTGTACAGGGTTCTAACTCAATATACAGTGTTCCCTCCCAGTGTACAGTGTTCTAACACAATATACAGTGTTCCCTCCCAGTGTACAGTGTTCTAACCCAATACACAATGTTCCCTTCCTGTCTATATTGTTCTACCCCAGTATTCAGGGTTCTAACACAATATACAGTGTTCCCTCCCAGTGTACAGGGTTCTAACTCAATATACAGTGTTCCCTCCCAGTGTACAGTGTTCTAACACAATATACAGTGTTCCCTCCCAGTGTACAGTGTTCTAACCCAATACACAATGTTCCCTACACAATATACAGTATTCCCTCCCAGTATTCAGGTTCCTAACCAATATACAGTGTTCCCTCCCAGTGAATTAGGGTTCACTCAATATAGTGTTCCCCTCCCAGTGTACAGTGTTCTAACTTGCAATATACAGTGTTCCCTTCACCATCACACAGTGTTCTACCCCAGTATTCAGTGTTCTAACACAATATACAGTATTCCCACTAGAAGTGTACAGTGTTCCTATGCTCACAGTGTAGAACTAGAACTAAAGTTCAGTCCTACGGTTCTGGTAAGATGCTGCGTAAATGAAGTTCCTTTTTGGCAGTTCCAATGGGAATGTCCTTCGTATCTACTTTGAGATCTCCTCCATATCCAGACATTGCATGGCAAGCACTGATTTCACAATTCACTTTATTTGGTCTCAGAACACGCCCCAGAAAAGCAGCTCAGACAAAACTGCAAGATCAGATTACCTCGGAGTCCGTTTGATTTGATTTGGCCTTTCTTTGAAGGTGTGCTTCTAAGAACTCTAACCTTGTTACAGGGTGTGGTCATAATCTCTCTCTCTCTCTCTCTCGCTCTCTCAAATGGGTTGCAGGTCCACATCTGGTGCTGGTCTGCTGGGACTCCTCCAGGTGGGTGAAGATGGACCTGATAGCACGCACAGGCAGAGCAGGGTGAAGGCTTTAGCATCAACTCTCGGACAGTAATCACTTATGCACTGACAGTCCTCGTCATCTGTCATGGTTTTGTGTCAGAAGCCAGCTTTTATGATGGTTTTCTTGTTTCCGTGGTTTAGTTGATGTCGTCTTCTTTCACAGTGTTCCTTCTCAATTTGATATTCTTTTTCAGGATACAGTGTTCTTCTCCCAGTGTACAGTGTTCTTCTCCCCAGTGTACAGTGTTCTTCTCCAGTGTGATATCCCCTTCTCCCAGTGTACAGTGTTCTTCTCCCAGTGTACAGTGTTCTTCTCCCAGTGTACAGTGTTCTTCCACAGTCTTTCTCAGGGTTCTTTTGTGAATTTATTTTGTGTTATTGTGTTTCTGAATAGACGTGGTTCTCTCCCAGTGTAAAATCTAGTCCTTCTCTTATAAACTAACATTTGCAGAAATCCGGTTTTCTAACCATCACGAAAGATTTCCTGATATCAGCTGTGGAACCTGTGGAATGCTGCGGAACGCAGTGTGTGTTTATGAATGTGTGTGAGTGGAAGAGGAGTGGAGGTGTGTGTAAGTGCAGAGTGAGTTGTGAGCTATACTG
Source organism: Acestrorhynchus altus (assembly GCA_034509495.1). NCBI lineage: Eukaryota > Metazoa > Chordata > Actinopteri > Characiformes > Acestrorhynchidae > Acestrorhynchus > Acestrorhynchus altus. The sequence goes on from CM067524.1 coordinate 648,506, forward strand.
TGTAGTGTATAGGAGACAGGTTTCCTGAATGTGCAAGCAGTGTCAATAGAAAGTCCAGAGGTGTGGAGTGGTCATGCTGTATAGTAAAGTGTGTGACGTGCTGGTGGGGCCTTGGCTGGCGCTGCTTTGTGCTGGTTTGGGTAGTGTGAGTAAGCCTGGGTTCAGCAGCTGACGGAGACAGTGCACTGCCCTGTAGATCAACACAACCATCTCAACCCGAAATCACACACCAGTACACTCCCCAAAGCCACGTGATAAAGGGTTGGCCTAGAGGCTGTCAGAGACACTCCAGCTGTCGGCCAGATAAACTGCTTCCTCTTCAGAAAGCCTGGGGTGAAAGCAGCACCATCAGCAAAACCCACTCCCAACACACACACACACACACACACACACACACACACACACACACACACACACACACACACACACACACAATAATCCACAAGTCATTTAACTGAAGAACTGGAGAATGACGCCTGGAGACTGGAGCCTAAAACCTGGAGACTGGAGCCTAAAGCCTGGAGAATGAAGCCTAAAACCTGAGCACAAGGCCCTAAAGCCTGGAGACTGGACCCTAAAACCTGGAGACTGGAGCCTGGAAGCAGGAGACTGAAATCTGGAGACTGGATTAAAAACAGGGGGCTGTCAAATTCTGTAAATTCTGTTCTTGTTTCTCCAGTGACTGCACACACAAACACTCAGTCGTGGCTCAATTGTGTGGGGAATATTGAATTCATGTACATAATTTTAGAAATTTTTACAGAACATTAACTCACACCTCCTTCCCCAAGTCACTGATGTGTGTTCGTCTGCACTCTGGGTGTTTTAAAACATCACCCTCACATTCCTCACTCCAGAGTCATGACTTTCTTCACACTGATAAATCACAGTGTCAAACTCAGAGGAGCTGGAGCAGCAGCCCTGCTGGGTTTAATATACCGTCATCCACAGTAACAAGAAAAACTGTCAGATGCTGGTGTCCCGGCCGAGAACATGGCAATCCTGTTCTTCCATAATCCAAAATGACACAATCTTCATCTTTCTGACACTAGTCTCCTGCAGTGCTCAGAAACCTTCATACCAGTTCTATGAAGGCCTGACTCTTCAAAGCATTCTGTTTCCCCTACACCCCAGAGACCCCTTCTCCCTCAGAGAACCCCTTCTCCCTCAGAGTCAGAGAACCCCCCTTTACCCTCAGAGAATACCCTACACCCTCAGAGAAATCCCCTACACCCTCAGAGAACCCCCCTACACCTCAGAGAACACCCTTCTCCTCAGAGTCAGAGAACCCCCCCCCCTTTATATAGAGACCCCCCATCACCCTCAGAGAATCCCCACAGATCAGAGAGATCCCTACACCCCTGATAGACCCCCCTCAGAGACCCCCTCTTCTCCCTCAGGTCAGAGAACCCCACTGCCTCAGAGGAATGCCCTTTCCACCCTCAGAAATCCCTACACCTCGAAGGAACCCCTCCGCCCCTCCAGCCAGAAGCCCCATTTCTCCTCAGAGAACCTCTTGTCCTCAGGAACCCCATGCTCCTCAGGGGTCAGAACCCCCCTTTGCCCTCAGAGGAACCCCCATCACCTCAGGGAATCCCTACACCGTCAGAATCCTACACCTGATGGCCCCTACACCCTCAGAGGCCCCTTACACCTCAGAGATGCCTCAGGGAACCCCCATCAATTTCAGAATACCTACACACCCTCAGAGAACCCCCCTGCACCCTCAGAGAACCCCATTCTCCCTCAGAACCCCCCTTCTCCTCAGGGAACCCCTTCTCCCTCAGGGTCAGAGAACCCCCTTTGCCCTCAGAGAACCCCCATCACCCTCAGAGAATCCCCTACACAGGTCAGAGAATCCCCTACACCCCTGATAACCCTTACACCCTCAGGAGAGCCCCTTACACCCTCAGAGAATCTACACCCTCAGAAGAACCCCCATCAATTTCAGAGAATACCTACACCTCTGATAATCCCCTACACTTGTAAGAATCATGCATCCTGAGAGAACTCCATTACCCTCAGCCTACAGCAGTAAAGCCCCACCCATTCAGCAGTTTGGCCTGCAGCTCCAGCATTCAGCAGTTAAGCTCACCCATTCAGCCTACAATTTGGCCCCCACCGGTGGCCTCTACTGGGCTTTCCCCAGAGTTAACACAAATCCATTCAGTGTTTCGCCAGATGAAAATACAGGATGAGTTAGCAACCCTTTAAAATCATTCTGTCTGAAGTTTTTCTTCTTGACACAAGTAATTATAAGTCTGCTGAAAAGGACTGTTTGATTGGAAGGTTACCGAGGCAACTCTAGTGTTTATAAGAAACTATTAATAGAAATCATTTTTCACATTTCCTTGTATTTAAGTAGTAGCAGCTTTCTTACCTGGAAGGTCTGAGAGCCTGTTATTTTACAACATGAATCAGGGCTGTAACAGTAATGTGAACCTCAGTAAGCGAGAATAACCTTCCTAAGCTGAATAGGCGGACATTAGAGCTGAGTTTGACTCAGAGACGGAAAAAAGTTATTTTCTGTCAGTTCAGTTTCAGACGACAAGCGTATATTAATCAGGCAGATTCAGAGGCCAAATACACATTCTTGTTCACTGAACAAATATTATTACATCACATACTTTCAAATACCTTACAAGAGATAATAATAATAATAATAATAATAGTAATAATAACAATAATAATAAGAAAATAAAATAAATAATAATAATAATAATAATAATGATAATAATAACAATGATAATAATAACAATGATAATAATAATGATGATAATAACAATAATAATAATAATAATAATAATAGCTAATAATAAGATAACAACAATAATAATAATAATAACAACAATAATAATAATAATAACAATAATAATAATAATGATAATAATAATAACAATAATAATAATAATAATAATAACAATGATAATAATAATAATAACAATAATAATAATAATATAATGATAATAATAACAATGATAATAATAATAATAATAATAATATGTACTGTAACAACAACAACAACAATAATAATATATATAATAATAATGATATAATAATAATAATAATAATAATAATAATAATAATAATAATAATAATAACACACCTCTTTATTAACCTGTCTGATTAATCCTTGTTGACCTGTACGTATCTACACATCTACCTGTGACACTAGTTACTAACTATCCAAACCTGAGCACATCTGTATAACCTGGTATTATCTAAACACACCTGAGCAGTTCTATAGCTCTAACGTTACCTGTACGACCCAGTACACCTGAACACAGTATTACACATTTACAGAGAAATGTACATACCTGGGCACAGCTGTGTAACCCTGCATGTGCACCCCTGAACACTGTACACACCTGGGCAGCATTTCACACCTAGAGATTTTACATATCCTTACACTCTTGCATGCCTAAACACATTAACACCTGTACACCCTTCTACACATTAGTACCTTACACTCCTGCACACTTGTTCACACCTGAACATCTAACAGACCTGTACACTCTTTCACACCTGAACATCTTGAACACCTGTACAGTCTTTCACACCTGAACATCTTATACCCCTGTACACTCTTTCACACCTGAACATCTAACATGCTTGTACAGTCTTTCACACCTGAACATCTAACAGACCTGTACACTCTTTCACACCTGAACATCTTGAACACCTGTACACTCTTTCACACCTGAACATCTTGAACACCTGTACAGTCTTTCACACCTGAACATCTTGAACCCTGTAATGCTGTAATATAGTACTAGTAACATTTAGCTTCACGTGTGGATTTACATCTCCGCTCAAAACGACATGATGCTTTGAGAGAGAGGCATTCAGATGTTTGGATTATGCCAGCAGACCGTGGCGATGTGGGACAAACATGGCAGTTACCCAAAGCTGAGGACATGCTGAAGGATCCAGGAAGACACTGGGACCATCCTGTTCTTCTTTTATCCAGAGCCACTGAATTATGGGTGAATCCACTGCGGGGATTAATCACACAGGTTGGGTCAGGACAGGGATTGGCTGGTAAACACTGTTAGACGTCAGAGCTGAATGAGCAGACAGTAAGGCACTGACGGCTGATGAGTAAGAGTGTCTCTGACTGAGGTTGACTGAGATTCAACCCCCTAGTGAGCAAAATCATTGGAGCTTAAACAAGACCTGGAGCTGCTTCTTCAGTTTGAAAGGGAAGGCGCCTCCTACCTATGTTTGGAGAAACTCTGGCAGAACATATAGATTCAGACCCATCTTCACTCACAAACAGCTGATACTGGTTCTACTTCAGCACATAGAAACCCAGAAACCATTGGTGCACACATTATACAGTCTAATCTGTCCAAAAGTATCCAGACAGCCCTTCTTATGAAGGAGTTCAGGAACTTTTAAGGTGCTCCCAGTTCTGACACAGGTAAACAGGTAAGCACAGGTACTCTGAAGCAGCCATAATCACATGACCCTAAAGTTGATTTGCTCAATGCTGAGAGTAGATTAGAGTGGTGTAAAGCCCCCCATTTATGCTGTGCTTAGAGGTCTATAACAGTACTGTATGAATAAGCAGTTTGACCAGAGGAGGATGGGTCCCCACCCCTTGTGAGCCTGGTTCCTCCCCTGGAGGGTTTCTTCCTCCAGCTCTGAGGGAGTTTTTCCTTGCCACCGTCACTCTTTGGCTAACAGGGGGTTTATGTCTTATCCTTTGTTCATGTATTGTTTACAGTGCTTTGATTGGACATCAGTGCCTCAATTGGAAGTCCCTGTTCTAATACTGTGAGTGTAGGTCTTTGTCCCAGAGCTTTGTTTGTAGGTCTATGAACCAAAACTTTCATTGGAGGTGCAATTAGGTGGTCTACAAATCAGTTCTTTTGATTGGACATCCATAGTCTGGTACTGTGAATGCTCAATGCTTTGATTAGAGGACTGTTACCAAGGGTTGTCATTTGGAGGTATATAGTACAGTGCTTTGTTTAGAACCTACTTTAATTTAGACTCTAGGGCACCGTGCTTTGGTTGGTGGTCTATGAACCAGTGCTTTCATTGGAGGTCTATTGTTTAATGTTTTGAATAGAGGTCTATGGCCCAAAGTTCTAATTGGAGGTCTATGGCCCAAAGTTCTAATTGGAGGTCTATGGCTTAACGATTTGAATGAAGGTCTATGGCCCAAGACTTTGATTAGAGGTTTCTGCCCTGATGCTGTGAATGGTGCCAATGGAGACAGTCAATGCCTATTTGGGTCTTCAGGTCGTTATTAATGTGTCGTGACATCATGGCCTGATCTCTGCTAAGCAGCAATCAGGCAGCTGTCCACAATCCTGCAATGCAGTCCAGATGCAGCTCTGATTAAAGGCCTGAGTTGGATTTTGGGGAGGGGGCGGCGAGACCATGGGGTCAATTCCTGCGCTCTGAAACAAGGGCTTTATAAATTTCTTTTAAAGCAAAAACATCTGGCAGGGAAATTCCCCCACACCATTCTCCCCTGGGCTCTCTGTCCCTCTCTCTCTCTCTCTCTCTCTCTCTCTCTTCCTTTTTCTCAATCTCTCTCTTTTCTTTCTCTCTATTTGTCTCTTTCTCTCTGTCTTGGTCTCTCTTCTGTGTTGTGTCTAATCTAGAGCTGTCTGATGATCTTTAAGTAGATTCCTGTCTAATGGAACACACTGCTCGCTCCCAAGTTCTGCATATTTCTTTATTTTCCATTCTTTAATCTTGGGTAGAATCTGTTGGGGGGTGTCTAAGGCTGAAGCTGGCGTGGTTCTTTGTGTTCCCTGGCCTTGTAGACAGTAACAGCAGTAAAGACGACTGAATCACTCTTACACTCCTCACTCTATTCAGAGTATCTCTCTTTTTCTCAGTGTCATTAGTGATGGGGTCACTGTCAGGGGCCTCGGAGAGCCAGGGGCCCTCAAACTACAAGAAGAAAGGTTGCTGAGATGCTTGGGACAGTGCACTGCACAGATGAAGAAATATGTACAGATGAAGAAATATGAACAGGGGACCTGCAGCACATTTACCCACAGGAGTGACCATCAAGATCATAAATATCATTCTTTGTTCAGACACCAAGAATGACCATTGATGTCTCCTTTTTTCTTCAATGGCCAAGAGGGATCACAAACATCTTATACACTCTGCAATGGCCAAGAGTGACCATACGGCTCTTTCTTCCATACCCATTAGACACTGTGAACATCTCACTCTTTCCACAGTGACCAAGACTGTGTAAATTAATCAAATTAATCCTCATCACTCTAGTCTCCTCCATCATCCTGCTGAAGCAACACAACAGATCTCAGTCAGGTTCAACTTAAATTCACGAGTGATTCTAAACACCTCACTCCACTTCTCAATCCATCACCTCAATACACCAGATCTGCTGCTTTTCTGTAGGACTGTTTATCAGTATAAACAGATACATAAATAAAATTGGAGAAAAGCAGAATATTATGCAGTAATATGGAGCTCATCAATCCCAGAGCTCTGACAGCTGACCACACCTAGTCCAGCTCTGCATCACACACACACACACACACATACACACACCAGCCTCTGAATGGCCTGTGTGAGTGTTTATTTACTGAGTTTACGCAGATGCGGGCAGGGTGTTCTGACCGTGAGGTCCAAGGGCAGGGTGTGGTTTCTGCAGGATGGCGAGAGTGACTCAGTCCAAAACATGCAGGACAACACAAACGGCCACTGTCAGCCCTGTCCATCAACCTGTCCGGCTGTTTACCCTGCACATTATTCACTTGCCGTCCTTCACCACAGCTGCCTTCACTCAAACCCACAGATCCTACCTTCACATCCCGTGTGGAATGGTCAGCAGGTTCCACGGCCCAGGCCAAGTCTGAGGGAGGTCAGGGTGACATGACTCGATGACTCTACTCTGAACCTCCTGCCTTTTTAACGAGTTAAGCCACCAAACCCTCAGAGAACGTCTGAGGAGCCGCACCTAGGAGCATATGCACCTATAGTACACGAGTCCTCAAGAGCGCCAGATTTAGGGGAACCTTTAAGGCCAGATAAACCTGAAACAGGTCATTAGCGCTGAGCACCATTCACCCAGACAGACCCATCTATTACCTTCAGAACATTGTTTAGAAACTCTACACTCCTGTATCTCCACATGTGTTCAACACCTGCACCCAGCAGTAATCACCCCCTTCCTCTGAAGCTGCGCTAAACTGATTATTGAGCATATTGTGGCTCATTTAACGTGAATCTGTATTTATTTGCTTGTGAAGCCCTGTGTTGCTGCTGTTTACAGCCTGGGAAAAGCTTCACTGTCATTTCTGAAACAACAGCAAATTTGCCATGATAAATATTTACACCACACCAACAATTTACTATAGAATTAACATTCCGACTGTTTCAATTCAAGCTGCAAACAACAACAAATATGCGCTTGTCCCGCTATCACTATCGGAGCAGGATCTTATCAGCCAGGCTGGGCCTGTAATCGCCCGGTCCCCCAGGGCGCCGAATGCTCAGCAGGGCAGGACGTTCACGGCCTGTTTGAAGTTTTATCAGCCTTCTCCCGCGGGCAATGATGAGCTCTGCCCGGACAAATGATCCCACCCACCTTACCCTGCCATTACCACGCTACAGCACTGACGATAAAACGTATTGCGCTGATGATGATACGCTGCTGACGTTAGGATCTGTGGGTGGTAAAGCAATTAAGCCATTATCTAATTATATTAACGTTAATCTACACAAGATAAACCAGTGCTGGCCCAGTTTATCCACAAAACATCTCACAGAGCCTACAGACTGACTTGGAGATGTGGCAAACAGTCATCAAGATTATGTTACATTTGGGGACACCTGATTCGTCAGCTTTCCTCCAGAAATCAATGGTATTAACAGGGATGTTTCCCTCCTTTATTGCAGGAACAGCCTCTACTCATCTAGGGAGGTTTTACCGTAGATGTTGGAACATTGTTGTCAGGAGGATTGGATTGTGAAGAACTTTTGCCTTAAGAGAATCAGAAAGGTGAAGAACTTTTGCAGACAAGATGATGAATCGGTAAATCTGATGGAGAAGATAGCAGCTCAAGTTGATCTAAATTCCAATAAAAAAACATATAGAATGGAAGAGCTGGGGAGGTTTTTTTATGCAACCTCCTGTTGACAGAGCGAGCATATTCTGCATTTTTCCTAGGACTGCAAAAGATTTATTCTTTTTTGAAAGATAACAACAATGATGTTGGCCCATCATCAGTCCAAGTCTTGAAACATCTGGGCCCTCTCAGACCCTGCCAGGAAGGGGGTGTAGTTTTCGTAACGTAACAAATGCGCAACAGGGAATTTGTCCTCCGCATTTAAGCTATCCACACATAGTGAGACACACACATACACACTAGTGAATTCACAAGCTAGAGGGCAGTGAGTGGGCAGTGGGCAGTGGGCAGCCCTATCCACCACTGGGAAGCAGCTGGGCTCTGCCTTGCTCAAGGGCACTTCAGTCATGTCCTGCCAGTTCAGGGAATTGAACCAGCAACCTTGCAGTCACAAGGCCAGTTCCGTAACCTAAGGCTGCCCTTCAAGATTCCAGGTATGAAGCTTTCATGTTCAAGCTAAAAACCAAATAGAAATCTTTTTTTAAGAGTGATTGTGCACTATGCAAATGCTCCTTTGCAGTGGTTCTGTAACTCTTAAAGAGGTTCTCAATTTGAGTCTTGGTTCCTCTTCTCCTTCTCACTTCCTCTGGTTCTTCCTCCTGCTATTAGGAACGTTCTTCTCAGTGGTTCATCCGCATGCTCTTTTAGGCCTTTTCCATCAAAAGGTCTATTAGAGAGGTTCACCTTCATCTCACTGGTTGTTCCTCATAATCTTAGAGAGCTTCTCCTTTTTCTCAGTGGTTCTTAATAATATTCTTTGGGAGTTTCTGCTTTTGACTCTTCCCAGTATTTCTCCTTCATACACTTATGGAGGTTCGACTTCTGAGCCTCTGCTCAGTTGTTTATCCTCATACTCATAAGTTTAAACTCTTCTAAGTCTTGGGTTCTCTGAAAGGCCTTTTCCACCAAAAGAACCCTTGAACTGGTTCAGTTCGGGCTCATAAGAACCTTTGTGGGGGATTTTTAGTGAACAAAAATTATGTGTGTAAACTAGAACAGAACCCGTTCCACGTTAGTGGAAAAGTGGTAAGTTCACTTTATGAGTGTCGTTTCCTCTTAATGGTTCTTCCTCATCCTGTTAAGAACTTTCATTGACAATTTCATGCCCAAGCTTAAAAATCTTTATATATTTATTTGAGTCGGTGTACATCACGTACAATGCTCTTAGGGAGATTCTCCTTTTGAGTGTTGGTTCCCTTCAACGGTTCTATCTTATGCACTTAGGAACATTCTCATTCTTCTCAGTGGTTCTTCCTCATGCTCTTAAGATCGTTCTACTTCTCAGTCATTATTAGGGAGGTTCTGTTTATTTCAGTTCTGGTCCTACAACCTTCTGATGGAAGAGCCAGCACTTAGCCACTCTGCAGTGTCCCTAGGACCTTATGTTCGAGCCCAGAACTATTCAGAACACTACATTCTGAAGGGTGGTGTTATGTTATGCAAAAGTCTGATCTTCAAAGCAAGACTGAGAACAGCTGTAATTATTCCCATCATGCCCTGGTATCAGTGACAGTGTGCAGGAGCTGATCTGCAGCTGTTTATCCATCAGTGTTTACGGCTGTTGTTCTGCAGACGGCGGGTCTCTCTGAGCCCAGTGCTCTGCGGCGCAGCCATGTGGTGCCCTGGTTTATACTACGTTAGCTGTCCATGAATCCATTCAACCATCTTTGAAGTAGAAAACTAGCCGCTCACATGCGAACCCCTTCGGAGTGGGAGTGTATTGATATCTGGACCAGGTGTTCGGCGTCTCGCTGCCTTCCTAAAATAGACCCACATTGATCTTCTCCAACAACACCAGGGCCCATGCTCTGGCCCTCACACACGCTAAGGGCTTCGTGCTGATGGCCCGTGGCCAACGACTGGAATGAGTGTGTGTGTGTGTGTGTGTGTGTGTGTGTGTGTGTGTGTGTGTGTGTGTGTGTGTATAGGAGATAGAGCAGCTGATGTTTCTTATTCCCAAAGAGAATTCAAGAGTATGAGACTGATCTATGGCAACGATGCTCTAGCTCACTTCACAAGCACTCAGAAACCAACTGAGTGTGTCCAACCAAGAACATTCAAACAATAGTTCAGCATCTCCCACAACATCCTTACTTTATTCTCCTATTATGTGGGTGGTGGGTCATTCTCAGCACTGCAGTCACACTGACATGGTGGTGGTGTGTTAGTGTGTGTTGCTGGTACGAGTGGATCAGACACAGCAGTGCTGCTGGAGTGTTTAAACCCCTCAGTGTCACTGCTGGACCGAGAACAGTCCACCAACCAGAAATGTCCAGTCGGCAGCGTCCTGTGGGCAGCGTCCTGTGAGCATTGAAGGACTAGAGGATGACCAACACAAACTGTGCAGAAACAGATGAGCTTCTGTGTCTTTACATCTACAAGGCATGATGAGTGTTCTTCATGCTCTCATGGAGTGTTCCTTCTGAGTCTTCTTTCTTCATAAAGGATCTTCCTCTTGCTGCTAGGAGGGTTCTCCTTTAATGTTGGCTTGTCTCAGTTGGTTGTCCTAATAATGTCCATAGGGAGGTTCTCCAAAGAATCTTGGTTTCTCTTGATGGATTTTTTTCATGCTCTTATAGAAGTTCTCCTTTTGAGCTTCTGAATGGCAATTCCTCACAGTGATCCTTTCTCATTTTCTTAGCTGGGTTCATCTTTTGAGCCATGGTTCTGCTCATTGAATGTTTCAGGTTAGGCAAGTTCATCTTTTGAGTTCTGCTTCCTCTAAGGGCCCTTTTCCACCAGCTTCAGTTCCGTAATCTAATTTTGAACTATTCAGCACATTTCCACCAACAGAATCTGAAACCTGAAAAGTAACCAGAGGTTAGTAGGTTCTTTAGCTTGAACTGCTGTGGGTTTGTCTAGTTGTACCAAAGCAAGAATCAATAACATACTATTCGTCTCATATGGTGTTGTGTTCTACATCTTTTTATCACAAAATTTGATCCACGTTTGATCCATGTTTGCTTTTCGGAGAATAAAAAACAACTGTAATGCTCGCAGATAGTCTATACATGCTACCACCTTCTCACTTCTGTTTACTGATGCTGTTCAGCGCCCCCTGTTGATGACGTATTCTGTGGTGTAAATCCTCAGTTCCACTAAAACTTAATTATCCTGAGGGAACCCTCCCAAGGGATCAATAAAGTTCTATCCTATCCTAAAACTGGCGTAACGTGGACTGGTTTGCTAAAAACACCAATTTTCTTATGAACCAAATGAAACCAGTTCATGAACCAGAGCTTTTTGGTGGAAAAGTCATCTCAGTGATTCTTCCTCATACTTCTTAAAAAGGTTCTCCATTTGATTATCAGTTTCTCACAGTGGTTCTGCCTCTTAAGGAGGTTGGGCACCCAAGACTTAAGAGAACATGATGAAAAACCACTGTGAAGAACAACTTATTTTGAATCTGTTGTGGTTACCAATGTTACCAGTTTCAATTCAGAAACCCAGTGCCAACTGTTTCGCACCACTTTGTTAAACAGCTCTGATAGACCTTTGAGGCAGCAGATATTTGGGATAATTAGTAGGAGTAGTCCATCTCTTCACATCACAGCCCATCACAGCTGTTTCTGCCAGCATTATCTACACAGGATGAGGTGGAACGAAGTGAGGGGATGCAACCACGCCACCAGTTTTGGCCTTTCAGTCACAACATCTGACACTGGAGGATGGGGAATAGCTTTCACACAGTTAGAGCAATTCAATAAGAGAGAAAACAGAGACCAGCCCTCCTGCAATGGAAATGAATCACTGCAAGACAATCCCAATGCAATGTGTTGGTCTCCGGGGGTGCAAGAGTCTGCGTTCCCGTAAAACTGGAACCTCCTGAAGGTCAAATTATGGACATTCCTCCTATGCATTTTATTCTGAGTCAATCAGGAGGGGTCTGTATAATTCTGCCCATTATTAACCAGAGTTCTCCAGCAGGAACGCTGCCAAGCCCCAGGCACAGAGGCAGCGGACACAAAACATTCCCGTGAAGTTTGTGTCACTCTCATTCCTAATCCCATTTCAGCTTTTAATCAGATTAAAAACTCTCAGTGCAGTGTGTGGTCCGGCCTGCCAACCACAACCTAATCCCATTATTCCACAGTTTGATTACAGCTTAATACCCGTGGGGCTCGCCGTCATTAGCGATGTCATTTTCAGAGCTTTTCTTCTGCAAAGACATTAGATATCATTATGTTCTGCACTGAGAACATTCAGAGGAACCAAAATGAAGGCCATGGAGATTAGTCCACGACGTAAACAAGCAGGTGATGTTTTGAGTAACAGTGTGTGAGACGGACCATCTGAAGGTCTTTGTACAGAAAGGTCAGAGGTGTTGAGTCTGATCTTCTCCATGGAGCTGGTGTTCAGGCGACTCTCAGGTGGGTCTGATCTGCTCATCAGAGGGTATCATTGGAAGGATTTTCACTGGTGGTCTCACACTTTGAGACCCCACTGCATTTGTGAATCTGTCAGTTCCAATAATAATAGAAACTCAGAGGGCTCCAACACTAGAAGAGTCACCATCTGAATGGTCCAGTAAAGGAGCACCATGCAAAGGCTTGGACGCCCCAAAAGATTTGAGCTTCCAAGTAAATCTAACCAATTAGATAAACTGAGATCCACACTGTGGGCAGATACCTGCTGTTTCCTAGGTTTCATAACTCAGGATCACAGTAGCCTACAGATAGGATACACACATCATAACAAACTACAAGACTCGCTATCTAACCCTGCTCTCATCAAGACTTGTCTTTTTAACATCTAGACCAATTATTTTCATAGTTTGATTACTTTTATTCAACAAAAATATAGAAAAGGGTGTATAGACAGTCACACGTACCAGATATCGTTATTTCATGAGATCCTAGAGTAACTGAACTTCATTTGGGATGAAAAAATTGAATGAAGTATTGCACCTACAATATTTGGTGTTCTCATCCAGAGATTAGATAGATAGATAGATAGATAGATAGATAGATAGATAGATAGATAGATAGATAGATAGATAGATAGATAGATAGATAGATAGATAGATAGATAGATAGTTTTGAAACAGCAATTTGACAAAAAACAAACTATGATGCTCTAGACAACTGGATCAGAACATCTCCAGTCTCGAGTCCAGGCCTCGATGGGTCAGAGCTGTTTTGGCCGACCACCAGGGACCAGTTTTAGTAACATTTTGTAACGTTAGTCGTACTAATGTTGTGGAAGATCAGTGTAAGATATTATGATAAGTGTGTAAATAATGTGTGTGTGTGTGTGTGTGTGTGTGTGTGTGTGTGTGTGTGTGTGTGTGTGTGTGTGTGTGTGAGTGTGAGTGTGTGTCGCTGTTTACCCACTCCTCCTGTTGGAATTCCCCAGATCTAAAAATAATGACGGTCTATGGGCACTGAAATGTTTACTTAAATAATCAACTGTGTGCTGAGCGGAGTGTGTGTATGAGTGTGTGGCGAGCTAGGCGGGAAGGTGGGAGGTCTCCAGCCTGGCCGGTGTGTATGTGTGTGTTTGTGTGTGTGTGTGAGTCTGTGTGTTTGACGCTGATGTCAGTGTGTGAGCAGGAGGATGGATTTGAGCTCATGGACTGCAGAGCTCAGCTCCAAACCGACAGCAGCTCATAAATAAATGCTTTAAACAGAGAAGACAGACATTACCAACAGAGCGCCGCTGAGTTCATCTGGCAGGCCTGTGTGTGTGTGTGTGTGTGTGTGTGTGTGTGTGTGTGTGTTTGTGTGTGTGTGTGTGTGTGTATGTGTGTTACCTCATTGACCTGTCACCCTGCTGTATCGTCCACTCTGCCCTCATTGGACGGGATTTTTGTGCTGCTGTTCAGTAGTGAGTATGAGTGAGTTCACCGCCAGTGCGGCCTGACAGTCATCAGCCCAGTAAACCCAGTAAACACACGCTCAGGGCTCCCACGGCCTCCATTTGTACATTACACACCAAACACACACCTGGACAGAGTTCTGGACAGATTTGGTCAGATGCACAGTACACAGCTGGAATATCCCATCGCTGTGGGGATCAAGAAGGTCACCAAGCAGTGAAAAATAGAAGCACTAGTCAATGGCATGCTTAGGACTAATGGACACAACCCATTAGAATACGTCCCACACCAGTACAGAATCACCACCAGCCTGCATAGTGCCTTATTGAAAAATGGGGTCCATGGCTTCATGGGGTCTGCACTGCACAAACCCTACCATCGGCTCCAAACAACTGGCATCATCAGATCACACCACGTGTTGCCAGTCCTGTAGGGTCCACTTCTGAACATCACAAGCCCAGGTGAGGCACTGTGTCTAGTGTGCCGGTGTTAACAGAGGCACTCTGGGTCTTCCACTCCCATAACCCAATGGAAGCTAAAGAACGCTGCACTGAGTTGTGGGTGGGGTGGCTGTGGGGCTCCGGCACTGAATGTGGATGTGATTTCTGCCAGAGGTGCTCACCTGTTCATACAGTACTAGCCATCATCATGAAGTACCCATGGACAGACACTCAGCTGTCCACTGTGAGTAGTACCTTCTATGGCATATTCCTGGTACAAATGGGACACTGTGAATCAAGGACTGTTAAATGCCTGCACTTTGGAAATGGAATGTGCCATCCATCTGGTTCCCACTATGATGCCTTATTCAAACTGCAGTAATCCATGCTGAGCAGTGTTCAGCCTCACTTACAGGATAATACAGATGTGGGTGTTCCCAAGCCATCCCACGTGGTAACACCACGTCATAACCAATTTACAAACTGATATTCCCAGAACATTGGGCATTTAACTGTATTTTGGGTACATAAACACTGTGCTGAGTATTTGAATATATAACTACTGAGTATACTTAACACTGCACTAAGTATATACACCCTGTACTGGGTATGTTGAGTATATATAAAGATTGTGCTGAATATGTTCAGTATATATGCACACTGTGCTAAGTATGTTGAGTATATAAACACTGTGCTAAGTATGTTGAGTATATATACACGGTGCTGGGTATGGTGAGTATATATACACGGTGCTGGGTATGATGTATATATACACACTGTGCTGGGTATGTTGAGTATATATAAACACTGTGCTGGGTATGTTGATTATATATACACGGTGCTGGGTATGGTGAGTATATATACACACTGTGCTGAGTATGTTGAGTATATATACACACTGTGCTAAGTATGTTGAGTATATATACACACTGTGCTGGGTATGGTGAGTATATATAAACACTGTGCTGAGTATGTTGAGTATATATAAACACTGTGCTGAGTATGTTGAGTATATATACACACTGTGCTGGATATGTTGAGTATATATACACACTGTGCTAAGTATATTGAGTATATATACACACTGTGCTGAGTATGTTGAGTATATATACACACTGTGCTAAGTATGTTGAGTATATATACACACTGTGCTGGGTATGTTGAGTATATATAAACACGCTGCTGAATATGTTGACTATATACTAAGATTATATGGAGAATATATTACACAATGCTGAGTATATGGAACATATGGCATGTCATACAGTACCTTAAACCAAGCTTCATACCAGTGGTTTAATCACGTGTCGTCGTTGTCCCCCACCCCCCAACATGTGAAGTTGCATGGAGACAGTGGTACACTGCCCACTGTTGGTTATGAAGGGGCATTACAGCTCATGCAATGTCACTGGGTGGTCCTGAGTGGGCTTCCCTGTGGTGCAGGTGACTGTTGAGAGTAAATTTGCTCGGGGGTGTAGAATCTCCCAAACTCCTGCAAAACTCACTGAGCCGAGCTGAAGGTTCCCAACATGGGTTTCAACTTCATCCCAGACTGAACCGCCAGAACTGGATGGGCTCAGGCCTGGCCTTTACACACAGTGCAGAACTACACACACACACACACACACACATACACACACACACACACACACACACACACACATACTGAAACAAAAACATACAGGTAAAGAACATGCTTCTGGAATAACAAGAGCTTTAGTCAGGTCAGGATGTTGGATGATTACCACCCAAACTCATCCCAAAGGTACTGGATGGAGATCCTTCATTTGAGAGAACACAGTTCCAGGACTGGACAAGCTGTGTGTCCATTTGCACATCTCTGTCAGCAATGTTTGCAGCTTAAAACACAAATATCAATATTGTACTATATATATATATAGTCTCTTCCCATTCATTCTCTCTCTCTCTCTCTCTCTCTCTCTCTCTCTCTCTCTCTCTCTCTCTCTCCTCTCTCTCTCTCTCTCATCCTTTCCCTGTCTGGTCTCTCCCATCCCTCATTCTCTCTACCTTCTCTCTCTCTCTCTCTCTCTCTCTCTCTCTCTCTCTCTCTCTCTCTCTCTCGTCCCTGGTCTGTTCTGGGGGAGCGGTCGGTCCACCCATTTCCTCTCCTTGCCCTTCCCAGGCATGTCAGAGAGCAGAGAAAGCCAAAACAAACCCAACCTGCCGCGGCTCTGGGCCTCCAGCGGCGGGGCAAGCGAGCGAGGGAGGAGGAGAAGGAGGGGGAAGAGGAGGAAGAGGGAAGAGAGGAGGAAAACTCCCCTGCCAAACAGTCCTGCAGCATTCCTCTGGAGGACTGGCAGAAAAATAAATGAGCGCGTCCGTCTCTGCGGCGGGGCTGGAAGTGCGCTGGCTTCGGGTTCTGACCTTCTCCACTCCGGCAGGAAAGCACTGGTCATTCCTCACTGGAAAAGCCGGCATCACTTACGCTCCAGCTGGGGGGCTGTTCACAAGTGGGAACGCAGTGTCAGCTTCGAAATCTGCTAAAAACCATCAGACTGAATTAACTTCTTAAGACACTGTGAACCGTGTGATCACATGACCAAGTCAAAGTTCATATCATGAACACCAGATGACCAATACTGACCATACTGATCAATATCAGTCTGATTTCCTCCTGCAGAGGCCTTCACTGCTCCTCTGAAAAGCAGATCAACAGCCGTTTCCATAGCGATGTGAATAGTGTTGTGAATGTGAACGCATCCAACAATAAGGGCAGCAGAGCTTCTCGGATCTCGGAACTCTCCAACTCCACACTCTGATCCAGTTCCCTGACCAGCGTGGAACTGGGATAAGTTAACCCCTCAGTATAGTATCAGTATCATTCAGTAACTTCTACAGGGGGTCCAATCTTGTCCACAAAGGGCTGGTGTAGCTGCAGGTTTTCATTCCATCCAAATTGATCAGTTGTTTGAAAAAAGGCCCGTTGATCTAATAAATGAGATCAAGTGTCACAAGTGGTTGTTTAGAATGAAAACCTGCAGCCACTCCGACCCTTCGCGGATAAGACTGGACTCTCCTGAACCTCTATAAAAGATTCAGTATCAACTATATATGATTCAGTATCAACTATATATGATTCAGTATCTGCTATCAATGATTCAGAATCAACTTTAAATGATTCAGTATCAACTATATATGATTCAGTATCTGCTATCAATGATTCAGAATCAACTTTAAATGATTCAGTATAAACTATACATGATTCAGTATCTACAATAAATTATTCAGTTTCCACAATATATGATTCAGTATCTTTACTAAACAATTCTGTTTGTAATATAAAAGATTCAGTATCAATGTTTTGGTTTCCATTATGAATGATTCAGTATCTACTATCAATAATTTAGTGTGTCCTATAAATAAATTACATAATAATGATTTATAAATAAATTATGACCCAGTTTCATCTACATATGACTCAGTTTCTATTTGAAATGATTCAGTATTGACTATCAATAATTCAGTATCTATTATAAATGGTTCAGAGTCAATTATGTTTGATTCAGTATCTACTGGAAATGATTCTCAAATGAAATGCTGAAACTATTTGGTCACTAAAACCGAAGGGAGTCAGATTCTGGCAGGGAGGCCGATTTCAACACAGCACCTGGAAAGTCAAAACTCTGCATTGACAACAGGATGCAGATGCACTTTTACAAACCAATCAGTGTCATATACAGAACCAACCGGAGCAAAAGTATACAATATAACACACACACACACACACACACACACACACCTTAGTCCAGACCTTGGTCCAAACTATCAGATGTGAATGGCCTTAATCAAAATTAACCTGTTTGTGTAATACAGTGTAAGATGATCTCAACACCTGAATATCAGAAATTGGTTAATGATCTGGATGATTGGACTTGAACGCAGTGACCTGAACCTCAGTCTGCTCTTCGTATTGCCCAACAGTTCCAGCCTGGTGTAATCACGAACCTTCAACCACACAACATGTTTTCATTTTCTGAGACTGTTTACAAGACGGAGACATGTGGAGCAGGGTAGCCTTCAGGAGAAAGATATGTGCTCAAACTATTTTAAACAGTCCCAGCATCGGTGGGAAGATCTGCTCATCATGTGAGTGTTTCTGAATAAAACCTTCATTTACATAATTCTGTGGTGCAGACAGTCACATCTGCAGAGCCGTGGAGGGGAACAGCGCGTAGCTGCACAGTTCGGCTGATATAAGTGTACATGAGAAAACACAAGGGGACCAATAGCAGAACCCTGTGGGACACCTGATTCCACAGAGATGTTCGAGGAGTTAATTCCAGGAGAAAAGTGAGGTGGGATCCTTTACTGTGCTGTTGCTGAGCGACGGATGCCCCCTTCATTCAGACAGGCATGTGATCGCGGTCGGCTGAATGAAATCCTCATGTTTTTCTCCATCTCGTCTTTCACGCGAGGCAGACTTTGGTCAGTGCGTCTCACAAGCAATGAAAACAGGCCAATATGTTTCACCGCTGACACGGAGTTTAACTGTAATTAGTACCAGAGGAATTCTACCCTTTAACAATCCTCATCGCTGTTTTCATCTGATCCATTAACCATTAAAATGCTGGAACTGGTCTGTCATGGAAAATCCTAGTATGTCCACTTATTCATTTTCCATTTTTTGAGTTCATTTGAATAATGAATCTGACAGCTGTTCTTTTTATTGAGTCAGAATTTCATAATGAACCAACAGAAAAGCTAAAGAATGCACTGCCTGACTGCAGCAGTATATGTTTATTACTCATAATCATGAAAACAGATCCAATTTTATATTCATTAAATATTTCAAGCCATTTTTGATGTATTGTTGATCAGAAATTAAGAATTTAAAGTCTTTATAACTCAGGATCTGAGTAACCTACAGATATGATACACATATTTACATTTACATCAGTTATCAGACACTCTTATCCAGAGCGATTTACAAGGTAGCACAACATTAATTATTATTATTATTATTATTATTATTATTAATAATAATTAATTAACATATTACAGCAGTGGGTCAGAGTAGTGTTAGGAGTTTTGTCCAAGGACTCTTATTGGTGTAGCACAACATAGCTGCAGGGCTGATGATCAACCTGCATACAGACTCTGACTGATCAGAGAGAGGGGGCGGGGCTGATGACATTACTGACCAAGACCTGGGGTACAGATGAAAATGACAAGGTAGGGTTAGAAGAAATTTGTGAGACGGGATAATACTGATACATATGTAAATCATAAAAACAATAAAGTAAATTCAGGTTGTTGTTTGAAGAATTTACTAAAACAGAATTGGCCTAAAGATCTACAGGTTAATTCGGCTCCTACATGTGTTTACAGTTCATCCTGTAACTGAACATAGTGTTTGTTTCTAATAGTTCACACAAACGTGTGGCCGAATGTTGGGTCAGATGTGATCAGATAAAGGTCAAAAGGTCATGCTGTTGTAATGTAAACAGGACACTGCTTGTATTGTTGCTAGTTAACGTTATTAATGGGCGTGCTCGTGGGGAATTTGACGCATGCTGTAAACATGACGTTTAAATAAAAAAACATTAGGTGTTGCCCGAGATGCATCTGTGCCATGACTCAGTGTCTCCGAGAGGAGAACTCAGCAGAACCCTAACGCTGTGGGTTTAATAAAAGCCTCGTTTTTGATTTTTCACAGAGAAGCTGAAAAAAAGGGAAAACACATGAAAGACATTTCCAAACAGGTGGGGAAATTTACAGGCCTGTTTCGATTTCCTGACAGGAGGAATAAAACAGCGCAGAGCACTGCAGCGCTGGCCTTGTTTGCAGGAGTGATATAATACTGCACAAGTTTGTTTGGGTGGCCTTCCTTCAGCTCATTCATTACTCAGACTCAGCTTCGCTTAATGCTCTCAGCTGCTGCCTTTCGTACCATGGCGGAGTGATGTGTGTGTATGTTTGTATTTATATCTATTCAGCCTTCACGCACAGCCAGAACACTCTGAACTTCCACCTTCCATTACTCAGAGTCTGAACGTAGGAATCTTTGCTACTGGCTCCAGAGTATACAGAGCCAAACCAGATTACCTTTAGCTAGAGCATCTTCTGGATACTTCTTTACAGGCAGAGCAGCTCCACAGTGAATTCTCCTCTACACCCAGAGCAGCTCTACAACAAACACTTGTGTCTCCAGAGCAGATCTAGGGTGAACACTTCTCTTCAACCAGATCAGCTCTCGGGGTGAACACTTCTCTACAGCCTGAGCAGAGGATGAATGAGTTAATAGCAGCCTTCTCATTGTTTCTGATAGGAGTTGCACATTAAAATCACAGCTTCCTTTTAATGATTATTCAGGAGTTCAATTTGTAGAAGGTTAGATTTGAGAGATGCTGTTTGAAGTATTCAAAAATAAATCAGACTCTCTTATTTCCATGGTGTTGTACTTCAGGCTCCAAATGACAATAATTTGCTCCATAACGGATTCATTCCAACCATTAAATCTTGCTAAATTGTTGTTTTTTTATTGCACTCGGAGGCGTCAAATCCTCTTATGGTATTACAGAAATGTCAGTTCTTCTTCAGCCTCCAGCACTTTCTGTCTTATATTAAGATAGCTTCCAATGATCCCAGTGAAATAAAACAAATATTCTGTCAGACACAGTTTACCTTCACTAAGCACATTATTAGAAACATACTAACACTGGGTTGGCCCTCTCAAAACAGCCTCGATTCTTCACTGCATGAATTCCACAAGATGTTCATGGAGCTCCTGAAGACGTACCTAAGGTCCAAGTGGTTAATCTGCTGTCATGATTATTCAAGTCATTCTATAGTGTTGAAGAAACCTCTACTTCCTCTTGGCATAGAGAGAAACATTTCACCCGGTGGATAATAAACTCACTCAGAGCTTGATTAATGAGTATGAAATTGTGATGCAGATGCTGACATTGAGCCTCAGCTCCGCAGTTGAAAGTCCGTCCAATCTCAATAAACAAACCTGAGACATAGAAACCTAGAAAGCCTGACTGCAGTCCAGTGCCAGAGTCCTTCAGGCTTGTTTAAAAACCTCACCTGCAAGTAGTTTTACCAGCTTGGCCTTCCGACACTCTGTCTGTTTATAGAGCAATTCCACACTAGTGTACACACCGGCCACTTTATTAGAAACACTTTCTCGTGCTTCCACTCACTGGCCACTTTATTAGAAACACTTTCTCGTTCTTCCACTCACTGGTCACTTCATTAGAAACACCCACCTTGTGCTTCATCACAGGCCACTTTATTAGAAACACGCACTTTCTGCTTCTAATCACTGGCCACTTTATTAGAAACATGCACTTTCTGCTTCTAATCACTGGCCAATTTATTAGAAACACCTATTCTATTAGAAAGACCACCCTTTTGATGTGTGGAATGACTGTAAAGAGGGTAGAGAACTATTCATCGTCTCATAAAGAAAATTTCAGAAGGAAGATGTCGTCAGCAGTTGCTCTGAAGTGCAGGTTTACAGAAGCACAGTTGGGAAATTCCAAATCTTTCCCCTCTATAATCACACACACACACACACACACACAGACACACATGCACACACACACCAAACACTGAGAATAACAAGCGCTCGCGTGCAATTAAACCCCACTTATTCGCTTTCACAGTGACTTGGCAGCCACCTCACGCATCTCCATACGGGAAGCTGGAGCCATATCTGGGCGCTGGTGGCGGGGCAGCAGAGGGGCTCTTGATGTGGCGAGCCGTTTCCTCTGCACTGGGAGTGTGTGTGAGAACCAGGGCTGGGGAAGGGGAGGAAGTGTGTATTTATCTCCTCTGGTTGGGCGTTGGGTTCTGCTTTGATCAGCCCCTTGTACAGCCGCTCTCCTAGAGCTCACTTTAGTTGATCAGCTCATCTCTGACTTCAGAAGCTCAGCCAGGAACGAAGGAGGAGGCTCTCCAAAGAGACTGACAGGGAGGATGACTTCATGTCCAAGATATATGTCCAAAAGTATCCCGACACCTCCTCTTGAAGTGTTCAGGGGGCATCTATGGCTTAAAGGCTAAAGAGGCTGGTTTATTGATCATCGAGCTCTGATTTCCTATGGGAGGATGTGATTTGTAGTCGTGATTTAGTGATAAGTGCCAAGCAACACAGTGAGAAGCGACAAATTGACTTTCTTTAGACAAGTCATAGACATCAGGGCCAGAGGTCCCTAGTGTTAAATTTTGCCCTGTCTGCCCTTGGTCCTGTGTCTGTTTTCCTTGATATCATGTTCCTCATTCTCTTCATTGTCTTGTCTTAAGCCCTGGTCACATCCTTTGGTCTCCAGCTGTTTCTGCCTTCTAGCCCTGTATCGCCCTTCATCAGGTGTTCCTTGTCTTGTCTGGTGTACAGTGACTTAAAAAGTATTTATACCTTTTGATCTATCCCACATTTTTTCAGGCTCCTCCCACAAACGTAAATGTATTCTGTTGTGATTGTATGTGATATGCCAACATAAAGTAGCAGGTAACTGTAAACTGAAAAGAAAATAAATAAAAATCTGAAAAGTGTGGTGTGCATTTGTATTCAGCTTCTCAGACTCAATACTTTGTAGGACCACTTTTTGCTGCAATTACAGCTTACGGGTCTTTTGGGATCTGTTTCTATCAGCTTTGCACATCTAGAGGCTGAAATTTCTACCCGATTATTCTTTACCAAACAGCTCCAGCTCAGTTGGATGGAGAGCACTTGTGAACAGCAATGTTCAAGTCCCTGCCACAGATTGTCAATTGGGATTTAGACCTGAACCTTGACTGGATCATTCTAACACATTAATATGCTTTGTTCTGAACCAGTCTATTGTACCTCAGTCTCAAGTCTTCTGAAGCCTCTAACATCAACTCTGGCCAGCGTCCCTGTCACTGCTAAAGAAAAGCATCCCCACAGCGTGATGCTGCCACCACCATGTTTCATGCATCAATTATCCACCACACATAGCCTTTTGCTTTCCAGAGCACCTTCTTACACATATTTGCTAATATTGGTCCCCACATGGCTTGTGGAAACTCCTAACATGACTTATGGCTTGCTTTCAAAAATGTCTTTCTTCTTGTCACTCTTCCATGAAAGCCAGAATTGAGGAGTACATTACTAATAGTTGTCCTGGGCTGTTGATCTCTGCAGCTCCTCTAGAGTAACCTTGTGTCATTTGTGATGCACTTGTAACAGCATAACACACACTATCACACCACCACCATTAAGTGTCACTGCAGTGCTGATAATGACCCACATAATACCTGCTCTGGGATGATCCTGTGGGGTCCTGACCACAACGGTCTGTAAATATACAAAGTGCTCCTTCATGGTAAGGAGAGCTGATAAAATGGATGGTTACTATAGAAACAAGTTGATCAGATTGTTATGACTGACTGATGTATTTTCAATGCCTGGGTCTACCTAAGCTACCACTGTTGGTCCTTGAGCAAGGGCCTTAATGTTCTGCACTCATATTCTGCACTTTCACTTGACCATTCATGACAACAAGTATGGATTATGATCCAAGTCATTAACTAACCTCAATAAAGTGTGCAGAAAACAGCTCACCATTTGACAGTAGGCCAATCCTTCAGTCCGCTTTACTAGTTTAAGTCGAGACAAATGGTTTGTGAACAGATCTTATAGCAGAATTGAGATCAGATGCAGATTATGGATAGATATTAATGAATACGGTCAGCTGGTCAGGCCCTAAACCTTTCA
The DNA here is from genome assembly GCA_034509495.1 of Acestrorhynchus altus. Lineage (NCBI taxonomy): Eukaryota > Metazoa > Chordata > Actinopteri > Characiformes > Acestrorhynchidae > Acestrorhynchus > Acestrorhynchus altus. Next base: position 672,596 of record CM067524.1, read on the forward strand.
CTGCATTCCTCAGAGCTGCTGGGTTTGAAGCTGTGAAATTATGAAGACAGATTATGTGTAGTTGCAACACTCGTGAACACTTATGCTGAGGAGTTTATCTTTTATTCATTGTTTAAAACGTCTGTGAGGAACATCTGTTCCTCATACTGTATTCATAACACGAGCCATTACATCCATATCAGACACCAGCTTCATCTATCAAAACTCCACACTGCCCCTACCCCAGCAGTCCCGAGCGCCGGCCACCGCGTATCTGCTCAGGATGATCTGGAAGTGATTGGGCGAATATGAAATCATTGGGCTTTGGTCTCGCTGCGTTTATTGAGATGTTTCCATCCAACCCAGTTCTTACTCATTGTACAAACAAGCCTGTGTTTGCTCTCCTGCTTTATAAGTGGGGAGAGGCTGATTAACTGATTTACTTTCCATTGTTTGGGAACTGGAATATTCAGTTACGAGCTCCATGTCAACACCTCATGAACAATGAACTATGACTTAATGCAGCTCGTCCATCCATATGTCGGGCCTCCGCGTCTGCATGGGCCTGGCCTGATTCGTTAAAGTGATAGTTTAGAAGAACATGTACAAAACTTTCTTCCTCTTAACTGAAATGGAGTGTTTGGGCTTCTTCAGATTTGCACTGGTGCTATGAGGCTAATGAAAGCGTATACCCCACCAATTAGCATGGTGCAAACACTTGTCTGAATCATTGCCATCTTACCTTGTGTTCTAGATAACTGGTCACGCCATTGACAGCCTTGGTGTAGTTGAGGATGACCAGTTATAATTCTCAACTCATGTTGTGAACTTGTCTCAGTCATGAAGATTTCTCCTTTATAACATCAGGAGAATTCCACTTTTTCTGTCTAGAGAGGAGCTCGGATTTTTGTTCAGTCTCTTGTCATTTCAAGACTTGAACTTTAACTCCCTTCAAGCTGACCTTTCTAGGTGGACCATCAGGTCCTTCAGCGGATCCAGAATGCAGTGGCACGACTCATCTTAAATGTTCACAAGTTCAGTCAGTAACTCCTCTGCTGCTTCCCTTCACTGGCTTCTTGTAGCTGAACATCAGATTCAGAACCCTGATGCTGGCCTACAAAGCAAGAACTGGACCAGCCCCTCCGTATTTGATGGCAATGGTCAAAACCTGTACCAAGAGGCCTTCCAGCATCAAGTACAGCTCAGCTTGACCCACCATCCCTCAGACTCTTTTCTGTCCTGCAACCAAAATGATGGAACAATTCACTCACTGTCTTCAAAAGCAGAATGAAGCCCATCTTGCTCAAGAACATTTCACTAATTAAAGGTTTATATTTACACCGAATCTTGTAGGTATTGAGGTCCAACCTGTCATTTGTTTTCAGAATCATCTAAACTTCAAGATTCTCTGGATTCTTGCCTCTACTAACTAGATTTTCTGAAGTGAAGAGATCACTTCTATAAGTCACTCTGGGTGACAGCGTCTTACAAATGCCATAAACGTAAATGTGAAGTCAAAAACAACTATTACTAAAAATGAGCTATTTAGCTACATTAGCCTTTTAGCTTCAGTGCTAAATGGTGGGGTTTAAGCTTCTAGTACCTGTTAGCTACATTATCCACATAGATGAAGCATCCATTATCCATTTTCTACATTACGTTAACTCCAGTGCTAATTAGCTACAATATCTATTGGTGTTAGCTTCTAAAATTTAATTTAATAAAATTTAATACGCTTTATTATTCATGTAGCCTCGGTGCTAACTGGTGAGAATAAGTTTCAAGCATTAAACCCTACAGCCCCAGAGCTAATTAGCTACATTAGCATTGTTGATATGTTGCAAATTAACATACTTGGTTCCAGTACCTGTTAGTTACATTATCAGCATAGCTTTAGCGTATAATCTTCCTCTACCTATTAGCATTATAGCTCTGGTACTAATTAGCTACATTAGCTTTGTAGCTCCACCTGCTAATTGGTGGGATAGCTTCATTAAGCTCATATTCTAGTGCTAATTTGGCACATTTGACGTCAGAATGGACTGGAAGAATTTTGTTTCTTGCCAAAGTATCGCTTTAATGACAGATGACGTGCAACTTTCAGTCAGAGAGCCTTAATAAACACCCCCACCCCACCAGTCAAACAGTAGCACTTCCAGTTGGGATAGTTTCCCTTTCCACCAAAGCCCGATCCATTACACCACAGTAGGAAGAGCGAGGGTGCCACCAAGGGTGGACCAGGGCCAATAGGGGAGGTTTGGAGGGGGGGTTAGATTAGCCACTCTTGTGGCAATCTGGTGCTGACAGTTCACACGGGTGGGTTTTCCACTGCCCTCAGGCGTTTCCACCTAGCGTTTCCCTCCACAAGAAAGAGCTGCAGTCCCGGTCAGTCTGGAATCACCTCAGGGGAAGTGACCTCCTCCAGTCTGCCACTTTAGAGCTCACAGCTCACATGGAACAGTGAGGAAAGCGTGTGAAGATGACGGTGGCATACTTTCACTCAGAGAACTGTGGAGGGGGCCACGTGATGGAGAACAGTGAGTTAGAAGCAGGGGGCAGTGTTGGGCTGGTCATGAGGTCCTACAGCAATACCATATAAGCAAAACCATTTTCTGAAAGAGGCCTTAATCACTTCTCTTTCATTATGACAAAATGAGTTTTCAAACAACTCACATTTATTAAACTGGTGGTTCTTCAAGGGTTCTTTAGTGGTACAATGATTCTATATAGAACTAACACTCAAAGGACACTTGGCATGATTCTTTGCATCGTAAAATGGTCTTCAGATTGATGGAGAATGTGCTGTAGATGGTTCAATCATTGATCAGCCATCTGTTTCTCTGATACTTTATTCTCCTCCTTTCACCCTGATCTTCAATGCTCAGGACCCCACAGGACCACCACAGAGCAGATATTATGTGGGTGGTGGGTCATTCTCAGCACTGCAGTCACACTGACATGGTGGTGGTGTGTTAGTGTGTGTTGCACTGGTATGAGTGGATCAAACACAGCAGTGCTGCTGGAGTGTCTAAACACTGTGTCCACTCACTGTCCACTCTATTAGACAATCATAATGATGGCCCAAAGAAGACCCCGTCAATTCCATCTGTGGCAGGCAAGGTCCTCAATTGGCACTTTTCCACCAACGTGAAAAGGGTTCCCTTCTGGTTTGCGAACCCAACAAAAATAGGTTCCAGAACCTGAAAAGTTTGTTCACAGCAGGATCCAAAGATTAGATTGAACTGCTGTGGGTGTCTTGTTGTACAGGAGCAATGCCATATATTTCATCTCATACAGCATTGTCTTCTACATCTTCTTATCACCAAATGTTGATCCATGTTTGCTCCCTGTTTGATTTTTGGAGTAAAACATCTGCAACACACACACTCGCAGGTAGTCTATATGTGATACCATCTTCTAAGTTCTGTTTACTGATGCTGTGTTGGACCCTCTGTTGGTGACATATTCTGTGACGTATCTTCAGTTCCACTAAAACTGGTGTAAATGCAGGCTGGTTCACTGAAAAGTACCAAGGTTCTTATCATTTCCAGTGAGAGCCAAGGGATCTCTGTGAAGCATATCTGTGGGGGCAAGAGTGTCCAGTCAGACAAATCAGATTCTAATTGCCAAAGTGATTTAAATCAGAAATCTTTTACTGCCCAGACTATCAAAATCATTCTGGATCCAATCTACTCTAGATATAGATAAAATCTGATTTGGTCTGGCAGTCTGAACATTAGAAGCTTGTACTGTATTCATACTCAATACAGCAGTGCAGGTAATAATGAGGGGTTGAGGGTTGAGCCTCAAGCTGACGCCTGCTTAAACATGTATTTTCTTCTGAACAAAGCAACTGTTTTAACTGGAATTTAATTAATTAAAACACACAGACAGACAGTTCAACACTGCACCCCTTTCAGAATAGCTGCTTAATGACATCATTATCTTGCTCATAGTGTGTGTGTGTGTGTGTGTGTGTGTGTGTGTGTGTGTGTGTGTGTGTGTGTGTGTGTGTGTGTGTGTTTGTCTGGGAAAGACTCAGTATTACCATCATATATTTGAAGCAAATTGTCCACCCTGTTAAATATGCTCAGCTGGATCTCATTGGGCAACATGATTTACTCGTAATGACCACCCAAAGGGGTGAACTGCCCATACAGAAACCTCACACATGGTAATACTGTATATATATGTGTGTGTGTGTCTGTGTGTGTGTGTGTGTGTGTGTGTGTTGTATTTAAATACCAAATACCATGCTTCCAGTGCATGTTCACTGCTCTTCACTGCTCTGTCTATGCTCAACCTGCAGACAGAATAACATTCCTGATAAGGGATAATAATGAAACATACATAAAAAACAAAAATATTATAAAAAAAGGATATTCAGGTCGTCTTTTTATTTTGTTCAGACCACAATCAAGTATTTCACATTTACATTTATATTTATGGCATTTAGCAGACGCCCTCATCCAGAGCGTCTTACAAACGTGCTTTGTTGCTTAGCTAGATACGTTGCATTTTGAACATATCATTATGAATATCTCTGTCAATCTAGTGAAAATGACTGAGATGTAAAGTGTTTTTTAGACCTTTTAAGCAAAAACACACTTTTGATCATAACAAATATCAAAATTTTGTTAATACAAATTTGAGTAGCGACAACAGCACTAATAGCATCAGGCATGTGTGACTCCATGAAAATGGTGAATAAATGTAAATCAAACTATAAAAGTTTGATATTTTGTAATGCAGGCACTGCCACTGCTGTGTTGTACTTTGTGTACATTTGGCCAAACAGGAAGCAAAGTTACAGGAAGCAGAATTTAACTGGTGCTATTTTAAAGTGGAATTTCAGCAAGAAACACACTGTAATAATAAACTAAAATAAAATCTCACTGTCTAAGTAATAAAATGTCGCAGCTTTTAAAATACTAAAATAACAGCAACAATAATAATCATCATCAGAATCATCATAAATTCCAAAGGATTCTCAGTCTCGTCTACATGTATAGCATTGATTATCCACAGCGTTCTGTAGGTGATGTTCACTTACAGAGTTCCTGACATTCCCATTCTAGAACTTCAGCTGCATTCAAGAGAACTCAGAATGGGTGGAACATTACAGAACCATTACTTGTGAAGGTGTTAAGGATGTTTCTTGGTGGTATCTTCAACCCTGCCCTGTTCTAATGACTATCTCTACTGCATCTCACATAGTTCCTGGGTAAAAATGAATCCTGGTCCATCTTCAGATTGAGGTAATGGTGATTAAGAATCAGACACTGCTGTATCAGAGGATTAGTCTTTAAACCACAGTAAGGAGGGAGGTTGGCTGGGGGGGATCAGACTGAGATTAAACTGGTAATTAGTATTTACTGCAGCAGGGATGAGGCTCCATCTCAGTGCAGTATTCTGCCCAATCAGAGACTTTCGCTTTAATACCCCAAACCAAAAACATAGCAAATCAAAAAACCGTTTGTGACTCAGGTCCAACAGGATCAGCCCCAGCAGAGCTGCTGTTTCAGTAATAATACCAACAGGCTGATCTGATAATAGGATATGTTACTGCCAGTCACGAGATCAGACACTTTATAAAGGCAGGAGGAGAATCAGGAATTCCCTCTCCGTATTCGCTCGGCTTCATTTGCTATGTCGGTTATTTTTCTAAAGACACGTTGATACGTTTCAGAATAGAAAACTACAGTATTTACATTTCCTTAAGTGTGGTAAGGGTGTAGGGTGGTAGGGTCTGTATGCTGGGTTAAGTTATGCAGTAATGTTTTTGTTGGGTTAGTGGTAGTTGGTGTGTTTAACACCATGTTAATTTGGACTGGTAGTATTCAGTTTTTCAACTGTTTTAAGTTGGAATAGTAGTAATCTGGTATTTTTTTAAGATAGTTGGACTAATAGCAGTCGAGTATTTATAAAGTTGGAACTTAGTGTCAGTTGTCTTTTAAAAGAAGTTGGACAAGTAATAGTGTGGTATTCTTTAAGCTACATTACGTCAGACTAGTTGTAATCAGGTCATTTTAAATTATGCTAAGTAGGACTAGTAGTAGTCCTGCATTTTTAAACTTCATTAGGTTGGAATAGTTGTAGTCTGGCCTTTTTAAAATTACATTAAGTTGGACTAATAGTAATGGGTTGTTTTTTAAATAGTAGTATTCCAGCATTTTTATAAAATATGTTAAGTTGGACTAGAAGTAATCCAGAATTCTATAAGCTATTTTAAGTTGGACTGGTAGTAGTCTGGCCATTTCCAAACTATGTTAAGTTGGACTATTATTAGTCAATAGATTTTAAAAATTACATTAAGTTTGAGAAGTAGTAGTCAGGCCATTTTAAAATGATGTTAAGACAGACTAACAGTAGATGACTGTTTTTACATTAAGTCGTTCAGTAGTCATTTTTAAGGTATGTTAAGTTGGACTGGTATTGTTTGTAGTAAGTGAGGGTTTTTTAGACTTTGTTAAATGAGATTAGCAGCAGTGCTGTGTTATTTCACACAAAGTTCAGTAGGTAATTGGTAGCTGGGTGTATTTTCACGCTATGTTAAGTGGAGGCAGGTTGTATTGGGGCGTTTTTATGCGACAGTTGAAAGCTGATTTAGAGCAAGGTGTTTTTACACTTCAGTTAGGGGCTACATTGTATCAGGGTGTCTCAGTACAGTATAGTAAGGGGGTATGTTATGGTGGGGTGTTTTTACTCTACAGGGTGGGGTGCTCTGAGACTGTGACCTCATTAATCTGTCACCACTCTGCTCCCTTCTGTTTCTGTTTTATGCATTTCCTTAATGAATTGTTCTTGTTGAGTATAATGAAGTTTATATTACACCAGTCTCAGGTGGAGCCACACCTGCCAGTTCAGAAGAAGGTGTGGTCTGTTCCCTGTGGAGCTCCTGTTATCAGCTTCAGGATCCTCTCCCAGTCTCGGGCCAGGAGAACAGATATTACAGGATGGTCTTGTATGAACCTTCTAGCATCTTCTGCTAAACAACTACAGTAGAGAAGAAGCCAGCAGGTGAAGGATGGAGGTCAGGGAGACAGAGTCGAGGGGTGGGTAGGGGGTTCTGTGTATGGGAAACAGCTGGGGGTGAAATATATTGTACATCGATCAGAAACGGGTTGGAAAGTTAATTAATAAATCACAAAAACTGTGGCCAACAGTAAAAACGCAACAAGATCCTAACAGTTATAATTAAGGAGGATAATTGGAGATAATTACAGGGCATTTCTGCCCTGGCTGTCTGGTTGTGTTTATGTGTGTGTAGCTGGGTTTCCATGGCAGTGAGTGATTTGTAACTGTCAAAAAGCTCTTACCCAACAGCTCAGGATTGAAGCGTAATCCCCTGTTCAGTTCTGCTGTGTGCAGTGCTCTGCTCATCAACCACCAACGGAACAAACAACACACAGACACCCTGGACACTTCATTAGAAATCCCTCCCTTGCTATTGCAGTTACACTGTAGATTGTCTGCCTGATGTAGTTTGTGTTAGTGGTCTTGTAGAAATACCACAGACCAATCAGCTCTCAACAGTAGTAATGCAAAGCAATCAGCTCTCAGTAGAAGTAACAACAACCAATCAGCTCTCAGTAGCAGCAATGCAGACCAATCAGCTCTCAATAGTAGTAATGCAAACCAATCAGCATTCAGTACGAGTACTTCCAATCAATCATCTCTCAGTAGCAGTAATAACAACCAATTATCTTTCAGTAGCAGTAATGCAAACCAATCAGCACTCAGTAGCAACAATGCAAACCAATCAGCATTCAGTAGCAACAATGCAAACCAATCAGCATTCAGTATGAGTAACACCAACCAATCAGCTCTCAGTATCAGTAACACCAACCAATCAGCTCTCAGTACATGTACCTCCATCTAATCAGAATTCTGGATAAGCTATGAGCTGAAGCCTGCTTAGTTTGAGACTTTAGTTGAATGTAATCTGACTTTCAGCAGATAGTTTATGAATAAATGGAGAGTTTGTAGATGAACTACAGGAATATATGACCACACGGGGTCCTGCAGTCATACTAATGCTGGCTTTTTAGTCGCTGTGCAGGAGTGAATGCAGGTGTGCGAGATCTCCTCCAGTAAAGAGGGCTGAGTGTACAGGGTTCAGCCAGTGGGCCGCTCCATTCCAGAGCTTCTGGCACAGAGGTCCTTAGCACATGCCCGGGCCATGAGCTCACACTGGGGGCAAGGGGTGGGGGGCAGACAGGGCTTCCCCAGGCCTGAATTGATTAGTGAGTTGTGTGTAGAAGCACCAGAATTCATTTCTAAAATATTTTGCTTTAAATAAAACTTTGCTTGGAGAAAACTAGACTGTCATTCCAACACAAGAACTACATACCAACTGTTAAACATGAGGGTGGAAGTATCATAGCTTGGGGCTGCTTTCATGCATCAGGCCCTGGATGGCTTGCAGTTATTATAGTGTCTGTGAGTTTTCCATTTTACCAGCAAAATCAATAGACAAATGTCAGGGGATTTGTCCAAGTACTGAAGCTTAAACTTAAGTGGGTCATGCAGCAAGACAACAACCCTTAGAACACAAGTCTACAAATGAAGTCAAAGTCAAAGTTCAGACCTTGAGCCAATACTAATGTGGTTGCAGAAGCAATACTTTTAGGAACAGTAGTCATTTTTCTAATCCATTACTGTGACAGATTGTCATGGAGTCACTCAGAATGAGCCACACTCTGTCTCTGTGGAGACAACCAACGAATCAGTGTGTGGAGGCACCTTGGTCAGCACCAAGATCAACAGTTTGTTGTCACACATCATTTTAACTGTCACTTTAATGTCACTTTAACACTTTAACTTTTATAGACACTTTAACAGACCAACGTTACGTTAATGAGGTTCTGCAACCAGTGGTTCTTATCTTTTCTGAATACACACGCCGGTGCTCTATTCCAACAGGACGACGCTCGTCCACACACTGCTGCCGTCTCAAGATCTCGTCTTGAAGACACAGATACTACGCCGTGGTTGGTGTCATCTCCAGACCTGATTGAAAATGTGTGGGACACTATTGGACGCTCTATCAACACTCCACCCCTACCACACCATCTGCAGAACTGAGTGAGAACATTCAAGCTGCATGGGATGGATCATCACAGGACACCATTAGGAACCTCTACACCTCCATGCAGAGACGTCTGGCATGTTGTGTTAAACCCGACGGCGGACTGAGAGACACCACTTCTGTATGAGTAGATCAATAAATATTGATCAGACCAGACTACAGTTATCATCAGTTATTGATCCTGATCACCTTTATCTGCAGTCCCACACGTCCTTCTGGGAGAAAGTTTTTTTAATGAGAAATATGAGATATTCTGACTATTTAAGAGGATTTCCATTCCATCTCTTTATTCTGCATATTCCCTTTTCTCTACTCTGCCAATCCAGATGCCGTGAGCTGGAGCCTCTGAGGTCACTTGGGTTTATTATTGAAACATGAAGTTCTCACTGAGTCTCACTGAAGCTCTTCCCAGGGGGAAACACTACATCTCCAAGAGTGTGTCCACACCACATCACCCCTGCTTAAATCTGTTTGTTGAAATATATGTCCATATTTAACCCTCACATGGCAATACAATACACTGTACAATAACTTCAGGTACAGTATATGGACAAAAGTTTTGGGACAGCTGCTCATTCACTGTTCTACTGAAGGGTATTAAAAAAGAGTTCATCCTGCTTTTATTGGTGTCTCTACTGTCTAGGGAAGACTTTGTACTAGATTCTGGTTAGTGAGGTCAGGATGATGAATGATCACCTCCCCACCTCATTCCCAAATCCTTAACTCATCCCAGAAGTATTGGATGGAGCTCCATCATTCCAGAGAACACAGATCCACTGCTCCACAGCTCAGTGCTGGGGGGCTTTATACCCCTCTAGCCCATGCCTGGCATTAGACATGGTGCCAATAGGATCATGGTGCCAGATAAGCTGTCTGTGCATTTGCATATCTGTGTCAGCATTTTTTAGAAGGGTGTCCACAAACATTTGGGAACAAAGAGTAGAAGATAAAGATGATCATAATCAAAAACAGATTATAAATGTAGACTGATATGATCATCAGCATTTATTGAGCTACACATACAGAAGTGGTGTCCCTCAGTACGGTGTCAGGTTCAATGGAACATGCCAGACGTCTCTGCATGGAGTTGTAGAGGTTCCTAATGGTGTCCTGTGATGATCATGTAAAATTCTCCCTCTCCATGGTTTGTGTACGTCCCCAGACCCTTTATGTCGCTGGTGTGTTCTTCTGCCCTCAACAGTGTGCTCTGGTAATATCTGCACAACGTATGGAGTGCAATAAATTCATAAGACCATCCTGCTTCGAGAGCCCTACGATGCGAACCCTGTCGACTGCTGGAATTGCTTTCGATCTCTTCTCCGAATAGACTTCACTCAACATGAGAAAGCAGCGAGACAGGACAATCTTATATATACAGTCAGTCAGGTACCGCGAAACTTAAATCATTCACAGTCTGACAATGTTAAACCTAACCAACACATTTCATACCTTCTGGGTGGAGCTATTTTTAAATGATGAATGTAGATTGCATACAGATAATTACTCCACCTGTCTCAGTAGAACTACAGGAATTACTGTTTTTAAAATTACTTACGGTTTCTAGAGGTTAAGGTCTGTTCTTGGACATGGATTACTGTGGTCTTGTGCATGCTCAACACACACACACACGCACACACACACACACACACACACACACACGCATTCTTACACTATGTGTGTCAGAGCCAATTGGGTTCTTCCTGTAATTTCTCTCTCCGTAACCCTGAAATGTTTGCCAAGTATGCTGATATTTAACGAGCCCCATTCCACCTGCCGAGCCCTGCCTCAGCCCTCTGTTTTACACATCTAATCCCCTGACAGTCCTACACCCTTCAGCACCAACTGTGGTCATCATCCTCTCCAAAGACCTGAGAAACACTCCAGTTTAGACACCCTTACCGACTCAGAATAGCTGACAGTGGAGGTGAATGGAAGCAGACGTCTGAACCTCTAAAAGCTCCTCATTGAAAGTTATTCCACCTAATTCTTATGACCACAATGATACCTGCCTCACTGTTTTCTGAGTCTCAGTCTCCAGAATCCAGAACCTGATAGAAAGTCTTTCCTCGTCTGTAGAGTTACTCCAACAAAAGCAGGATCGACTCTTTGTAACATGGTGGTTTCATCAGTGAGTAATCCAGCTCAGAAAACTGCTAAAAATCTGGTTCCAACTAAATTAAATCAGAGTTTAAATACCAGAAGGAGCTTCCAGTGCATGTTTACTGCTCTGTCCACGTGAACATGATCAACCTGCATACAGACTCTGACTGATCAGAGAGAGGGGGCGGGGCTGATGATCAACCTGCATACAGACTCTGACTGATCAGAGAGAGGGGGCGGGGCTGATGATCAACCTGCATACAGACTCTGACTGATCAGAGAGAGGGGGCGGGGCTGATGAAGGATATTCAGGTTGTATTTTTATTTTATTTTGACTACTGTCACGTATGGCATGACACTATAAGCCAGAATTGTTGTTTTGGTATTTTTTTATCAAAACATGGTAAAATTCACACAAATATTTAAATTGTATTAATATTTACATTTCAAATGAAGGCAAATTAGAGTAGTCAAGAATCTTCTCAATATCTGGTCTCCTATAAATAGTTTTCTGATGTCTTGGTGAATAAAATTATTCAAACCTTGAAAACATCCCACAAAAATAAGCCTTGGGCTCTAAAAATTAATACTCTTGATTTCAGCAGAACAGTGTCCATATACTGTCCCATATAGTCTCATTCTCACCAGTTTATCACTTATAGGTCCAGGTCTGGATAGGAAAGCCCCTGGGTGCTGATTTGGATCACAGCCCACCTATAGAAGAACCACTTTGGCTTCTATAAAGAGAAATGTGAAAGAACCTTCTTTACCAATTTGAAGGTTCCTCGCCCTCAAACTGATGTACAAACCTGTTTATTTTTAGAATTGAAAGTTTTTTCTATGGCATCAAAGCCTTTGATGCACCTATTCCCAGAGCAGGGTCCAAGAACAGCATGGCACAGTTTGGCTCTACAGTGGGAAGGAGCCTTCTGATGATAATCAAAGCTAGAGCTTCAGCCCTCAGCTGCTCTGTCGTCCCAACAGCACTGCTGGAGTTTTCCTAATTTTACTGAAAAGTCTCGGAATAAATCAACCATTACTCTGAAAATTCAGATGCCGGCCAGCATTTGATGGTAATGTACGTGCACTCGAGTGTGAAGGGTGAATGCTGAAACCGGAGCTCTTCATGCTCTGAGAACTTTCATAACTTGTGGGGCGAAGTGTTTTCTCCTTCTCCAAACAGAGCCTTCAGGCTGAAGCTCGCTGTGTTCTCCTGAGCAAAGCTGAAGATTACAAATTAAAATTTAACAGGCAGGTCAGGGTTATTCAGTGTGTGTGTGTGTGTGTGTGTGTGTGTGTGTTAGGTTGAGTGAATGCAAGGCCACCAACCTTGACACTTACTGTAACGAAACCACGTTCTAATTTTATCGTGAGCATGAGCGATGGTAAATTGGAGGGAAAATGAAGTCTGTGAATGTTTACTTTCTGCCAGATTTGGTGGAATTTCAATGACTTTCAGCAGTGTTGACTTTTTCTGGGCACTAAGGCACAGGAGGTATTCGCCTGCTGGCTGCCCCAAACACTTCCTGGCCTGACGCACTTCTCTCAGGGTTCCTCTGGACACCTTCAACAGCCTTACCTGTGACCACGTCACTGAAGAACTGATATTTTAGGAGTGAAATCATCTTGAAATCCTCAATCCCACCTCAATTTGGTGTTATGACTCTCCCATATCACATATGATGCTCCTGACATTAGATGGGTGAAGAAAAGCCCACACCTGATATATGTGATGTCAGCCCTGCCTCTTTTCGAACGGCCTGCACTGCATCATTGCTGGGCAGCAAGGGGGATTCTAGGTTCAGAACTTTAGGGGTGCTGTGAGACCAGCTCCCCCCAAAACCCCCAAAACGTACATTTTAATGTAATTTTGGACCAATCAGTCCTAACCAACTGTCAAGAGAGAGACAGAGTTTCAGGACAAATGACTTAAAACTCAGAACTCAGAACTGTTCTGGGCCCTACTGTGGACAATGAAGTTCTTACTCTCACCTAACAATCAAGTATCCAGGACTGACTGGCTGGCCACACACACACACACACACGCACACACACACACACACAAAGGACACACAAAGGACAAGGACATCTATATATATATATATATATATATAAATTACAAATTGCTCAGTAATGTACAAAAGAAAGTGATCTCTACATCACATTCTCCATTTCCCCACATGGTTTATCTCATAAGCTGTAAGCTGATTGGCCCTTTTTTGCTTAAGGGCAGGGACATCCGTAAACCCTCCTGCAAGGCTAGGTGAATTTATCAATGTTTTTTCATTGATAAAATGTTATTTTAATCATAAATGTTCTATGGGTTAAACATTTTTCAGCTTATCAGAGAAAAAAAACATTAAAAAAATTTAAACGACAGCTAAATCAATTTTTTTCTTATTTTTAAGGAGGCTGAAACTCAACTTGGACAAAATCTAGACAAGCCTATACTGGGCAGACACCTGTCGCACTGGGTGTGATGCAGGGAGAAAGAGCCATCTATCCACCCAGTGAGGGCGTGGCCAATTTTGCTCTCTTGGACTCCAGCTGCTGCAGGCAAAGAGCATGACCTGGAGTTCGAACCTGTGTTTGGACTCCTAGTGCAAGTATTAGAGCACTGCAGCCACTCAGAGCCCCTCATCTAAAAATTGCTGTAGGAATAAAGGCCTCAGTGCATATTTTTTTGGAAACAGAAATCTGCTTTAAATGATTTAATGATTTAATTAACAGCAAATTTACAGATGAAGGAAAAAAGCTTTGTTTTCAATGGAAGTCAATGTAAAAAGATTTTATTCCAGGTCATTTTTCTATTCATCCTAAAATTCTGAAACAATACAAAAAACATCAGATTTGCAAATTAAGGTTTTTGCATGAACAACAAAATATTAATTCAAAAACTATAATTAATGTTTCCCTTCATTATTATTATTATTATTATTATTATTATTATTATTATTATTATTTATCACTTACAGTTGAACATAACAGGAGAGTTAACAGAAAAAATAAAAATTCTGTGCAAAATCATCACAGACTTAAAGGGGTTTCATTCCTGCACTGTTAGGCCACTGAAATCGGATGTGGCTCGTTTTCACCCACAGGGGTGAATACAGTAATCGCACTCAGATGTGGACCAAAACAGCTGCGCTCGTCCCAAAAGAACTGTGGAGTGGTTCTCCTTCACCTCGGTCGGAGCCAACTCTCAGGTGTACTCTGCAGGTTTGAGCTGAACATCTCTTAGTACCCCCTCCCTAATACTGAGTAGATACCACCACAACAGGTTTGAAGGTGTACTGTGGTTTCTGCACCAAGACTAACATTACAGCAGATCCTTTAATCCTGTAAGCTGTGAAGTGGGACCTCCATGAGCATCACTGAGCCTTGGGCCACATCACCGGAGGTTGTCCTTTCTTGGAGCACTTTTGGTGGGTACAAACCACTGCATACTGGGAACCCCCCACGAGACCTAGAACATCACAGTTTGGTTCTTGTCAAGTGTCATATTCTTATGCTTGTCCATTTTTCCTGCTTCAACATCAAATTCTAGACCTGACTGATGTCTTCCGTCCATCCGACATGAGGGGGAAGTCGGAAGCTCTCAGAGCGTGGGTGAGACTTGCAGTTTGCCTCACAAAACCACAAAATTGGCATGTGCAAAATCAATTTGAACGGCCCCACCTCGCTTGAGGAACTGTTCTCAGTGTCAGTGGTCTGTGAAAAATTGGCGTCTCCGGCGACCACGTTTCCAGCATAAACCCACAGGATGTGCTGGAACAATCCAGAGGGAGCCTGTGTGCCGAGTGTCACTGCCCCTGCACTGCTGCTGATCTTTAATACCGGCTACCGGACTGTGTTTCTGATACAGTTTCAGTAACTACACTGCTGCTGATCTTTAATACCGGCTACCGGACTGTGTTTCTGATACAGTTTCAGTAACTACACTGCTGATCTTTAATACCGGCTACCGGACTGTGTTTCTGATACAGTTTCAGTAACTACACAGCTGATCTTTAATACCAGCTACCGGACTGTGTTTCTTTTGACTTTGCATCAAGAAAAAACATAAAATCTAAATTCTAAAGGTGAGTTCATCATAATAAATAAATTTTCTTCTTACAGGCTCTTATGTGGGATGAACTGAAGGCTCACAACGATTCTCCAGCTGCTCATGTGAAACTACCAGAGATCATTCATAAAAAAATCCAAAAAACTAAAAAACGACATGCTTTAGTGATGGCTGGGTTAAACCGCGGCCTTTCAGGATTTAAAACTGGTCAATGAGCTGAGGAATGGACTGTCTCTCCGTGAATCACCAACAGGAAACACTTTGTCTTCTGAAGTTTGGGCTGGTAATACATTGCACTGGCCTTCAGCTGCCTGTGTGTTTGTGTGTGTGTGTGTGTGTGTGTGTGTGTGTGTGTGTGTGTGTGTGTGTGTGTGTGTGTGTTTGTGTGTGAACTACAGTGTGGTCCAGACCTGAGAGACCCCAACCCGCCCCCCCCAAACTTTAGCCGTAGGTCATAAATTCCCCTCCGCAAATGCTGGCGGGAGATTTCCCCCCAGTGCCCCATCACGCTTCGAGAAGGTAGAGAGTCTGACAGAAAGAAGCTCCAGCTCACAGCCGGCACGTCCCATTTGGTTTTGATAATGTCCTTCATGCGCTCCAGTTACATCCCTGCTCAACCCATCTCAGCACACACTATTCTTCAGCTATTTCCAGGTTTTGAGGCGATTCTGCCCTGTTAAGAGCTTTTCGGGGTAGAGTTTACCTCGAAAATGTTGAGTTTGGCCCTCGGACCATGTCCATCTGATTTTGTAATAAGGCTAGATATCGTCCCGCTCTAAATCTAACCCTGACAGCTTTGGAGAGGCCTGCAGATAATGGATATTATCATCTGCTTTCAGACATCTGTGAAGTCTAGCACTGGGGAGCAGGAGATGAATACGTAATGTAGCTCAGCTCTAAATGAGCGAGGACGAGGGCTCTGCTAAAGCATCAAGGGAATGCAGAGGCAGCTGAGAACCTCTGAGGATCAAACCTGCTTTTTGTTTTCTCCCTCCCATGTTCTAGTGGAAGCACACATTATAAATCAGTCGAATTTGGGGGTGGCGGAGGGATCCTGACCATTTCAGCATATTTAATGGGGTTTTATTGGCCTGCAAGGGTTTCTGCTCAATTAAGCACAGGCTGTGTATTTTCTTCTTTAATTGTGCTTTTAGAATTCATTCTGCTCAAATGTGGAAACAGAGAGATCTAGGAGAGGAATTCTCTGCTTGGTGCCAGATCTTTGCATGAAGTCTGAGCATAAACACTGAGAATCTGAACGGAGAATAATTGGCTGTGTCCGATACCACGTTGTGAGTAAAGGTCCTGTAGACAATGTAAAGGGAAGGAGGTCTGGAGGTAAATGGAAAACTCAGCGTATTTCAATCTGTGAGGCGCGCATTGATGTAGAACCACTTATTTGGTTTAATGGCTTATTTTATACAGTTGATAGGAATAGTAACCCGCCCCCTCTCTCTGATCAGTAAAAAGAGCAGTAAACATGCACTGGAAGCTGCTTTGGTATTTAAACTGGGATTTAATTCAGTTGGATTCAGTTGGATTACTCTGATAATTCACATACAATGATGATCATGTTTTTGTAGAGTCAGTCTGTAGTATGTTATATGTATAATGTCTGATGGTTACTCTGATCCTGAGATCTCGGGTTCTAATCTCTGTGTTAATAAACCTAAATTGAACCAAATTAGACTGACACATTATTCTGTGTTCTACATGGATTTGATGAATAAAAACTATTGACAAAGAAGAGTCACCAGAGTGAGCTTAGATCAGAGTTTACAATCTCAGCACTGGATGTCAGAAAAGCCATTATGGAGTTATGGAGCTTTTCTATATGTCCTTCCCAGCCTGGATGAGCACATCATCCAAACCCCAAAAGCTAGCTCTGTTGGTCTGCTCTGAAGACCCCTGGCTTCCAGGTGCTCTGAAATGACTACCAGCCTCACTGTGTGTAGCGAGGACACAGACACTTCACGAGAAGATCATCCATTCATGCATGTTCTCAGCAAGTCAGCTAGATCTGGGTTCTGACAGTGGAACGGATGTTTCCTCATTTTCCTTTTCATGGTTTCAATCAAACCCCTGAATTCAATTTGGAGCAACAGCCAGTAAGACTAAATCCACTTCCCTGCAATCAGGATGGGTGTGATGGGATGTTCATGTACTGTGGAAAAGCACAACATATTCAGGAGTCTCCTCCACTCAGAAATGCAGATGCTGCTTTTGAAAAGCAGAAGAAAGACTGGACGTTTTCATCACGTGAGACGCAGCAGACCCACACTGACACACACCTGGAAAGCAGAACGTCTGGACGTCCACATCACCATACAGCTGTTGATCACCATGCTTTTCTTATCATCGCTGTCCTTCAAATTTCTTCGCAGTGTTTGATCAGAGCAGCTGTTCTTCACACTGTGTGAACATTTCATGATGTGCCCTAAGGCCAAAAATATGCTGCAAGATCACTTGAAATCAGATCTTCACACATTAACTTGCATTAGAGGTTCAGAATGTTTGGCTTCTCCTGAAACTTATACTGGATGAATAGTGAAGATATGTACGTACTGAAGGCTCCGTAGAATGTTGGACAGTGATGGTCTTGGCAGAGCTGAATAATGAGAGTTCAATACATGGAAGAGACAAACCGGGAACCTCCAACAATGCTGGTTCCCCTTGAAATGAACATCCAGCAGAACCGAAACAGAGCTGTAGAACAGACCAGTTCCAGACCCCCAAAACTGTTACATTAACCATAGCCACTAATGCACAACCTAGTCAGCCAATCAAAGGTATGTAACTGTAACAGTAGAATAATGCAGTTGCAATGCAGGACTTTCACAGAACCATAGTTGGAAAGACTCAGATAACCAGATAATAACTCATGTGCCCATGTGAGAAACAGAGGACATTTGTTCACAGCTGTAGTGATTATCTGACCAACATTTAGAACTCAAGGACAATTTTGTGTCGTTAACGTAGTTTGACACACATTTAAGAGAGAAGAAAAAAAAGATTTCAGAATAAGAGACCTGAGAATGGATAATACTGATACATACAAAAGTAACAAAAATAATAAAGAAATCATTCAGGTTGTTTGATTTTATTTGGACTACTGTAAAGTATTTTGAAGAACCTTTATTATAAATATCGGTGTCAAATAATATGTAATCATTACAAATAACTCTTAAAGTTCTTCCCTTTTTCATCAAAACGTGATCAAATTCATAGCAAACCTTTAACATATGAATTGGAGATAAATTTGAGTAGAATACGTTTCTAATGTTTTAGTGAATAAAAGTATGTCAAACTACAAAAACATCCCATAAATACTTCAAATGTGAGTTTAATGATGCATCATGGCGTGTAAGTTCAATGCTAGTTTTGGCCATTGTTTGGGAAACAGATGCCAGAATCTGTGTGTTTCATTCTCAGCTAAAATAGGAAATAGGCTTGTTAACATCTACACATTTTCACTCTGACCAACGTCACACACTTCCTAGTTATACGTCAAACAACAACTTAATTATCCAGTTAATGCAATCAGATACAAATCTAAAGGCAAATTAAATGCTCTGACAATTAAAGTGAGACCACTGGTACAATAGCTTTCACTGCTAAAGAAACAAAAGCAGTAAAGCCTTGTCTTTTTCCTGAATTATTTACAAAAGACGTGCAGCTATATTCTATCTATCTATCTATCTATCTATCTATCTATCTATCTATCTATCTATCTATCTATCTATCTATCTATCTACCTATCTACCTACCTATCTACCTACCTACCTACCTACCTACCTACCTACCTATCTACCTATCTACCTACCTACCTACCTACCTATCTACCTACCTACCTATCTACCTACCTACCTATCTACCTACCTAACTACCTACCTACCTACCTACCTACCTACCTACCTAGCAACAACCTGGCACACCAACTTCATACTGAATGGAGAACTGCGCTGGAACAACCACTTGGAAAACACAGCGCATTCATCAAGAAGATGTAAAAACATGGCAGCTCACAGAAAGCGCTGATGAATTCTAAACACTGACCTACTTTACTGAGTGGCACAATTATTTAAAACCAGTACATATATTTACGACAGAGGTCGGCCAGTATGGTGTTAAATGTCTTGTCCAGGGAATATCATTGGTGCTGCACATCATCATCCCCCAGACCAGGATCCGGCAAGTGAACCCCAACATAGTGTGGTGCTGTAGCCCCAAACCAACCAGTGCAGTTCCAGTTCACTAGCAGTGTGATCTTCTACCATCCCATCTTTTACCCCCTGAACCTGCCACTTCCAGCCTTGTCTTGGTGTATTCCAAAGCTCCACACCCTCTCCCTCATTAGACGTTCCACAGTTGACGTGGATGTGAAGAGAAATTCCTTCTTTCCATTTTCTCCTCCATTCTGTCGAGTCCTGAAGCCCAGCACTGATAAATCTCGGGATGCTGACAGCTGCTCCAATCAGAGCTGTGCTTGAACATAACTATAATATTTCTTCAGACCCAGTCTTTTTTTGTTTTATCATACCCAGGAGAGCATCATTAAAGATATTTGGTTCTGATATGTCACAAACCTGCTTTATGCAATCAGTGTGCTGGCGGACTCTGGAGGACGAAGCCTGCTCTGGAGAACTCATTGTCAAGTCCAAACCTATAAATTCAAGTTATTGCGTTATGAAATATTAAACCTCCATAAATCAGGAGAGGGACATAAGTGTGAAGGGCTGTGCTCTGGGATTTAAGGAAGTATTGTTTTTTCTCCCTCAGTTCTAGTCATAATGAGAACAGGAGAACACAGCACACGGTGCAAAATGGTTCACACTTAAACTGGTTCATTCTGTTCTAGATGAGGGATAAGCTGGAGAACCCTAATGTCATATTAATTTATCCTTTATAAGGTGGAAAAGCTCACAAAAACACACCATGGCTGGGATTTATAATAACAAGTGATTCTGAAGATTTCCTATTGTCCTGATTATTGAGCAGAGCTTGCCATAGGCCTTATAACTTCTAACAGGCCAGGTAGATATGGGACAGGTAGATATGGGACAAAATTATGAGGGACAATATAACTGAGAAAACAATCTCGATCTAACAATAGACACAATGTAGACATGTCCTCGTTTATTCTTCATAAACTGTAACATATTTAGAACAGAATTTACAGACGTCCACAATCTTCATGAGATACATTCACTGGCCAGTGAATCATGCCGCCATATTGGTCAGGGCAACTACTCATAATTCTTGTTACACCGTACAATCCAATCAGATCTCAGGAAATTACTTTCACAGGTGAAACCAAAACAATTGTTTTCGGTTGTATTTAGAACATTGAGAGCAAATGGTAACTAGTTGGCAATCAGAGTCACATTACTAATATTTGATGTTCACTATAATACTAGGCAGCTGTAAAAGCTGAGACATGAGAAATCGTACGCTTTTTTTTTTTTTTTTTTTCGATTTTTATGACGTCAGCTGAGCAACTGAGACTAATTGGATCGATTTGTATTTGCTGATTGAACATATTGTTACATTTGTCTAAATTATTGTTAATTATTAGGATTTAAAGATGCTCTATTTCAACATTTTAAAGGGTAAAGCTAAAACGAGGGAGGCATAGAGAGAAAAAGCAGTTTATTCAATATAAAAACCTTCTACACATTTCAATAGATTACATTTTAAAAGGACTCACGGATTATTCAATGGAAATGACCCTGTTCTGTGCTTGACAAATGTTATTTTTTTATACTTATGACACTGAATAATTATACACGTTAGCTGAAGCCTAATGGTGATACAAACTATTTTCTATTAAAAGTCAACTTTTTTTTTAATCCAAATAATCCAGAAACCCTTCACCTAACTTTTCCCAATTTATGAATCCTGTCACACACCCCGCAGGTATTTATAACCCCATCATCCTTGTGCACTGAATGCTTGAGCCTGAATTTCCTGCCACCTTAAACATCCAGACATATTATGATAAGTGTCTTTGTCAATCTAATGATTACAAATAACTAAAGTTATTGCAGTTTCAGCTCAAAAACAGTCTGGATGAACAGCTTCCAACAGGATTTTTTAGTCCTCAGCAAAAAACACAACTTCCATAAATTGCATGACTATGTTTTTGATAAAAAAAAATCATCAAATTCATACAAACATTTCTATCTCAAATGAAGACAAATTTGAGTAGCCTAGGAAAATAATCATGTCTGGCATGTGTGACTGTTTACTTTACATACTTTTCACATTTTTGGACTCTAAAGGTTAAATGAAATCCACAGAGGAATGATTTGAAGATCTGCAGTTCTGAGTAAGTTTGTCTGAGATGTGTGTTGCTGGCTCTCGATGTTGCTGACCCCAGGTTTCTGTCAGTCAAATCAGAGCTCAAACTGGACTCCTCTTCAGCTTCGGCTGCCAGAGCTCCAGAGCTCACCTACGAAGGTCTGTTTCAGGGTTTGGGTTCTGCAGACTTCATACAGGGGTCAACTGGTGAAAGCTCTCTCACACTGATCGCAATGTCGTGTGTAAACCGTACCGTGGCGAGGCTGAGTCTGAGGAGTC
Organism: Acestrorhynchus altus; assembly: GCA_034509495.1. Lineage (NCBI taxonomy): Eukaryota > Metazoa > Chordata > Actinopteri > Characiformes > Acestrorhynchidae > Acestrorhynchus > Acestrorhynchus altus. The sequence goes on from CM067524.1 coordinate 694,411, forward strand.
ACTGCTGCAGCTGCAGATCTGCTGCTGGAGTGGAGATGGACCTGCTGTAAAGCTAAGAGTGATGGATGAGCTGAGGAGCGTGTGGGCCAGAGTCCGGCTCAGTGGGACACAAACGGAGAAACAGAAAGGCGCAGAACAGGAGAACTGGAGATTCTTGGCCCATCGCGAGGTTCTGTCAGTTCGACTCCCCACATGGACTGACGTTTACAGAGAGATAAATAGCTTGTGAATTCCCAGATGCAATTCCCAGTCTTCCTAATGGAGTCACCGGTCAATTCCCACAACTTCTAATAAACCCAGTCCCCAACCATGGACAACAACTCCCCATTCAGGCCGTTCAGCCTATTTCAACACCTTCTATACAGGACACAGGAAATATGTCTGCTGATTTATGGGGTTATTTTTGATATATGGACAAAAGTATGTGGACGTCTGTTCATTCAGTGTTTCTTCTGAAATCCAGGATATTAAACAGTTGATTATGCTTTTGTTGGAATAACTGTCTCTACTGACAGAGAAGACTTTCTACTAGATGGTGGAGCATTGCTGTGAGGATTTGATTGATTGCAACAAGACCATTGGTTAGGTCAGGATGTTGGACAATCACCACCCCAGCTCATCCCCAACTCTCCAACTCATCCCTCTCAAAAGCACTGTATGGTGCACCATCATTCCAGAGAACACAGTTCTACTGGTCCACAGCTCAATGCTGGGGGGGCTTTATATCCCTCTAACCCACCTGGCATTAGACACGGTGCCAAAAAGTTCATATTTTTTATCTGCTCCAAAGAGTCCTATTCTATTGGCAGTACTTCTCTACAGGGACTAGTATATGTACATGCTGTGTGTGCATTTGCACATTTGTGTCAGCAATGGGAGCAGCTTAAAGTAGCTGCTCATTAGAAGGGATGTCCACAAACCTCTGGACAGTGTATTTATCTGTCTGTCTGCCTCTGAAACATCTAAAGCACTAGACTCAGATTTTGATGGGAAGCCGCTGGCCGGGAAATGTGGGTCTGCTGGAGCGCGTTGTGCCGACAGGAAGTGGGTGTTGAGATGGGAATTAGAGGGATCATGTGAGTGTTAGTTTATCATTTGTAACAGGTTACAGTGTGAACACTACATGTTGTTTTAGCTCTGAACTTAGATCAATTACTGGTATCTGAGGATTGACCTGGCAATGTGAAGCTGCAGCTGTTGGCCTTGAGCTATAACTCGGCACTTTACTACAACCGCCCCACCCTCCAGCCTACAGCGCCAGCCCACTGACCAATCATAGCACTTCAGAGTAAACCATTCTACCTTATTTAGTACTGCAGTCTGCTGTCTTCCCTTCACTGGACTCCTGTAGCTGATCATGAGATTCAGAACCCTGATGCTGGCCTACAAAGCCCGAACCTGCCCAGTCCCTCCATACTTGATGGCAATGATCAAATACAGCTTGGCTTGACCCACCATCCCTCAAGATGCAGGAAGACAAGTGTCCAGACTCTTTTCTGTCCTGGAACCAAAGTGGGGGAAGCTGAGTCACTCGCTGTCTTCAAACGCAGACTGAAGAATATCTCTTTCAACAACACTTAAGTCCCTAAAGGTTTATAATTATACTGAATTATGTCTCCAGTCTGACATTAGTACTTGGCAGAATCTCTGGATTCTAGTCTCTACTAACTAAGGATATTTTCCGAGTGAACGGCAAAGCACTTTTGTACGTCACTCTGGATAAAAACATCTGCCAAGTGCATTAAATGTAACATAAATGTAAATGAGTCAGTACATTTGTATTGAGTGTATTTAGTACTGGAGTCAGTACATTTGTAGTGAGTGTAATGATACTGGTCTCAGTTGGTTCTGGAGGACATTTGGTTGGAATGGTCAGTGGTGAGGAAGCCTGTGTGTGTAAAACAGTGGATAATAAGTGAGAGTTAGTTTTGGGAGAGAGTGTATCTTATGTCCTGAAAGCTATAAAAGTAGGTTGACCCAGCCCATAGCAGTCCCAAAGCTGAGCTGCACCGCAGACACACACTCAGACTGCAGGCCCAAGTCTGACAGGAGAAGTTCAGCAGGGCAAATAAACACACTTCTCCTCCAACAGCTCGGTGACTCCCGCAAGCCTCTCTCTCTCTCTGGCTCTCTCGCGGTCTGCCTCTCTCTCTCACGCACTCGCGCTGGCTTACAGATGTCTGGAATATTTGCCTGGTGATCCTTCTCTCTAATTAGCAGATTAGAAGCCGCCACAAATGACTGCATGGCACGGTCAGTCACCCTCGAATGGGAATGGACGGTTCCCTGCTTCCGAAGCCGCGGAGTGAAAGGCCGGGGCTGGAGAGTGACGCACATTATCACTCCAGCACAGACATGCCCGAAGCTCGGGGTTGGAAAGAATCAATTTTGACATTGAACATTTCCTCAATAAAAGATTAAATATAAACACAGCAGAGGAAAACAAAAACACCCTGCCTGGAATTCCGCTCCAGTCTTTTATATGGGAAACTGAAGGGAAGGGCAGTTAGTGGCTGAAGACTCGACTAAGGTTTCCAACTGATTTTCAAAATATGTATTTTCCTTTTGTTGGTCTGCAGGATATATTTCTTTTATTGTGCCTTCTCTGTGAGGAAAAGAGAATGACCCATGTTTAGTTCATCTCTTTATTCTGAGGTCAGACCAGGAACCATATTCCTCTGGACAAAATCCAGTTGAACCTGGTCTTAAGATTTGTAGTAGTCCTAATCCCAAACTTGATCTTAACCCCAACTTTGTTCCTAATTATGACCTGATAAATCTGAACTTATCCTGAACCTCAGTCCTAATCCTTTCCCTTAAACTAGCTTTTACCTTATTCCTTATCATAACCATAAATTCAATCCAACTCTAAACTTGGGTTCTTAATCTAACTTTAAAGTTGGTTTTAATTCTAGTCTGGGTTGTAATCCTAATTCCTAAATCTTGATCCGTAGCATTGGTCCTAATCCTAACCATAAACCTGGTCTTAACCTTGGTCCTAATCATATCCTTAAATTTATTTTTCTTTTTAACCTTGGTTACAGTCCTAACTCTAGACTATAAACATAGACTGAGTTTTGGTCCTAATTGTAACCCTAAATTAAATATTAATTTTAATCTGGGTTCTATTCCTAACCCTAAACTTGGTCTTAATTCTAAACTTGATCCTTGGTTCTCTTCCTAACACTAAGCCTGGTATTAACAGTGGTCCTAATCATAACCCTAAATTTAATCTTATTTTAAATCTTGGTTCTAATCCTACCTTTAAACTTGGTCTTAATCCTAGACAGGGTTGTAATCCTAAATCCTAAATCTGATCATATACTTAACATTGATCCTACTCCTAACCCTAACCCTGGTCTTAACATTGGCCCTAATCGTAACTCTAATTCTAATACTATTTTTAACCTAAACCTGGTCATTCCTTAAAAGAATGCGGGGACCTGAGGGGTATAAAGCCTTAAAGCACTGAGCTGTGTGGTTCTCTGCAATGAATTAAAGTGGCAGAACTAACCACCCAGGTCAGTACCAGACCTCACTGCTGCTCTGGTGGCTGACGTCAGGCTTAGTGTTGCACTTTTAATCCCATGTTCAGGAAAACGAAGCTGAAGTGCTGTGTTTTCAGCCGATCCTCTGGTGGTGTGAACATGTCGTGACCATCCTCCCCCGGTAATGAACTGTGACCATGCAGTAATTAATGGTGATGTCATAAAGATTGTTCTAATTCTGTTTTTCTAAACTCATTCACCCTTCCATGATGGGTGGACACTTCTTTCTTTCTCAGGAAAATAATGTCCTGTTTGCTTGGTCCAGAGTGTCACTTTCATTCTGACCACATCTCCAACATCACAGTGCATATTTCCGAAAGGTGACTCATCATTAACAATCAACTAGAGCACCACTGCAACCACCTAACAACTTAGCAACCATTTGATATAATATTGCAACCACTTAGCAACCTCCTAGCAATCACATGGGATACCACTGCATCCAATTAGCAACCTCTTAGAAACCACCTGGGATACCATGGTAACCTACTCACTACAGCCTAGTAACCAGAAGAGATAACACTGCAAATGGTTAGCAACCTCCTAGCAATGACATAGAATACCACTGCAACTAACGAGCCACAACCTAACAACCATTTGGGATAACATTAAAATAACCTAGTCATGCATAATAAACTACCTGAGTAACACCCTAAGAACCACATCAGATAAAACCTAGTAACATTGTAACCATCTATCAATGTTCTAGCTATGATTTGGGATACCACTGCAACCTGCTAACAACACTCTAGCAACCACAAGAAATACCATTGCAACCAGTTAGCCAGAACCTAACAACCATCTGAGATAACATTAAAACAACCTAGTAATCCCTGAGATACCACTACAACCACCCTAGGAACCATGTAGGATACAACCTAGCAACCACAATGTAACCATCTACCAGTGTTCTAGCAATGATTTGGGATACAACTGCACCACCTAACAAAAACCTGTTAAACCACTTGGCATACCACTGTGACCCTCTAGCAATGACCTAGATGGCATATTCATGGGTAGCAACATCTAGACACTACCTGTGATCATATGGGAAATGCTTATTACTATTTATGAAAGAACTGTGAGAGAAGTGGGTTTTTACTTGTGTATAGTGACAATAAAGACATTCTACTATTTCTATCCCATTCTATTCTTATTAACAACTGCCTGAAATATCATAGTAACTACCTAGCAACCACCTGTGCTCCTTTATCAGCACCTATCTACATCATAGCAACCACCAGGGATATTATAGCAATCTGAAAATGACTAAGCAACCAGCTGTGATACCTCTGCAACCACCTATCAACATTTTAGCAACCACTTGGGACAGCATAGCCTAAAACAAAACATCACTGCAGTGTATAATCATGAATATAAAAACGTATCAGCCAGTATTATTACAACTTTTTTTTAAGTTGGCCACTCAGGTGCTTGTTCAAGACTTCAGTACTGCAACTTCCTTCTGGCTGGCATTCCTATGTGGCGTAGCTCATCTTCAGGGTTCCTACATTCAGTCATGTAACTACACAATGTGTTCTCTTCCTATAGCTGAACGTAAGACTCAGAACCCTGACGATGGCCTACAAAACCAAAACTGCACGAGACCCTCCGTATATGATGGCAATGGTCAAAACCTGACCTGTACCAAGAGTCCTTTGAGTGTAAAGTACAACTCCATTTGACCTTCCATCCCTCGAGACACATGGAGCATCCAGATTCCTTTCTTCTAAGCTTGAGGAATCTCTGGATTTGAGCCTCTACAGACTAGTTAAGGACATTTCCTGAGTGAACAGTAAAGCACTTTTGTAAGTGGCTCTGGATAAGAGAGTCTGCCAAGTGTCTTAAGTGTAAATGGTATCAGTGATGACTGAACTTCACCGAATTCAGACCATAGAGATGTGTCTTTGAGTGAGTAAGGTCCATGCAATAATAAAAGACCCCACTAGAGCTCCATCCTGCTTTAGCCCATAATATGACCTCATGCTTGCAGCACTTTTAAAGCTGATGTTGCGGATGTGTTTTAACGAAGAGGGAAATTTGGAAAATAAACACACAGGCGGATCGGAACCACAGAGTTTTCGCTGGTGATTTTATAGCTTTCTAGTTGGTGAGCTCGTTATGCCTCAGACTGAACGGAGGCATCATTTAATTCTAATAACCATTGAGGAGACGGCCACAAAGAAATGGGAAAAGCAAAACAAAAGTCTGAATATCTGAACACTTTTCCTGACCTCATCGTGGAGCGACTGGTTTGTAAATCTGTTTTGGGATCTGTCCCGAGCTCCTCCCAGTTTGCTGGAAGTGTACACAAATATTCAATATCCGCGACTCTCAAAACATCGGTCTACCACAGGTGCGAGTTTTCCATGCCAATTAGGGACGAGCTCCACCCACAGATTCCCCTCTCCGAAAAAAAAAGGCAGGGAAAATAATAATGGCAGCGAGCAAGGAGGGATTATCTTTGATATTCTGCGCTCTAATTGAAACCAGCCTGGGCCTTCCAGTCTGCTGTTTTGACTGCGGGGCTCCACTGTGTGAAGGGGATTCCGACGTGATATCCCAGGGAGGAACACTTCCATTCTCCCGTCAGGGAACCGGCCCACGACACACGTCATTGTTTTTCATTACAGCCACACACGCCGTCAGCAGAGGAGGAATAATCACTTCTGCTCATTTTCCACCTGTAACGACCTCAGTAACAACCCAACACACACACCTCTCTCGCCCTCTCCCTGTTTATCTCTCTCCCTCCTCCCTCTGTCTGATCCACACATGGTCGCTCAGAGTGAAGTCGAGTTCATGTGGGAGCTGTGTGTCAACATAGCGTTGTGGAGTTTTAGAGTTGTACAGTCAAACAACTGTAGAGTTTTGAGTGGTGGATATGTAGTATTGTAGACTTTTGTCTCCGTCCCCAGCTGTGTGTTCATCCCTATTTCATGGCCCAGTCCTGTCTCTTCCCAAGTCCAGTCCCCTGTCATGTCTCATGTTTCTCCTGTCCTCTCTCATATTCCCTGTTTCCCAAGTCCAGTCCCCTGCCATGTCTCATGTTTCTGCTGTCCTGTCTCCTGTTCCCCATTTTCAGTCCCCTGTCATGTCTCATGTTTTTCCAGCCCTGTCCTATGTTCCACAGGTCCCATCTCCTGGCAAGTCTCCTGTCTTGTTTTTTGTTTCTTCCTGGTTCCTGTCCAGTGTTCGCGTCTGTCCTGTTCGTTTTCCAGTCCCTCTCCTTCACCAGCTCTGGGGAGTGTTGCCTTACACACCCTGGTGTTGAGCGTTGAGGAGGGGCCTACTGTAAAGTATCTGTCCTGTTTGGCTCCCCTGTCAGTCCCTTCACGTCATCATTTTGTTTTGGTTCCCCCATGTGCTCCTTAGCATTTGTATTTTTTGGTCTTTTCTCTGCCCCGTTCCCACCTGTGTCTCATTTGTAACCCTACCCGTTCATCATCCCAGGTGTGTCCCATTCTGTCTTCTATATGTATATGTGTATATAACAAGTTCCTTGTTCAAGTCAGACATACTTCAGATAGTAAATACCTCTCTGATGTTGGCAGTTTTCCCAACCACATTATAAACTGCAGTTATGAAGCATCTCTATGTATCTAGAAAATTCTAGATACATCCATTTTAAATAACTACAGACCAATTTCAAATCTACCTTTCATTGGAAAAATCATAGAGAAAATAGTTTTCAAACAACTTACAGGCTTTCTGTCCATAAAAATGAAAAAAAAAAATAATCATAGAACCAAAATGGCTCTAATCAAAGTTATCAATGACATTTGTTTATTTACAAACTCTGGAAAACTGTCTGTTCTAGCAATAGCAGATCTCAGTGCTGCATTTACTACTGTTGACCACAAAATTCTCATAGATAGACTTGAGAACTGGTTTGGACTCTCAGGAACTGTCCTATGGTTCAGTTCATACCTACATGGAAGGAATTATATTGTTGAAACAGAAAATAATGTTTCTGAATGTGTTCCAGTGACCTGGTGTCCCTCAGGGCTCAATTCTTGGGCAACTCTTATTTAATCTATAAAAGCTTCCTCTTGGTGTCACCGGATGTCCTTCCACCACTATGGAGATAACACTCAACTTGGCCAATTAACTACAGTCCCCTCTGTGGACTAATAGACTCTATTCTGGTCAGTTTTAACAGTTCTGTCACCTTAAGAACATTAAGAAGATCAGAGATTTTATGTCTAAACCAGAACGGGAGAAACTGGTCAACGCCTTTATCTCCAGCAGGATCCATTACTGTAACTCCTGTGTCTCTTAACTGCTCTTCAGCTTCAGCTTCAGAATTCTCACCAGGGCTCTCACTGGTAAGCAGTCTGTTACAGAGTAGGTTTGAAGGTTCTATTGCTAGTCTTTAAAGGTCTCAGTGGCTCAGGACCAGCATATCTATCAGAGATATGAGCTGAGCAAAAGTCTCAGATCAATAGGAACAGGTCAGTTACTCCTGCCTAAGATAAAGACTGAACATGGAGAAGCAGTGTTTAGCTACTGTGCTACAGTTCAATGAAATCAGTGGACAGAGGACATTAGAAGAGCCCCAACACTGGACACTCTTAAATCCAGACTGAAAACGTTCAGCTCAGTTTAAGCACTTTTAACTCCATCCTTTAACAGCATTTCTCTCATTTTCTTATGTTCATCTTTATTTCTTTTAAATATACTGTATGTTTGATTTTGTTGCTTTTTACTGATTCATTATTATATTTTATCTAATTTTATCTAATGTCTTTTTATTTTATCTCTGTTTGTGTAAAGCACTTTGTATGAAAGTTGTCTTTGAAATAAACTTGCCCTGCCTAAAGTTTTCTTTAGAACATGAGTTTGAGTTGCTATGTTTAGAATTGTAGAGCTTCAATATAGTCGAGGTTGGAGTTTTAGAGTTTAGAGTGTAGAGTTACAGGTATAGAGAATTTAGAGTTGTAGAAGTTAGATGTTAAGTGTAGAGTTTGGAGTTGTAGAGCAACTGTAGTGTAGATAAAGTGTAGAGTTTATGGTGTAAAATGTTTACAGTTGTAGAGTTGCTGCATGGTAGAGGTCTGCGAGAGATATAGAGCTTAGACTTATTGTATGTAGAGTTGCACACAGTTGTATAGAGTTGTCTAGTGAGCATGTGGATGGCTCAGTAGACCTTGGATGGCTGCATGGTTTTCCTGCTGAAGCTCTGTGAGCTCCGGTTTCAGGGCTCTGTGAGCTTCACATGGACACATGATCTGGACGGCACCAGGCTTTTCCACAAAAATAGGTGTTGTCCACAAATTCCATGCAGTTAGAGAAATAAACCCACAAAGTATGTCTGTCTCCCATACTGTCAGTGTGTGTGTGTGTGTGTGTGTGTGTGTGTGTGTGTGTGCGCCATGTAGTGGTACAGTCGGTTCTTGGAATTTCTCAGCTTGAAATGGAACTCATTATCATAGCATGACATGAGAATTTTCCATTATTATTCATATTTTGTAAATGGTCTCTCTTGGCGCAGTTCTGGACTATATTTCAGTCAAAATGATGCCTGGTGTTTTTCTTTATTGTCTCCTGCTTCTTCCTGAAATTACCTTGTGTCACCTCACAACCGTGAGGGGTGTTTAACTCTTACATCTCTCAGCTACCACCAGTGACAACATCACAGCAATACCATCTCCACAACACAATAGGTGTTTCTAATAAAGTGGCCAGTGATGGAGCAGAAGGGGGTGATTCTAATAAAGTGGCCAGTGATGGAGCAGAAGGTGGTGTTTCTAATTAAGTGGCCAGTGATGGAGCAGAAGGGGGTGTTTCTAATAAAGTGGCCAGTGATGAAGCAGAAGGGGGTGTTTCTAATTAAGTGGCCAGTGATGGAGCAGAAGGGGGTGTTTCTAATAAAGTGGCCAGTGATGGAGCAGAAGGTGGTGTTTCTAATAAAGTGGCCAGTGATGAAGCAGAAGGGGGTGTTTCTAATAAAGTGGCCAGTGAAGGAGCAGAAGGGGGTGTTTCTAATAAAGTGTCCAGTGATGGAGCAGAAGGTGGTGTTTCTAATAAAGTGTCCAGTGGTGGAGCAGAAGGTGGTGTTTCTAATAAAGTGTCCAGTGAGTGGGAGTGTAAGGTGGTGTATTTTGGACTGAAGTGTAAATATAATCTGATGTAAACGCTGTAAATAAGCGTGTGCAGGTGTAGAGTGAGGAGGACAGCGATTCAGCTGATCCAGCTCGTTCTTTCCTCGGTGTGTCTCCAGCTCGGCGCTGTCTGGCTTGATTCTGGCCTGTGTGTGAGTGATGGTGTGTGAATGCTGGATCCTCCGCCTGAAGCTCCATGTTAGCCTCATTAACCACATCTCATCCCCGGCTGGCGAGGCTCCTCCGCACTCCGTCTGCTCGGAGCGTCTGAATGTGCATCTGGACACTGACCTGAGCAGGTTCCCTCAGTGGAAATTCTGCTAGCTGTCCTGGCTCAGAGCCTGCGAGGACTTTCCCGTGTCCCACCCAGCCGCCGTGAGCACTAACGTCCTGCTGAAACGTAAACTCAGACCGAATCAGTCGTATTCACTAACTCTAACACTAATGCTAATGACTCAGCGGCCGAGGCGCACAGTGAAATAACACGTCTAGAACAGCGAGGGTTCTCCCAGGGGACAAGGCCGATTGACCCCGAACGCAGGTCGAGCTGTAAAGCAGTGTGTAACATAAACCCTGTCTGCGTATCATGTGTTCAGAGTCTGAAAGCAATTTTAGGAAAGTATTCCAGCCATTCCTCGTTTTTCCTCCAGACTTCCCTTCTAAAGACTTAAATTCTAAAGACTTCCAATCAAAAGACTTTAGTTCTAAAGACTTAAATTCTAAAGACTAATTCAAAAGACTTCCATTCAGCATGACGAGCGCCTGAATTGTTCTGTCCTCCACTGGTATGGTTTTAATCTACCATGTGCTTCCACTCATGGGCCACTTTATTACAAACACCACCTTGCGCTTCATCACTGGCCAAATTATTAGAAACACCATATTGTGCTTCATCACTGGCCACTTTATTAGAAACACCCACCTTGGTGACGATGGTAATGGTTATAGATCTCGTTCCCGCTCTGTTCGGTAATTTATTATAAGGGTAAGTGTTTTTATAGTGTTTCCATTCGCAGCCCCAGCCACTAAAAACAGACGGCTTGCAGGCTTTGTAGGGGTTTCTGGGGGGCCGCCCCATAAAGGCTATGATGCAGTGGCCACTGGCTGCATGCCTGACAACCTGTTTGAGGAGCTGGATAGATGATCTTTGGGTGAATACATCACCCAGAAGGCTCAGTTACAGGCAGGAGAAAACATAGTCCCTCAGCACTTCAGGAAGGACTTGCAGATCGGACGTCACAGAGATCCTCGGACCCTGCCAGCTCTACGTCTGATAAGAAAACACATTCTGCTGCATTACTCTTTCTGCAGAGCAATGATGGTACCTACAAGTGCTGAACACTATTTATTGACTGATTCAGCCACAACTGAGCACTGAAATCAGACACTTTGTCTTTAGCTTCTTACGTTTTAGATCCAGTAGGAGGCGCTAGTCACTTCTCGTGTGCATCTGTAGGGATTAAAATATACATACATTCACGGCTCTCGACTGAATGGGCGGGGCTAAACTGCTGTAGGCTGAATGGGTACATATGTGTAAATGTGCAGGTGTCATATCTGTCCTTTGTCAGTCCTGTTCACCTGTCTTCCATGCTGTTAGTCCCCATGTGCTCCTTAGCACATGGTGGTGTTCATTTTGTCCTTGTCTCCTCCTTCACTCCACCCATTCGCAGCTGTGTCAGATTTGTAGCCCTGCCCCTTCATTATCATGTCCCTTCCTTTCAGTCAGTCTTTGTCAGTCCTTTTTGTTCTAGGTTCTGTCGGTCCTGTGTCCCTATGGGTTTGTTAGTTTTGTTTATCAGTTGGTCATTTCAGTCAAGATCCTGTTTGTTTTTCTGTCAGCCCTAACCAGACAGTGGACTGAGCTGGTGACTGGTGACATGACTGGAGATACAAATGACTAAAATGGAGACGGGACCTGGGGATTGGGAGACATGACAGCCACTTTTAATGACATAAGAACTTATTTACTAAACGTTGATGTATTATGTCATGTTGTTAATGGTGTTTCCAAAAATCAGTCACCCACAGTAAACCAGTAAAACCGCTGTACCCAGTTAACTAAAAGCCGAAATGCAATGAAGCAATGGAGTAATCAGGGGGCTTCTGGGGGTCTGAATAACATGGTACACGTTAGAGAACATGAGATTGATTACTTCCACTTCTCTGAAGTTCTGGAGAAGGTGGATGGCCTGTTCTGCAGCCACATTCACAGAAGGGTGTGGCGTTGCAAAGATTATATATCAGTGCTCTGTGGTTCTGCAGAGCAGCTTGATTATGTTTGAAAGTGTTTCAGCTTTTTATATATATATCACAGTATGTTGTAGTGTAACTTCATTCATTCATTCATTCATTCTGTCTTTCAGAAGGCCTTAGATAGCTCTTTGGATCTGGCCATGGAGATACCTCTCACTTCAACAATCAAGAGTAATCCAAACTAATGTCTGAGCTTTAAATAAGACAATCTCCTCCAAAGTTCTATCTAAGGATGGTCTATTCATTAGTAGTCGATTAGTGCTGGACCTAATTCTAATTTTTTTACGCATTTTAAGTAGTAATAAATGTGGGCGTGTCCTAACTTTCTTTCCTATTATTTAAATTTGAGAAGTTTGATATTCCTTTAGTTGTATGTGTGTAGTTATATCACCTCCATCTCTCAGTGTAGTTTATATTTAGATAAATAGATGGCATGGGGAGGGGTTGGGGATGGATATTGTGACTAGGTGTAACCGGAGGCTATGGCTATGCTAAGATACTCAAATCAGACCTGTTTAGATTACTGTCCACAATTGTTATTTGCAAGTGAAATTATTATTATTATTAATGTCCTTGTGACCTCAAATATAAAATAAAAATATCTGGATATTACGTGTTTTTAGTCCTTATAGGACTAAAAGTTTTCATTTTACATTTTAAATGAAAACTAATTTAATCACAACAGTAACAAAATCTGGTTTGTGTGACTGTCTGTCTCCTGTAAGTATTAATCCTTTGGTCAATAAAAGCACATCAAACTATGAAAACATCCCAAAAAACTTTGACCACATAAAAACCTCTTGTGATTTTTTCCTTGAATAATAAACTCTCAGTTCGGGTAAATTCTGGCCTTATATGCAGTTAGAAACTGAAGACTTGGTTTGATTTTCAACCATGTTTTCAAAAAAGGGCCAAAGCAGCTGTGAGGAACAGTTGGCTCAGAACACTGCTGCCCTCCACTGACTGGTGGGAGCACTTTCCTTCAGAGTCAAGTCCACCTGGTTGAAGAGCTTATCTATATTTACTTCATCGGGAATGATTTTGCATGAAGATTCCTTAATTCTACACGAATCATGATTCATTCATTAGAATGCAGCATTCCTCATTCTCTATAGACTCTCTTCTAAACGTAGCAATGTCTCTAAATCCTCTGCTCAGTAATTACATCATCATGCACTGGCAGGCAGGGCAAATTAATTAAGCAATATAATCTATATATATATTCAAATTATATATTCTAATATAATTTGAATTCAAACATAAAGTGTGTTTCAGCTCCTGCCCTACCTGTCTACCTGTAATTAACTCTATATGACATTAGAATAAACCCAAATAAACATAAAGTCAGTGTCAGTGAGAGCATCTACCTGTAATTAACTCTATATAATGTTAGAATAAACCCAAATAAACATAAAGTCAGTGTCAGTGAGAGTGTCTACCTGTAATTAACTCTATATAACGTTAGAATAAACCCAAATAAACATAGTCAGTGTCAGTGAGAGCATCTACCTGTAATTAACTCTATATACCATTAGAATTAACCCAAATAAACATAAAGTTAGCGGTCAGTGAGAGCATCTACCTGTAATTAACTCTATACAACATTAAAATAAACCCAAATAAACATAAAGTCAGTGTCAGTGAGAGCGTCTACCTGTAATTAACTCTATATAACATTAGAATAAACCCAAATAAACAAAATTTAGAGTTAAGGTTAGAGTGAAGTTTAGTCACCTTTAGAGTTAAGGTTACAGTTAGAGTTGAGTGTAGAGTAAAGGTTAGGCTTAGGGTTATGTTTAAGATTAAAGATTGAGTAAGGGTTAGAGTTAGATATAATATTCAAGTTAGAGATTGGTCAGTTGAGAGGCGAGTCCTTAGCCGTGTTGATCTTGGCCTGTGAGGTGAGCATTGCCTCCTTCAAGCCGAGATGAAACGAATCTCTGAATGAACTCAAACAGGACAGGGCCATTTAGGACCAAAGCAAAGATAACAATAATATTTGTGGGAGTTTGATGATTTCATGATCATCCCTACTCAGAACCCCCGGCGATTTGGGAAAGTACCAGACGGTGTTCTGCTGAAGGTGGCCATATTTCACACACCCAAAGGCCTTCACCAGCTTTTCTTCAACCATACTTCAGCATGTTACTCTGTTCAGATTGTCAGAGTGAAATTTAGCTGAGCTGCTCCATTGAACAGAACTTAAAGCTTAGAAAGTATTATTGAATTCACATCCTACTCCCCCACCCTGATGATCTGATCGGCTTTGATTAGCCTGTTACAAAGCACCTCAGATAGCTCCTCAGAAGGCTCATCAAGAGACAAAACCTAACTTTATACTCTATTCTTGCTGGATTTTGTTCTCACTGGAAATTATGGGGAAATTTAATGTATTTGATTGTCTGCGTCACACCTACCCAGAATTACAGTCCACATTTTTTAAGGTTCAAGGTCCAGATTTGAAGATCTCAAATGCATTTTTGTACAATTGCTTCTTTATACCCTGCACATATACACATATTGTATTTTTGTTCCTGAGGAAACCCATCCAAACATTGGGAGACCATTAGATGCATTTAATTATTTTGAATACTTTTCAGCTTGGGCAGCCATGACTTGGCGGTTAGGGAACCAGCCTTGTGACCACAAGTTTGCTGGTTCCATTCCCTGAACTGGCAGTTCATGACTGATGTGCCCTTGAACAAGGCACTTAACTCCCCAGCTGCTCCCCAGGTGCCATGGATAGGGCTGCCCACCGCTCTGGGTATGTGTGCTCGCTGCCCCCTAGTGTGTGAATTCACTAACGTGTATGTGTGTGTATCACTGTGTGTGGATGTGGGGCAAAGTGCACCTTTACCTTTTGCTGTTAAGGAGGCTGTGGTCCAGTTTTGGCATTTTAGACCAGCATCTGGATTTGAATCTGATTGGAATTTTCAGAAAACCCAAAGAGGACTGAACAGCTGAGGGCTCTCCAGACAGAAAGGGTTGGTTTCTCAGGATGTTGGAGATGAGTTGAGGATGATAGTTGGTCCACAACTACACCACATCTTCAGATTCTACAGCTGCAGTGGACAAGGAGTTCTTGAAGGTGATAGCCAGATCTGTAGGAACTTTAGCTTCAGGGATGTGTAGCAGCTCAGTCTTGCTGGGCTTGAGGTTCAGCTGACATTTATGATGAGTTGTGGGACAAGCTGAAGTACAAGTAGATGCCTGATGTTCAGAAGGTGGATAGGGATAGTGAGTTGAGTATCAGCAGCATAGCACAGGCAAGAGAACCCCGAGAGGATATTACTGCACCAAGAGAGGGCACGTAAAGTGAGAACTGAAGAGGACAAAGCCCAGAGCCTTGCAAAACACCTATGTAGAGTGTGCATGGAGCAGTTGTGGACTTACTCTATGTTACCTGGTAAGAGGACCCCTTTTGGTAGACTGGAAATAAGTGCCATGAAGAGATAATGATTCTAAGATAGGCAAGGATTGACAAAACTGTGGTTTGACTTTATCAAAAGCTTCAAAGAGGTCAAGGAGAATTGGGAGTGAAGGCAGTTTGATTGGTTTTGCTGTGTGGAGGTTCTCTGCAACTGCTGTGTATAGTGTTTAAAGTCAGACAGCTTGGGGTCCTGCAGCCTGTTCTAAATGAGAAAGAGAGACAGTTGGTTGTAGACAAAGAATTCAATAATTTTTGAGAGGAAAGAAAACGTCTGATTTCCATGGTCTCTCCTGTTGGCTTTTTAAAGATGGGGACCACTCTGGCAGTCTTGAAGGCAAAAGAAGACAAGGAGCTATTTAAGATGAAAGTGATGATAGGACGAAGGTCCTGGGCAGTTTCTTGGGTGGGGTCTAATGTATTATTAAAGGTGAGCTGTTGAACATTGTTGGTGGGAGGAATAGATAAGGATGGGTAAAGGGTTGGTTTAGAAGAGAAAATGGTAGAAGAGGGGAACAGATGCTGATGCTTCAGGTTTCTTTCTGTAGAGCCATTATGTAGGACCATCTTTATAGGGTTCTACCTTTCAAATGATGTTCCACCAACTTGAAGACCCATGTACACAGGTAAAGACCAATTAGTATCCAAATGAGTCATTTACTAAAGAGCCCTTGAAGAACCCTATTTAAGAGTCTGTCTTTCAACTTTGTCAAACAATCACAGCCTTCCACAATTATTTCCCAATTCAGTGTAACATTTAGTCACATCATGCTCACAGATTAAATTAAAAACAGTTATGGCTCTGGGAAAAAACGGCACACTGCGAAACAGAATGTTACTGGTTCAAATCCCAGCTGAGGCAACAAACTGCTGTAGCTGTGGAAAGCCTGCAGATTCTCCTGGCTACTGTGACCTTCAGCAAGTCCCCACATCCCCTTAAGTCATGTTTGGAAAGAGAATGTGTCCCCAGTGCCCCCGAACTCCTGTAAATCAAGGTTTAAACATGTCGAACTGTCCTTCTCTCATCCGCAGATGAAGCTGAACTGCCAGTACACATTCGTTCATTTTGAACATAAAACGGACACAAGAGCTTCCTCACGGGGTTGCTTATCATACCTCCTGGCATGCAGCACGACTCCCAGGTTTCTACACCACCTTCCAGGTCTTTTTTTCTTTGTTTTTCCCCCTCCACCCAGGTCCACCATAAAGCAGGGAGGTTTATTTCCTGTAACTCGAATCTCCTGCAGCAGCAGCACCTGCAGTCACGGCTACAGCGGCCAGAGCATGAGTCACATTCCACATTCAAACACGGCCTTAATGCACTAACACAACCGTTCAACTGCACACAGCTGATGAACTTTACCGTACTGTTCAGCACAAATGTGAACTGAGCAACACTGCTGAAGTGTTGGATTGTGTTGTATGATTGACTCCTGGGTGAATTTTGTGGGATGTTTTCAAAGTGTGATGCACCTTTATTCACCTAAAAATGAGAACGTATTTATAGAAGACAGTCACACATACCTAATGTTATTTTCAGAAGATCCTAGTCTACTCAAATTCATCTTCATTTGAGATGTAAATATTAACAGAATTTAGGTATTTTATGAATTTGAAAATGTTTTTGCTCATAAGGACAATAAACACACTTCAAAAATCCTATTGGAACCTGATCGTTCAGAGTCTTTTTAAGCTCAATTATCAGCTCAAACAACTTGTTTCCAACTGAATTAAATACCAGTTTTAAAGCCAAAGGAGCATCCAGTGCATGTTTACTGCTCTGTCCATGTGTACATGCTCAACCTACATACAGACTCTGACTGATCAGAGAGAGGGGGCGGGGCTGATGCTCAACCTGCATACAGACTCTGACTGATCAGAGAGAGGGGGCGGGGCTGATGATCAACCTGCATACAGACTCTACAGAGTTTTGGTACATTGTTCTACAGTTCAGCAACACCTGCATGAATATGGGAATATGGCCTTCATGGAGGAGTCATCAGAAGAAAACCTCTTGGTGTCCTCACCACAGAATTCAGTATTAGAGGTACAACAGAACATCTAAACAAGCCTGATGCACTTTGGAAACAAGTCCTGTGGACTGATGAGGTTAAAATATAAGGCCACCTTAATCAAGGGGCACTGAATTTCATGAAAAGAATCACAGCATTTGGGCACAAGAACCTTGTATCAACTGTAAAGCATGGAGGTGTGAGTGTGATGGTTTGGAGCTGCTTTGCTGCAGCAGAGTCTGTAGACCTCTCCATCATAGAAACCACTGTCAGATCTTTATTGTATCAGAGGGGGCTTGAGGAAAGGCCATCTATTCAAAAGATGATGCTGAAACGTCACATAGCTGAAAGAAGTCTGCACGGAGGAGTCGGAAAATCGGAGATCATTTCAGCCAAAAGGAGGAAACACCAATAATAATTGTCTTTACGTTTTTCCTCACAAGAAAATTACGCTAATGTGTTTAGCTTTAACATGACGATTACACACAAAACTGGGGTAAACACAGCAGCTGGGTTTGATGCCGCCTCCTGCACTGTACAAACCCATGGACTAACTATGTCCAGCTCTGCTCAGTTAAGCCAATTTGCTGTTTTTTCCCACAAAAGCATTTGATTGGTTTACCATCCACATGTTTATTGGTGTGTGTGTGTGTGTGTGTGTGTGTGTGTGTGTGTGTGTGTGTGTGTGTGTGTGTGTGTTTGGTAAACCGATCAGATCTTGTCGTGGGAAAAGGGGTGTGTGTGTGGTTCAAATCCAGTTAAAATTCAGGAGCATCTCTGCGTCATCCTCTGCAAGCCCACAGCCGGATCTGGAGTTCAGACTTTGTGGTCGGAAAACCTCTGCCACTTCCTCACACATTCCTGCCTCACTGCTCTCAGGCCACCACACTTTACAAGGAAAATCCCAAAGGTCGACGTGGTCCCTAAGGCAGCTGACCAGTAAATAATCCTACTGTAAACAGGAATAACAACAGCGCACAGAAACGGAGACAGAATGATCTAGACATTCCGCAGAGTGAGTGGAACAAGCTAACAGACAGCAGAGCTGGAAGAGCTGACGCTTCCTCTCACTACTGTCAGCACTCTCTCAAACTAACATGGCCACTTTATCAGAAACCCCTCCCTGATACATCCACCCTGCTGGAGCTGAAGGAAGAGCTGAGCTGATCAGCTGAACAGAAAGCAACTGGCCTTGCAGCCAAGCCGACTGGAGAACCAAGCTGACTAGAGAAAGAAGCCCAATGCAGAGCCAAGCTGACTGGAAAACTGAAAAAACCTACCCACAAAGCCAAGCATAGTGAAGAACCAAGCTGTCTGGAGAACCAAGCTGACTAGAGAAACAAGCTCAGTGGGGAACCAAGCCCAATGCAGAGTAAAGCTGACTGGAAAACTGAAAAAATCTACCCACAAAGCTAAGCATAACGAAGAACCAAACTGACTGGAGAACCAAACTGCCTGGAGAACAATTCTTAAAAAGATCCAATTTACTCAGAGAGCCAAGCAAAATGGAGAATCAATCTACCCAGACAGTCAAGCTTAGAGGAGAACTTGAGCCCAAATGAGACCCAAACTGACTGGAGAACCAAGATAAGAGACCAAAACTACAAAGAAAGCCAAACTCAAAGGAGACCCAAGCTGAGCTGAACAGGGAAGTAAGTTGAATGGTGAACTGAGTTATCTGGAGAGCCAAGCTGAACAGAGAACTAAGATGACTAGACAGCAAAGCAGGGTGGAGAACGGTGCTGAAGGACTGACCTGAATGGAGAGCTATGTGAAAGGTAATGTAAATGGATGTGAACTCAATAAAGAACCAAGCTGAATGGAGAGCTGAGTACTGAGCTGTCTGCAGGAGAAAGCTGACCAAACAGCCAAACTCAGCTGAGAACCTAGCTGACTGGAGAACATAGTGATTTATTTTAAACTACACTAAAATATATCAGCCAGCACTGTAATCTGTTGTGTCCCAAATCACAGTTCCACACTTCTCTACTTCCACGCTAAAGAGCTCAGCTCCAACTGTGTATGTCAAAAGCAGGGTGGCAACATATGGTTTATTTAAGTGTTAATTTGGGTTTTGATGCCATGTGTTCATCTAGATTTCTCACAGACACCACCCATGACCCTAATCTAACCCCACCCCTTACTCAACCTACGCTCAAGAGAAAAAAAAAAAGATTCTTCAAAAGCCCAGACATCAATGTGAGTTTATTCTACACTCGACTCCCATACAAACGACATTCTAACAATAAATACAGCTGTGCAGGTTTACATTTAACATTTGACAACATCATACACACACAGAACACATACATCTTTATGTAAATTATGCCAATGAGCTGGTCTGGGCCTCACGGGTGCGGTACCGTTGTTTTTGTTTGGATCAGACGCTGACAATGCGTGTTTTTTCCCTTTATATATTATTACACATCTCGCTCAGTAGGGGGTGCTCTGAGTGGGGCGGACACCGAGCCATGCAGTTTATCGAGCGGGAATTTGGTCCGGACTGGACAGGGATGGACCTGTAAACACAAAACAGACACACACACACACACACACACACGGTGTGTTACAGCAGGGCTCACCATTGCTGTGGCAGTGAAATGTGACTATTACAGCAGGGCTTACCATTGCCATGGCAGCAGAAAGGTAACTGTTACAGTAGTTTCCTCATCCTGCGGGTGTGTTTGTCAATGCTCATGGTGGCGCGCTCGCTGGAGGACGCTAAAACATCCAGAGCTTCATCCTGTCTCTCCAACTCTGTCTCAGCCTCCAACGCCAGAGACTTCAACTGCAGCAGCATCTACACACAAACCATGGGTTATAGGAATATTTCAAAGCATTATAGAGCGCCCCCTAGAGCTCCCTGTAGTGTATTAGTCTGTCAGAATGAGCATTAGGGTCATATGAACATTATAGTGCGCTCCCCACGCTTCCTGCAGGGTCTCTTATGTGAACGCACAGCTGAACAACTAATATATCAGCAAGTGATATTCCACACATGTGCATCATTACGGATGGGACTACTTACAGAGTAAATGTAAACAGATTTTCAACACAAGCACCGCAGGACAAACCTGGACCTCGGCACTCTGACTGGAAGGTGTGGGTAGAAATGACTTCTGGCCAATGTGCCAAAGCTCTGCTGTTTCCATCACTGATATGAGTCAAAAATCACGATAGGAAACAAAAGCCTCCAGCGCTGTGCCCACTTCTCTGCTTCCTCCACAGGCCGGTGTTGTTTTAGGTTGAAATCATTAATCAGCCCTGGGAGAGACTCTTTGAACTTCCCAGGTTTGTGCAGCATTAGGTGAGGCGCTGATAAGGAACAATAAGGATTTACTTTAGCTAATCAGTTGTTGATAATACGTTTTACAAAAGAAAGACAAAGAAAAATGGATCTACCGCCTTGAGGAATCTGCTTGAGAACGAGACGCTCAGTCAAAGCACTTCAGAGCGTCAGTGTTTCAGAGAAACAGAAAGAAAGGTTTACAGAAAGACACAATTCATTATTGATTAACTCTACAATAGAGTGGCCTCCATTCAGCTTCTGTTTATTTATTTTATATTTTTGGTCAAAGAGAAATACGGTGGGGTCTGAATGTATGAGAGCACCAGGAAATTCTCCTTTCATTCAGTACAAATCAGCTATAAAGCAGCATCTCTTACCACACAGGAGCAAACAATTCCAGACTGTAGTTCATCTGTTTCTCTGCAGACTTTATTCTCCTCCTTTCACCCTGATCTTCAATGATCAGGACCCCACAGGACCACCACAGAGCAGATATTATGTGGGTGGTGGGTCATTCTCAGCACTGCAGTCACACTGACATGGTGGTGGTGTGTTAGTGTGTGTTGCTGGTACGAGTGGATCAGAAACAGCAGTGCTGCTGGAGTGTTTAAACCCCTCAGTGTCTCTGCTGGACCGAGAACAGTCCACCAAACAGAAATGTCCAGCCAACAGCATCCTGTGGTCAGCGTCCTGTGAGCACTGATGAAGGACACAAACTGTGCAGAAACAGATGAGCTTCTGTCTCTGACTTTACATCTACAAGGTGGAGACACTCGGTAGGAGTGTCTGATAGAGTGGACAGTGAGTGGACACAGTGTTTAAACACTCCAGCAGCACTGCTGCGTCTGATTCACTCGTACCAGCAACACACACTAACACACCACCACCATGTCAGTGTGACTGCAGTGCTGAGAATGACCCACCACCCACATAATACCTGATTTAAGGACAACAGACTGACCTGTTTGAGCTCCTGGGCCTCAGCCTCTGTTACGGTGGGCTGCAGGACATGGAGCTGAACCTGTGTCAGATCCCCGATAGGAACTTCCACGGGCACCTCTGTCTCGAGGCCATGAGCACCTGCACGGGTTTACACAAGTATATGTGTAAACATTTATAGTTAACAATTTTGTCAGAATATAATAAACTTATAATCCATAAAGGGTGGCATCTCCATGATAAAATCACACAAATATAATTATTTTATATGTAAAGAACAAAAAAACATTCAGAATAAACTTTTCACCACACAATGTTGTCCATTAATACTGACCACTGTTGCTAGGCAACATGAGGATGAAGGTTTAGCCTTAATAATGTGGCTTCGCCTCTCCATGAAACAAAATCTGTTCATGTGTGTTTAACTTTCAGAATTCTAGGGCAATTTTTGTGGGATGTAATCTGTCGTGATGAAACTCTAATCTGTCTTTATTTGATCTTTGTATGTATTTGACCATGTTTTGATAAAAATTTTCTCACATCTTCAAGGACTAAAACACTTTATATCTCAGAAATCCTGTTGGAAAATGATCATCTTGATTTTAATTAATTATTTGTACTGATTAGATTGACAAGGATATTTATAATAAGTTCTTCAAAATACCTGAGAGGGGTCCAAATAAATAAAACAACCTGAATATCCTTTATTATTTTTGTTATTTATATATGAATCAGTTTTATTCCTTCTCAGGACTTTTATTCTAAAACACTGTGTGAGCAAACAAAGAGAGCAAACAGCCCCTCCCGTTTCATTTTCCTCTGTAACCCAATATCTGTGTCAGTGGCATCATTACCCCGCCCCCTCTCTCTGATCAGTCAGAGTCTGTATGCAGGTTGATCATCAGCCCCGCCCCCTCTCTCTGATCAGTCAGAGTCTGTATGCAGGTTGAGTATCAGCCCCGCCCCCTCTCTCTGATCAGTCAGAGTCTGTGTGCAGGTTGATCATCAGCCCCGCCCCCTCTCTCTGATCAGTCAGAGTCTGTATGCAGGTTGATCATCAGCCCCGCCCCCTCTCTCTGATCAGATGGCTGATGACATCACACATATTGGGTTATAGAGGAAAATGAGAAGGGAAGGACTGTTTCAGAATAAGAGTCCTGAAATCAGTAAACACTGATACAAACACAAATTAAATAATTTCACTCTGACCATCATAAACTGGATGATCAATTTCCAACAGGGTTTCTGGGTCACACTTATAAAGTGTTTTTATTCCTTGTAAGCAAATAAATAAATAAATAAAATACAACAACTAATAATAATATTAATAATAATATTATTAATAATAATAATAATAATAATAATAAATACAAAACAATACAAGTACATTGATGATCAAAATGTGGTCAAATGTGTACAAATATTTAAATTCTCTTTACACCTCAAATTTGAATACCCTTGGATCTCCTGAAAATAAAAATATCTGGTATGTGTGACTGTCTCTTATAAACACTTTTCAAATATTTGGAGTAAAATTGACATCAGTTCCATTATTATTATGACTATCAGAATTATGATGTACAGAAACTCCATCAGTAATGACGTCTGCTGTACTGACAGCACACAAACCAGACAGCCTTCCTCCCTTTTTGGTTCAGGAGTGCTGGGACTGAGCTCCCGGTGCAGAGTTACTCTGAGTAGAGCTGACTGTGTGCCGGAGAGTGATCGCAGTGCACTGTGTGAGTAATGATCTCTTAAATGTATGGTGAAAAAGTAAACATGGCATGTGGACGCTGTAAGGTCCTGGCCTTTCCACATGTTTGAGTCAGAGCAACATCGCCATCATGTGGCACAAAGTGAAATCTGAGTCTCATTTCAGTCCGAGTTTAAAGAACCCAAACTTCCTTAGAGAAGTATAGCGGAGTCCAGCTCAGTTTGCTGAATTTCCTGCTCTAACATACCAACAGAACCAGGTAATTCACGGGTGAGGCAGGAAAAGTACAAAAGGGAATTTACCACCCATGCATCTGCCATCTTTTATGGAGTGTTCTGCTGGAGCAGCAGTATTTCGAATGGCAGACAGAAAGAAACTGAGCAAACTCATTAAGAAAGTCAGTTCTGTCCTGGGAAGCCCCTTAGACCCAGTGCAGGTGGTGGGAGACAGAAGAATGTTAGCCAAACTGGTATCCATGCTAAAGAACGACTCCCACCCCATTCATGAGACTCTGGCCGCACTGGGCCTTCAGTTACAGGCTGAATCACAGGTCCTTCCTCCCTGCTGCTGTTAGACTCTACAACCAGCACTGCTCTCAGCAACCCACGGACACACACACTCAACTCCACACACTTTTAGAGTTTTCCAATATAACATAAAAAATAAATGCAACAAACAGTACAAGTGTGAAAATTTGTAGATTAAAAATATATTTAGGGTTTATTCACACTTTAAGACTGACATACATAAATGAGCTCATTTCTGATATTGAGAAAATCAGATTTGAGTCATTGTACGTGTGAACAGATCAGGGTACCTAAGTGACTGTAATTCTGAAATAAACCACTAGAAGAGTGCTTCTATGGAACTGACAGCATGAGTCTGACAGTGACGGGGCAGGGAGTCCGGTACTGTGGCTATGCAGCTGGATACCACTGAGGAGTGTAGGTACCATGCAGTGCAAAAGCACCATTAGAGCTACTTTAACAGATGAGCTGAAGCCCATACCTGCACCCCAAACTGACGCTCCACTGTCCGCACTGCCTGGCGTGGTGCTGGGCGTGCCCTGGAAGGCAGTGTAGTCGCTGGTGACCTCCACCTTCTTCTTGTACTGCACCTCCAGAACGGACAGGGCCTCGGCCATCTTGGCAGAGATCAGGCGGAAGCATACATCAGGCTTTCCGATGAATCGCTGCCGGATGCTGATCTCGTATGGGTTGTGGACACGGATATCATCCACTTCCTCCCTCTCGAAGTGGTGTATCAGCTGCCCAGTCCCATCCCTCAGCTCCATGGAGGAGGGCAGCAGGGTGAGAGAGCCTGGCTTCAGCTCACCCGAGGCCTCCCCACGCCACACGACCGCCGGGATAATGCTGATCACCTTCTGGGCCTTTCCTGAGCCTCTTGGGGGTGGAGCTTTGGCGGCCACCTTTGCCTCCTGCTGACTCCTCCAGGGCAGTTTACCGAAGGGCCACCACGGAGGAGATTCCAGCTCTGACAGCAGCCTGAACACAACACACATCAGCAGAGTGGAACACACACAATTATCACACCACAGCATAATGGATACAGGATTATGTACAACGTTCATAACTCATAAAGAATAGTGAATAGTTCATAGTGAATACATTACATATTTAAATATTGAAAGGTTTCTGAATATGTTTCTAATAAATACTCAATAATCATAGGAAATTCTGAAAACAGAATAACTCATAGTGGAAAATGAATCATTCACAGTAGATACTGAATAAATCAAAGTGCGCACCAGATAATTCATAGTGGATACTGATCATTCATAGTAGACAGTAATTAATTCATAGCGGAAACGGAATGATTCACAGTGGATACAGAATGGTATACACTAGATACTGAATAATTCCCATACTTATCAGCCACACCCAGGTCGGACTCAATTTTGTCCAAGCCCTGCATCATGTTGTCAAACTGCTCCCCCTGGTGGTTAAGCACTTTACCCGTATCGGCCAGTCTGCGCTGGGCCCCAGACATCAGGCTTATGAGTTCCTGACCCTTGCTGAGAGGAGCCTGAGTCTGAGCCTCGCTGGGTGACAGCAGTCTTTCCCTCCAGAAGTGCTCTATGACGTGGTAAACAGCAGCTCGGCATGGCCTTAGAGAGCCGAACCAGTGCTTCACATTCCCCTGCTCCAGCACTGTCAGAACACTGAAGATGAAGCTGGATGATTCCATCTTGATCTCCACGATGCGGGACAGGGGGAAGCTGGCCAGGGCATCACAGCTCTGCTCCGAGGTGAAGCGGATGGCCTTGCGGGTCAGAGACAGCTTACCACTCACCCATCGCTTCTCACTGTTCACGTAATAGGACCCAGGCCAGCTGTGGATGGGTGCTTCCCGGCTCATCCTGACAAAGTATGTGGAGCTTGAGCACGGTGACCCCAAAGTCTGGCTTGGCTGAAATAAACACAAGTACAACCACAGTCACATCAGTTATCTGCACATTAGTTCATACATACAGTGCTGGTTATAAGTATATGCCCCCGCCTGATCACCTTTGCTAGAATAGCGGCATGTGCAGGGATTGGGTTTTTAGAGTTAAAGTGAACGAATAGGTCAAATGATCCGATACAGAAATCAAGACAGATCCAACCAATTTTATCGAATTTTTATTATATCGAATCCAAATATTGGATCAGTGCATCCCCCTAATCGGTGACTAAAGTCATCCTGTAACGTCCGTCACTGTGGAGGAATTCTGGCCCACTCTGTTGTTTTCTCAAACTCCAGCTGCTGATGGCGAAGCATCACGGTCCAGGATTTTGAACTCGCAATCCTTCGGTCGTGGTCTAAATTTATTTTGTTTAAAATTCTGATTTCTGTCTGATTTAAGTTGATGATATTAGTTGGTTCAAATCAGTGTTGAGTAACCAAAGGCAAATGTCTGTCTTGATTTCTGACAGATGTGTCTAAATTTGACCATCTTTCTGAAAACCAATATATATTTGGCAGCTGTGTATGTGACTTTGACAGATGTGTCCACATTTGTCCATCTTTCTGACGTCTGACTGACATTCAGCTATTGTGTGCTGCTCATACTAAAGCTCAGACGTTATAAATCTCCAGAAACAGAAAAACATTATTGTCACAAATCCTTCACCTTAAATGGTGCAGTTACATTCAGGCACCATGGGAGAATTTAAGGTGGAATGGGGCATTTAAACGTGAGGAATGTCACATTCTCCAACACAGCAACACGCATCCGAGGAGTCTGTCATGAATAAAAGCATAAAAGTCAGAAATATGAAGGTAAATAAGCCCGAAAACCTGCCCAGTAGGAGAGCTTTGTTTACCTGTTTTCACAAAACACTGAGGAAATCAGCTGCCATGTGTGCTCAGAGTGACGGCTGAAGTCGCTGCTGCACCCCGGCCTGCTGCTGGGTGTGTGGGGGAAGTGAATCAGGAGGAAAATGCAGAGAAAAGGGGTTTATTTGATGGTTTTTGGGGTTAAAATCGCAGACGCGCTTCTACAGGAGGTCGCCACAGCTGGGGGGTCACCATGTTTACAGTCCGATGTGGCCTGTGCAGGACGGCGGCCAGAACACAAACGTTCCGCTTGCGAGTCAAACCTATCGTTAAAGGACAGCGGGGTTTTTTTTGTTGTGCATTTCAAACTGCAATATGATATTCCTCACCATTTTAGTCATTTATAGATACACATATACTTATATTTGAGCGCGAATTGCCATTGGTCGTAATGTGCGCCCGCAAATGTCTTCCCCACTCCTGGAGCTGTGAGCAGCCTCCTGAAGAAGCGCGCTTCATTTTCGCTTTTAGGCTTTAAAGTCTCGATATTCCATCACGACTTTCGTATGACACGCATCTCTGTGTTAGAACAGTGTCCCAGGCGGCCCTGACGTCTGCAGAAATACCATAAACACACAGCAGGCAGGTCTTTTTTAAAGTGCCTTCAAAAAACAGCACATTGAGATGTTCTGCCATGGATAGAGAGACGTTCCATGGCTGCTGCAGCCTGGTGAAGATGCCCAGGCGCTCCTGGCTGCAGCAGCAGGGCTCTTCTCCTCACTTCGTGGACTACATGGAGAAAGCAACAGCCTACAGCAGGTTCTTCAAAAACTACCTGCTTCCTAACCAGCCTTGCATGTTCTCTAAGAGGTTCACAGAAGACTGGACCTGCAGGAAGCAGTGGGTCACGGATGAGGGGAAGCCTAACTTCCAAAAGCTTCTGCAGGAGTTTGGTGAGTGGCTTGGAGACGCTGGTGTTACCTGTGATGGTGAGCATGGTGCTTTGCTATCTAACTGGTAGCTGGTCCTTTGCTATCTAACCCACCAAGGACTTTAGAGACATTCAGGGAACATGTCCATGTGGGACCTGTATGGGTAGGTCGACCTCATTGAACCCATCCATGCAGTGAGACACATTATGGGGCAGTGAGCACACGTCCCCAGAGAGGTGGGTAGTCCTATGCAAGGAGCAGCTACGTTCCTCTGGTTCACTAACCGTCAGGTCATTGTGGCCCAGGAAGCTTGCTCCACATATGCATGTGCATGGGGAGCCAACTGGTTCCCAGTAACAACACAGATACAAACCCACTCAGAGCCCATGCCCATCTGGATCCCACCTAGCCCAGGTTTCACCACATGTGACCGTGTTGGCTGGGACACAGGTTTTCATTCATTTTCCCATTTTTCATCATTACTTGGGTCGGCACCTGTAAGACGTTCCCATTAACAGACACAGGTAGGAGGCAGTAGATGAAAGATTCAAGTCAATGTTTTAATGCACAGTGTTAGATTTTATTCCTTCCCAGGTCTTATCCTTGCCAGGAAGGGACAAAGCAATTTGTCACATTTTCACATACTCCCAGCCAGCCAGACAGACAGAGAACAAAGATCTCGTTCCAGTTTCCCTCCACCTCCTCTCAGTGGGCAGAGCTACATTTAAAGTCCCAATGCCCAACTCTGATATGTTGCAACACCACCATTCATTTCATTTTCACATTGCAAAAGGGCCCGGCTATTGTTGGAATGGCTGGTGCTCAAAAGCCTGGATAAACTTTATCCAGGCCAGAAGAATATCTGCCCCTCCAATAACCAGTGCTTTGACCTTATCTTTCCAGAGGAGACCCCGGTTCCAGTGGCCAACTGCAACGCCAAAGAGTACAACGCCAACCCCAAGCAAATAATGCCCTTCAAGGAGTTCATCCAGTACTGGAGAGAGTACATTCAGAATGGACACTCCTCACCCCGGGGCTGCCTCTATCTGAAGGACTGGCACATGCAGAGGTAGGGGGTCTGAGGTGGTCAGGACCCCACAGGACCACCACAGAGCAGCTATTATGTGGGTGGTGGGTTATTCTCAACACTGCAGTCACACTGACGTGGTGGTGTGTTAGTGTGTGTTGTGCTGGTATGAGTGGATCAGACGCAGCAGTGCTGCTGGAGTGTTTAAACCCCTCAGTGTCACTGCTGGACTGAAAAAAACAGTCCACCAGCCAGAAATGTCCAGCCGACAGCATCCTGGGGACAGCGTCCTGTGAGCACTGATGAAGGACTAGAGGATGACCAACACAAACTGTGCAGAAACAGTTGAGCTTCTGTCTCTGACTTTACATCTACAAGGTGGAGACACACGGTAGGAGTGTCTAATAGAGTGGACAGTTAGTGGACAGTGTTGAAACACTGCAGCAGCACTGCTGTGTTTGATCTACTTGTACCAGCAGAACACACACATCTGTGTCATGTAACATTTTCACATAACTGAACAAGTGGTTGGTTTAACTTTGTTAAGCTTTTGATTAATTTCAGCAGTCAGGATTTGAACCAGTGTGAGATACTGTCTTTGTAACTGTATGTGTGTGTTGCTTGTTGTAGAATGTTTCCAGAGCACAACAGCTACAAGACCCCAGTCTACTTCTCCTCTGACTGGCTCAATGAGTACTGGGACACCATTGAAGTGGATGACTATCGCTTCATCTACATGGGGCCCAAAGGATCCTGGTATGAACAGAGTAACTGTTACATTGCGAGCCCTGGATATGTTACACCCCAGACTGTACACTGACAGTTTTATTAGTCTAATACACACTGTTATCTGCTGAGTGTTTTGTATCTGATATGTTACCTAAAAATGTGGACTCAAGCAGGGTGACTCTCATTTCAGACCAGAAGGGGGAGCCAGTCTTCTTCAATACACCACTTCCACCTCCAAAGACCATCTAACAGACCACTTAGAGATAGTCCCTCTCTGTACCAAGATCTCCAGAGCAGTAATTGATAAAGGATGTGAGACAGTAGTGCAAAGACAATAGACAAAATACAGAACAATATGTACAGTGCCTTAAAATTGATTGAGGGTTACAGCAATTACAGCTGCAAGGAGCTTTGGATAAGTCTCTATGAGCTGCCACATCTTGCCACTGGGATTTTTGCCTATTCCTCAAAGCAAAACTGCTCCAGCTCCTTTAGGATAGATAGTTTCTGCTGGTGACCAGCAGTCTTCAAGTCTGACCACAGATTGTGGATTGGATTAAGGTCTGGGCTACACTCTTCATCAATAAACAGTTTCCCCCAGTATGAAGTGTGGGATTGCAGTTCTAATGGGAAGGAGGAGGAGGGTGATCAGGATCAATACCCGATTATAAATTTAGACTGATATGATCAGTATTTAGTGATCTACACATACAGAAGTCATGTCTCTCAGTACAGCATCAGATTTCTAGTGGTGTCCTGTGATAATCCATCCCATGTAGTGTGAATATTCTCACTCAGTTCCTGCTGATTGTGCGGTAGGGGTGGAGAACTATTGCTTTAATCCGGGGCCTGCTGTTCTCTCCAGGACGCCGTTCCATGCTGACGTTTTCCGCTCCTACAGCTGGTCTGCCAACATCTGCGGCCGTAAGAAGTGGCTTTTGTACCCACCAGGCCAGGAACAGTTCCTGAGGGACTGCCATGGCAACCTGGCGTACGACGTGACAGCAGCAGTGCTTCAGGACAAAGGACAGTTCCCACACTTCGAGGAAGCCTGCCAGCCTCTGGAGATCATTCAGGAGGCTGGAGAGATCATCTTTGTACCAAGCGGGTGGCATCATCAGGTTTACAATTTGGTAAGGAGCTTGGATTTTTAAATAGACAGTCTGGTCCATTTAGTTTTCTAGTCATGCCATATTATGGAGCTATGGTCTCTAATTAGGGTGAATATTAATAACTCTAAATGTAGGTATTGTGATATACACTGAGGGGGAGGAGCTACAGTCTCTAATTAGGGTGAATATTAATAACTCTAAATGTAGGTATTGTGATATACACTGAGGGGGAGGAGCTACGGTCTCTCATTAGGGTGAATATTAATAACTCTAAATGTAGGTATTGTGATATACACTGAGGAGGAGGAGCTACAGTCTCATTAGGGTGAATATTGATAACTGTAAATGTAGGTATTGTGATATATGCTGAGGCAGATTTTTTTTGAAGGTATGGAGCATGGAGATGGGGGTTGATTATTGTGGTTTCTCTACATGCCAGGAGGACACGATCTCTATCAATCATAACTGGCTAAATGGGTGTAACCTGGACATCATGTGGCAGTTCCTGCAGGAAGAGCTCTCATCTGTGCAGAAGGAGATTGAGGAATGGAGAGACACTATGGACACCTGGCACCAGCACTGTCAGGTAACTATATCACTGACCACAAACGAGTTCTGCTGGTCGACATAAAGGCTTCACTTACTTCACATAATCTCTTTACACACATTACTCAGATCATCATAACATTAAAACCAATTATGGCTGCCTAATATCGCCTAATGATATTTCATTAACATGAAATAATTCAGTTGGAATAGAATATCTGCCTATCAGTCGGAATATATCACTTTTTATTTATGATTCTTGATATGGTTTGGTTTATGTGCTCTTTCTACTCTTTGGTTTTCAAAGAGCTGCGATACACTCCCCTCCAAAAGTATTGGAACAGTATTTCAGTCTACAGCAAAAAACATTTGGGTTTGGCATTAAAAGATAAATAAGAGGCAAAAGTTCAACATTTCATTTAATTTCCAGGTATTTCCAGGTGTTTTCATCTGGATCTGAAACAGTTCAGAAGATAGCACCCATTTTTCTTATGAGCAAAAGTATTAGAACATGTGACTGACAGATGTGTGTTGGTGCTTAAGTGTGTTTTGTTCCATTAATTATTCAAACAATAAATAGCTGAATGTCCAGCTCGGTTTCAGATTTGGGCTTTGTCTGTTCAGACTGTGCTTTTATAGTTAGAGGAGTAACCACCATGAAAAACAGAGAGCTGTCTATGGGTGAAGAACCAGCAGCCATGAAGCTGAGAGTAGATGGAAAATCAATCAGGGCCATCACACGAATATTGGCCATCACCTGTACAACTGCTGGACTAAGAAACAGAAACAGAGGGTAGGATTGAAGGTTTCACAATCTACTATTTGAAGACTTCACAAACAAAACTCCAGAGGCTTCACTAGAAGACACAAACCACTAATTAGCAAGAACAACATGAAGAACTGGAATTTGGCCAAGAGGTCCAGAGACACACCCCGTAAAACAATCCCCACCTAAAAGAGGCTGCAGTGAAAAGCAACTAAATATGTCTTATTCACTTTGATCTATTTTATGTTTATCTGTTCCAGTACTTTTGCTCAGAAGAAAAATAGGTGAGTTCAGACAGAAGGTGCTTCTTCTGAACTGTGTATCAGATCCAGATGAAAGTACCTGGAAATAAAAGCTGAAATGTTTTCAGTGTACAGCAAAAATGAATGGATCTATTTATGTGTCTGTCTGTCTGTCTACAATTAAGACGGGTTTGGTCTTACAATGATTGTAATTCGATTGATTCAGTTGAGAAATATTTTCAATAAATCAGTTAAATAGAAGAAGAATAGTTATGTACGCTGTGTGCACAATTATTAGGCAAATATTTAAGGATTAATTTTATTATTGAACAGCTGCAGTGCTCTCAGTCAGTCCAAACTATTAATAAACCTCAAAATTGAACCTTTAAGAATGTAAATGTAAGGTTTGGCCTTCTTTGGAAGATGTCTGTGTGTTCAGAATTACAGGGCAAAACTCTGGTCTAAAGTCATGTTCTGCCAGTTCAGAGACTTCAACCATCAACCTTTCATTCACAAGGCTGGTTCCCCAGCAGCAGTTCAAGAATATGACTAGAGAATAACAGGTTCCTGTTTGATTCTTCTTTGGTCGTTAATTTACATCTTCTTTTCTCAGCACATTTCTCATGACCCTGTTGACTATCTGCAAAAAAGCATTTGATGGTTCTGTCACCACACCCCAATATTTTATCAATTTAAAGAATGCTGAACCCCTCTGAAATTATTTTTGGGTGTTTCAAGAGTCAGTTAACTCTCTTTTTGTCCTTGTTGCCTGAGGAAAAGAAACTACCTAATAATAATTTACACTGTGATATAGGGTGTTGATCTCATTAGGCCACACCCTTCCTCATTACACACATCACATTAAATGCATAAATACAATAAGCATTCAAGGACATACGGAAAGATATGGAAATATGCCTAAAATCGTTATTGATATGGTCACAATACAGACTTGACTAGTAATTGTGTACACAGTGTAAACACCTGTATCGAATTCCATTCCCATGATCCCAATAGCTTAGAAGTGCAGTAAGTGGTACTCATTACGGATCAGATTGCATGTAGCATTTAAGCAACCATTGTTGATCTGAACTGAGAGCAGTTTTTAAAACTGTGGATCGGATTATTTCCCAGGTGATCATGAAGTCCTGCACTGGGATCGATTATGTGGAGTTCGCCTCGTTCCTCAAGACCATTGCGAATAACCGTATGTCCTTCCTGAACTCCTGCCCTGGCAGTGGAAATGTATCCAGCTGCCAGAGCTTCCTGTCTGAAACCCTGAGCACCTTAGGGCCTCACCACGCCGCCTTCGATCTGCAGAGGATTGTCCACATCTTAGAGAACATGCTCAGCAATGAGGACTTTAAGAGACTCGAACCGTCAGCCCTCGGCTTTAAGCCAGACGACCTGCTGCAGGAGATCAGAGAGGCCATCCACACTATCGTCTAAAAACTTCAGAGTTAAAAGAAATATTTATTTAAAACACATATAAATTTACACAAATATCAGAACAAATTAAGGAATTACTAGAAATATTTATTGAAAGCTCCTAAATTCCCAGAAATATCAGATAAAATAAGTGAATTACCCAAAATATTTATTAAAAAATTAGAAATTCCCCAAAAATATAAAAAATCTGTGAATAACCAGAAATATTTATTTAAAACCTAAAAATTCCAAGAAATATCAAATACAAATGTGTGAATTACCAGTGCCATTGCTAGGTTGTGACTGGGTCTACTGTCCAATAATATCCAGATATTTCCTTAAAAATAAAGGAGTTTCAAATGCTTTGAATGTTACCAACGAAGACCAGTATTGGTTCCTAAAAGAACCATTGTAAATAAAAGGGGTAAGCAACCCTGATGCTGGAGTGCCAGGTTCCTGCACAGTTTGCTGATTTCACTTCTCTTACAGAACTACTAACCCTGGTAATTAACAGGTGAGTTGAATCAGGTGTGTTTGATCAGGAGGAGCACAGAACTACAGTATAGCACTCCTGGACCCCTAATCCAAAGACACAAAGAGGTTCCTTACAAATCTACAGGTTATGGAAAGTATTTTAAACATGGTTGTTCATTGTTTTTCATTTCGATTTGAGAATCTGACCACTAATGAAAGGTCTATAGCCTAGGTCTTCAGACCTTGAGTTTCTATCCCTTGATTTTGTAATCCTTGGTAGATGTAAAACTACATGTCCAATCAATTGCATTATCTGTCCCCTTAAATTCCAAAACAACCAAAATCCAGGACTTTAAACTGGATTCAAGGTCCAGATTTGAAGACTTGGCTTCTAGAGGATAGCCAAACTGTATCAACAGATGAGCTACAGTTTCTAACTCAACAGTAAAGTGGTGCTTATAAAGAGGCTGTGAAATATAGGGATGGTTTCTCAGCCTAGTCCTGGTCTACAGTGTATTTTCAGTGGATCTTCATTCGGGATACTAATCTGTGCACAATGTGCACAGTCTGGTTTTAAGAGAAGATGGAGAACACTGCAATCTTCCCAGGCTTTGTGACAAGGTTCTGTCTTTTTGCCATTTTTCTTGTGTTCTGTTCACTTGAGTGCCAATAAACATCTGTGCAAAACTCTTTGATGTTCTTACTTTTGCTTGCAATCTTTTTTTTTTTTTTTTTTGGGTTTTGTAGTGGCAGTGGCAGTCCCGCTTAAACCACATGAGAAAAAAGCGATGTCTAAACAAAGCCATATACTGATCAGGTGCAACACAGGGCTAGAAGATGACTAACACAAACTGTATGGAAAGTAGAGCAGCAGTGTCTAAAAGAGTGGACATTGTTTACACATTCTGATCCACAAAATTTCTGGTTGGACATTTCTCAGGAAGAGGGAAAAATCTTGAATTTCAATGGAAGTCAATGTTAAAAGGTTTTATTCCTAGTTATTTTAGAGCATTTCTATTTGATTCTTCACTGTAAAACTTTGACAAGTATTCTGTGTGACTGATGTCATCTATGGAAATGCACACGGTTCCCACTTGCAGGCAGTTGCTGTTGTTTCGATGGCATTGCATGTGGTTGCTGTTATATTTCTAGTGAGTTGCTATGATGGCTCAGATTGTTGCATAGATGGTGCCAAGTGATTGCTGTGGTACCCCGTTTGGTTGGTTGGGTGTTTGTAGTGTATTTGTTTCCATGTTACACTGGAAAGGTGTTTTGCACTCCATTTAGAAACAGTGTCTGATCAAATGCTGTATACAAGCTAGAATCAGACAATCAGACAACAATCTGGTGTTCATATGTCAGGGTGAGACAGCAGGGTGAGAGGGTCCAACCGAAGATTTCAGATTGTTTCAAATGTGTGGTACCACTGTAGTTCTTTAGTACCAGAGTCCTGCAAAGCCAAAATGTCTCAATACACACAAACAGACACTTTCCAGCATCAATATGAGATATCACAACAAAATATTCAGCAGGTCAATATTCAAAATAGTTTATTTATTTAAACATAAACTGAACTGTATAAATATAATAAACCTATTTATACAAAACACTAACACACTCCTTTCTGAAGGTGAAAGAATGATGAACACTGGCTCTTCTGCTTTATATGGAAGCTGTGTAATTAATGCAGGACTCCGTCGGGCTTCACACTGTGCTACGTGGCGTCACGTTACTATACAAATGAGCTGCCCCCAATCAACCAGTGTTTGCTGCCATCCTGATCAATCACAGCTCCCAGAGAAGCGTATGTGTGTTTACCTCAGTGAAGAGATTCCTGTAAAAAAGGAAAGAATTGTGGTTAAAATAATAGAAAACTTTAACCATACAGTTCAGTTCTAGATGTCAACTGATCCGGGCCCAGTTGCACAAAAGCCTGGTAGTACTTGAACAGTTGAACTGGTAGAGAGAGTGTATAATGTACTGCTCGCTCAACCTCTTAAGAAATTCTCACTCTTGGTAACCTAGTCCCGGTCAGTGCGGAATCATTATTGATGAAGTGATGGTCCTCAAATGCAACTACACTGAACTGCTCAGCAGGTTCTAGATCAGAGGTCACCAACCCTGCAGATCTCTGTTCCTGATCAAACCTTCATTTCAACAACCGCAGAATGCGTTCATCTTAACCTTTAGAACTCTAGGCCAGTTTCTGTGGTTTGATGTACTTTTATTGCCCCAAAAAATAGTGCATTTATAAGAGACAATGACGTCAGATATTATTTTCAGGAGATCCTAGACTAGAAGTTTGTCTTCGTTCGTACATGTTGAAACATTTACTTGCAACTACAATTTATCATCCAGAGTCGTTTTGAGCTGGAATTTACAATCACTTTGATTAGTTATTTGTAGATTTACAAGGATATCTATAATAAGGTCTTTACATTATTAGTATTTACATTAAAATGTCATTTATTATTTATGTATCAGCATTATCCCTTCTCTATTATCCAATATCTGGGTCAGTGATGTCATCAACCCCGCCCCTCTCTCTGATCAGTCAGACTGTATGCAAATTGAGCATCAGCCCCGCCCCCTCTCTCTGATCAGTCAGAGTCTGTATGCAGGTTGAGCATAAGCCCCGCCCCCTCTCTGATCAGATTCTGTATGCAAATTGAGCATGGACAGAGCAGTAAACATGCACCTGAAGTTACTTTGGCTTTTAAACTGAGCTGAATTACTGATAATTCAACACAAGCCTTATAATGTGTTATGATAGGTGTATCATATGTATGTCTGTAGGTTGCACTGATCCTGAGATATGAAGCCTAGAAAACACAGAAGTGAGAGAAGTGTCGATCTCAGGTTGTAAGAGTTAAAACACTGAATTCTGCAGAGAACTTAAGAGACAGTAATTCATGACTCATCGCTTTATTCATTCTGTGTGAAATCATGCAGTTCTAACCCACCTGTTTCCAGTGTTAGTGGTTTATTTTTTACTATCCTTTGGCCACCAGTCTGGCACAGAGGCGTGTACCGTCACAGCAGTGTGTGTTGAGGATTGAAGTGTGAGTGTGTCTTTAGTGTGTGCAAGTCGGACAAGGCCGAGTCCCAGGTGACCCAGCCCGGCCCTTAGTTTTCCTGCAGGTTTCCCCCCGGCAGACTCCAGAGTGCCCCCTGCCTGCAGGTCCTCAGCAGGGACAGACAGCCTGAGGGGCAACAAGCGTTTGCGGATGACGCCGGTGTGGTGCGTGCGGGCTGTCAGTTCCTGCCCAATGTAGCAGCCTTTACTGAAGCTGATCCCATTCATGAACACCAGGTTGGATTCAAGTGGCAGAGCCTCACCTGGAGGTAGATCGCTCACTCCCTCTGGCAACCCTGAGAGAAGAAACACACAGCTGAAATCCTGCTCAAATCTGATTTTCTGAGACAAAATACCCAAGATACAATGAATATATTCAACATGCAGCATTAATATATTTCGACACTGTCACACAAATACCAGAGAGCATCTCTGTCCTCTCTCTATGGTAGTAGGATGCTGCGTAGCAGCAGTTTGATATGGTGTGGTGGAGCTGCTTCATGTGTGTTACCCTTCAATTGCATCAGAAGCACTGGTAGAATTGTGTAATACTGAGGGGAGTTCTAAGTAGAGTGGGGACTCAGAAATTACAAAACTGGAGAGGACACAGACAGACCTACAAGTGTAGGTTCTGATCAGGGCTTTGTATTGAAATTTAGTCCATTTATGGGATCATCATAGAGCTAGAGAAGGTAGTAACATTCATTTTTGTGAGTTGTTGTTACCAACAGTAGCCCTCTTTGGCCTTATTTCCACTGCAGGGCCAAATGGTTACTAAAGATCTCAGCATCCAATGTTCTCCATGATTCAGGCTTCGGTTATCATGTCATGCACATGGAAGCTGGGCAAACTCTGCATATGAAGACACTACATGATAAATAGATGGTAAGTAAAAACACTCAATGTTTTGAACTCATGGAGAGAAATCAGAAAACACTCACTAGAAATCCAGAAGGCCATTCTGGGTAATTACCACACTCACAAACTTCATTTTGCAGGAAGTATGCTACGTATGTTAAGGATATGCCAAGCCATTCTGAACTAGTATCGACCTCTTTCTTCTCCTTAATCAGGGCCAGGAAAGGCATACGGTCTCAATCATGTGACAGCTGCTGTTGTTGCAAGTGTCCAATCTAAAATAAATAAGGCATAACTCATAACTCATAATAATTTGATTATTTCTGCTAATAATCAAATGTTTCAAAAGCAACCTTAGTGGCTAGAGAAGTGAAATCCTCATCCCTCCAAACTGCTTCGTTCTTTACTCTGACAAGCCGATAATTCACAGCTGATGTGGCTAACCTACTGAAGTCGTAATTCATCTGTTTGAATTGTGTAATCTAATCAGAGTTGTCTGAAAATTGACAACTTCGGTATGGAGCACCATTGAAGCACAGTTAATGAAGAGCTATAGTCAGGTTAGGTACATTTGGCCGTGTGGAAAAGCCATATAACAGCAACCCTCCATGCTTAGAACCGTTCGGCCCTGCAGTGGAAAAGAGGCCTTTTTATTTTCATTCTGGTTCCTGGAAGTAGTTTTGTGTCTGAAGGTAAGTGTAACCATACCGATTGTATATCGATGTCTGTGGTACTGTTCAGTGTCTCCAGTCTCACAATCACTGATGAGTTCTATAGGGTTTCCTGTGCTCCCTGTGATCATCCTCCAGCCCATCAAGTCTGTCCGTGGGTCCTCCACCAGAACCAGAGGACTGCCAGCTCCAGTGAGCCGGGGCTGCAGGTCCTGAGTGGAGTGTGTTTCCCGGGGAAGTAGAGCCCACAGCGAGAGATCGGCACGAGAGTTCACCATGACCTCACGCCGGATCTTGTACACCTTCAGGTGCCGAGTCATGGAGTCCAGAACCGACGCATCACACTCCAGCAGAACCCCACTCTGAGCTCCTGAGGGCTCTCTAAGACTGTAAAACACCAGACATCAAACACAGAAGTCAGAAAACTTGTTATCCAGCCTATTTTAGATTGAGAACATGTGAGAAGTTTTGAGTGTGGACCCCTCCCTCTACAATCTGCACCCCTGGGAGAGAGAGAAGCCCCGTGCAGAGAAAAGATAAGAGTGCTTACAGTGTAACCCACCCTTCACCTTCAGTCAGTGTGAACTGGAGGGGGTAATATCTGTGAATATCCGGGAAGTTCTCTGAGCCAGCAGACCATTCTCTCAACATTAACGGTTAAGGATGTGATGGAACGACTTCATTGACTATTTAAGCAAATACTGGATTGTGCTCTCCATCACTGTGTGTCCCTTAGGAACTGGCAGGACATGACTTTAGTGCTCTTGAGCTGCTCTCTAGGCACTGTGGATAGGGCTGCCCACCACTCTGGGCACAGGTGCTCACTGTCTCCTAGTGTGTATTCACTAGTGTGTATTCACTAGTGTGTGTGTGTGTGCATCACTGTGTGTGGATGGGTTAAATGTGAAGGACTAATTACCCTGTGTGCAGCGCAGTGGCTCTATGTACTTTACCTGATATAAGACAATCTTATCTAAACAAAATATCCTACATCAATAAAACAGAACCATAAACACAGTGGACATCGGGTCCATATATTGTACCATAAATCGATATTGTATAGATCGTGACAGGCCCAGTTTTTACCTTTCATAACATGATGATACAACATGTACACCTGATCTCATCTGGGTTCCCCTGACCTCACCTGGGCTCATCTGATCTCATCTGGGTTCACCTGACTTCACCTGATTTCATCTACGTTCACCTGACCTCACCTGATTTCATCTGCGTTCACCTGATCTCACCTGATTTCATCTGCGTTCACCTGACCTTACCTGGTCTCATCTGGGTTCACCTGACCTCACCTGGGCTCATCTGGGTTCACCTGACCTCACCTGGGCTCACCTGATCTCATCTGGGTTCACCTGACCTCACCTGGGCTCATCTGGGTTCACCTGACCTCACCTGGGCTCTCCTGATATCATCTGGGCTCACCTGTAGATGATGACGTCATACAGGGTCCTGCCCTGGACGTTGAGCATGTGCGCGTACAGAGCTTGTTGCTGATCCTCCTGTAGCAGCTTCATGTCGTGGGTGGTGATGCCCTGGAGGAAGGAGAAGCAGTCGGGGCCCCGGAGGTGCAGCAGGGCGCGGGGCAGTCTGAAGCAGCTCAGCCGGGCTGCTCCGGCCGGCTCTCCGCTGGAGGAGCTGACCCGCCGCACAGGCGCTGCAGGTCGGCTCAGCCCGCACAGCCAGCCCGGCCGAACCGCCCGAACCGCCCGAACCATCACACCCGCTCCGACCATCACAAACCATAAACACAGTGGAGCCGATAGAGCCTCCGCGGAGCTCCGCCCTCTTTTCGGGTTCCTACTCTAGAGTCTTCTGCAGCGCCCCCACAGGCACAGTGCTGTATTACACTGCACTCGCATTACAGCACACTGACTGACCCACAGGCTGACTGACCCACAGGCTGATTGAGCCACACACTGACTGAGCCACACACTGACTGAGCCACACACTGACTGAGCCACACAATGACTGAGCCACACAATGACTGTCCCACAGTCTGGCTGTCCCACACACTGACTGACCCAGACCGACTGACCCACAGGCTGACTGACCCACACATTGACTGAGAGAGAGAGACTGACTGACCCACACACTGACTGACAGAGAGAGACTGACTGACCCACAGGCTGACTGACCCCCAGACTGACTGAGAGAGACAGAGAGACAGACTGTCCCACTGATGGAGAGAGAGAGAGAGAGAGAGAGAGAGAGACAGACAGACAGACAGACAAAGAGACTGACAGACTGTCCCACTGACTGACTGACCCACAGACTGACGGAGAAAGAGAGAGACAGACAGACAGACAACTGTTATAGATGGATGGATGGTTGGTTGGTCTAGATTACCCATGGTTTATCGTGGCCCGCAGGACTAATTTGCAGACCATGGTCAAAGCCCAAGTAACTCATGTCTGTACTTTACTAAGGCAACAAATGAATGTGCTTATCATGATTCTGAAACACTGTTTAATGTTTAAGTGTGTGGTTTGGGACACAGCCCTGCCAAACCAAAACATCAGTCAGGAGTTAAAGCACAGAAACGTGGGCAAATGTGGGCAGGATTGACACAAGTGTTTGTGGTCGTGGATAAGTGTCACTTGTGTTTGGGTGCAGGTATTAAAAATCAAGCATATGCAGACTTCTGATCTGTACAGAAGCCATCAGAAGAAAACCTTACATGCAATCTTATTCCATTAGTCTGAAGTCTGAAAAAAGTATATACACCAATTAGCCATAACATTAATACCACTAACAGATGAAGTGAAAACCACTGATTATCTTTTGTGTCTCATGGCTCCTGTCAAGGAGTAGATATATTAGGCAGTAATTGAACATATTCAAACATTTCTTTGTAAGTTGCTTGGTTTATTGAAGAATGTTTGACCAGATTCATTTAAACTATTCAAAATCATGTTTCTTCATGCAAGTCTACGTTTTAATGGACAGACATTTCCTAGCATTGATCTGTAGAAGAGGTATAGCTCAGCTGAGTGGTTTCTTTTTTTAGAATGATTGCTACAGAGTTTAGCAAAAGCAATACTGGCAAAAAGTCCACTGGTTCTTTTCACACGACAAGTTTAATGATCATAGGGTCGGTGAAAGGCTTAGATTTCTGACAGCTATACTTTTGTGTCTAATGTAAAGAATCTGGAAAAGGTCTTTGTACTTCGTAGTGTTAAGAGTCTTTCCAAAGATTCTTATTGGTGTAACACAGCATAGTTGCCCACACAGGGAATCAAACCCACATGGTGTGGTGACTCACTGGTGGTGTTAACTGTTGCACCACACCAACCACAGAGCAGCTATTATGTGGGTGGTGGGTCATTCTCAGCACTGCAGTGTCACTGGTGGTGGTGTGTTAGTGTGTGTTGCTGGTACGAGTGGATCAGACAAGCA
The DNA here is from genome assembly GCA_034509495.1 of Acestrorhynchus altus. NCBI lineage: Eukaryota > Metazoa > Chordata > Actinopteri > Characiformes > Acestrorhynchidae > Acestrorhynchus > Acestrorhynchus altus. Next base: position 736,251 of record CM067524.1, read on the forward strand.
GTGCTGTTGTAGTTTTTAAACACTGTGTCCACTCACTGTCCACTATATTAGACTCCTACTGAGTGTCTCCACCTTGTAGATGTAAAGTCAGAGACAGAAGCTCATGTGTTTCAGCACAGTTTGTGTTGGTCGTCCTCTAGTCCTTCATCAGTGTTCACAGGACGCTGCCCACAGGATGCTGTCGGCTGGATATTTTGGGTTGGTGGATTTTTCTCAGTCCAGCAGTGACACTGAGGGGTTTAAATACTCCAGTAGCACTGCTGCATCTGATCCACTCGTACCAGCACATCACACACTAACACACCACCACCATGTCAGTGTGACTGCAGTGCTGAGAATGACCCACCACCCACATAATAGCTGCTCTGTGGTGGTCCTTTGGGGTCCTGAATAGAATAAAGTCTGCAGAGAAACAGATGAACTACAGTCTGGAATTATAGAACTACAAAGTGCTCCTGTATGATCAGAGGAGCTAATATAATGGAAAGTGAGGGTAGAAACAAGGAGGTGGACATAATGTTATGGTTGATCATATGTTCCTAGTTGGGTTTCAAAAATTGCTATTCTGGCAGACATTATTGAGCTGGTCCCTTTACCATTCTTGCAAATTGTACAAGCAGTACACTTAGTACAATATATTTTATTAAAAAATGGGCTCATTCAGAATGAACTACTTACAGGTAAAAACAACTAATTATGTATTTTTTTCTATCAATTCATGCAGTTATTGTCTTCTGAAAGTACTGATATCCCCATTATACTCAAAAAAAGCATAAAATATTGTCATACTTTTGCCTACATCTATGTAAATGCACTGTATGTATAAAAGGAATCAAGCAAATGCAATGGTGTTGTGGCAGGCTGTCATGAAGTCACTCATAATGGTAGCGGATGATAATGATCATCTTCTGTAATAAGTCCTGCTTTTGACTTTGTGGAGACAACTATGAGTCCTTGTGTGGAGGCACAGTATTCAGCACGAAGATAGTTTGTCACATGTCCAGAAGGCCGGGTGTCATTTTGTGGGTGCAATTTCAAGGCCAGATCACTTTTAGTCTTCATTACAGACACTGCAACCAGTGGTCCTATCTTTTCTGAACAGACACTCCAGCGCACTATTCCAATAGGATGATGCTCCTCCACATACTGCTGATTTTGCAAGATCTTGACTTTAAGACGCAGATGCTATGCCGTGGTCAGTCTCATCTCCAGACCTGTCCCTGAAAGAAAATGTGTGGGACGCTCTATCAACACTCCACCCCTACCGCACCATCTGCAGAACTGAGTGAGAACAGTATGTGTAGGTCAATAAATATTACCCACATCAGTCTAAATGTTTAACCATTTACTGTTTTTTGTAACCTTTATCTTACTTACCAATAGCACTGCAATCCCACCCTTCCCTCTAGGTGCAACTGTTTTGCATGGTACAATTTGAGTGTATAAAAAATAGTTGTTAGTAGTTTAGTTTAGATAGTAGTTTAGTGTATATGATAAGACAGATGGTTATGACTATAACAATATTAGCAGTTGCTTTCTGGCACATATATTTCATAGTTTTCGACTTCCCTCTTCAGGCATTTGTGTTTCGTTAAAGTACTTAAATTACTGAAATTTGTTCCGCATTCTGAGCACTGATATGTTTTCTCTCCTGTGTGAATGCGCTGGTGTTGTCGGAGAGTACTCATTTGAGTAAAACTCTTCCTGCACTCTGAGCAGAAATATGGCTTTTCTCCAGTGTGAATGCGCTGATGTTCTTGGAGTGAACCATGTTGCCTAAAACTCATTCCACATTCTGAGCACTGATATGGTTTCTCTCCAGTGTGAATGAGCTGGTGCCGTATTAGACTACTCTTTGTATTAAAACTCCTCCCACAGTCTGAGCACTGATATGGTTTCTCTCCTGTGTGAATGCGTTGGTGTTGTCGTAGATTACTCATTACTGTAAAACTCTTCCCACAGTCTAAGCAATAATATGGCCTTTCTCCGGTGTGAATGCGCTGATGTTCTTGAAGTGAACCCAGCTGCCTAAAACTTGTTCCACACTCTGAGCACAGATATGGTTTCTCTCCAGTGTGAATATGCTGGTGTAGCCGGAGAGCTTTCATTCCACCAAAGCTTTTTCCACAATCTGAACAGTAATATGGTTTCTCTCCTGTATGAACCCGCTGGTGTGATTTGAGGTGACTCTGTAGAGTAAAACTCTTCCCACAGTCTGAGCACTGATACGGCTTCTCTCCTGTATGAATGCGATGGTGTAACTGGAGATGACTTGGCCTAGTAAAACTCTTCCCACACTCTGAGCAGTGGTGGGCTTTCCTCTTGCTTGTATGATTCTGCATTTGTCTGACAGATGTATCTGAAGACATAGTACATGAGGACAGTTGCACCAGGGTGTCACGTATTTCTGGAAGAAACAAGAAAGAAAGTAATTAAAAACTAAATGTGAAAGTATTAGACATTACTGCTTAGAAGAGATAAGGGTTCTTTGATTCTGTGATTTCTATTTTCCAACCCTAATCCAAAAGATATTAGTATGTTCTGTGAAATATACAATAAAAAAAACAGAATGCAAATTTGTAAATCTTATAGAATCTTATTTTATTCGCAATTGAACATTGAAGATATATCAGTTGAGTGTGACATATTTTTTCATTTCATAAAAAAAAAAACATTGAATAATTCATAACTTAGTAGCAACCTTCCCTTTAAAAAGTTGGGACAGGGCAACAAGAGGCTGGAAAATTAAGTCCTCTTAAGATCAAATTGGTGCAAAATAGGTGAAATAGACAGAGGACTTGGAGGCAGAAGCAAGAAACAGTGATGTATGTGTGTGGCAGTTACGCCAAAGACTAGGATAGACATATCCTCCTAACAGCAAATTAAATACTAGCCAAACTAGGTGATCCAGTTTCCCCAAGAGTGATCCAAGAATTGCAGTGTAAAAGTATTACATAAAATTCTACTTTATCACTCATTTTACACTCAGAATCCCATTTATTAATTGTTTTTTCTTTATCTGTTGTAAAATTTTTAGACATGGTAATATGTTTGAAAGTGTATGTATATGTGTGTGTGTGTGTGTATATATATATATATATATATATATATATATATATATATATATATATATAATATATATATAATATATATATGTACCTGTCCATATTTGGACCTGTCCATCCTTTGGGATGAGCTTAACACCTCTCTCTAAATATAATTACAGAATAAACTGTAAAACACAACTAGGACCAAATGACCAGTCAATACCTAAAGACCATCATTAACCTGCAAAGGAAAGTTTGATTAAGGCCCACTTAACTGTTATATTACAATCCTGATTCCTACATTTCAGAAGTAGTAAACTTTTCTTCAGATGATTCTATAAAATGAAAGTAAATACAGAACAGCTCCTTACATTCAGCAGTGCAGCTCCTGTTCTTATCCTTTCTTCTCCTTTATGCAGTGGACAATACTGCCCCCTACTGGACTGGAGAGAAGGCGTAGCTGTCAGACACTTGTGCCTTTCCCCAGAACCTAGTCATTGATCTTGTGTCTTAGATATTCAAGCCATTCCTTTGTAATATATGTTTCTGGGTTAATGGTCTTTCTAAATTAAATACGTGTAATGAGCAGGTGTCTCAGTACTTTTGTCCATATAGTGAATCTGTCCACATATTTATGGAACCACTAACATGCAGAACTAGTGACGACAGACAAGTGAGGTCAGTAAAAATTCAACTCAGTGATAGCTGGGCTGCTCCACAGCTCAATGCTATGGGGCTTTATTCCCATCTAGCTCATACCTGCTATTAGACATGGAGACAATACAGTCATGTTTGTTTATCTGCTCAAGAGAGTCCTATTCTATTGGCAGTACTTCTCTAAAGGACGAGTACAGATTGTTTGTACCAATAGTAATCACACTGTACAACTCCATTCTGTAGTTCAGTAGTTCTTGTATTTAATATATCTCTTATTTATTCTGTTCTTAATGAGGCTTGAGTTCTGTGCTCATTGTTGTATATTGTGCCTTTCTCTCTGGATCTGTCCATCCATCCATCCATCAGGACTAAACAAACTGTGTGTGCATTTGCACATCTGTGCTACCAGTGGATGCAGCTTAGTGGTAGCTAAAGTATTTATCCATCTGTCCTTCCATCAAGCCATAGTTTAGGCATTGCTGCATGATCAGAACTTATGAACCCCACCACTCTGGAGTCATGGTCAGTGTACCCCTACTCCAGAGACTGTTCAATTGTTCTGGCAAACTTTTCCAACAAAATGGTTTTGATTTGACTTTCTAGTAAATACAAGCTGTTTTCTTTATAAAAAAATGCACCAGTAGTACAAAATTTCCAAACCTGCTTTGGAAAAAGTATAACATTTTATTCAAAAGTGAATTCTTCATACATTTACACTGATTGGCAAAAAAAAAAAAAAACCCAGGTAGGATTTCTGGAAAATGTCTGACGCAGATACGTAAATAATTAGGGATGTGGACAGATTAGACACTGGTTCTTAGCACAAGAGGCTTCCCCCACTGCCCCACAAAAAGGCTCTCGGAGGCTATATTTGGGTAGTATGCCTCTTCATGAGAGACCACTGACTGTTAGACATGCCTCTATTACACACTCAGACATTTTGACCAAGTCATTGTTTCCTTAGTTTGCAGTGGTGCTGTTGATGAGAAACCTGGACTACTACAGATTAGAACTTGATCATTTTTAGAGATGAATCTGTTTAGTGAAGTTCTTTTTGTGATCTGACAATAGTCAGGTTTCAGTATAGAAGCCTTGTGGTGAGATCTGCAATCCTGTCGTTGCTGTGGAGGGACACACTGCCCCAATTACAGGTCTGGTGATCTGGGATGATAGCATAAGACAATTGGACCACTAGTAGTGATACAAGGGACACCAAGAGCTCAGTGATACATGCAGGACATCATGTGGACATGCGTTGCCTCTCATAGCAGGGCTTCCAACAAGCATTTTTCCGCAGGATGCCATACAGAACCTGTATGCCTCCATGCCCAACCATATCTCATCTTGTATCCGGACTAGAGGAACCCAACAGGGAACTAGAGCCTCCTTTCAATTGTACAGTTTTCCCCAATAAACTTATCCTTTCACTCTAATATTGTAATCACTTACATAGATTACCATTACATTCACACATTGAAAAATGCAGTCCATTCCAACTACTCCTTTTTTGTCAGTGAGTCCAAAAACAAATAATTTTCTAATGTAACGCATCCAGTAAAGAAAATACTGATCTATAAAACAGATTAGAAAAGCATAAAATAGCCATACTGTTGCCTACACCTACATTAAGACTCAACAAAAAAATAGCTGCACCCACAATAAATCAACCGATTGCGATGCATGACTGTGATCATGTCAGATAAAATGTCTTCGATGACAAATCTCACTTTTGTCTTGGTGGAGACAAAACAAATCTGTGTGGAGGCACTATGGTCAGCACCAAGATCAACAGTTTGTTGTCATGCATCATATGTCCCGAAGGTCTGTTGTCATGATGTGGGTGCAATTTCATACAATGTCAGATCACCTTTGGTCTTCATTACAGGCACTTTGACAGCCCAAAGTTACATTAATTAGGTTCTGCAACCAGTGGTTCTACCTTTTCTGAACACACACTCCACTCTATTCCAACAGGAAGATGCTCATCCACACACTGCTGCTGTCTCAAGATCTTGTCTTGAAGACACAGATACTACGCCATGGTCGGTCTCATCTCCAGACCTGTCCCTGATTGAAAATGTGTGGATGCTATTGGACGCTCTATCAATACTCCACTCCTACCACACCATCTGCAGAACTGAGTGAGAACATTCAAGCTGCATGGGATGGATCATCACAGGAGACCATTAGGAACCTCTACAACTCCATGCAGAGACGTCTGGCATGTTGCGTTAAACCCAACGCCGTACTGTGAGACACCACTTCTGTATGAGTAGATCAATAAATATTGATCAGATCAGACTACAGTTATCATCAGTTATTGATCCTGATCACCTTTATCTTTCTTCCCAATAGTATTGTAATCCCACACTTCTGTAACTCCATGTGAAGGTGTATTTGAGAAGGTTGGGGTTTCATTATCATTTTAACAGTTGCCTTCTGGCAAACATATTTCATAGTTTACTGCTGCACTCTTCGTGCATTTGTGTTTTGTTAAAGTACTTAAATTACTGAAGTTCCTCTCACACTCTGAGCACTGATACGGTTTCTCTCCAGTATGAATGCGCTGGTGAATTTGGAGACTACTGTGTTGATTAAAACTCTTCTCACATTCAGAGCAGTGATATGGTTTCTCTCCAGTATGAATGCGCTGATGTTGTATTAGGCTACTGTTTTTATTGAAACTCTTCCCACAGTCTGAGCACTGATATGGTTTCTCTCCTGTGTGAATGTGCTGGTGCTGCCGAAGATTACTCATTTGAGTAAAACTCTTCCCGCACTCTGAGCAATAGTACGGCTTCTCTCCAGTGTGAATGCGCTGGTGTTCCTGGAGTGAACCCTGTTGCCTAAAACCTGTTCCACAGTATGAACAGCTAAATGGTTTCTCTCCGGTGTGAATGAGCTGGTGTCGTATTAGGCTATTCCTTTTGTTAAAACTCTTTCCGCAGTCTGAGCACAGATATGGCTTCTCTCCAGTGTGAATGAGCTGGTGTAAACGGAGGGCTCTCATTTCACTGAAACCTTTCCCACAGTCTGAACAGTGAAATGGTTTCTCTCCAGTGTGAATGCGCTGGTGTCGCTGGAGATGACTCTGTACAACAAAGGTCTTCCCACATTCTGAGCACCGATATGGCTTCTCTCCTGTATGAACACGAGTGTGTACTTGGAGATGACTGGGCCTAGTAAAACTCTTCCCACATTCTGAACAGTGATGGGTTTTCCTCTCGCCTGTATGATTCTGCATTTGACTACCAGATATATCCAAAGAGGTAGTACTTGTGGACAGCTGGAGAGGACTAGAGCTTCTGTTGGGTACCATTAGAAGATCCATTATACCATGAGAGATGGACAGCATGAAAAAACTTCACTGGGACATCATTTGTTTCTGAAAGAAAGAAAGAAAGAAAATAAATAAATAAATGTATTTAACACAATGTTAAAGCAACAGATATAGCTGGCTGGGCGTGTTAAGAATTCCATGAGTTCTATTCTATTTGCTTTGAATTAAATGGTCAGTGTACTGCAGTGAGAACTCTAGTTACATTTACATGCAAATATTTTCCCCAACCTGAATGAATTCATTCTAAATTCAGACTTAGGTGGTTACACACACACTCTACTCAATAATCTGAGAAATCTGTGTTTACATGCTCGGTGCAAGCTGGACCAGGCTGATTGGTCAACATACCCAGCTGGTTGACTAGCATCAAAAGTATGACCACAATCAAAGGCAACATACATTATGCTTCAGCAGGCTATCAATTACCTTAAGTTCCCCAAAAATTCCTTACTTAAAGTTTTCATTGCCCAGCACATCACCGAAGTTCAGCTCCCAAGACTTCTAGATTAATACACCAGCCACTGTCTGAGGAAGACCAGGAGGATTAGGAAGGACTCCATCCACCCAAGCCACTGCCTGTTCTCAAAGGTGCCCAGTGGTAGGAAGCACTGAAGCATGAGGACCAGAACCAGCTGGTCCCGATATGTTGAAATCGAATAAAAATAGAATAAAGCATCTATCACTCCATGTGTTCCTGCCATTATGTGTTGTGAACCCCTGGGCCTGGTCAAACTGGTTGAGAACTCAGTGGCAGAGTTGTGCCAAAATAGACAAATCTTCCTAAAAGTAAATAAAACAGTGGCCAAACGACAAGATGATCCAGTTTTTCCAAATCTGCTTCCATGTTACCATAAACATTCTACTTTCTCTACAAACAGAACATTGTAGACAATGTGAACAAGAGTGGTAGGTCTCATTACCTTCAGTAAAGCAGCTCTTCATTCTCCTTATCTAAACAGAAGCTTCCTAACCATCTCCTGCTGAACAGTCCTCTTCTATTATTTGTGAATTTTGTGTTGGAAACACAGTCATTTAATGCAGTACTGCCATCTTCTGGACAAAAATGTGGAGCCTCTTCTTCCAGATATACACCCAGAGATACATCAGACATAACATTAGTACCACTTACAAGGAAAGTGACAAACATTGATTATCTTCAACTACAGTGTCTCCTGTCAATGAGTGGATAAATAAGTCAGCAAGTGAACTGTCAGGTCTTGAAGTCGATGTTGAAGCAAGAAAGATGGAAGAGCATAAGAATCTGAGACACTTTGACAAGCAAATTGTGATGTTCTAGACTGGGCCAGAATATCTCCAGAATGCCATGCAGGTCTTGTGGGGTGTTCCTGTTATGCAGTCAGAACGTTCCAAAAGTGCTCCAAAGAAGTACAGTGCTAATTGGTGTTAATGGAGGTCCCACCTCACAACTTAAAGGATCTGCTGGAACATCAGATACCACAGGATACCTTCAGAGGGGTCAGATCCATAGACTGCTTTCAAGTACATGTACATGCTCAACCTGCATGCAGACTCTGGCTGATCAGCCAGAAAAGGCGGGTCTAGTGATATCGCTGACTCAGATATTGGGTTATAGAGGAAAATGAGAAATGTTTGCTCTGTTTTCTCTTTTCTTGCTCACATACTGTTTGGATTTCAGAATAAAACTCCAAGAAATTGATAATACAGATACATACATAAATAACAAATAATAAAATATCAAACATTTTTTTATTTTATTTAAACCACTGTCAAGGATTTGATCAACTTATGATTGTAAACATCCTGTGTACAAGATCATCTAATCAGTACAAACGAATCAAAGATATTTTCACCTCTAAAACACTCTGGATTATCAATTTCCAACAAGTGTTTTTTTCCTTAAAAGTCAAAATATTCATACACCATATTTAAATTCTGTTAATATTTACATCTCAAAGGAAGACAAATTTGAGTAGTCCAGGATCTCCTGAAAATAACAAAATCTGGTGATCTGTGACTGTCCCCTATAATTTTGTTTTATGCTCTGGTGAATAACAGTATGTCACACTAAAAAAAAACATAGCAGAAAATTACCCTAGTGTTCTAAAGTCCAAGAGTATTTCAGTTCTTGTTTGGGGCAATTATTTTATGAATACAACCAATTTGCCATTGGTGTTTGCATTTAACCTATCCATGCAGTGAATACATACACACTAGTTATATACTGTTATTTTTTTCCACATATTGAACTCAAGAAATCACTTGGAGTCCCTTCACAAGTTTTGTGCCACACACAAACTTTCTGGTGATGTCACCACCCAGCCTACTTAGACTAATCAATCGATCCACTTATGTGACCAATAGGAAGGAGTCTTCATAGGACAGTCCTACTGAGGACCCAGCCTACGCTTTGGAATGCAGCTACAGTGAGCACACATTCCTGTCTTGGATGGCTTGCTCAAGGGCACTTTATTTGCAATCTGTCACGCCAGGAACATGAGCAGGCGACCTTCCAGTCACAAGGCTGCTTGTCCTACCACCAGGCCATGGCTTCCCCTTTGTACACCAATCCATTCTGTAGAATACTTCCAGATCTGCAAGGTTCTTTGGATCTTTGAATAAACTTTGGTCTTTTTTGAGATGTTGAATTTCAATCATGTTAATGTTGGTGGACTGTGGGGATGGTAAAACCTTCAGCTTGTGCTTCTTCTAAGGTAAACCTTAAAATAAAGTTAGGTAAACATTACATGTACTTCCTTTACTGGAAACTGTGTATGATTAATCACCAAACAGTCATTTAGGTAAGGGCAGGATTTCATTTTAGGATTTTCAACTTTAACAACAGCTTTCCTGCAAAAATATGTAATATAGTTCTGCCTCTATTGTGAAGCATTTGTGAAAACAATGAAACTTTGAGATCCCTGATGCACCTTGTACAATTTTATTTCTGTTTTTAAGCTTCTCAGGCAAGATTGGCAGTCATTTATTAACACAGATATCTACAAAATGCAAATGTCAAAAGATTACAATATTTTATACGTGATCATTACCCCCATTGCACTGCAATACTGGTGGAAAGACCAGAAGCTCCTAGTTTGCCAACACATTCACAGAAAAAAATACACTTAATTTCTGTACCTATTCATATATCCAGTGTAGATGGCCCTCACAGTTCCCCAACCTCAACACCACTGAGAATTTATATATGGACCACAAAAGAGCAGTGCCATTCTAAACATTCTGAAAGTGTCACAGCAGATAAGGACTGAGCACCTACGCTTGTGTCTGCACTGGTTGGTATCAAGAATTCTGTCCCTCTTGAGAAATGTAGTTGCCCATTTAAATTGTCTTTTTAAATTTCATAGTTTTCTGCTTCACGCTTTATGCATTTGTGTTTCGTTAAGGTACTTGAGTGACTGAAGCTCCTCCCACATTCTGAGCAGTAATATGGTTTCTCTCCTGTATGAATGCGTTGGTGTTTTTGAAGAATATTTTGTTGAGTAAAACTTTTCCCACACTCTAAACAGTGATATGGTTTCTCTCCAGTGTGAATGCGGAGGTGTTGTTGAAAATTACTCTGATGAGTAAAACTCTTCCCACAGTCTAAGCACTGATATGGTTTCTCTCCAGTATGAATGAGCTGGTGCCTTTGGAGATCACTCTGCTGAATAAAACTCTTCCCACACACTGAGCAGTAATAGGGTTTCTCTCCAGTGTGAATGCGCTGGTGTTTTTCAAGATTACTCTGTTGAGTAAAACTCTTCCCACACTCTGAACAACAAAATGGCTTCTCTCCAGTGTGAACACGCTCATGTGCTAGAAGTGAACCCTGTTGCCTAAAACTCTTCCCGCAGTGTGAACAGCAGTATGGTTTTTCTCCAGTGTGAATGAGCTGGTGTCGTATTAGACTGCTGTTTTTATTAAAACATTTCCCACAGTCTGAGCACAGATATGGTTTCTCTCCAGTGTGAATGAGCTGGTGTTTATGGAGATCACTCTTCTGATAAAAACTCTTGCCACACTCTGAGCAGTGGTGGGTTTTCCTCTCGCCTGTATGATTCTGTATTTGTCTGTCAGATGTATCTGAGGAGACAGTATCTGAGGACAGTTGGAGAGGACTAGAGCTTCTTTTGGGTTCCATTAGGAGGTCCATCATACCATTACAGGTGGATAGTACAAGCAGGAAAGGACTTACACCAGAGTGTCATTCGTTTCTGGAAGAGGAAAGAAAGAAAACATATTTTACACTGAATATCAAGGTTCCACAAGTTCTATTCTGTGCTGTTAGATGGTGTAGCATATACATACATTGTGTGATTTTAACCCAATTTTATAATTGTATCAAGGCAACACTTTCAAAACCAGGCAACATCATTTGTGTAAATACAATCTTTCATCAAACACCTACCATGACAGACACTTGAAAATCTTTGGCAGCCAATTACTTTTGTACAGTGCGAGTATATTAATCACAGGCTTAGTCCATACACCACAAATGATAAACATGCAGAGTGATTTGGTATATTTTCAAATTGCACAGTATATGCCTGGCTTAAGACTCCCCAGTCCTGACATCTAAGGTCTTCAATCTGTGTAAACTCACATACACTAATCACCAAAATCATCTAGTTGCACCCAGAAGGAATTGGCTGACAGAATTAAACATGAATTAAATTAAACATGGTGGGTAGGTCTAGCACTGGGAAACACATGAATGCATTGTGACATAAGCAAGGTTGTGTTGATAGCATCCTTTGCAAGTGATACATGCCTCAGAGTAGGCAAACATTTTGAAAGTAATTTGAGCATATTGGAATATTTCAGGAGGGATTACATCATAGAGTTCTGGGAAGCAGGATGGTGTTATTGACGTATTACATGCCACACTGGTAATGCAGATATTTCTATTGCATGCTGTTGGCAGCAGTGGATAGATGCACCAGCAAAATGAAGGATCTGGGAGACCTAGACAAATAATAGAGAGGAAGAGACAATGGATTGTCTGATATGTGCAGAGTGACACCTCAGCCACAATTGTGGACATTCAGTGAGCAGTGATGCCCTTCATGACTCATCCTGTTCGTGCCAGCACCATTGGCAGATGGCAATGCATGCACACAAACCATTATGATGCAAAAGAGTGCAAGGGTGTCATGCCAAGACTGTCATGGAGTTACTCAGAATGTTAGAAAGTCATTTTCAGTCCCGACACACCCAACACCATACTGAGAAACACTAGTTCCATATGTAGCTCAATAAACATTGCCCATATCAGTCTAAATCATTAATCATTTAAAGTTCCTGGTAACCATCATCTTCCTTTCGAGTAGCAGTGTAAACTGACACATCCTTTTGGGTTCACTTGGGATTTTTTTTTGTGATGACTGTATGTAGGTGACGGCCAATGAGGAATAAATTATTTATTATAATCGCCAAGGCCCAAAAAGCCTTTTATATCAGAACCAGAAATATTTTATATTTTATTTTCCACACAGTGAAAATATATTTGTGTAGTGGCTATGATAATAAATACATAAACATCCCATGTAAATATAGTTCAAAGTATTATTGCACCTCACGAGTTATTGCACAGATAAAATTAAAATTGAACAAATGAACCATTGTGGTTCGTAGTGTCACCCATATATGAACAAACTGTGTTGTGCCAATTTCAACCAAAGGTGTCAATAAGACCACTGAAGCATGAACCATTACTGGACTTCATGATGGAGCAGAAAACCTACTGTTTATGAAACCAGGATTAGTTTTCCCATTGATTGCCTGAAAAAACAAAATTAGGATAAAAGCATCTATCATTACATTTGTTCCTGTTCCAATGTTTTCCATGCCCCTGCCCCTGATCCAACTCGTGAAAAAGGAGAGGAAATGGATGGAGGACTGGAGGCCAAAGCCCAGGGTGGACAAATCCTTCAATCATTAAACACTGGACAAAGTCTGGTCCAACAATGCTTCCATGATAGCAAACACATTCTGCATCCTACTGTTAAACAGAGGTCTCTGCAAAGCAGTGACACAGTGTGAACATCTTACCTTCAGCAGATCAGCTCCTGATTCTCCTTCTCCAGAAGCTTCCTGACTGTCTCCTGCTGTAAGGAAAACAGTCCTCTCCTATTTCTTGTGATTTTTTTCCCCCAGCTGCAAAAACAGTCGTTTAATGTGTCACTGCCCCCTACTGGACTAGAATATGAAGCCGCCTCTTCTTCTGGATAGAACCAAATAGGAATTAAAGTCTTATATAATATACTATACTGTTCATTAAAGTCTTATACTATACCATACATTATAGCCTTATATTATGACCATTATATTTTAAGACTAACATAAAGTTCTGTTTGAATGCAGAGACTCAGACCAATGAAACAGTCAGAGGAAAATTGCCGGTTCCCATTCAAAGATTTATTAGCAAAATAAATATTTACAAATATACAAACAGGAAAAAAAAGGAAAAGACAATAATAATGAAGCATTATCTCCCCACTGAATTCAATGACTCTGACCAATGACTCTGACCAATGACTCTGACCAATGACTCTGACCAATGACTCTGACCAATGACTCTGACCAATGACTCTGACCAATGACTGCAAAGTCATAATTAGGTCTGCTTGCTCTATGTGTTTATCCTTCCTCTCAGGTACACTTATTCTCTCTTTACTCTCCTCCCCCTACTCTCTACCTCAGAGCAGATTATATACTGTTAGCTCCTCCTCTAGGCTCTACCAATATCAACAAAGGTGATGTTCACAATACAGCATATAATTGTTGTCAAGTTACAATTTTACCCAGAAATAGACAGTCACAATTACTGTTTTCCTCACATATTCATGACATCATCTTTAATTAGACAATAGCTATTATTATTTAACCATTCCCTTCATTGTCTCTTCACTAGTCCATCCTCCCCTCTCCTTCTGCAAGAGATGGACTCACCCAGGTAAGTAAAGCACAGTCTTTCAGTCTGTTACTCTTTTGTCCCAGGGTGTGAACCATACACAGGTAAGAACAGGTAAGTATTTGAGAAATGTTGGTTATGTGTAAGCTTACATCAGCAGGGTTGATGACCCCTGGAATTTGAAATACTCTCCATGTACAGTGGCAACCAATAGTTTGGGGACCTTTGATCAAGATATTATTGTCACTGTGAATACTAAAGTAAATAGTTTAAGTGAAGTACTTTTTTACTATTTTGGGCCTTTTCCCATCTTTTACATAAATAAAAAGAAATTAAAAGGGTCCAAAGCAAAAATATTTAGTTATTTTTTAGGGGCTATCTGCGGACCCAAAGTACAGCACTCTCAGAGAACTCTAAGACTTTATAATTCATAATTCAATGTTCCTATACTTGGGTAGTAGTATATATTGAGAAATATATTCCCATCAAGATTCCCATTCATTACACCAATAAAATGGACATTGCTCTTCTTAAAACATACACAGGGTTAGGGTTAACAGTTGCTTTCTGCCAAACATATTTCACAGCTTTCTGCTGCAATCTTTGTGCATTTGTGGCATTTGCTAGAGAATTTGAATGACTGAAACTCCTCCCACATTCCGAGCAGTGATACTGTTTCTCTCCCGTGTGAACGCATTGGTGTATTTAGAAGGTACTCTGCTGAGTAAAACTCTTCCCACAGTCTGACCAATAGTATGGCTTTTCCCTAGTGTGAATATGATGGTGTGCTTCAAGTGAGTCCTGTTGCATAAAATGTTTCTCACATTCTGAGCAATGGTTTCTCTCCTGTGTGAATGTGCTGGTATATCCGTAGTGCTGTCCATACACTTAAACCTTTCTCACAATCTGAACAGTGAAATGGTTTCTCCCCAGAGTGAATGTGCTGGTGTTCCCGGAGATGACTTAGATTAAAACTCTTTAAATGTATATATGCCTACAACTACAAGTTTAAAAAAACAGTCCTGTGTATCCACTTTACAGATTATTACTGTTATTACAGATGTATGTTCACCTGTGAGCAACAAGGTTATTCTTTAGAGGACAAAGAAGTTGCCATTTGTGTTGGACACATTAAATTTTTCCTTTACACTCATGTCAGCCAATGAGGTCTGACATAGTCATCGTATTGAATATCTCCTTACTTGCAGCAGAGCAGCTCCTGATTCTCCTTCTTCAGAACAGAAGCTTCCTGACCCACCTGTCTTCCTATTTCTTGTGAATTCTTTTTTGTTTGGAAACAGTTATTTAGTGCATTACCACTACCTGCTGGATGAGAACACAGAATACCAGGGGTAGGTAACCCTGGTCCTGGAGAGCCAGCTTTGTGCACAATTTGGTCCTAACACAAGAGTTGTCCAAACATGTGATAGTGCTGGAACTTACTGTCCCCTGGCCCCACATGTTATCTTGAAAGGTATTCACATTTTTGAGTAATTGTCCTTAATCCAGTGAGCAGACCTGAATACAGGTCAGGGAACCTTGCCCTGTTGCTAAGAGTTTGATTATTAGTGTAGTGCAACTTGTTTTTTGGTGGCTGTTAAAATAACTGGAGAAGACATCCAGTGATCCATGGATCCAAAATCATACATATTTTAATTTTCTTACACTTGAAGCCACTGTATTTTGAGAATGCTGTGAGGTCATTTTCACTCTTGTTGTATAATTAGATGACACCCACTTCATGGGTGGAGGCATTTCTGTGAACAGCTTTTCATTTACTCAATAGTCTGGACAATTTTGATTGTGAATACCTTCCTTCCTACTAAGCCAATAGAACTTAGAATAGGCCAATTGTGCTGGATGTTTTTATAGGTTTGCAGTACTTTCATTCACTAACAAAATTTATCTCCAATAAATTCCTTTCTAATTTTTTGGTGAATAAAAGTATATCAAATTACAAAAACATCCCCACAAAGTTGGCCTAGCGTTCTAAAGGTTAACTGAGTAAATGATGAACTTTCCAACACGTTGAAGAATGTTTCTTTAATATCTTAGAAAAAAATTACATTCTTTTCCATCCTTTACAGTTTCAAAATGACTAATGGTCAATGCATGGTCAGTGATTATGATTATTGTACATATTTACTAATAATAGTTATTTTCTTATAGTGTTAACAGTTGCCTTCTGACACATTTCATACTTTTCACCTTCTCTCTTTAAGCATTTGTGTTTCATTAAAGTATTTGAATGACTGAAGCTCCTCCTACAGTCTGAACAGTAATATGGTTTCTCTCCAGTGTGAACACGCTGGTGTATTTTGAGACTACTTTGTTGAGCAAAACTCTTCCCACATTCTGAGCAGTGATATGGTTTTTCTCCACTGTGAATGCGCTGGTGTTTTTCGAGGTTACCACTTTGAGCAAAACTCTTCCCACACTCTGTGCAGTAATATGGTTTCTCTCCTGTGTGAATACGCTGGTGGATAAGGAGATGACTCTGTACAGTAAAGCTCTTTCCACAGTCTGAGCAGTAATATGGTTTTTCTGCAGTGTGAATGCGCTGGTGTCTTTGGAGAATACCCTGTTGATTAAAACTCTTCCCACAGTCTGAACAGTGATGAGGTTTTTCTCCAGTGTGAATACGCTGATGTTTTTGGAGATTACTCTGTATAGTAAACATCTTCCCACACTCTGAGCACTGGTATGGTTTCTCTCCAGTGTGAATACGCTGGTGTCGTTGGAGGTCAGCCTTTAAATAAAAACTCTTCCCACACTCTGAGCAGTGGTGGGTTCTCATCTTTCCTGTATGATTCTGCATTCGTCCATCAGATGTATATGCAGAGGTATCACTCGAGTACCGAAGGAGAGGACTAGAGCTTTTGTATACCATTAGAAGCTCATTGTACTGTTACAGATGCGCAGTCGGATCAGGAAAAGACTTGCAGCTAGACATCATTTGTTTCTGAAAGAGGACATAGTAAGTGTTTTTGAAACTGAACATGAAAGAAACAAACCAAGCTGATTGGGAGAATTAAGAGTTCAACTGTTTCTATTATATTCACTTTGATTGATGTGGTGGATGTAACATAATGGGTAACAACACGGCCTTCCCTGTGGGGTACAAATGTCCAGCTGGGCAGACCAAACACGGTACACCACTAAGAATTCATGGGTAAGATACCTAATGCTACTTTCTCCTACCTGTGCAACCTGATTTGCATGCGCATGATTCTGGCTAAGATAAATGTTCTGTTTTCTTTGCCTTACTCTCAGACTAAGTTCACCAGATTTGAGAGGTTTCCCAAAAGTATCTTATCACAAAAATTACAAACCCTTAGATTTATGCAGCCTCCGTGAACCTGGATTTTGACCAGTTGTGTTAAAAGATCTGAGAATATCTGAGTAGCTGTGGGTTTTAGTCATTAAAAAAACATACTAAGTGAACTCCCACATGTGTAAATGATAGTTGGCAGCTCCATCATAATACACCTAGCCATTCTTCACATTTGATAGTTTCCTGGCCAAATGTTTGTGCTTCGTTAGGCTTCCTACTCTTCTGACATGGCACCGTGTGACGTCTGGCTTTTCCCTAAATCTGAAAATGCCCCTGAAAGTGAGCAGATTTCATTCCAGATAGGACATCATGCAGAATGTGATGGAGCAGCTGGAGGCGCTGCTTCCAATAGCGGCAGAACCATTGGAAGATGTATGTGGCAGCCCACAGGTATCACTTTGAAGGAGATTAGTATAAGCTTATCTGAATAAGAGTATTTTTTTTTATCAATAAAGGTTGGATATTTTTTTAAACATACACATTACTGGACATCATGATGGAACAGAATCCTGGCAGACTAGTCATTTAGTATGGGAAGAGCTGAATGGATGTTAAATTAAAGTTTGCAGACCACTGGCTGTTTTGA
The DNA here is from genome assembly GCA_034509495.1 of Acestrorhynchus altus. NCBI lineage: Eukaryota > Metazoa > Chordata > Actinopteri > Characiformes > Acestrorhynchidae > Acestrorhynchus > Acestrorhynchus altus. The sequence goes on from CM067524.1 coordinate 754,107, forward strand.
AGCAACGGTTAATCTTCATCAAATGGACAACAAACTGTGATCATCACAGTGAGTGGCAGTTACACAAAGAGCACAGAGTGATGGGGAAGCATGGCAGTTATACCAAAGCCCAGTTTAGACCATGAATGAAAAACTGGCCAAGCTAGTAGATGATCCAGTTTTCCCCTAGTCTGGTCCAAGACTGTTTCCATGTTAGCTTAATCATTCTACACCATACTTTTAATTTAAAAAAAATGTTTCTCTACAAACAGAAAAAAACTGTAAACAATGTGAAGGGCTGAATGCCTTACCTTCAGTAGAGCAGCTCCTGATTCTCCTTCTCCAAACAGAAGCTTCCTGACCATCTGGTGAAGGAACACAGTCCTCTTCTATTTCTTGTCGATTTTGTGTAGGTTGGAAACACAGTCTTTTGGTGCATTATTGCCACCTACTGGAAAAGAATGTGTACCAGAAGTTCCTTTGGGTAGAAGGTGAAGCACCAGAGTTGGAGTATGACATTCTATCCATATACAGTCAGTCAGTCATCCATTATTTTAGTGGCTTCTTCCTGAATAGAGTTAATCCAGAACCCACCTGGGGTCATCAGGTGCAAGGCAGGAATACCCCCTAGACAGGGTGTCAATTTATCACAGGGTACCCCAGACACACAGTCACACTTTGGGGGCAATTTAGCATGGTCGATTATCCTCATTTTGGGACGTGGGAGGAAACATTTGTTGAACAAACATTTTTAATTGTTTCCAAAACATTTCTTCAATATTTGAGACAAGATTACATTTTTATTTCCATTATGGTTTTAAATTAGCAAGTAAAGAAATAGGTCCAAAGCAAACTAGACTTAACACCCCCTTAGTGAGGATTGCAGCTTGCAAACACTTTATGTAGCAGCAAGTTTTCTGTTATTGTTTAGTGATTTTAAACCATTTTCCCCCATAATGTTCTACATCTCTGAGGCTCTGTGAGGTTTTGGGTTATCTTACTGCTCTGCTCTTTTGAAGTCTTTCCACGTTTGCTAGATGATGTTCAGGTCAGGGGACTGTGAGGGCCATGGCAGGACCTGCAGCTTGCTCCTCTTAAGGAAGTCAGTTGTGGTTCAGTGAGTCAGCTAAATCTTCCATTTCAGTCTATTAGTCAAACAGTAGATTTGATTTACCATTCTATCAATCACAAGAACAGTTTTCAAATACTCCAGACCTCCAGATCCTCAAATCAACAGTTACTGTTACATGCCCTTTTTTAATTACATCATGAGCAGGAAACATCTGCCTAACAAATACTATCCTTTTGTCAGGCTGCTTACTGTTAAAAAAAATAATAATGTGAAGTCACATTCACAATACAATTTGCAGGTGTATAGAAGTGTCTGCTCATACAGTTCTACCAGCAGAAATACCAGACTATGGACTGATGGACAGCAACCACTACCATGTTCCACAATTTCTGAAAGAACACTCTGCAGGAACCTGAAGACCAACAACATATGGAGCAGAGTGGCATGATGTGTTAACGTCTGCTAACAAAGTTGCCTGGTCATTGTGCGAGAAGAAAGACAACCTGGATTGTTGAACTGGAAATGTGTTCTCTGGCTGGATGAATCTCATTTCTGCCTGTATGTGACTGATGCTGGACATCAGTTCATTGTAGACCTCAGAAAGATCTTCAATGAGGACTGCCTGCGTGATTTGTTTCAAACTGGATGAGGATCTGAGATGCTATGGGGGTGTTTGGATTTACAGAAATTAATGTCAGGAAATGTGTAATAACAAGTAAAATGCAAAACATATTCAGCCGTTGCAATATATAACTTTATTACCTTCCGGCAAATATCTTTATGCCCAGATACGGACTGACACTGTCCTGGATGAAACCCCCTAGTGCTCGTTGCAGTCCTCCAGGTGGACAGTTATTTCCAATAGACAGTATGCTGTGTAAAATTGGCCTGATTCACAGTGCGGGAGTGTGATTGTTGAACGGTGTAAATTGTAAAAAGCGTCCTCGGATATCTTGAAAGACGCAATAGAAATTGAATGAATGAAACTCAATATATGCATATAATCATAAAATCATATAGGCAAACATATAACAGACAAGTTAAGACTTCTTTTTCATACTTCATTTTCCTTCACATTTCTCTGTTTTACTCTTCATGCATTTGTGTTTTGTTAAAGTATTTGAATGACTGAAGCTCCTCCCACAGTCTGAGCAGAAATATGGTTTTTCCCCAGTATGAATACGCTGGTGTTTTTTGAGATTACTTTGTTGAGTAAAGCTCTTCCCACAGTCTGAGCAGTAATACGGTTTCTGTCCAGTGTGAATGCGCTGATGTTTTTCGAGATTACTCTGTTGAGTAAAACTCTTCTCACACTCTGAGCACTGATATGGTTTCTCTCCTGTATGAATGCGCTGGTGTAACCGTAGACCTGTTTGTACCCTAAAACCTTTCCCACAGTCTGAACAGTGATATGGCTTCTCTCCCGTGTGAATCCGCTGGTGTCGCTGGAGATCATTCTTCCTATTAAATTTCTTCCCACATTCTGAGCAGTGGTACGGTTTCTGTCCTGTGTGAATGCGCTGGTGTCGCTGGAGATGACTCTTTAGAGTAAAACATTTTCCACAGTCTGAGCAGAGATACGGTCTCTCTCCTGTGTGAATCCGCTGGTGTCGCTGGAGATCATTCTTCCTATTAAAACTCTTCCCACACTCTGAGCAATGTTGGGTTTTCCTCTTCCCTTTATGATTCTGCATTTGTCTGTCAGATATATCAGAAGGGATTCTATTAGAGGACAGCCAAGGAATACTGGTGCTTCATTAGACCATTGCAGGTGGACAGTAATAGCAGGAAAGCAGGTTGTCATTTGTTTCTGGAAGATGAAAGAAAGAAGACATATTAACACTGAATGAGGAAAAAACACAATCACTGGTGGGGAGAAATAAGAATTCAACAATTTCTATTCTATTAACTTGAAGTAGTAGTGGGAAACAACACTGTTTTCCCTGTCAGTAATATCCAGCTCACATATGAGTCTTTGCCTTTGCAGAAATGTTTTTGTTTTTTCCAGAATAAAATCCAGATGTCCCAGGGTAAGTATATCAAAGCTTGTTTCCTTACAAAGTACTTTACATCATATTTTCAGAAAGTTTGTAATGTTAAATGATATATTATTTCTAAATTGTGTGCATAAATATTGTTTGTAAATTAGACCTAATGACAAAACAGATAGATAGATAGATAGATAGATAGATAGATTCAACTTTATTGTCATTGTTCAGTACACGTACATCGCAACGAAACGCAGTAACAAATAACAAATAACAAATAAATGTTATGTGGCCAGTATGTCTTTTAGTGACCATTATAATTATCCAGTGCTCGCTCATTTAGCATTTTGCCTAAAATCCTTTGGTCTCCAAGACCCGTAAAGGACTCATTACAGGGAAAATACAAAATTAGGATGAAAGCATCTACCACTCCATTTGTCCTTGCCATACTTTTGCATTTGGAATATGGAGGACTTGGCAGCACGTACACTCATAGATCAGGTAAGAGTGTGGCTTAGATATGATAGTTGTGCCAAAGCCCAGGACAGACATGTCCTTCTAACAATGAATGAAATGCTGGCCAAAATAGCAGAGGATCTGTGAACAGTAAAGCAGTGTAAACAATGTGAAGGGCTGAAGATCTCCTTACCTTCAGTAGAGCAGCTCTTGATTCTCCTTCTCCAAACAGAGGATTCTTGACCATCTGCTGAAGGTAAACAGTCCTCTTCTACTTCTTGTGGGTTTTGTGTTGGTTAGAAACAGTCTTTTAATGCATTATTGCCACCTACTGGAAAAGATTGTGGAGCCTCTTCTTCTGGGTAGAAGGTGAAGCACCAAGGTTGGAGCATGACATTCTATCCATGTACAGTTGTGTAACAGTTAAGTTGATTTTGATCAAAAATTGTTGAAAATCTAAGCAAGTATAAGAGTCATTTCCAAAAGGTTATAGATCACACTGCCTTTAATTATGATTAGGAAACAGCTGCCTAAAAATCTTCTCCTGCTGTTTTGGGCATCAATTATCTGAGTATAATACATTTTCTTAAAACTTGACAAATTCTACAAATTATTCTGCCGAATAAAAAAATTTTTATCTTGCATGTCTAAGGTGGTACTAAATTCAATGTCTTGTATATGGCGTTGCACAAGGATGACTGCATTGGGATTCATAGATTGAGGAGGGGTGGTACAGTGCAGTTTTTTTTTTTGTTTGATGTGTGGAAAAAGCAGATGTTTAAAGCAATGATTGCACTCTGAAGGGAACTGAAGAGCAACAACATATGAAGCAGAATGTGAGCATGTCTGCTCACAAAGTTGCATTCCTTGCAGAACCTGGACTTTTGAACTGGTTTTCTCTGGTTAGGTTAATCTAATTTCTGCCTGTATGTGACTGATGCTGGACATCGTGTTCATTTTCCTTCAATGAGAACTGCCTGAATGATAAGGGTCAAGTTGGAAGAGGTTCTCAGATGTTATGGGGTGTTTGAGAAATTAGTCTCCTGGTTGGGGTGGCAGTAAACTGCCAGGATGTCATCCACAAAATGTGTTCAAACTACACAATTCTTTGACATAAGAGTGGTTGAACACTGACGTTGCCTACATCCAAAATTTGTCTGGCCCATGTCAAATCAAATTTCAGCTGTTTGTGCTTGTTACATGCTTTTCACTCAATGGTGGCAATTTTTTTTGTCCACTGAGCTTTCACTTATGTATGCACTTTGAAACAAAACATGCGGTGAATAGGTCTTCTAGTTAGGTCTTCTAGAATTCTTGCAATATATAACTTTATTCCCTTCAGGCAAACATCTGTATATCCAGATACAGATTGACACTCTGCCCTGGGTGAAACTCCCCAGTGCTCAGTGTAGACTTCCAGGTGGATGGTTGTTTCCAATAGAGAGTATGATGTGTGAAATAGGCTGGCTATATAGGGAATCTTGAAAGGCGCCATATATATATATATATATAGTTGTACAGTTGTACAATAGTTGTACAATTATATAGGTAAACATGTTACAGACACGTTTGGACTTGTTTTTCATACTTCATTTCCCTTCACATTTCTCTGCTTCTTTCTTCATGCACTTGTGTTTCGTTAAAGAATTTGAATGACTGAAGCTCTTCCCACAGTCTGAGCAGAATTAAGGTTTTATTCCTGTGTGAGTGCACTGGTGTACTTGGAGATTACTCTGCTGGATAAAACTCTTCCCACAGTCTGAGCAGCAATATGGTTTTTCTCCAGTATGAATACGCTGGTGTTTTTTGAGATAACTCTGTTGAGTAAAACTCTTCCCACAATCTGAGCAATAGTATGGCTTTTCTCTGTTGTGAATGCGTTGGTGTCGCAGATGACTCTGGACAATAAAACTCTTTCCACACTGTGAGCACATATAGGGTTTCTCCCCAGTGTGAATGCACTGATGTTGCTGGAGATGACTCTGTACATTAAACCTCGTCCCACAGTCTGAGCAATAATAAGGTTTCTCTCCTGTATGAATGTGACTGTGTACATACTTTGTTTAGTAAAACTCCTTCCACACTCTGAGCACTGGTGTGTTTTCTTCTTCCCTGTTTAAATTTTTATTTGTCTGTCAGATTTATCGTAAAACTCCTCCCTCTGTCTTTGCAATCATTCAGTTTCTCTCGTGGGTGAATATGCTGGTGTCGCTGGAAACAATTCTTATTAAAACTTTTTTCACATTCTGAGTAGTGTTGGGTTTTCTTCTCCCCTGATTGTTTCTGCATTTGCCTCTCAGATATTTCAGAACAGATCATACTAGAGGACAACTGGGGAGAACTGGAATTTCATTATAAGGTTACAAATAGAAGATCAGAGCAGGTAAAGCCTGCCAGGACCCCAGGATGTCAGTTTTTTCTGGAAGAAGAGAGAAAGAAGAAAACATTGAATGAGAAAAAACAAACATCACTGGTTGGGAGAGATAAGAATACAAATGGGGCTGAAAGTAGCTCAGTGGTCTAATGTGCTAGCACTATGAACCATGGATTGCTGCTTGCCATTAGCAGCCAGAGTCTGAGAGAGAGAAAACTTGGCCATCTACCCACCAAGAGGCGCTCTCTCATGAGAACTAGAAACAATGCTGGAGGTGCCCGCTAACCTTTGTATCCTCTAATGCGTTGGCTGTCCAGAAATGATGCAATGGCAGCTGTTCAAAAAGAGGCAGGGGTTGGATTCACATGTATAGGAGGCATGTGCTTATCTTCACCCTCCTAGTGTTGGCAGCATTGTATGTGATGGATGAGAGTCCTAATATGGTTGGGTATTTAGCAATTCAGAAATTATAAATTGTGTATAAACATTTTTTTGTAAATATTATATGTCCAGTAAGTGTCCAGTACAGCATCTGCTCCTTTGGCACCTGACCTAAAGATATCCTTTGCATTTGCATCACCTGTAAATGAGAGATGACAGATTGGGAAAATACTAAATTAAGATGAAAGCATCTACCACTCCATTTGTTCCTGCCATAAGTTGTTGCATGTGGAAATGAACTGGAATTTGGCAGCAGCTACATTCATAGATCAGGTAACAAGTTGGTGTTCAGATATGAAATTGTGCCAATGCCCAGGACAGACATGTCCACCTAACAATGACGGAAACACTGGCCAACGTGGCAGATGATCCATTTTTCACCAAGGCTGTTTCCATGCATGTTTGCTTAGTACATCCTACTTTTAGGAGAGAGGGGGAGAGAGGGGGAAGGGGGGAGAGAGAGAGTGTGAGCAGTGTAAGCAATGTGCACAAGGATTGAACAGGATCTCCTTATCTTCAATAGAGCAAATCCCGACTTTTCTCCAAACGGAAGCTTCCTGACCATTTCTTTTGGATTTTTATGCCGGTTGACAACAATTTTTTTTTAATGCATTACTGCCACCTATTGGACATGAAGAAGCTTATTCTGGGTAGAAAGCAGAGCACTGAAGTTCAGTGGCATGCAGATACTGTAAGGAACAGAAGATGATGATTACCAAAAAACAAACTTTAAAATGGAAAATCTCCTTTACCTTTCTATTTTCAGGAATAAAATTCAAAGAATAGATAATAACCGAAAGCCAAAGTTTAGGTACCATACATGGTCAGTACTGAATAACATTCAGAAGACTTCTAGTTCATCTTGATGCTCTGCTTAGAACAGCTGACTGTGGAAATCATAGAAAAACGTTTAGCTTATGCCTCTTGAGGCAAAATCTGTGCAGATTAAAAGAGCAGATAAAAAAAAAACAGGTACTTATAATGGAGGCTCTGTATGTGCATGATAATCATACTGACATATGGGTGGCTCGGTGGGTAGAATGTTCACTATGTCTTGGGCTTTGCTGCGGAGTATTAGGTATTTAGAGTGCAGAAAGTTCCCGTCCGAACGAATGAAACTATACATGTATATTACTCCTACAATCATATAGGAATACATGCAACAGACAAATTAGGACATTGTCATACTTCATTTCCCTTCACATTTCTCTGCTTCACTCCTTAAGCATTTGTGTTTAATTAAAGTATTTGAATGACTAAAGCTCCTCCCACAGTCTGAGCAGTAATATGGTTTTTCTCCAGTGTGAATGCGCTGGTGTATTTGCAGACTACTCTGCTGAGTAAATTTCTGCCCACAGTCTGAGCACTGGTATGGTTTCTCTCCGGTATGAATACGTTGGTGTTTTTCAAGATTACTCTGTTGAGTAAAACTCTTCCCGCAATCTGAGCAATAGTATGGCTTTTCTCCAGTGTGAATGCGGTGGTGTTTTTGGAGATTACTCTGTTGTGTAAAACTTCTCCCACAGTCTTTGCAATGATATGGTTTGTCTCCGGTGTGAATGAGCTGATGTCGTTTTAGACTTCTCTTTTTATTAAAACTTCTTCCACAGTCCAAGCAGAGATATGGTTTCTCTCCAGTGTGAATGAGCTGGTGTAATCTGAGTGCTGTCAGTACACTAAAACTCTTCCCACAGCCTGAACATTGGAATGCTTTCTCTCCAGTGTGAATGCGCTGGTGTCGTTGGAGATTACTCTGTATAGTAAAACTCTTCCCACAGTCTGAGCAGTTATATGGTTTCTCATGGGTGTGGACACGCTGGTGTCGTTGGAGATTACTCTGTGTAGTAAATCTCTTCCCACATGTTGAGCACTGATATGGTTTCTCTCCTGTGTGAATGCGTTGGTGTTTGTGGAGATCACACTTCTGATAAAAACTCTTCCCACACTCTGGGCAGTGGTGGGTTTTCCTCTTGCCTGTATAATTCTGCATTCGTTTGTCAGAAGAATCTGAAGAGATATCTGAAAACAATTGAAGAGGGCTATCACTTCTTTTGGGTACCATTAAAAGGTCCATAACATTATGGTTAGGCAAGAAAACCAAGATCTCATTTGTTTCTGGAAGAAAAACAAAAAAGAAAACATTAACACAATGTTAAAGCAACAAACAGCACTGGTTGGATGACTTAAGAGTCCCATGATTTCTATTCTATTCGGTTTGAATGAAGTGGTCGGTGTCATAACACTGCCTTCCCTTTGGCAGACTAAGGTATGATTAGCTAGTCTTATCTGTGCAATGTCCTACCTGTGTAAAATGATTCACACATGGACAAATATGTAAATACACAGATGATGGCCAATGAGGTATGGCATATTTATGAGACTGCCAAAAGAGAAAACAGTGCCAACAATGTGAACAAGAGATCATCATCTTACTTCAGTAAAGCAGCTCCCGTTTGTCTTTCTCCAGAAGCTTCCTGACTGAAAAACAGACCTCTCCAATGTCTTGTGCATTTTCTGCTGGTTGGAAACACAGTTATTTAGTGCAATACCGCCACCTACTGGACTACAATGGGGAGCTTCTACTTTCTTCTGGCTAAATGTGGAGCACAATTGGGGAACTGAGGGCCGGAGTCCGGTACAGTTTGCTCTCTGATACTGTCCTCTGATACGGTCCTCTGATACGGTCCTCTGATGCTGATGAACACTGAGCTTGTATCCTACACTTACATTCTCTCATAACTCATTCTTGCCTAAACATGGCTGCTCTTACTCTCAGCTATACTTTTTATTATTTTACTCCTTTTTCTGCTTTGTGTCTGTGCTATCCAGTGTCAACCAGAGAAGGATGGGCTCCCCTTTAGAGCCTTGGTTCCTCTCCAGGTTTCTTCCATCCAGTCTGAGGGAGTTTTTCCTGCCACTGTCACCTGCTGGCAGTTTATATTGTAATTGTGGAAACTTATTGTTGTCTTTTAATTCAAAACAAAATTTACAGAAATAAAAAATAAAAAGGTGAACAACAAATCTGTCCATGTTAGCTAACAGCTTATGTATTTTGTTAATGTGCAATTATGTATATAATATATTATACTGTATATTTTACACAGTATAATTACATATATATATATATATATATATATATATATATATATATATATATATATATATATATATATATATAGAATGTGTTGTTGTTGTTGTTGTTGTTGTTGTTGTTGTTGTTGTTGTTGTTGTTGTTGTTTTACCCTCATATTACTTTTGATTTGTTCTCTTACTCTGAAAGTAATTTTGGGTACTACTTGAGGTTCGTAATAATTCCATAATCTCTGTACTCCAGATCACTAGGTGGCAGTGGTGCACCTTAAATTGGCCTGTTTTTCTTCTTCTTCTTTTTTTTACCAGAAATCTGAAGAAAATAATCCACAAAGAAACAGGAGGCTTTTTCTTCCAGCAGAAGAGAGTCAAGAAGGTTCTGTCTGGGGGAGGAGAACCAGGAGCTACTCCACTGAAGGTGAGGAGATCTTCAGACCTTGTTCACACTGTTTACACTGTTTGTTTGTTTTTTTCCTCTCTCTTTTGAGAAGTGGGATGCAAAATGTTTAAGCCAACATGGACAAGACTGCTGTGAAGGATATTACAAATAAATCACTAATTTAGGATCTAATGATTCACATGAATATTGTCGTAAAGTGAAGCAGAAACAGACCTGAGTGTACTGAAGATCAGATTAACCCTGTTTACTCTGTTTACTAGCATGGCTGATTCAAAACAATGATTGGATTTAACACAAACCATAACAGAACTTCACCTGTGAAAGTTAGTGGAAAGAAGGTAATTCAGTCTGGTTACAGAACAGCCTCAAACAGAATACATTAAAATAGCTCTCAACCAGTTCCCTAACCTTGTGACCCCATTTAGCTGAAGTGTTATCTAATACAATCATTGGTTAGGTTTCCATGTAAAGATTTTCCCCAATCAAATTCAATTCAATCTGATTCTAAAATCAGATCTAGTGTAGCTGACCATCACAGGGTATGTTTAAAGATTAAACATCCAAAACAAACTACCAGCTAAAGCTGGTCTTCAGCTGGAGTTTTCAGCAGGGGATCAACTACCTTAAGGTCTCCCAAAAACACCTTTCCAGTAGGTCAGCAGACCCAACATCTACCCTGTACCCACTGTCCTTCATTGTCTCTGAATAGCTTATTATTGTTTTTTTAGGATAAGGTGGTCTGAACAACAACTTTTGGGGGGTTTTTTTGTACACATGTACACTGCTATTGTTTTTCCAAGGGATCAATAAAGTATAAATCAATCAACTAATCAATCAAATCATGGAACTCTAAACACTTTAAACCAGTGATGTTTGTTTCTTTCTTATTCGGTGTTAAATACATGTTCTTTTTTTCCCAGATCCGAATGATGTTCTAGTGCAAGTCTTTTCTGCTGTCCACTTGGTATCATGGAGTTTCTAATGGTACCAAAAAGAAGCCCTAGTCCTCTCCAGCTGTCCTCAAGTACTACCTCTTCAGATACATCTGACCAACAAATGCAGAATCACACAGATGAGAGGAAAATCCACCACTGCTTAGAGTGTGGGAAGAGTTTTACTACACAGAGTAATCTCCAAGTACACCATCGTGTTCATACAGGGGAAAAACCGTATCTCTGTCCAGACTGTGGGAAAAGTTTTACTATACTAAGTAATCTCCAAAGACACCGGCGCATTCACACTGGAGAGAAGCCATATTGCTGTTCAGAGTGTGGGAACAGTTTTAGTGTACTGGAAGCTCTACGGTTACACCAGCTCATTCACACAGGAGAGAAACCCTTTCAGTGCTCAGAATGTGGAAAGAGTTTTAGCAATAAGAAAAGTCTAAGACGTCACCAGCGCATTCACACTGGAGAGAAACCATTTTGCTGTTCTGAGTGTGGGAAAAGTTTTACTCAACAGAAAACTCTCCAAATACACCAGCGCATTCACACCGGAGAGAGACCGTTTTGCTGCTCAGAGTGTGGGAAGAGTTTTAATCAACAGAATAGTCTCCAAATACACCAGCGTGTTCACACTGGAGAAAAACCCTATTACTGTTCAGAATGTGGGAGGAGCTTCAGTCATTCAAGTACCTTAAAGAAACACAAATGCATTAAGCGTGAAGTGGAGCATTATGAAATATGTTTCCCACAAAGCAACTGTTAATATTAAAAAGAAGAAAAAAATGAACCTGTTTGCATGTTACATGTATTCATGTTAGTGTTTGGCAAAATGGCCTCAAGTCAATGTCATGAAATGAAGGGTCGTTTTAAAGAATGATGGGCACAGCCCACAGCCCCTTTTTAAAAGCAGGGCTGGGTGGTGTGACCAAATATTTGTACATTTTTTATGATTCATTTTCATTCATTTTCATGTTACATCAGTATTATTTATTTATTTATTTATTTACTTTATCATCTCTATAAATTTGAGTTAGCAGTCTGATAATCTCCTATATAATCACAAATTAAATTACAGTAGTGGTGGGATAATCTCCTCTATAACTGAGTTAATTTGTCGTAGTAACAGGTTAAACTCCTCTGTAATTGAGAGTTTACCAGCAGTAGCTTGGGGTTTACTGAAAAAATCAGGTGGATGTGAAAACCTGGGGATGTTGGGTAGCATGTGTTAGTCTACTTTCATTTTCCTGTTGGTAATATGTCTGTATAATTTTACACGGCATACACTAATTAACAGAATAATATGCAGACTATGCAGTAACCATATAATGTTAATATACATATAGTGTTACACACAAAGCAAAAGTAAAAGGCTTTGCAATGATCTTCACAGTCCCCTGTCCTAAAAATCATTGTTTATCTAAAATATTAAAGAAATGTTTGATCTCCACTTTTGGAATTGATCTTCTACTCATTTACCTTTGACCAACTGTGCATAGACCATATGACATACTCAATGTTCTGCATTGTATTTGGCAGTATTGCACTAGATTACTCTGTTTCCAACAATCAGAAAATCTGCTTTGTCCACTCCTTACTGATTAAGCTGCAAGGGTATAATGAGAGTGCTTTAGGCACTGCTATATAATTGCAGATTTTATGTTTATTGTTCATCCAGGAGTTAGGATAGGCTGAAGCAGAAGACATGGGATTACCCAAGCAGGCACACAAGGCATTTGTAATGCCATTTGTGGTTGGATTCTCTTTGCATCATAACCAAAACACAATAACAACAACATAAAGTAAATATGATATTTTGGTCACAAATATGACATCAATATCATGTTGAATATTGATTTATTATTATTATTATTATTATTATTATTATTATTATTATTTTATTCTTGTTGAAGCTGAATTACATGTTAGTTAATGTTAACCAATGTTAAACAGTTGTAATGATCTAGTTATGTATGCTGTGGAGGACCACAGGTCACATCCCACATGAATTAAATAAGACATGTTCCAAGACTTTAAACCAAACTAATGACCTTCAGTTGTGTCAAGTGTAGGAAATAATTGTTTAATGAATATTAGTGTAAATTGCTACTACTGTTGGTGATACTACTGACTATGAGTAAAATAATTTGAATTATTGATATACATTTAGCAAGGTGGAAGTGCAGGTAGTGCATGTGTCACACAGTGCCAGGGGCCTGGGGTAGTGGGTCCATTGTGTGAGGATTCTGATGTATTCTCCCTGTATCTGTGTGGATTTCCTCTGGGTACGCCAGTTTCCTGCCACCTCCCAAAAATGCATGTGGCAGGCTTGATTAATTGTCCCAAGTGGTGAGTGTGTTTGGTACCTTGTGATGGACTGGTGCCCTGTCCAGGGGGTATTCCTGCCTTGCACCTAATGACTCCAGGTGGACGCTGAATCAACCATGACCAAAACAGATGAACTACAGTCTGTATATATATAACTACAAAGTACTCCTGTACGGTGAGAGGAGCTGGTTGAATGGACAGTGGTCATAATATTATGGTTGATTGGTGTGTAATATTTTCAAAATATCCACACTCCAGATCACTAGGTGGCAGTAATGCACATTTATTTGGTCAATTTATTTTTTTTAACCAGAAATCTGAAGAAGGAAAAAATCCACAAAGAATCAGGAGGCTTTTCCTTCCAGCAGAAGAGTCAGGAAGCTTCTGTCTGGAGGAGGAGAACCAGGACCTGCTCCATTGAAGGTGAGGAGATCTTCAGACCTTGTTTACACTGTGTTATCCTAAGTGGGATGCAGAATGTAATACACTTACACATGATTTCATACTATTCACAGAGCTGCTGGTCATTTTAATAGCAGATGTGGCAAGCTAGGGGATGCACACATTCATGTCATGTCTTATAATAGGAAAATATTCAATTATAGTTCAATTTTAGGGAAAATCTTTATATATAGCAGCTCTAGATATATTCGAATTACTTCATTATTCTTGTGTATGAAGAAAAAATTGTGAGCACAAGTAAAACTTTTAAAATAAAAAGAATTTGTCATTTTTTTCATGAATATTTTGATATTTGAACCGACATGATTACAAAACAGTGTGTACATACAAAACCTCATGAAAGCGTTTTAATCTAAATTCAATTTTGCATTGACTGAATCTTCCAATTTAACTGCTTTGGCCAACACTTGCTGGTAGCTGGTTTTAGATGTTATAATCTTTGATATTCATGGGTGGTGGAGAAGCTGGTCATCCAAGCAAAACCATAACAATGGTAAGCTATGGTAAGCAATGATAAGCTAGTTGGTTAACCAGATATTGACCAGCATATGTTGCACTTGATTTTTGTCATGCTGGTCAACCAGCATGGTCAAGCTTGTTCAATACTAGTTGTTCAGCTTAGTCAGGTTCATCATGCTTGCATGCTGGGCAAAAGCTAACCACCTTAACAAGATTGACCAGTTTAAGCTGGGTGAGCTGGTTGTTTCAACAGGGTTATCTTAGGTGTCTTGACAACATTGGTTAAAATTTGCACAACTTGCATTTTGCTTATATAAAATTGCAATGCTGTTGGGACGTAAAATAAAGATTAGTAGGAACAACTCCATGACAGTTTGGCACAACACCATTGCAAGTCATGCAATCAGTCGATTCCTTCTGGGTGCAATTATTTTTTTGAACAGTGTATAAAAGATGTCTTGAGTTCTGGTAATATGATGAATGTATCATACTTTGTTGGTTATTATCTACATGAATGTAAGTGTTTGTTTATTTCTTAGGGTTGAAACCCACACCTACTCAGATATTTTCAAATCTATAAATGTAACCAGTCAGGATCCTGTTTCCCAAAGATGTCTTAGATTTATCTTAAGAATCATCATTGTGCAGTAGATGTTTAAGGGAAACCGGTGACCTTACTGTGGCAAGGCAATGAACACGTGCTTTTGGCACTTTACTTGAATACCTGCGCTCCATCACTTTGGATTTGACATGCATCCAGATGATGAAACCCAATTGTAATCGCATTTCAAACTACCTCCAAATGTGGTTTAAGTCCAGTTAGTTTTTTGTTGTTTTCAAATTCAGTGGAATTTATTACTTTCACATTTGTTTTTTTTGTTTTTTCTCAGAAACAAATGATGTCCTGGTGACTTCAAGACTATTCCTGCTCCTTCTGTTCACCTGAAGTGGTATTATGGAACTTCTAATCCTACCCAAAAGCAGCTCTGGTCCTCTCCAGTTGCCCTCGAGTACTACCTCATCAGATACATCTGACAAACAAATGCAAAATTATACAGATGAAAGAAGAATCCACCACTGCTCAGAGTGTGGGAAGAGTTTTACTAGACAGAGTCATCTCCAGCGACACCAACGCATACACACTGAGGAGAAACCATATCATTGCTTGGAGTGTGGAAGGAGTTTTACTAGACAGAGTAATCTCCAAGTACACCATCGCGTTCATACAGGAGAGAAACCATATCACTGTTCAGACTGTGGGAAGACTTTTAATATACAGAGTAACCTCCAACGACACCAGCGCATTCACACTGGAGAGAAACCGCATCATTGTTCAGATTGTGGAAACAGCTTTAGCGCACTGTCAGCTCTCCGGTTACACCAGCTCATTCACACTGGAGAGAAGCCATTTCAGTGCTCAGACTGTGGGAGATGTTTTAACAAAAAGAGAAGTCTAAGACGACATCAACTCATTCACACCGGAGAGAAACCTTATCGGTGTTCAGAATGTGGGAAGAGATTTAATCAACAGAATACTCTCCAAACACACCAGCGCACTCACACAGGAGAGAGACCGTATCACTGCTCAGAGTGTGGGAAGAGTTTTAATCAGCAGAATAGTCTCCAAATACACCAGCGTGTTCACACTGGAGAAAAACCCTATTACTGCTCAGAATGTGGGAGGAGCTTCAGTCATTCGAGTACCTTAAAGAAACACAAATGTATCAAAGGTGAAGCAGAACACCAAAATATTTGTTTCCCAGAAGACAACTGTTAGTTGTTTTTTGTTACCATGATAACAATAAAGGAATGATAATTTTAATGAATGAAGCATGTAGCGATTTTCTCAGTCCTATTAATAGTAGGGTTGGGCAGTGTGACCATAAATTTGTAAATAAATAGCTATATCAAAATACTTTTATTTATTAATTTTATTTAAGTATTTATTTACCACACCTCCTCATTAAGTGAGTTTACTTTATTGTAAAGGTTAGTTTATATTAGTAGCTGATTCATCTTTTCCGTAACAGAGAGTTTGTTTATTGTAGTGGCAGGTTAATCTCCTCTGTAATTGTAAGTTCACCAACAGTAGCAAGCAGCTTTCCAATTCCAATTTTGTGGAATGTTTCCTTCATTTGAGTTACTTTTTTTTCTAAAAAAATAAAAGTATTTATATGAGACAGTCATACATGCCAGATATTATAGTCTTCTTTTGAGATGTAAAAATTATTTTTATTTTATTTTTGCATATGAGGACTAAAACATAGAATGTTGATCAAAATAAATAAATAAAAACCTGAATCCTTTTATTATTTGTATTTATTTCAATATTAGACCATCTCAGGACGTTTGTTCTGAAATTTGAACAATGTTAGCAAACAAAAAGAGCAAACATCTCCTCCCTTCTCATTTTCCTCTAAAACCCAATATCTGGGTCAGTGATGTCATTAGCCCTGCCCCCTCTCACTGATCAATCGGAGTCTGCATGCAGGTTGAGCATGTACACATGGACAGAGTAGTGAGTGGGCACTGAAAACTTCTTTGGTATTTAAACAGACATGGGTAAGATTATGTTAATAAGAGGTTCTGAGGGTCAGTTTCAACTAATTATCAATTTGTTAACTGCCCAGCCCTAATGCCTATATAATTGAATGATTATAATGCATATAGTGTTTTCATTGTATGAAGTACCTCAAGCTGAAGCCTTTATCTGGATCCTCACAATCCCAGACCTAAACATCATTGAACATCATCTGTGGACAGATTTCGGAAGAACAGAGCAACAAGTCGACCCAAGAACCTCAAAGAACTAGAACCTTCTGCAGAATGAATGGGCTAATGTCCCCTATACAAGAATTGATAAACTCTTAGCTGCTGCAGAAAGTGTTCACAAGTTGTGAAGCTCCTGAAGGGGAGTTATTTAGTCTTAACCTTGCCCAAATTTTTTGATTTGGACTCTGTCCAAATGATTGGAGTCTGTCTTCCTGCAGACTTTAGATTCAACTCTAATCCACTACACCAGATCCAATTAATTATTACCTTCAGAAATTCTTGATTGACTGAATGGGCTGTGTTAGATTTGGCTTGGAGTTGGGTTGGAGGTAGTTCCCCAGGAGCAGGGTTGGAGACTCCTGCCTTACTTGGTCCAAATTTTACCCAGACAAAAGAAATCCCACATTCTAGTCCAGTAGGAGGCAGCAATGCACTGAATATGTGTTTATAACTGCCAGAAAATCCACAATAAATAGGACTTGACTGTTTTGCTTACACCAAGAGGTGGCCAGGAAGCTTCTGTTTTGGAGAAAGAGAAGCTCTACTAACTGCTCTACTTAAAGTTAGCAAATGTTCAACCCTGGCCATTGTTTACACTGTTTTTATACATTCTTTTTCTGAATGTATAATGTGAACATGTCCGTCCTGGAGTTTGGCATATCTGTAGTACCTCAACACTGCTCTGTTGATTGCTCTATGGGTGTAACTACCTCTTCCATTTATTTCATCTCATTTTGCACCAGGTTGATTAGGGACATGGGTATGCAACAGATTATGTTATGTACAAAGGGAACAGTAGACACATTCATCCTCATTTCATATTTTCCCACGATTCCCTAAACCTGTGAAACTTTAGCTAAAGGCTGTTTAGCCTGGTTTCCAAACAGTAAGTAGTCTGACTAAGTGCCACAAAGAACAGCTCCTGAAGAACACCTTTCAGCAAACGCTCTTCTCCATCATATTTTCAAGATATTATAAATGCTTTAGTGGTCACACCTTTGGTTTAAATTGGCACAACCCACATTTTCATCATATTAACAGTGTCTTGGTGCCTTTCTTTTTTAAATTAATTTTTACCCAAATTTTCTCCTGTGAATTTAGATGGTAGGGGGGGAGATGAGCACATGCTTTCTCCAGTACATGTGATGCCACAGTCTTCTCGAACTGCAGCAATTTGAATCTTCGCCAGACAGATGCTTTGACAGTGAACATGCTTAGTAGTTCCTTAATTTCCCTGAGGGAACCCTCCCAAGGGATCAATAAAGTTCTATGTAATCTAATCCAATGCTTGGAGGAAAGCACTGGATCCCCCGGTTCTGTGCTGACAGGGAGATTATCACCCAGAGTTCCAATCCTGGATCATACTGCTTGCTCATTGCCCCAGCTGCTGATTGCTAGTAGCATGATCCAGGAAATCACAATCACAGTGGTAGTACCTTAAACCTTAGGTGGCCTGTTCTAATGTAATGGATGTGTCACACCTCAATCACCAGATCTATGTACAGGGTCTTCCAAAAGCAGAATCCACCTGAATTAATGGAAAATACTGGTTTGGAATGCCATCCTGTTTGTGGTATGTTGCTAAGGGAAAAGGGGCAAATCTGTGAGCCACAATCTTTGAATCCAAATCTGTTTGGCCATCCTGGCATCCTTCAGCAAGAGCCCACATCATAGCACCTGGCATCTGTCATAAGAAAGCAGGGTGAATCTAATCACTATAAGACGGATAATGGCTATGCACAAATGGCACCCGTACAAGATCAAGCAGCATCATCTCAATGAGGACAATCCAAATCGCCAGACAGTGGGGCAATGATATGGGCTCTTGCTCAAGGAGAGGAGAGCCATTATTGTTGCTTCATCTTTGGCAGTTTTGCTATGTATACCTTTTGTGAGGATCAACACAGAACCTGTTTGGCAAGATTTGGCTGGGAATTGAATGGGTGTTCTGTCAGGGTGCTGAGTGCTGAAATCTCTGCAATGATTTGAGAACTCTGCTCCCCAGAGATCAACACAATCTCTGGGTTTATGTGTTAATCTCACAGCCACATCTGTGTGTGTAACAATGAAAGTGTTAATAAATGGTAGCTGTCTCTGTACCTTTGGAACGCCCTGTTCACTTGTTTCTTAATGTTGAATCCCACAGCTAAAAAGTACAGAATGTATAACCATTAATTTTATAAGGTAGTGAAGGTGTATTTGACAGACTCGTGCTACAGGCTATTCAGTAGCGTGCCACTCAGGGTAAGAAGCTGTCTCAGAAGTAGTTGGTTCTGGTCCTCATACCTCCTACAGCTTGGCAGCTGTGAGAACAGGCAGTGCCTTTATAATCCTCCTGGCTTTCCTCAGACAGCAACTAATGTATGAATCCAGAAGGACTGGGAGTTGAACTCTGGTGATGTGCTGGGATGAGCATGTTCCAATTGCTGAGCGTTCCACTTGAGAGCAGTGCCAATTCTGTGATACAGCCGACAGTGTAGGTGTAGAATATACTGAGGACTTAGAGATTCCAGCCAAACCTCCTTAGCCATTTAAGGTGGAAGAGGGGCTGTTGTGCAGCCTTTGTCATTTGTGTGATCTGCTCTCTCTGTGTAAGTTCCCTGGAGATGTGAGTTGCTAACTCTATACAGTGGTCCAATTGATGGTGATGGGATGTGCAATCTCGCTTCCTTTCTGATGTCCACATCAGCTCTTATATCTTGTTGAAGTGTACATTCCTCTGGTCACATCAAGCATTGTTGATCAAAACCATACACCACCTCCTTTGCTTTTCCTGGAAAGTTTGGTTTAATGGCTTGATTGGGGATCTCCACTGACATCCACACTCTATGAAGCAGGTAATACAGCAGTCCTTTTTTGGAAAGAAATCCATGCCTGTTAGTTGTTGTTGTTCAAGGACTGCACATTTGCCAGTGGTATTCTTGGGAGAGATGTGGCGAGTGTGTCGTCTTAGCCTGATGAGATTTGTGGCGAGGCAGCCTAGATGAATAAGACTAGTTTAGTGTTTAGAAAAGAAGGATCTGTGTTGTTAATCTCAAAGTCTGGTTTTGGTGAATGATCCAAATCTTGCACATTCCATTCAGCCAATCAAGAACTTCTGAAGGCAGTGATTAATTGGATCAGGGTCCATTAGGGTTAATGCTAAGGATGGTATGTTTCCAGATGCAGGGTTGGTGACCCCTGGTAGGAGGAGTTTTAAGCAACAGGATTTACTCCAGGCAGAAGCTTCAGGCATTCAAATACCTTAGGTAAACACTTAATGCATGAGGAGTGTCAGTAAACTATGAAAGATGTGTGCCATAAGCAAACTATCAATATTGTTATAAAAAGTCTTCCTACTTAATTGTTGTTTATGATATTTAGTTTCAGTCTTTGCTCTGTTCACTGTCTTTGCAAGGTTTGATGTACTCTGGTATTCTTCTGCCAAAGACCTTACCCTAGATCAGGGGTGTCAAACTGGGTCAGAAATGGGCTGGTGTGGCTTCCATTTAAACAGAAGCTTATATCATCAATTGGTTGAAGACTAGCTGATTGATTAAGTGAGTGGAATCAGCTGTTGCTGCTAGTTGTTTAGAATGAAAACCTGCAGCCACACCAGCCAGTTTCTGATTCAGATTGACACCCCTGCCCTAGATTGTTGAACAGTGCTGTGAGAATTTGTTGGCATTCAGCCATGAAAGCATACAAGGTCATGTACTAACAATGGATAATTAGATATAGATCAAAAATACCACTCAACCTATCCCAGGTTGGGAGCTGCAGGATTCTAGAGAAGACAGTTCCACTGCTCTTCAGCTCAGTGCTGCTGGTCTTTATATTCCTCTGTCTAACAGATGGCACTGGGCGTGGTGATTTATGTGTGGGTGTTCCACAGCCTCATGTTATATTGGCAGTGCAACTAAATGCTTGTGTCAGTACTGGGTTCACCCTGAAGTACTCTGGATACTTTTATATATATAGTGCAGTTTACAAAATTGAGAACATTCTGAATACAGGCTACTGTAACAAATATTTGCATTTTAAGTCACTTAATTGATGTTATAGTGTTTAATAATATCTGTTAGAATGAGTGGAATGTAATTGGTATTTCTTAGGGTATGCCATCTGAGCTTTGCCAGTTAATTAGTAGTTAATAAGTTTTAGCAGTGGCATATATATAAAGCCCTAGAGGTTAAAGTTTAGTAGATCAAGCCACCCATGCTTCTTTCATTTACATTTACATTTACAGCATTTGTACGCTGGTCTTTTTCAGATTGACTTGCATTTTATTTGTGTTAAAAAGGTTGCAGAATGTTTTTGTTTGTTTTGTTTTTGTTTTTTTTCCTTGAGTCTTGGTTAACTGACAGCACTTCATTGTTTTGACTGTTTTGATCAATATCAATCAGATAAGCTGGACTTGTCATCTGGGACATGTGACTTAAGATGACCTTCTGCCAGGTGTGACACCTTTACTGTCATGCATTGCAACTGATTGATCCCTTCTGGGTGCAACTATTTCTGGAACTTCTGGAACTCAACTATTATAGAATACTGCTCCATGGCCCAGTGCTGCAGGGCTTTGTGGTTCTCTATCAACCAGATGGCACTGGGCATGGTGACTCATGTGTGGGTGCTCCACAGCCTCCTGTTACATTGGCAGTTGTTTTCTATGGTGATTAAACAAGCTGTGCATGTGAAACTAAATGCCATTGTCAGTAATGGGTTCATCCTAAAGTAGCTGACCTCACCAGAACGCCACCAGTATTTCTGTATCCATTTATATATATATATATATATATATATAGTTCTACAGCCTGCTTTAACAAATAATTATTTTATTATTGTCAGTTCATTGGTATTTGCCCCCATGAATAGAATGTGACTGGTAAATCTCACAGGGCCACCTGAGATTCAACAGATAATTAGTAGTTAATTAGTCATTACTGTGGTCCAGAGTAATCTATATATTCTTTTAGCATTCTGGCCTAAAGGATAGAAGTTCAAGCCACTCTGGCTTCTTTCATTTACAGTTACATTTAAAAGTTTGCTATTCTCATTCAGGTCAACTTAAATTTGAATCATGTTACAATGGCAGGAGAATATACTTGGCTCAGGACTCAATGGCATAGACCCTAGCTTGCCAATGGGAAGTCAGATTTGAAACCCACTACTTTGTGCCCTATCCTTTCAGTAAGTCTGTAAGTTTTAAACCTATATGTGAAGCCTGTTAACCAGAATTGGAGTGGAATAAATTAATCATTGCCCAAGACCAAGATATTTTATGTATATTCAGAGTTAGGATTGTTGGTATATGGGTACTTTGGATAAAAATTGCTATAATGAGTAACAGCCTATTGAACCCTATTACTATCAGCTCCAGCGAATGTAATGGGGCCCACATGGCTGAAACTATTAGGCATTCTCAGACATCCCATTTGCCTGATTACTGCTGTAACTCTTTGCTCCTTCTGCTCCTCTCCCCTTCATCTTTTCCAAATTCCTCCTGGGTAAACCAGGGAAAGCGATAATAGCAAATATATCTGGATGAAACCAATGATAGAACTACTTAGGGACCCAGTGGAATGTAAAGATAATGCTTATGGACCATGTGGAATGTAATATAAATACATAGGGACTCTATGGAATGGAAGGGTACTGCTTAGGGTACTTGTGCAATGTAAGGTATCTCCTTAGGGACTTTGGGTAGTGTAAGGATAGTGCTTAGGATCCCTGTTGAATGTAAGGATACTGCTTAGAGACCATGTGTAATGTAAGGATACTCCTCAGGGACCCTGTGTTATATAAGGCAACTACTTGAGGACCCTGAGTAATGTAAGGGGACCCTCTGGAATGTGAGGACACTGGCTAGGGACCAAAGACAAACACGTCACCATTTGTGCTGGACACAGATGGAATTTTGCCTTTATAATCTATCTGTGCAGTGAACACACATACTCAAAGAGCAGACACACAGGGACCCTGTGGTGAAACCCACATGACCATGTCAGCTGGATGGGGACCCTGTGGAATGTAGGGGTACTACTTAGGGACCCTGTGGAATGTAAGGGTACTAATCAGGGACCCTGTGAAATGTATGGATACTACTTTGGGACCAGTACTTAGGGACCCTGTGAAATGTATGGATCCTACTTAGGGACACTGTGGAATGTAAGGGTACTAATCAGGGACCCTATGGAATGTAAGGGTGCTACTTGGGGACCTGGTGGAAAATAAGTGTACTAATCAGGGACCCTGTGGAATGTATAGATACTACTTTGGGACCAGTACTTAGGGACCCTGTGGAATGTATGGATCCTACTTAGGGACACTGTGTAATGTAAGGGTACTAATCAGGGACCCTATGGAATGTAGAGGTACGACTTATGGACCACTACTCAGGGACACTGTGGAATGTAAGGGTACTACTTAGGGACACTGTGGAATGTAGGGACACTACTTAGGGACCACTCCTCATGGACCCTGTGGACTACTTAGGGACCACTACTCATGGACCCTGTGGAATGTAAGGATACTACTTTTGGACCACTACTCAGGGACCCTGTGGAATGGTGTGCACTACTGTTGTGAGCTCTATCACTGCTACCACTACGGCTGGAACGGTGTGTGAGCGCTTTCTCAGCTGGCCAATCAGCGGACGGGTCCGTTGAGCCGGGAGCCAATCGCAGCGCGGGAGGCGGGGTTTGCGGGAGACGGACAGGAAGCGTTCCAGCATTGTTGTCCGCAGAGGAGCAGGAGCAGCTGCAGTGTGAGCTCCTCGGCGTGGAGTCTTTTCTGCTCCTGACGGAGGTGAGTGAGGCTGTGGGTCTGCCGCTGAGGAGCAGGGCTGAGCTCGCCTCCCTCGGCTCAGCAGGCCACTGCTGGTTCTTGTCTGAGAGGCTGCAGATCCTGCTGGACATTAATGTTCTGCTGCTTCTGGTGCAGGTTTGTAGGACTTTAGGCTCTTAAAAGGAGGCTTCTCAGAGACTTTGGTGACTGGTGGGAGCAGAAGGGGTTAAACACGGGCCCTTCTGGGTCACCTGTCAGCTGGGTCCTAGATGGGACCCATGAGAAATTACTTTGATGTGGCCCGTGCCCACCTGGAACTCTCCTAGACCATGTTCCACCCATGTAGGTTTTCTCATTCCTTTATTTGTAATGCAGATGACATCCATGAAGATTTGTCTATGGGTTCCATGTGGACCCCAAATATAGATGCCCAAAGGGTCCCACAGGGTCCTTAAACTTGGGCCCTATATGAAATGTATAATGACCACAGGACCTAGATGGGACCTATAGGAGATCAAGGTGGGTTGTTATGATGGTGGCCATTTGGGAAGCCCATATATGTACAAACCCATTTAGAGCCCACTTAGAACCCTCCTAGACCATGTTCCACCCATGTAGACTGGGAGGTAAGTGTTCTCAGTCCTTTATTTGTAGTCCAGCTGACTACCAGAAAAACTTATCCATGTGGACACCACATATAGTAGATGACCACAGGGTCCCTAATGGGGCCAGGATGGGGTAAACATGGGCCCTGTATTAAGCCCATACATGTTCAAATCCATTTAGAACCCACATAGAACCTTTGTTCCAAACATGTGAGCCCCATTTGGGCATGTTGGCCTTAATATGGGTTTCCAAAGTTACCCACAGTAACTGGTAAGGAATTATCACCCTGTTGCCTGACGTCTTTCAGCTTCCCAGTCTGAGCATATGGAGGAAAATAGCAGCTGCTGGTAATTTGTTGATATTCCTATATAATTCTCAAGTAACACCACGCCGATAACATGGCCCAATTGGGAACCATAAAGTTTTGGGTGTTGGCCCCACAAATGGATGCCCACCCAGGTGAGTGATGGGACCATCAGGAGATAAATATGGGCCCCATCAAGGTTGTCAACAGCACTGTGGTTCATAGATCTTGTGGGATTAAGGTGGACTGTAATGATGGGGCCCATTTGGGAAATCAGCCTGTAGCCCAGGTTTCACCCAGAGTTCATTAGGGGCGAGAAGTGGAAGGACGGCCTACTCTACTTAAATCAACAGACTTAAACTCTATAGAGCTGCATTTGGAAGTAATTCCTCAAATCAGTCCTCATCTGAAAGAGGATGCAGTGAAAAGCCTGGAAAAGCGTCACAGAAGAAGAATGCAGTTTTGTGAGTTCAGTGGATCATAGGATTGATGCAGTTTTTGCAAGCAAGGGATTTGCAACTAAACATAAGTCTTATTCACTTTGATCTATTTCAAGTTGATCTGTTCCAATATTTTTACTCAGAAGAAAAATGGGTGCGTTCAGACAGAAGGTGCTTTTTCTGAAATGTCTATCAGATCCAGATGAAAATACCTGGAAATAAAAGTTGAAAGACTGACATTTTGCCTCATATTCATCTTTTAGTGTCAAACCCAAATGTATTCTGTCTACAGCAACATGAAGGGAATGGCCTCAGTGTTCCGATACGAGGAGACTGTAAATTTAAATAGTACATTTGTATGAATCTCATATTAATAATAAACATTAGACAGTTGCAGTGTTGGTGGTGTTGCACTGACTCAGTAAACCTCACTGGATTATGTGGTTTGAGATGGGGAAATAAGTTGAAACAAGTCATGATGCTCCTTTAATTGCGATGTTTCTACAGCAGAATTTGCAAAAGACTCTACTCTTGAGTGTCTACCCTAGAGTCTACCCATAGCTCTGGAAACCGAACCATTTCCACACCAGACCCACTCGCATTGTGTTTTGGAATGAAATCTTATACAGATGGTATCCAGTGTAGCAGATGCAAGATGGTCCTTTTAAAAAATAATTTGGGTTATAATTCCCAGCCTTACGCATATTTACACTTTCTTCTGAAATAGAGACCCACAGTCCATTAAAAACACATCTGCATTTACCCTCGTCCAGAGGTTCCTAGACCTTTTTCCACCTCACGGCCCACAAGAAAACAAAACTCAACTTTTTATGTCAAATTGTTTTTACCTTTTTATTTCCCTGACAATGAAAATGTGAGAATCATGGCCAGACCAGCAGCTTAAAAAACATCTGTCACAAATGTCCTCCACAAAAACATCGGCTGACACATCTAGTTACAAAATGTGGACTTTTGTAACCAGATTGTATAGCTGTCGCTATATGCCATCACATTGTATCTGATAGTCATTTTTCTTGCAGATGGTTTTATTGCATTTTTTGAGGAACAGTGTCTTCATTCTTTCTCCTTTGAAACTTCTACAGCCCTGTCTGCATCAGATGCCTGTGGCTACATTGTCCCAACCTGCCTTATAATTATTTGTTCATTTTTATTAACCTTTATATAAGAGTCCATCTCAAAAATTAGAGTGTAGTGAAAGGATTTTTGTTCACAATTTAATTCAAAAAAATTAAATGTCATAATTTATGTTCATTACACTGTAACTGATTTATTTTAAATTGTTTTTTTATTTTGATGATTTATTATTTAGTTATACCTGAATTTTTATCATTGTAATTATTTGAGATTTTCATGAGTTGTGAATTCAGATTAAAAAAGGTAAGAAATGTCACTTTACATATGATGAATATAAAATCTGACTTTGTGTGAAATGATGAACACAAATGAACGTTTTCTATTTAAAATTTCTGAGATGCACTAGTAATGTTTATAATTTGAACACGATTGATCTCTCAATCTCTACTTATACTAAATCATTTTTTGCAGCGCTACTGCCTCCCCCTGAAGATGGGGATTTACGGGCCACTGGTGGTCCTCAGCCCACAGGTTGAGAAACCCTGCCCTAGTCTATCTGTCAGTCTGGGCAGTACTGGCTCTTGTGTTATGTTTGCTGGTGCAGTGCACCAGGTCCAGGGGCTTTAGCTTAGGGGTTCGTTCTCATATTACTGCTCTCTCTAACACTCTGCTCTGTTTCTAATAGGTTGTGTTAGTGACTAGTGACCCCTCAACTCCTGGAGTTGATGGTAAGTATATCAGTTTTTCGATGATCACCAATACCTTGACTTTTAAGGAGGTCATTAATTTTGTCACTTCTGACCTTGTCCCATTTTAAACCTGGTGCTGGTTCGGGTTCCTGTCGTTCACACATGCAGCTCTTAAACTATAATGTACCACAGTACACTAATTTCAAACGTTTGGGTACCCCGCATGTTGGTCAAAAGTTTGGGGACATGGCTGTTGTGGACCCCACATGTTGGCCAAAGATTTTAGACACAGCAGTGCTACTGGATATTTCTGGTTGGTGGACTGTTCTCAGTCCAGCAGTGACACTGAGGGGTTTAAACACTCCAGCAGCACTGCTGTGTCTGATCCACTCGTACCAGCACAACACGCACTAACACACCACCACCTTGTCAGTGTGACTGCAGTGCTGAGAACGACCCACCACCCACATCATAGCTGCTCTGTGGTGGTCCTGTGGGGTCCTGATCATTGAAGATCAGGGTGAAAGGAGGAGAATAAAGTCTGTAGAGAAACAGATGAACTACAGTCTGTGATTATAGATCTACAGAGTATTTCATCTACCCTTTTTGCTCATCATGTAAATTTGTTCACTGGGTGTTTTCATTTTTATCATTGAGACTCGGAGCTGCTCAACACTTCTCAAACCAAATTGTTCAAATCACTGAATGCAAATGTTTTATATTTGATGGATTCCACATTAAAATTAATTTATTTAACTTCTTTTCTCTAGAAACTGATGACATCCTGGCCTTTCCTGCTACCAGTGCCCTCTTTCCTATACGGCTTACTTCCTCAGGTTGGCCTAATGAGTAACACCTAAACTGCTAAAATGGCAGATATTAAATATGAGGTAATGGCATCTGAAACAAGCTACAGTACTCAGCCACTGTACTCCGATACTGTCAGTAATGATGCTTCTGGCAGATGTTCACAGAATGACACTATCAAAGGGAAAATCCATCCCTGCTCCTATTGTGGAAAGTGTTTTCTTAAAAAAAGTGCTCTGGAGCGACATCAGCGGATTCACACGGGAGAGAAGCGCTATCACTGCTCCGAGTGCGGCAAACGCTTTAATGTTGAGAGCAATCTCAAAACACATCAGCGCATTCACACCGGAGAGAGGCCGTATCTCTGTGCAGTGTGCGGGAAGACTTTCGCCCTGCAGGGCAGTCTAATCCGACACCGGCGCATTCACACCGGAGAGAAACCGTATCACTGTTCAGACTGTGGGAGGAGTTTTAATAATGAGAGTAATTTAAAAACCCATGAGCGCACTCACACAGGAGAGAAACCCTACCAATGTTTGGAGTGTGGAAACAGTTTTAAACGACATCGTAATCTCCAGATACACCAGCGCATTCACACTGGAGAGAAACCATATTACTGCTCCGACTGCGGGAAGAACTTCATGTATGTCAACACTTTAAAGGCACACAAATGCATTAAGAATGAGGCTGAAACATATGAGATATGTTTACCAGATGGCAGCTGTTAATATTGTGAGTTATAATTCTGAACTTCATGACGTGAGTTGTGTATATGGCTGTGTCCTTATCATGCATACTTTTGAGTTTCTTAGCTCTTAGAACCTGAGATCTGCACTTTGTGGACCGTTGCATGTTGTTTTCTAGCCTTGTCCTCATTGTGTAATTAATTATCAGTGAGTAATCCAGCTTGGAAAACATCTGAAATTCACTTGTTTCCAACTGAATTAAATCCCAGTTTAAATACAAAAGAAACTTCCAGTGCATGTTTATGCTGATTCTCAACCTGCATACAGACTCTGACTGATCAGACAGAGGGGGCGGGGCTGATGCTCAACCTGCATACAGACTCTGACTGATCAGAGAGGGGGGGCGGGGCTTATGCTCAACCTGCATACAGACTGACTGATCAGAGAGAGGGGGCGGGGCTGATGATCAACCTGCATACAGACTCTGACTGATCAGAGAGAGGGGGCGGGGCTGATGATCGACCTGCATACAGACTCTGACTGATCAGAGAGAGGGGGCGGGGCTGATGCTCAACCTGCATACAGACTCTGACTGATCAGAGAGAGCAAAAAAAAATTTTATGTAAACATGGTCACATTTATACAAATATCTAAAATCTGTTAATATTTACATTAGCCTAGGATCAACTAATAATATTTGGTATGAGTCTTTTCTGATTTTTTGTGAATGAAATTGTCAAACTATGAAAACCTCCCACAAAATTGACTCAGAGTTGTAAAGGTGAAAGGAACTTTTATTTATATAGTCTGAATAGTCTTGCAGGGAAAACCTCTGGTTTTATTCCCCCATCTTATCAAGCAACCCTGAGTACCCATACTTGGTTTCTTTCAGTGACGTATCCTGTATTTCTGCTTCAAATGAAGGCAAAAGAAGCACTAATTCCTTTTTCTTTCCCTCCAACTTCTTCTTTTTGTGATTATCATATTTGATTGCAGCAACTCATTGACAATCACAAGCATTTTGTGATACTAATTGTGTATTTAACCTTTCCCCCATTTATTTCCTGTTAATTTTTCTCTCATAATCATCTGTTCCTGCCCCTATGAATACATATATCATATGCAATATAATGTTAGATTAGTGTCTTTAAATACAGTGGTTGCTGTGGCATTCTTTTAGGCAATGTTTGCATTTAAATTAAATTAACGTGTTTCTAAATTGTTCTCTGTCTAGAGAAAATGATATACGCTGTACTAATGGTATTATTCTTATTAAATGTACTGCATTGTTTATTTGCCAGTTGCAAGAGAATTACTACAGCAGAATCTGGTCATTAATTGGTATACTCCTTGCTGAAACACCCACCAGAAATGAATAAACTGGGATTACTTCTTCAAGCTTAAAGCTTGTGTTTTTTTTCCTGTCAATTTGTTACTGCTGTGTATATCAGATGGTGTGGTAGGGGTGGAGTGTTGATAGAGCGTCCAATAGCATCCACACATTTTCAATCAGGGACAGGTCTGGAGATGAGACTGAGCACGGCGTAGTATTTGTGTCTTCAAGACGAGATCTTCCAACGTTCTGTTGGAATAGAGCACCGGAGTGTGTGTTCGGAAAAGGTAGCACCACTGGTTGCTGGACGTCATTAATGTAACGTTGGTCTGTCAAAGTACCTGTAATGAAGATCAAAGGCGATCTGGCATCATTCAAAATTGCATGCACACCATGACACCAGGTCTTCTGGGCATGTGTGATGCCTGACAACCACTGAGCTTGGTTCTGACCGTGATGCCTCCACACACACATTTGTTGGTCATCTCCACCAACACAAAAGCTGGACTCATAACTGAAGATGACCCGCTGCCATTGTGAGTCACTCCATGTCTACTTGGGCAATCGGGGACTTGGATCAGGTGGGGTGGAATAAGGTTGAATCCTAAGTCTGTGAAAAGGTAGTTTAGTTCTCCAGGAGCAGAATTGTTGACCACAGTTCAGTCTAAAAGTGACCTGTTGTGTTGGATTGTAACACTTATCAACTCGCTGGATATAACACTAGAATTTTACAAGAGAATCTCATGGCATTATTTTCATTATATGGTTCATATGGAACTGTTACCTGAATGATTGTGCTGCTGAAAAATGCAGCTAGGTCCTCTTCTGCTAGTATCTTGTTTCAGATGGACTAAGCTTGTGTTTGATGAGGTAAAGGTGGTTGAAAGCTGGTCATCCTGGTCATCCCAGAGAAAACAATCCCATACTGGTCAGGCAGCTTGTTCAAATGAATACTTGGCTATTGAGCAACATTTTTTAATTTGACTTTTATGGACCAATTTCACCAAACTGTTTGGTCAAGCTGATTGTACTGGTGGACCACAGTGACTATGTACATCAAATTCAAATTCAAACCATAGAACACATTTGCAGACACATTTGTGCCAAATCTGGGCCACTTTTGTCAGATATGGACAATAATTTAACCAAACCTCTTTTGCTATCTGGGAACTGGTCAACTTGACCAGATTAATTCAGTTTTGTGACTGTCCCCTATAAATACGTTTCTAATTCTAATGAACAATTTTCTAATTCAAACTTGGCCTTGGGGTCTAAAGGTTATATTTGAAGGTTTTGTCAGCAGGGTGGCAAATTAGAGGACTTCTCTTATGAACTACTAGCCAATCATACACTATAAGGCAGGGTTTGATGTAATAGGGAGGGAAGCTTCCACTTTAGAAGGAAAGAAACAGGAGCTTCTGAAATAGATGACCTACATCCTGAAGAACAATAAAAGGAACTTTGAAACATGTCCATACTGATTTACTGACCCTCATAAAAATGTTTGGACAGATGGTTTAGTAAAGGCGTGTACAGGACATTTAAGTCAGCATGGAAGCACCATTCATCCAAGCTTTGCTGAATTATCTCTAACTATCTCTTAAATCTGTGGGATTGGTGGGTTTGATTTGGTTAATAATTTTATACCCTTGTAATTAATAACATTATCTATTGTAGAGATTCAGAGTAACCAGGCAGCCTGTTATCATTATAAAATGTGGAAACTTAAACATGTTGGAGGTAGCTTCTCACCGGGGCTTCAGACTTCTGACTGGGGTTCAGAGTACAGTTCCTGTGCTTGCAATACACAGCTGATCAGTTGCATTTTACAGTACTAATCTCCAAAAGCTGAAACATTCTAATTAAAGGTTTACTCAAAATAATTCCATATGTTTATTTCATTATAAAAGTTAAGAGTGAAAAATAAAAGGACCACCATCAAAGCCTATCTGGACTTCCCTGCGCTAAACAAAAATCTCATAAGGGTTCCTCCCACCTGAAATATGATACATGTATAAATAACACAATGTGACCATTTTAATGGATGAGCTCAGTGGTTTCCAAACCTGGTGCTGGAATTGCAGCAATAAATTCTTAAGTAGTCTTAATGGCCTTCTTTTGAATCATACAGTTTGTGGATTTCACCATTCTAATAATGGCCACTGTTAAATCTGACCAACTGCATGTTTCATTACTCTTGATTAGTTTCATTAATGGCTCATGTTTAGTTGGATATAATAGAGTGCATTTTGAATTGAAATTATTGTACCAAGTGTACATTTGAACCTCTTTTGGCAGTCCTGACAGCTCTCCGTTAGAAGTATATATACCTATAAATTAGGGTTAATCTTTGATAAATTGTCCACCTTATCAACACATTAAAAGGTTTTGTGTTTAATGCATATTTTCAAAATTTGCATGATGGAGGTGTATGGAAAACCATATGTTGCAATCTATGACTACAAATAGCGTATTACATTTATGCAACAAAGCTTCACAAATCAAATAAATCAAATGTTGGACCTGTGGGGGAAATTGAAGAACAGAACACAGAATAATCAATGTCAACAACAAACTTGGGCTGCATTTATTCCAGAAACGAAGAACATACAGGCTTCATGTAGATTAAGTGTGCTAAATGTGAAACAATGGCATCCAAAGCAAGCTTGGATACTCAGCAACTATCCTCAGGTTTTGTCCATAATGATAAACTTGACAGAAGAATACAGCTGGAAGTAAAACCAGTGCTCAGAATGTGGGGAGAGTTTTGACCAAAAGAGGAATCTCCTAAAGCACTGGTGCATTCATACTGGAGAGAAACCATATCACTGTCCAGACTGAGGCAAGAGCTTTAGTCAACCAAATAATCTCCAAATACACAAGCAAAAAGGAGAGAAACCCTGTCACTGTTCATACTGTGGGAAGGGTTTTTATAAGCAGAGTACAAGAACATCAACACATTCTGTTGACTATGTCTTTGTTTATCGACCATTTAGATGTTACACATTAATGAGTTCTCATCTCATTCCTGCTGTCAGGAAAAGCAATAACAAGTTTATCTGAATGAAATATTGATTAAAAAAATAAGTCTTAATACCTGGATAAATATGTTTTTAGGTCTATGCAATACTAATCTGCAGAAGAGGGAACATTTTCAACATTTAAATCAAAATCAGTGCATACTTTTCATTTTATTATACAATTTAAGAGTGAAAAAGGTAAAGGACCACCATGCAAATGTGTGAGCACCCCAAGTGATCCATTGTTACAAAGCTATAATGCATTTGCAATCGCATTTGGGTTTTATTTGTTTGTGTTTTTTAATCAGATCTGTTGATAATGACTGTCCACTGCAAGTGTTTCTCTGTCTGCATGTGTCCATCATGCTCGGTTTGATGTGGTTGTTGACATGGCTCATGAGTAAACATGTAAACATAAAGCTTTACTGATTCAAATGCAGAGACATGAATCATTATAAGCTTTCACATTGTTCATGTTGTGTTTTTCATTGAGCTTATAGAAATGATCGAGGAGATTTTTGTTTATGTAAGATAGTTGAGAATCAGCCACCATCCAGAATCGGCTGAGTAAGATAAGATTCAGTTTTGTTTAATTAATATGTGAAACCTTTGTCCAGAAGAAGCTGTTGGGTATTAAACACATTTTAGATGGTGGAGAGATATAATACATCTAAAACAATGTCAGTTTCTATAGTTTTCTCATCAAGAATGCATTTTGAGCACCCCTCAATAATGGACTGTGGTGTTGGGAAGATATTGGAGTATTGCTGTCATATATTTTATATTCATATATTTACAATTAATATAATTACATTTAAAGTGAGGTATTTTATGGTTGCTTGATCAACAGGAATGAAATATGTCACTTTACACGTAACAGATATAAAATATGACTTTTTGTATGAAATTATGAAAATGATCTTTTTCACAATATTCAAATTTAATGACATGTGCTATTATTCTAGCAATGTCATTTCAAACAGGGTTTGAAATGCTCAGCCTGGGACTTTCATTTTGGAAAAAATGACACACTGTTTTCCTTAAGTACCTCTCCAGGTCAGTAGGGGGCAGAAATGGTCCTTTACTTGTCCTACAAACTGCATGAAGAAGAGTATTGGGGCGCTAGAAAATCAGGAGCAGAGGTGATGAAGGTAAGGAGCTCATAATCAAACCCAATGAAAGAGTGAGAACATCTCAGCAGAGTCAGTGGTGTTTGCAGAACACAGAAGAAGAGCTTAGAAACACTTTCACTTTCACCTGTTCAGTGACCAATTAAAAAGTGGGAGATAAATCACTGAAGCCATTGTTATTGTTAATAATATTAATATTTAATATTGTATTAATGTGAGATTCTGGATTTCTGCTATAAACCATCCTGAAAAAAAGAAATGTCACTTTACATATAATGAATAAAATCTGACTGAAATTATGAACACAATATTCTGACATTCTGTTCTGTCATTATTGTGTACTGTAATATAGACTGTATATTATATATTCTATATATTTATATAGTGCTGCTTCTACTAATTTTTTTTTCTCTGCCTATCTTTCTGCTTACTTTACTGTACTGATGCTGCTACTGGAACCTTAATTTCCCTGAAGGAACCCTCCCAAGGGATCAATAAAGTTCTATTCTATTCTATTCTATTCTATTCTATTCTATAATGTGTGTTTGTTTCATATTGTAAACAGGGTTGAACAGCTGAAGTGGTTGGACCGACAGCTTCTGATGCTTGTAAGTTAAGAATACATTCACAGATGAGCCATAACATTTTGACATTGTTTCTAATCTCTCTGTCCACTCTATCAGCTCCTCTGATCACACAGGAGCTCTTTGTGGTTCTATAATTCCAGACTGTAGTTCATCTGTTTCTCTACAGACTTTATTCTCCTCCTTTCACCCTGATCTTCAATGATCAGGACCCCACAGCATTTTAATTCACCCTAGAGGGTGTTTTGCAAAATGTTTATTTTTTGTTTGGATGGACAAAACAAAAAACATGTTTAAAAAAAAGACAGTGGCATGTACATTTTGGTTTTTGAAGTGTGTTTAGGATCATTATCCATTTGTAGAACCATCCTCTTTTCAACGTTTTGACAGATGCTGTTCTGCTTGCTTCCAGAATTTCATTGAAATGTTCCTCGTGTCATTGGCATGGAGAGGTTTTCTTATTATGTCTTTTCCTTGAAGGTCATATTTGTGCAGGTGTCACTAAACAGTAGAACAATGTACCACAATTCTAGAGTCTGCTTAGTCTTTCTAAAATGATTTTGCAATCAAGCAGGCATCTGATTTGCCTTTACTGATTTGCTACCAAATTTTCTTGGCCTTCCAGACCTTATCATGACTTTCACTGTTTTTGATAACAGCTATTTCTTAATTTCTAACTGAGGACAAACTTATATTCAAACTTATATCAAATTACATCACTTACTAATGATTGTTACAACTAACCTTTCCATATGCTGACATCACCCCTGCCTGTAAGATTAGATGTTTGCAATTTTTTGCAAACCTTAATGTTAAAAATTTGTTTACAGATTTTATATTGACAAAATAATTAAAAAAATGCTTTCCCCATTCCTTTGGACTACTGTCAATATGAAAAAAAATCTTATTTAGAAGACAAAACTCATGATACAGCCTACAAAGTAAAATACTCTGTTTCCTCTCTAGGAAATAAAAAAAAGGATTGAGACGGATGTCCTGATGCAAAAGACCTCCTGTTCCTTCCCAAGCAGTTTTAATTTATCTCCACAAACATGTCTAAAGAACTTCACAGTCAACAGCAGAAAAAATCAAGCAGGCAGAAAGATCACCACTGTTCAGAGTGTGGGAAGAGTTTTTTCACACAGAGTCATCTCCGAGTACACCAGCGCATTCACACTGGAGAGAAGCCATATAATTGCTCAGACTGTGGGATGAGTTTTACTGTGCAGAGTACTCTCAAAGCACACCAGCGCATTCACACTGGAGAGAAACCATATGCCTGCTCAGAGTGTGGGAAAATGTTTAGGGAGCGTGGAACCCTCAACAAACACCAGCGCATTCACACCGGAGAAAAACCCTATCAGTGCTCAGACTGTGGGAAGAGTTTTAATCAGCAGAGTAGTCTCCAAACACATCTACACCTTCACACTGGAGTAAGGCCCTTCGAATGCTCACATTGTGGGAAATACTTTGCTCTACTGAATAATCTCCAACTCCACCAGCGCATTCACACTGGAGAGAGGCCATATTACTGCTCAGACTGTGGGAAGAACTTCAGGCATTCAAACACTTTAAGGACACACAAGTGTATTAAGATGGATGAAGAACTATGATGATGTCGCTTTTTGTATCTCAGTTCTTACTTACTCAAGTAGTAAGTTAATTAATAAAGTAAGTAATGTAATGTTCTGAAACAACCTTCTGTAGTCTGAAGAGAATGTTCTAAAACTCAC
Organism: Acestrorhynchus altus; assembly: GCA_034509495.1. Taxonomy (NCBI): domain Eukaryota; kingdom Metazoa; phylum Chordata; class Actinopteri; order Characiformes; family Acestrorhynchidae; genus Acestrorhynchus; species Acestrorhynchus altus. The sequence goes on from CM067524.1 coordinate 790,061, forward strand.
CTACCCTTATTTAAAATGTTCTTAATAGTGATGTTTGGCTATAGACAGGGCATGTTTTGATGGACTGGTTATCAATTGTGGTGTCCAGAGCGCTATAAGTTGTTTGTTAATGGTGCCTTAAAGACATTCATTTCAGCCACAGCAGTTATGAGGAACATCTCAGAAGGTGAACAACAGTTTGGTATGTATTAGTTTAGAACAAGAAAATATAATGTGTACATTGTATATAAACATATTTAAATATAAAGCTACTCCAGAAACAGCTATATTACTGGTGGGAGACCCACAACTGCCTTTCTTGCATTTTTAAATCAGCTGTAAACAGCAGGTTATAATATTAATACACACCTGCTATAGAAAAGTAATCATATTGTATTTACTACTATGAATTTATTATTTCATCAGATATCAGTCTACAGTATGTACTACTGCTGCATTACTACACCAGTACTACTACTACTACTACTTTACACAGAAAAAAACAGATTTGACTGCAGTGTTTTTAACAAATTGGAAAACATTTTAAGTTGCTACTAAACTAAATAGAAGTCCAGCATGTCTCATTTTATGAGACACACAAGCTGATTTGGTAATAAGTGAACCATACTGTTATCTTGCAACAACAGCACTGTATCATGCTGGTCTGTAAGTAATGCCGGAAGGCACAAATGAAACAAAAAATTTTAAGACAATGTAGCAGACCCTTGGCTTGGATCTTGAAAAGACATGGGAAATGGGATCTGGTCAGACCTCCTTGTAGCTCAGGGTTCATGGTTATTGATTGATGTTTTTCTGTGTGATACTATGTGTGAATAAATACACTTTGCTGTTGATTGTGTCTATTTGAGACGTGCAAAGTTGGTCAGTCAGTGCCCTCTTCTTGGGACTGAGATCACAGCAGGAAATCACAATAATAAAAGAAAAATGGACAAGAAATATGGTGAGTGGGAAACAGAGTTTAATTGTTTTTTATAGTCTGTGTAAGGAGCTGGAGAAGGAGCTTCAGGCTGTGTAGTGAGTGAGAGGAATTTAATGTGAGGGTCTGTGTAGGGAGCTGGAGAAGGATCTGCTGGCTGTGCAATGAGTGTGCTGTCGAAAGATGAAATGATGATCCATCTTGATATCCTTGATGCAGGAGCAGAGGGTTTTGGACAAAATCTCCATCTTCCTGTGGTTGTGGACCAGACAGCCAGATCCCTGCTGCCACCACCATACTTGGCTGGGATGGTAATCTTGAGGTCATATGCAATGCCATCCTCTCAACAAATGTCCCAAGTCTGATTGGCACTAAAGAGCTTGATCTTGGTCTCCCAACCCAAGCATGTGAAGGCCATTGTTCTATTGTATATGTTTCCTTTTAAGTCAATTCATAATGTTTACAATGTGTTGCTGTTTTCCACCAAGTTTAATCCAACACTGTCAACTTTGCACAGGACATAGAAGAGTCTTGCTTTCCTGAAGTCTCACTCCAGGTCAGTAGTTGGCAGTAATGACACTTTAGTTGGCCTACAAACTACCAGAAGAAGAGTATTGTGCCTTTGGATGGAGAGAAACATCAGGCAGCAGTGTTGAGGATAAGGAGCTCATAAACAAACCCAAAGAAAGAGTGAGAACATCTCAGCAGGGTCAGGGATACGGAATATTACAACCTACAAAGAAGCAGGTTTTTCTAGGCTTGAGTTGTACCTGTGTTTCCTCTTGGTTATTATATATGCAGCTGTAATGTGTGTTCCATTTATTTTCTGTTGAAAGTAGGGTTGAACAGTTTGAGTGGACTGACACTCCAAGACTAAGCCAATGTGATCTTGAATCTGGTTACTGTTCATTAGTCAACTTTATGCTTTTTGTTTTGCAAAAGATTCTAAAGTCATTGGAAGGGTAGAGTGAGGCTCCAAGTATCCAGGCCTAAAATGGAACATGGACTTCTTAAATTTAACAGGGTCCAGTAGAATTTTTAGGTTAGATCAACTATCAGTTTGTCTGTAAAAGTTCACTGTTAGGACTGCTTTTGTTACACCACACTGTTTGTTATTGGTCTCATTTGGTTTACACACTTTTGAATGGTTCTGAATTAAATGTGTATCAAATTGTATCAAATTCTACAAGAAAGGACTCTAGAAAACATGGACACTGTGGGTCACTTCTGCTATATAGAAGCCAAATGCAGCCAAATGCAGCCAAAATGATCCACCATGTGTTAGATCCATACTTATGAGACAGCATTTTCATTAACCCTTGTTTTCCCTGTCTGCAGGGCAACAGTAACAGGGTTTCTTTATATCTTCACCCTGAAGGGTCTGTTTTAAGTGATGTAAAACAGTTTTCATATACAATGCCAAAATGCATAGAAAAAGCTTGTACATGTAAAAAATAATAATACTTGTGTTCTTGTGAACAAGGCCTCAGACTGACATTGAGTTTCCCAGATCTTTGTGTAATGTTTCAGTAAAAATAAACAGTAAAAGGTGGCTCAGAGTGGCTCAGCAGTCAAATGCACTACCACAATGAACTAAGGATCTCCGGTTTGAATCCCGGGGTATGTTGCTTGCCATCGACAGCCTACGTCTAAGAGAGACCAATAACTGGCTTGGTAGATGGCACTCTCTCCCCACTCAGTGGGATGCTGGCAAAGGCGTCTGACTCTTAGCTGTTGTATCAGTGTGCACTGGGTGTCCAGCAATGATGCTGGGAGTTTGAAAAGTGGCGAGGTTGACTTCAAATGTATGAGAGGAGGCATGTGCTCATGTGCTCACCTTCCAAGTGTCAGAGGCATCCTGTGTGATGGCAGGAGAGTCCTAGTATGGTTGGGAATTGGCACTTCCAAATAGATCAAAATAGTATGATTAACTATCTAGTTGCCAGACGGACTAGATCTCTGTTTCTGCTGACTGTCTCTTCCACTCAAAGCTTTTAATGACTTTGTTCCTAAATGTAACTCCACCTTCTTCCAGTGGGTTTCTGGGAGGGATCTTTTCCATTGAGAGTCCACTTTTGAGAGTGCACTTTCCATGTTTCTACAATCAGTGGTCAAAACGATCCCTTTGCAAATGTTGCTGAATAAAAAAAATGGTTTAATTTACAGCAGAGATGTGTAGGTTATTCATATACATATACAGATATTATTGATCTCCTTCAAGCATTTTAGAAATGATTTAGTGAAAATAAAAAGGGTTAGATTTTTCCCTGCTCTTTCTGTTTGACAGGATTTTTAGTCTTAAGCCATATTTGAATGGGGTATAAGGGTATCAGTCATTTGTACTGGAGGTTCTCAACAATTTTAGTCTCGTCCAAATGTACCAAGTCCTGGCCTATCTTACCTCGAGTCATACAAAAAGCTCATGTTATTATAGCCCCCTGTGAATCAAGATGTGAGAAATATTTGCTCACATCCATTGGATTTCTCAGCACTGAGGTGATGAGGAGGCATTTAGTGTCGTTGTTCATGACACAAATACCTTGGGTTGTTCTTTGTGGTAAATGTTCATACCTTCTGCAGATGTTTGCAGACTGGTGCTCAAAACAGCCATATGCTTTAATGGGCGGTGTGCAAGGGTGTTGGTTCAGTCTGCATTAAGAGTAGCAGAGTTATTTTTAAACAAAATTTTCATCACTAAAATGTTATGAGATTGGTTATCATCTAATACTATCAGCAGTCCAGCCACAAATTACTCACATTTTTTGGAGGACATACCAGTGCAGCCACTCATCTCTGTCATTTAAACCAAGTTTTCTTATCCTGTGTGTCTGTAGTACAATGATTTTACTCCACTTCCTCAGGTAAAACTAATCCCAAAAGTTCTAACCACTCCTTTTTTCCTCTCTAGGAAATAACCAAGGAACAGAAGACCACTATCCTCATGCAAGCCACCTCCTGGTCGTAGTGTTTGCTCATCTTCCCAAACATGCCCAAAGGCATTTACAGAAGAAAGCCAAAAAAGTCCAGCAAGAGGAGAAATCATCACTGTTCAGAGTGTGGGAAGAGTTTTTTAATAAAGTATGACCTCAGCGTGCACGAGCGCATTCACACTGGTGAGAAACCATATGACTGCTCAGACTGTGGAAAGAGGTTTACTCAACATCAGCATCTCCAAAAGCACCAGTATATTCACACTGGAGAGAAACTGTGTGCTTGCTCAGAGTGTGGGAAAGCCTTTAGGGATAGTACTGCCCTCAAAAGACACCATCTCACTCACACAGGAGAGAAACTGTGTGCTTGCTCAGAGTGTGGGAAGGCCTTTAGGGATAGTACTGCCCTCAAAAGGCACCAGCTCACTCACACAGGAGAGAAACCGTATCACTGTTCTGACTGTGGTAAAAGGTTTAATCAGCTGGGTAGTCTCCAAATACACCAGCGCATTCATACTGGAGAAATGCCATATTACTGCTCAGACTGCGGGAAGAATTTCAGACATTCTAACTCTTTAAGGATACACAGGTGTGTTAAGATGGAGGCAGAATCGTGAAAACTGTCATGTTTAAAGTATGGTCTTCAAGATCAGAAGCAGCAAGTGTTGTTTCTGGATTTCATTCCAAACAAGCTGGACCTCACCTGATTCTACTTGTTTAATCAGTTGGTCTCAGTCTTCAGGTAAGCTCCTGCCTTGTTGGATCAAAACCTGCAGCCATACCGGCCCTTTGCAGGTAGGATTGGATACCCCTGGTCTAAGCCCATTCATAATGGTCAAGGTGGTTGAAAGGTGGTAGTGACCAGCATATAGTGTATGTTACATTTGGTCCTGGTCATGCTATGGTGACAAAATATCTTGTGTAGGATTGTTAGAGCCATTAGCCATCTAGTATGGACTGGAGAAAGAGTAGCATCCCTGTGGACTCTCTACAGTTTCAAACCTTTCCAGTTAACTTCACATAACTATATAAACAACATAAACCAGACATTTTTTATTGTGATTAAACCTGTGATTTAAGCACAATGTACTCAATTATACACCAACTTGTTTCTACTCTGTCCACTCTATCAGCTCCTCTGATCATACAGGAGCACTTTGTGGTTCTGTAATTCCTGACTGTAGTTCATCTGTTTCTCTGCAGACTTTATTCTCCTTTCACCCTGATCTTCAATGATCAGGACCCCACAGGACCACCACAGAGCAGATATGATGTGGTTGGTGGGTCATTCTCAGCACTGCAGTCACACTGACATGGTGGTGGTGTGTTAATGTGAATTGTGCTGGTATGAGTGGATCAGACACAGCAGATCTTGGAAAAAAATATGGATTTTACAGGTTGTTTGCTGTGCACTTTAAGTTCTTACATTTTTTGTATTTGTTTTCCTTGCAGGTTTGATTATGCATATGTTGTTTTCTTTCATATAAAATTATGCTTTGAGTTTATCCTTTTATTTTCTACTTTATTTTTCATGTAAGCATCTAATAAAGTTTTCATAAGAAGCTTTGTTTTAGTTTTAATTTAATTTCCATTAAAACAGGCTGCTAGTGATTTTCACATTGCAGTGTGAATGTGGTCTTCCACCACTTTAATGCCTGACTCAGATTAAAATAATATATGATGTCACGTTTCATACCAGAAAATCAGGCTGATTTCATATTTTGGATTGTTGATCAGGTCAGCCCTACTGCACTGGGGTAAGATCGGAGATTATAGATTGGACTATAGACTCTACACTACAGGATAATCTGGGAAGATCATTGTTTGCAATCACAATTAAATCAGGAGATCTTTTGCAATTGTCAGGAGAAAATCAGCCCAGTTATCCTGTAGTGTGAGCCAGGCATAATTCAACATTTTCAGACCTCTAGATGATCAGAATATGCATATTCACATTTAATTGCAGAGAACCTCCCTAATTATTTATTTTCAACATGGAATTTGATTACTTTTCCTAAAGTGTCTCCAAGATTGTGAAAATTATTGTTTATATTTCCATGAAAGCCGTACATCCAGGGTACAACGATTATGTTTGGGTAACTGACTCGCCAGTTATAAAGTCATTTACAAAATCACACACACACACACACACACACACACACACACACACACACACACACACACACAAACACTAGCCCTCTCTGCTGCCATGGTCTCTGCTGCAGCTGTGGAGCTGGTCAAGGGGCTGAATCCTGTCCTAATCCCTCTGAGGAAACAGTTTCAGGCAAGAGGAGGAGATACCAATTCTGCCCCCAAAGAAGGACTGAAGAATCAGCACTACAGAGTGTATACAGAATATTAAGACAACACAAATGTCTGATAATCTGAAATGTTTATCAGTTAAGATTTTTGTAAATGGTCAATCATGGTAACATTTTCTAAATATTTCCACGATTCAGCTCTTGCTTTTGTCCAATTATTGAAAGAAGTTTCCTTTCTTGTCTTCTATCCGTGGTTTTGTCTGATCTATAGTCCATACATACCATACATATAGTTACATACATACCAGGGGAACCCCAAATATTTACATACCACTACAGCCCAGTAGGGGGTGGTAATGAACCTCAGGTTGGGTAATGAACTGCCAGAAGAAGGGTGTTGTGGTGCTTGAGAATCAGGACCAAAGGTGTGGAAGGTAAGGAGCTCATAAACAAACCCAAAGAAAGAGTGAGAACATCTCAGCAGAGACAGTGGGGTTTGCAGAGCACAGAAGAAGAAGAAGAGTTTAGAAACACATTTTCTACTGTTTTCATTGATGCTTTAAAAATGAGATACAGGTTATTTACTCCAGCACAGAATCAGGATTTGTCTGGAGTTGACTGAGTGGAATAAACTCTGAGCTTTAGTAGCTGTGCATCATGTAGGCCCTTATTTATTCAGCTCTAATGTGTCTTTGTTTCCTTTTAAAAGCAGGTTTGAACTGTTGATCTTGTTGGACCAGCAGCTTCTTCAAAAGCTCTTAAGGTAAGCCTCTAAGGGAAGAGTGGAGTCCTAATGTTTGAAGCAGTACAGATGAGATTTGTTTTCAGTATTAGCAGGCCCAGTGCCCACTGCTGGTCTGATTGAATTCATTCCAATTCTGAATTAAGAACAAGCTGGACCAGGCTGATTGGCCAACATGTGCAGCATGGACCAGCATCATCAAGTATGACCACAATTAAAGGCAGCATACACTATGCTTCTCAAGAAGCTCATGAGTTCTTAGGGTAGCTGACCATCATAGGGTATGTTTTGACTGGATGACCACCTTTTCAACCACCTTCACCATTTTAACCTGGTTAACCATCTAAAACCAGCTATCAGCTAAAGCTAGTCTTCAGGTGGGGGTTTTCAGCTGGGGATCAACTACTCAAGTTCCCCAAAAAGACCTTCCTTAGAGTTTTCCAGCAGGTCAGCAAACCAAACATCCACGCTGGTTTCATCTGTGTTAGTAAGAGGTAAATCTCCCATGAATTTGTCCATAATTTTTTTTAAATGTAATAGCAGATGGATCAGAACACTTTTCTGGACCTTAGCTTTGCTCTACAGTTGATATAAAATCCCATTGTCCTTTATTTGCTCAAATACTTGTCTGAGCAGCTTGTTATTGCACACTTCACAGCCATCCATCTAACAATTTTCAAGTTTAAATTTAAAGGTCCCAGCATATTCTTTGTTTCCTATGAGGTCCTGTTCTGTAGACATAGAAGGAACTGTGTCATATTCTGCTTTGACTTGCTAACTTTCTTCAGTTGTAAATCTGCATTTCTTTAGTTTGACAGTAGGTGAATGAGTGGATAAAAAGTATCTCCGTTTGCAGTAGATATTGTGTTTCTCAGTGCCATTAATTAGCGGGGCTGCAGAAGATTGACAGATCCTCTTTCACAGGTGGTGCATCTGACATAAATGTTACTCATGACATACATGACATAGCAGGGATGATCATTCAGGTATACTGATTCTGTGTATTAGATTGTTTTTTTTTTCCATCCTCTTTCAGGAATACTATTATTTCTGTGTAAAAAATAAATCTTGATTGTCACCTGAAGTATGAAAAGATTCTCATTTAGGAGTTGATGCAGCCTACTAAATAAACACACTGTTTCCCACTCCAGGTAATAATAAAGGAATGAGAGTGATATCCTGATGCCTCGTGTTCCTACTGTCAGTCTCCCCAAGCAGTTTCAGTTTACCTCTACAAACATGCCTAAAGGCCTTCACGATCTAAAACAGGAAAAATCCAGCAAGTGTAGAGACCACACATGTTCAGAATGTGGGAGGAGTTTTGTCAAACCAAGTCATCTCCAATCACACCAGCGGATTCACACTGGAGAGAAGCCATATCAATGCTCAGACTGTGGGAAAATGTTTAGGGAGAGTGGTACCCTCAGAAAGCACCAACGCATTCACACTGGAGAGAAACCGTATCACTGCTCAGACTGTGGGAAGAGTTTCACTGTGCAGAACAACCTCAAGCAACACCAACGCATTCACACTGGAGAAAAGCCATATCCCTGCTCAAACTGTGGGAAGAGTTTTACTTTGCAGGGTCATCTCATACGACATCAGCGCATTCACACTGGAGAGAAACCATATTATTGCTCAGAGTGTGGAATGAGCTTTATGCAAAACAGCAATCTCCAAGCACACCAGCGTATTCATACAGAAGAAAAGCCGTATCACTGCACGGAGTGTGGGAAAACATTTAGGCAGAGTAGTGCCCTCAGAAAGCACCAACGCATTCACACCGGAGAGAAACCTTATCACTGCTCAGACTGCGGAATGAGCTTTATGCAAAGGAGTATTCTCCAAGTACACCAGCCGATTCACACAGAAGAAAAGCCGATTACTGCTCGGAGTGGGAAAACATTTAGGAGGGTGGTGCTCAGAAGCACAACCGCATTCACACTGGAGAGATGCTATATATTACTGCCTAGATCAGGAAGAACTTCAGACAATTAAACTCTTTGATGAGACAGCAGGTGTATTTCAGATGTAAAGCAGAACTAAGGATGTAGACTTCTGTTATTTTCTTCAATATCAGTGGTAACAAGTTGTAATTCTGTTTATAACATGTTAGTAAAATACTGAAATGACCTTTCATGGTCTGAGGACAACTTTTAAACACCTGTTGATTTTATCCAACAACAAGCCCTTAATCAAAGCTAAATCTGCCCACTGCTTACATCTTGATTCTTTGTTTTGCAAAAAAATGCATGTCTACTTGTAGGGAAGAGGACTTAACTTTATGCAGTTTTACTCTGATCCAGTGCAACTTTTTGGCTATCTCATTAATAAGATTCACTTCTTACACTCTGTATGCTTTATCAGATAACATGTTGATCTGTTAAATATCCTCCATTTGTTACTTTAACCCCAAGCAACAGGATGAGACAATATTTCTGAATGAGTTCTAGTAACAGCAGAGACGTGTTGGCTATTTATAGATATTACTGAATTTGGTTTATACTTAATAAATTATTTAACAAATAGCATGGCCTCCTGTCCTTTCTTAGTCTTTATGTATAAGAGATAGAACATGATGTCTACAAGCAAAATAATTCTAGAAAATAAAGAAGGAATGAGAGTGATTTCGATGCAGTTTCATATTTATCCCCACAAACATACTCTAAAAGGTCTTTTAAAGCCTTACAATATGGTGTAGGTTAGTTATTCCTACTTCTGTTACAGTATGACAACAATTTTTGAATATGGTTAAAGAACTCTTATCATAATTTCATTCATAAAAGTAAACTGTTGTATTACATATAAGGTAACATTTCAACCTTAAAATTTTAGAAAATTTTAATTCAAACTTGAATAGACATTTATCAGTGTCAACAAACAGCTTGAAATATATCACTTAAATGTAATTAATATGTTTTAAAATCAGAAACCTTTTCATAATATTCACAGATTTTTTTTATATGTACCAGCATGTTTTTAAATTGCTTCCAACCACTCTAAACTAGCTAGGTTTCCAATGTTGTCACAGTGACGCCATCATTCTTTAATGAAGCAAGCTTCTGTATGGGTGTTATAAAAGACTTCTGATTCGCTTTATATGCTCCAGCCTGAAATAGTATCAATAGTTTGTGGTTTCTGGTTTATCAATACTGCAGACATGCAGACATGGCTCCTGGGGTTAGACAAATACAAAGAAGGCAGAATATGTTATGGTGGGAGATCACCAGAAAAGTGTCAACCATCAAAGCTCACTGTGAGCAGTGTCTCAGTATAAATGTGGCTGGATATCAAACTCCTGCCTATGTTTATACTGCCATGTGTGGACCTTAGTGGGTCTTCACAGATGTAGAGAAAACATTCCAGATTGAGGTAACCAAGTGAGCATTGCAAAGTTTGGTCATACTACACCTGCATGAAAGGGGGAGAAATAAGGACCTGGCTGTTTAAAAACAACTGGTGCCTCCAACAGTTGCACTGCTGTGTCCTGCTGCTCTGGTGCAAGGCTCCCAGGTAAATAATTTGTCACTGTCCATATAATTTCTACAAACCTGGCTGCGGTTATATACTATGAAAATAACAGGTAACACTTAGTTAGCATTAATTAACAGTACTAAAGTATTAATTAATGTCTCAACTAGTTAATAATTGACACTTCAAGACATTGTTAAGCATTACTAAATAATTGAGAAGCAGTAAAATAAATATTCAGCAATGCCACGTCTTAAGTGAAAATAATTGAGACATTACTAAACCATTAAGCAATGTTCATTACTGTCAAGCACTGTTAATTAATGTAGCTTTATTATAAAATGTTACCAAATAACATGTTGTTTGTGTTCTGGGTGTACATTTTCATATGTATATTGCTGGCATATCTATCATGGATATAATGTTTTGTGTAATGTAAATTTTGTGTTTGTCAGTCCCTAATAAAGGTCCATATCCTTTTCTTTAGGCCTTTCTAAATGACATTCCAGTTACATTACTACAACCTAATAATTTAACATGTTCAGCCATCCTAGAGATTCATAATAACAGACATTTTGAACAGGGTTCCCCAAATATTTGTGTACTGGGTGATGAACTCTACTGTACTGGAGCAGGGAACTCAGCAGGACTCCGGCCCACTGTTCCCCAAACCCTGGCTTCTCTACATATTAGTACGGTCTTGCCTCCTGAAGCCTCTTCAGGTCAGTAGGGGGCAGTAATAAATGTTTACCTGTCCTACAAGCTGCCAGAAGAAGAATTTTGTGGTGCTGGGAGATCAGGAGCAGAGGTATTGAAGGTAAGGAGCTCAAGTAAACTAACCCAAAGGAAGACTGAGAACATCTCTGCAGAGGCAGTGGGGTTTCCAGAACACAGAAGAAGAAGAAGAGTTTAGAAACACCTTTTCTACTGTTTTCACTGATCATTTAAAAGTGAGATACAGAATATTTACTCCAGCACAGAAGCAGGATTTATCTGGACTGAGTAAAATAAGCTCTGAGCTTTAGTAGTGGGTGCTTCCTATATGCCCTTATTTCAGCAGCTCAATGTCTTTGTTTGCTCTGAAAGCAGTCCTATTATTTTTAATGCAGCAGCTTAATTCGAGCCCTCCTGATGACTGGAATTCTCACCCTATCTCTCTAAAGAGTCCAGCAACCTACTGAGTACTCGCTGTACTCAGGATCTTTTAGCTAATTTTACAGGCAGTAATCTGAGAAAGCAACACCATATTAAAAGAATTTCTCACACAAGAAAAATCTCAAACCACACATGTTTCTTCCACATTTAAAGGTCTGCGAAGCAGATACCTTTTCTAAGCCTCTGTCTACTGGTTATTTTCTGAATTATCTGAACTAATACCAGTTTGTTCTGCCTCCAGTTAACTGTTTTGAGTTCATTATTAATCTACATATATGGGATTAGTCATACTTCAAACATAGTTATGTAGAAACAACAGAGGTGTGTTGGGCATTGGTTTATATATATTTTTAATCTCTGCTTCAAATACTTACAATTTAGAAAAACAAGGTTTAATTTTTGTTCTGTTCACCTTTGTCCTTTGGGTGTTTCTTCATCTTTAAATATGAAGATTCTCATTTAGAGGTAAGACCATGATGGAAGTCAATACTATAAAACACACTACTTCCAGGAATAATGATGGAATGAGGATGTCCCAGATGCAAGCCTCATCCTGTTCCTAGTGTCCAGCTTCCTACTGTTTGGGCTTATTCCACAAACATGGCTAAAGGCTCTACAACAAAAGCAAAACAATTCCAGAAACTACAGAGAGCCTACCACTGTTCAGGAGTGTGGGAGGAGTTTGTCAAACCAATCATCTTCAAGCACACCAGCGCATCTACAGAGGAGAGTAGCTTGTATCAGCGTTGTTCAGACTGTGAGAAGAGGTTTCATCATATGGTCATCTCCAGCCACACTGGCGCATTCACACTGGTGAGAAAACCATGGCCGTGCTCAGAGGTGGAAGAATTTCACACAAAAAGTCATCTTCAAGCACACCAGCGATTCATACAGAAGAAAAGCCATATCGCTGCTCATAGCCAGGAAAATATTTAGAGAGGGTGGTTCCCTCAGAACGCACCAACGCATTCACACCGGAGAAAAGCCATATCACTGCTCAGACTGTGGAAAGAGTTTTGCTGTACTGAGTAATCTCCAGCAACACCAGCGCTTTCACACTGGAGAGAACCATCAGTGTCTTGATCGTGGGAAGAGTTTTACTTGCAAGCTCATCATCACACCAGTAATTCACACAGGAGAGAAACCATATCACTGCTCAGACTGTGGGAAATTTTATATGGCTCTCTCAAAAGGCACCAACGCATTCACACTGGAGAAAAGCCGTATCACTGCTCAGACTGTGGGAAGAGTTTTACTGTACAGGGTCATCTCACACATCAGCGTATTCACACTGGAGAAAAACCATATTACTGCTCACAGAGTGTGGAATGAGCTTGGTGCAAAACAGCAATCCCAAGACACCACAGCGATTCATACAGAAGAAAAAGCCGATCACTGCACAGGAGTGTGTGGGAAAACATTTAGGCGGTGAGAGTGCCTCAGAAAGCACCTTTCCAACGATTCACACCGGAGAGAAACCTTATCACCGTCCAGATCAAGTGAATGAGCTTTATGCAAAGGAGATCAGCACACCAGCGCATTCACAGAAGAAAGCCAGATTACCGTTCGGAGGGAAAACATTTAGGGAAAGTGGTGCCTCCAGAAGCACAAACCGCATTCACACTGGAGAGATGCCATTACTGCTCAGACTGGGAAGAACCCAGACAATTAAATCCCCTTTAAGGAGACACAGGTGTATTAAGATGGAAGCAGAATCATGATGGACTTCATATTTTTCACTATCAGTGGTAAATGTTGTAATTTGCTCTTATAACATGTTAGTAAAATACTGAAATGACCTTCATGGTCTGAGGACAACTTTAAACACCCGTTGATTTTATCCAACAATGCCCTCCTTTAATCAAAGTTTTTAAAATCTGCCCATCAGTTACATCTTGATTCTTGTTTTGCAAAAAAATGTATGTTCACTTGTAGGGAAGAGTGAGACTCTAACTTTATGCAGTTTTACCTGGATCCAGTGCAACTTTTTTGGCTGTTATCTCACACAAGATCCACTCATAATCTCAAAAGTGCTTATCAGGATAACATGTTGACTGTTAAAGCTATCCCTTCCATTTGTTACTTTAACCCTGCCAACAGGATGACACAATATTTCTGAATGAGTCCTAGTACAGCAGAGATGCAAGGTTATTTATAGATATTACTGAATTTGTTATACTTAATAAATTATTTAACAAATAGGCATGGCCTCCTGTCCTTTCTTAGTCTCTATGTATAAGAGACAGAACATGATGTCTACCAAGTAAAATACCCTCTAGAAAATAAAGAAGGAATGAGAGTGATTTCTGATGCAGTTTCATATATTTATCCCCACAAACATACTTAGTAAGGTCTTTAAAGCCTTACAATATGGTGTAGGTTAGTTATTCCTACTGTTACTCGTGCATGACAACAATTTTGAATATGGTTAAAGAACTCTTATCATAATTTCATTCATAAAAGTAAACTGTTGTATTACATATAAGGTAATATTTCAACTCTTTAAAATTTTAGAAAATTTTAATTCAACTGAATAGATTACTTATCAGTGTCAACAAACAGCTTGAAATATATCACTTTAAATGTAATTAATAAGGTTTTTTTAAAATCAGAAACCTTTTTCATAATATTCACATTTTTTTGCGATGTACTAGCATGTTTTTAAATTAAGCTCAAACCACTTCCTAAACTAGCCAGGCTTCCAATGTTATCAGTGACGTCACTCGCCTTTAATGAAGCAAGCTTCGGTATGGGTGTTATAAAAGACTTCTGATTTCATTTCCTTTGCATGCTCCAAAGCCTTGGAACAGTATCAATAAGCCTGGTTCTCTAAGCCATCACCCACTGCAGACATGCAGACATGGCTCCTGGGGGTTAGACAAATACAAAGAAGGCAGAACAGTTATGGTGAGATCACCAGAAAAAGTGTCAAACTATCAAAGTCAATGTAGCAAAAAAGTCTCAGATAAATGTGGCTGATATCAAACCCTGCCTTATGTTTATACTGCCACGTGTGACCTTAGTGGGTCTTCACAGATGTAGAGAAAACATTCCAGATTGAGGTAACCATGAGCATTGCAAAAGTTTGGTCATACTACACCTGCATGAAAGGGGAGAACAAGGACCCGATGTTTAAAAACAACTGGTGCCCTCCAACAGTTGTACCAAGGTCCCAAGGTTTGGTGCAAGGCCCCTGTGGGGTTAATTTGTCACTGGTCCATAATTACAAACCCAAGGTACATATACTATGAAAATAACAGGTAACACTTAGTTAGCATTAATTAACAGTACTAAAGTATTAATTAATGTCTCAACTAGTTAATAATTGACACTTCAAGACATTGTTAAGCATTACTAAATAATTGAGAAGCAGCAACAATATTCAGCAATGCTTAATGTCTTAAGTAGTGTCAGTAATTGAGACATTACTAAACCATTAAGCAATGTTCATTACTGTCGTAAGCACTGTTAATTAATGTAGCTTTATTATAAAATGTTACCAAATAACATGTTGTTTGTGTTCTGGGTGTACATTTTCATATGTATATTGCTGGCATATCTATCATGGATATAATGTTTTGTGTAATGTAAATTTTGTGTTTGTCAGTCCCTAATAAAGGTCCATATCCTTTTCTTTAGGCCTTTCTAAATGACATTCCAGTTACACATTACAACCTAATAATTTAACATACCAGCCATCCTAGAGATTCATACACAGACATTTTGAACAGGGTTCCCCAAATATTGTGTACTGGGTGATGAACTCACTGTACTGGAGCAGGGAACAGCAGGACTCGGCCCACTGTCTCTAACCCCATTTACATATTAGCATGGTCTTGCTCTCCTGAAGCCTCTTCAGGTCAGTAGGGGGCAGTAATGGTCTTTTACCTGTCCTACAAACTGCCAGAAGAAGAGTGTTGTGGTGCTGGGGAGCTGTGAGCAGGTGTTGAAGGTATGAGCTCATAAACAAACCCAAAGTTAGGGGCCAGTGACATCTCAGCAGAGGCAGTGTGTTTCCAGAATAAAGAAGAAAAGAAGAAGAAGAGTTTAGAAATAATTTTCTCCGTTTCACTGATCATTTAAAAGGAGATACAGAATACTTACTCCAGCACAGAAGCAGGATTTGTCTGGACTTGACTGAGTAGAATAAAGTCTGAGATTTAGTGGTGCTTCATATGCCCTTATTTGTGCAGCTCTAATGTGTCTTTGTTTGCTCTCAGCAGTCCTAATATTTTTTAATGCAGTAGCTTACCTGAGCCCTCCTGATGACTGAATTCTCACCCTATCTCCAAAGAGTCCAGCAACCCTACTGAGAAAGTACTCGCTTGTACTCAGGATCTTTTAGCTAATTTTACAGGCAGTAATCTGAGAAAGCAACACACCATATTAAAAGAATTTCTCACACAAGAAAAATCTCAAACCACACATGTTTCTTCCACATTTAAAGGTTCATGGCAGATACATCTTTTCTTAAGCTCTTCTGTCTCACTGTTATTTTCTCTTGAAATTCATTCAATCCAATTGTGTTTGTTCTGCCTCCAGTTAACTGTTTTGAGTGTCTATTATTAACTCTGCCATATGGGATTAGTCATACTCTAAACATATTATAGAAACAACAGATATGCTAGCATTGGTTTTTCATATATATTTTTAATCTGCTCAAATACCCCATAAATTTAGCAAAAAACAAAAGGTTTAATTTTTGCCCTGTTCACCTTGTCCTTTTGGGCAAGTTTCTTCATCTTTAAATATGGAAGGATTCTCATTTAGGAGGCAAGACATGATGTAGCCTACCAAGTAAAACACACCATTTCTCCAGGAAATAATGATGGAATGAGTGATGTCCTGATGCAAGCCTCATCCTGTTCCTAGTGTCCAGCCTCACTGTCAAATTTATCTCACAACATGGCTAGCTCTCACAAACAAAAAGCAAAACAGACCCAGAAACCAGAGAGCCTACCACTGTTCAGAGGTGGAGGAGTTTTTGTCAAACCACCCATCTCGCTACACTCCAGCATTCACAGAGGAGAGTAGTTTTGCATCAGTGTTCAGACTGTGGGAAGAGTTTTACTTAATATGGCGTGACCTCAAGCGACACGAGCGCATTCACACTGGTGAGAAACCATATCGCGCCTGCAGAGGTAAAGAATCTCACACAAAAAGTCATCTCACACACCAGCGCATTCATACAGAAGAAAAGCCATATCGCTGCTCATATTGTGGGAAAACATTTAGAGAGGGTGGTTCCCTCAGAACGCACCAACGCATTCACACCGAGAAAAGCCTGCATCACTGCTCAGATCGGGTGGAAAGAGTTTTGCTGCACTGAGTAACTTCCAGCAACACCCAGCGCTTTTCTTCACATTGAGAGAAACCATATCAGTGCTCGGACTGTGGGAAGAGTTTTACTTTGCAAGCTCATCTTCATCGACACCAGCGAATTCACACAGGAGAGAAACCATATCACTGCTCAGACTTTGGGAAAAATTTTAGAGAGTGTGGTTCTCTCAAAAGGCACCAACGCATTCACACTGGAGAAAAGCCGTATCACTGCTCAGACTGTGGGAAGAGTTTTACTGTGCAGAATAATCTCCAACAACACCAGCGCTTTCACACTGGAGAGAAACCATATCAGTGCTCAGACTGTGGGAAGAGTTTTACTTTGCAGGGTCATCTCCATCGACACCAGCGCATTCACACTGGAGAGAAACCCTATCACTGCTCAGAATGTGGGGTGAGCTTTACACAAAACAGTAATCTGCAAGCACACCAGCGCATTCACACAGAAGAAAAGCCATACAGATGCTCAGAGTGTGGGAAAACGTTTAGGCAGAGTGGTGCCCTTATAACCCACCAGCGCATTCACTCTGGAGAGAAACTGTTTCACTGCTCAGACTGTGGGAAGAGTTTTATGCGAAAGAGTACTCTTCAAGCCCACCAGCGAATTCACACAAAAGAAAAACCGTATCACTGCTCAGAATGTGGGAAAATGTTTAGGGAGGCGGGTCCTCTGAGATCACACCAACGCATTCACACTGGAGAGATGCCATATTACTGCTCAGACTGTGGGAAGAACTTCAGACATTTACACTCTTTAAGAACACACAGGTGTTTTAAGATGGAAGAAGAATCTTAATGACTGCTATGTCACTTTCAATGTCAGTAATTACAAGTTGTAATTCAGTTAATAATGTAAGTAATGTACAGAAATTGCCTTTTATGATCTGAGGACAACTTTCTGAATCTCTCCTCCATGCAGATCAAATAACATGTGGACATGTTCACCTGCTACTGAACATCTGAAACTATGACCTGAATGAGTGCTCCGTGGGTGATCTCCATAGACAATTCAGTTGGTTGTGTTATTGCTCCTCCAGTTAGATTCATAATTTAGTCTTCACGTCCAAAATGGATTTGATTTGATTTAAGCAATCGTGATGTGATTGTAGATTTTATTGTTTAACTTTATCATTTCAGGATTGACAGCCATTTGTACAAGCTCACAAGTAATTTGACTAACATTCATAAATGTTAGAACTTTGCAAATAATTTGAAGTCAGTGACTGAATCTGGAACCCATGGACACCACCAAATGCAGAGTTTCTTTTAGTTGCTGCTTGTTTGTGAGCCTTTAAGCTTCAGTTTTTTCTTAATTTACTCAAGCACTTAAGAACATTTACGTTACTTTGCCTTTAGAAGCTCTTGTGTTGTTATTGTAGTTTATTTGGATCATTATTTACCTGTAATGTGAAGAGACAGTCAGGGAGTAGGTATTGGTCTACTGGATTTATAAGGTTGGCAGGCCACTGGAGCATGAGCCTGAGTACACTGATAAATCACACATTTCAGCAATGTTCATGTGTTGGTCACCTCTGTACTTAAAAGCTGTTTATCTGGCAGTAAACAGTCAATTCCTCAGAAAACTACACTAGAATAAATACAGTAAATAAATTAATTCAGTAATAAAGACAAAGAGTAATATAACTGTTTACAGGAATGTGTATTTCCAATCCTTTCCTTAATAAAACAAATTTATACACTATTATCTGATCTCTGCTTTTAATAAAATGAATAAAATAGGGTGGTCCGATGGTGGGTTTGTTGAAATCTATGCTCTGGCTGGGAGCATAAAGGAGAAATCTAATAATAAACCTTTATACTTTCAGCTCCAAAGATTCAAAAATTAATCTCCAATCTAATTGGATGATGGTTCTTCCGGCATGGCATGTTTCACACCAGAGAATTGTCATATTTATGATTCTCAAACGGGCCACCCTGACTGCAGTGGCGGAAGATCAGAGGAGTAAAGATTGGATTGTAGATTCTCTACATTACAGGATAATCAGGGAAGATCATCATTTGTGATCACCTTGAAATCAGGGGAACATTGTGCGATTGTTGGAATGCCTTGAAATCAGCCCAATTACGTAGTTTGATCCAGGCGTTACACTGGCATCGGCACAGCTGTTGTGTGCTCTGCACATTTTACCTCCTCCCCGTACACCTGATTCAAGTAATCAGTTCACTGACAAGTTGTAAGGGGTGTGTTAAAGCTAAAATGTGTAGGGCAGGTGTGCCTCCAGGAACAGGTTTGGGAAACAGTGTTGTGGATCGATGAAGCCGAATAAAGAAAAAGTAAAGCCAGAAGATAGAGGTGCAAGCTTAAGTTCTTGTCATGTTGCCTGCTTCCTGCACACCTGATTCAGCTCACCTGTTAATTACCAGGTGCACATGGTCTGCTGGAGCAGGAAAATCAGCAAACTGGAAAGGACTCCAGCCCACTGTTGCCCAACCCTGGTGTACACAGTACAGTCTTGCATTCCTGAAGCCTCTTCAGGTCAGTAGGGGGCAGTAATGGTCTTTTACCTGTCCTACAAACTGCCAGAAGAAGAGTGTTGTGGTGCTGGGGAATCAGGAGCAGAGGTATTGAAGGTAAGTAGCTCATAAACTAACCCAAAGGAAGACTGAGAACATCTCTGCAGAGGCAGTGGGGTTTCCAGAACACAGAAGAAGAAGAAGAGTTTAGAAACACCTTTTCTACTGTTTTCACTGATCCTTTAAAAGTGAAATACAGAACATTTACTCCAGCATAAAAGCAGGATTTATCTGGACTGAGTAGAAAAAGCTCTGAGCTTTAGTAGTGGGTGCTTCCTGTATGTCCTTATTTAGCTCTAATGTGTCTATGTTTCCTTTTGAAAGCAGGATTGAACTGTTGATCTTGTTGGACCAACAGCTTCTTCTGAAGAACAACGGTCACTGTACCTATATGCTTTTTGTTTTCTAAAAAACTGTAAGGTCACTGATCAGGTAGTGAGCAGGTATTGGTCCATTGGCTTTAAAAGGTTGGCAGGCCAAGGACTGTTTGCCTCTGCTGGTCCACCTTAAGATCACTGGGATATTGTCCTGTGGATCAAACCAGCTTTTAATCTCCTAAAACGGATTTTAAATGCACAGAGACTTTTTTGTTTTTCAAAAAAATAAACTGGAAATAACTAGATGTGACTCTTTGCTGTCTCACAAGGCAGGATAATAATTAATGTCTGTAACTGAATCACAAAGGCAACAATGTTTCCTGATGTTGCCAAA
This sequence comes from Acestrorhynchus altus, assembly GCA_034509495.1. Lineage (NCBI taxonomy): Eukaryota > Metazoa > Chordata > Actinopteri > Characiformes > Acestrorhynchidae > Acestrorhynchus > Acestrorhynchus altus. The sequence continues at coordinate 810,122 of CM067524.1, forward strand.
GTATAAACAGCTGATAAATTTAAGTTTTTAGCTGTGATGTCACTCAGTAGAATAGAAGGCTAGATTACTGAACTTTTGAGACACTTGAAATATGCCTCTCTAAATCAATCATTTGTGTATATGAACTACTGATCTGTTCATTAGTGCAAAACACCAAAAAGGTATGATTTTGCCCTTCCCTCCCTGTCACTTTGGATAACTTTTCAAAACCTTGCTTTTGCAAAGTGCAAAAAATAATTTAGGAGAGAAAACACATGATGCAGCCAAGTACCAAGTAATTACACTGTTTCTCCTCTAGGAAATAATGAAGAAAACAGAGTGATGCCCTGATGCAAGCCACTGCCTGTTCCTAGTGTCTGAATTCCCAAGCAGTTTCACATTCCAGCAAGAGAAGAGATCACCTCAGTTCAGTGTGTGGGAAGAGTTTTCTTCTACAGAGTCAAATCAGTAGACTGGAGCATTCACACCAGAGAGATGTATAAATGCACAGACTGTGAGAAGACTTTTACAGTGCAGGGTAATCTGCAACGACACCAGCGCATTCACTCTGGAGAGAAACCGTATCACTGCTCAGTGTGTGGGAAAACATTTAGGGAGGGTGGTGCCCTGAGACGGCACCATCGCATTCACACTGGAGAGAAACCATATCACTGCTCAGACTGTGGGAAGAGTTTTAATCATCTGGGTACACTCCGGGCACACCAGCGCATTCACACTGGAGAGAAACCGTATCACTGCTTGCAGTGTGGAAAGAGTTTTAGTCAACATAGTAATCTCCAAGTACATCTGCACATTCACACTGGAGAAAGGCCCTTTGAGTGCTTACACTGTGGTAAACACTTTGCTCTACAGAGTACTCTCCAACTCCACCAGCGCATTCACACTGGAGAGATGCCATATTACTGCTCAGACTGTGGGAAGAACTTCAGACATTCTAACTCTTTAAGGACACACAGGTGTATTAAGGTGGACGAAGAATCATAAGCTTCACTTTTTCAGTATTGTCAATAGAAGTTAGTCCAGTTCATAAAGTAAGCATGCAAGAAGTACTGACAACCTTCTGAAACCCACTCCTACATGCATATAAAATGAAATCAGTTGTGGACATAGCTGACCTTTAGAACATCTGGAAATGTGACCTCCTAAATGTGCACTCATGTTCTCACAGGGTCATCTCTACATCCAGTCCAGTTTATTGCATAAGTGCACCGTCGGGTTTATAAGTTACATCATTTGTTCTCTGTATGTCTACAATGGATATGAAATTAAGCTATCATGATGTTTCAGGGGTTGTTGGTCAGCTTTAATTACAGAATTTAACTAAAAACACTAACTGTCCTTGAGAGTTGTGTCTTGCAGTAAGTTATCTACATTAATGTTCATGAAGACGTCTCTGGATTGTAGCCTTTGCGTGATACATCTGCATTCTCCAGTGTTTCAGACTTGAGTAGATGTTGGGAAGGATATTTCTTACCTTCATTAATGGAAGAATTCTGATTTACTTTGTGTCTTTTGTGGTCTTCCAGGTTTTTTGGTATTGTTTGAGTTTGTCAGTGCATTTTTTCTTTTTAAGAATGTACAAGATTATTACTTTGGCCACAAGTTATGCTAAAAATGGTTTATCCAATCTAATGATGACCCAGCTTGTCTCACACCTGGTCATTAAACTGCTTATCAGTTAATAGTCCCAATTCATCTTGAGCATGAGAAAATAGAGTGACTATGAAATTCAGTATTTTTGTTAAACCCTTTGAATTAAATCTGAAATTTTGCACTTTAATCATGTTGGTGTTTTATTTCAAATTTTGTATTGTTCAGAGGCATCATTGTAATTGTCCAAATACTTACAGACCTGATAGAATACTTTTATGTCTCCAAAACTAGAAGTTTTGAATTTCATGCCCTGAGCCAGAAGGTAAGGCTCTCAATTTCCCAGTCAATGTTCCAACCAAAAGAATGAGATCCTGAGTACAAGCGGCTGACTACAGTGACTGTAGTAAATGATTGCAGCCTGTAGTTCAAAGCTACAAAGCAAATGAATCCACTTTGATTTTACAGTTTAATGTCCAATTCGGGCAGCAGTGGATAGCGCTGTTGCCTCACAGCAAGAAGGACCTGGGTTCGATCCCCGGGTGGGGCGACCTGGGAAGTTTCTGTGTGGAGTTTGCATGTTCTCCCCGTGTTTGTGTGGGTTTCCTCCGGGTACTCCGGTTTCCCCCACAGTCCAAAGACATGCATGATAGGTGAATTGGTGACTCTAAAGTGGCCCTTAGTGTGTAGATGGGTGTGTGCATGTGTGTGCCCTACGATGGATTAGCGCCCTGTCTAGAGTTGTTTCCCACCCTAGTTGTTTCCCGAGTTAGCAGTCCCAAGCAAACCAGCACATTCACTAAAAACCTTACAGTTGCACAAAGTGTGGGAAAATGTTCTACAGGCACCAAGTGAGAACATTCAAGCTGCATGGGATGGATCATCACAGGACACCTTTAGATCAAATCTAAATGAATCAGTTATTGATCCTTTTTTGACTGATCACCTTTATCTTCCTTCCCAATAGAAGTGCTATACACAATTATTTATTAATAGATACTTTATAACGATAAACACAGAATAATAATGGATATTTTGACCATGTCACTTTATGCATAGTACAGCCTTGTTTCTTGACTCACTCCAGCTCAGTAGGGGGCAGTAATGAACTTTAAGATGGGCTGTAGACTTCCAGAAGAAGAGAGCAGTGTCAGAATCAGGAGCAGAGGTATGGAAGGTAAGGAGCTCATAAACAAACCAAAAGAAAGAGTGAGAACCTCTCAGCAGAGTGGGGTTTGCAGAACACAGAAGAAGAAGAGCTTAGAAACACCCTTTCACCTGTTTTCACTGATATTTTAAAAGAGATACAGAATATGTACTCCAACACAGAAGCAGGATTTGTCTGGACTTGACTGAGTAGAATACATTTAGTAGCTGTGCTTCCTGTAAAAGTTGGGGAAGAGGAGAAAAAGCTGTGCCATGTAGTTCATATCTTATTGTGTGAGGTTTTGGGCTGATTGCAAGCAGAAACCCAATTTGTCACGTAAGAATTTGTTATTATGTGTTATAGTATGTATATACATATATATATATATATGTATGTTGGGGCTCCTTTACCATGAAGCATTCACTGGATAAAACACAGTGGACCAAAACCAGCAGATGATATGGTATCCTCGACCATCATGGACAGTAAACTTCACACTGGAAGTTAAATCATAAACAAATCTATGTTTTGTGGTTGGCTCGGTGTTATGTGTTTTTGCAGGGGATGCCTGTATATGGCTAATAGGGAACAGTGCGACACAAACAAATCTGGGGTAAATGTAGTTAAACAAGTTCAAGTAAATCTTGCTTTTGGTCTTTTTCTCATACTCAAAGCAAAATCTGATGTTTTTCTCAAATGTCATGTTGAATGTGTTTTTCAAAGTGTTTATGTTTTTTTGGAAAGGAATAACATAGTGGTGCTTGAATCAAAATACAACACTGACAGATATCTGTTCCATTTGTTTCAATCACAGTCTTTGCAAACATTGGTACAAGGAACAGCATACATGTTGGTTAATATAGTAGTATACAGATATCTTGCTCCATAATTTTCCAAGAAAAAAACAAACCTTTTTCTTCCTTTTCTAGGAAATAATGAGTGAGAGGGCTGTCCTGATACAACATCCCCAAATGTTTTCAGTTTATCTCCACAAACATGCCTAAAAGCCCTTGCAGACCAAAGCAGAAAAAGTCCAGCAAGAGGAGAGATCACCATTGTTCTGAGTGTGAGAAGAGTTTTACTGTACAGGGTCATCTGAAGCGACACCAGCGCATTCACTCTGGAGAGAAACCATATCATTGCTCAGACTGTGGGAAGAAATTTACCTTAAACAGTTACCTTGAAATACATCAGCGCATTCACTCTGGAGAGAAACCATATCCATGCTCAGACTGTGGGAAGAGTTTTACAGTATATGGTCATCTGAAACGACACCAGCGTATTCACACAGGAGAGAAACCGTATCACTGCCTAGAATGTGGAAAGAGTTTCATTGTACAGAGTGATCTCCGAAGACACCAGCGCGTTCACACAGAAGAAAAGCCATATGCATGTTCAGAGTGTGGGAAAATGTTTAGGCAGGGAGGTGCCCTCAGAAGGCACCAACGCATTCACAGTGGGGAGAAACCATATCACTGCTCAGACTGTGGGAAGAGTTTTAACGTGCAGAGTAATCTCCATGCACACCGGCGTATTCACAGTGGAGAGAAACCATATCACTGCTCAGACTGTGGGAAGAGTTTTAGTCAACAACATCATCTCCAAACACACCAGCGCATTCACACAGAAGAAAAGCCGTATGGCTGCTTAGAGTGTGGGAAAACGTTTAGTGAGGGTGGTAAGCTTAGAAGACACCAGTGCATTCACACAGGAGAGAAACCGTATAACTGCTCAGACTGTGGAAGAAGTTTTAGTCAACTGGGTACTCTCCAGGCACACCAGCGCATTCATACAGGTGTGAAACCGTATTACTGCTCAGTGTGTGGGAAGAGTTTCACTCAACATAGTAATCTCCAAGTACATCTGCATGTTCATTCAGGAGAAAAGCCTTTTGAATGTTTAAACTGTGGGAAACATTTTGCTTTACTTAGTACTCTTCAAATCCATGAGCGCATTCACACTGGAGAGATGCCATATTACTGCTCAGACTGTGGGAAGAACTTCAGACATTCAAACTCTTTAAGAAAACACAAATGTATTAAGATGGAGTAAGACTCATGATGACTGCTGCATTTTGGATCCGTGGTTGCACGCATTCCTCTCCGTGCAGGTTAAAAGATTATCTACATGTTCACCTGTTATTGTGGACTATCTCTGCAGCCAATTCGGTCTGTTTTCTAAGTGCTTATCCACAACTACATTAACTTCATCAGTTTTCTTGTGTAGTATACAGTCATGTAAAAAAGTTAGGTCTTTTTAATATATTTAAATGGAAACCTTGCTGAAAAAAAACAATAAATAAACACCTTAAAAAAAGACCAGGACTTCTGGAACAGTGTGCTTTGAACAGATTAATCCAAATTTGAATTATTTGGAAACAGTAACAATAATTTTTGGTGCAATCCAAACAGCACTTGGAAGCCATGAATGGTGTTTGATTTAATTTGATTTATGTGACATTGCAGCTGCATGGGATGGATCATCACAGGACACCATTAGGAACCTCTACACCTCCATGCAGAGACGTCTGGCATGTTGCGTTAAACCCGACGCCGTACTGAGAGACACCACTTCTGTATGAGTAGATCAATAAATATTGATCAGATCAGACTACAGTTATCATCAGTTATTGATCCTGATCACCTTCATCTTCCTTCCTAACAGAAATGCAGTCACACACTTCATACTGGGATCAGTTGTTGATCTTCAGTTAATTTCCCTGTACACAATTATTTATTAATAGATACTTTATAATGATTAACACAGAATAATAATGGATATTTTGACCATGTCACTGTACACATAGTACAGCCTTGTTTCCTGGCTCACTCCAGCTCAGTAGGGGGCAGTAATGAACTTTAAAATGGGCTGTAGACTTCCAGAAGAAGAGAGCAGTGCCAAAATCAGGAGCAGAGGTGTGGAAGGTAAGGAGCTCATAAACAAACCCAAACAAAGTGTGAGAACATCTCAGCAGATGCAGTGGGGTTTGTGAGATACAGAATACTTACTCCAGCACAGAAGCAGGATTTGTCTGGACTTGACTGAGTAGAATAAAGTCTGAGATTTAGGATAGGATAGAACTTTATTGATCCCTTTGGAGGGTTCCCTCAGGGAAATTAAGGTTCCAGCAGCAGCATCAGTACAGTCCAGAAAAGAGTAGAGAGATAATTTACTAAAGAAAAACACTATATAATATATAATACAATATAAATAATATATAATATAGAGACTATATTACAATAAGACTTTATTAGCTAATAACTAAGACAGTCTAAACTTGAATGCAGTCACTCTGTCGGTCACCTAAATGTCTTTTGTTTTGTTAAAGACGGTAAGGTAGGGGAGGTGGAGTCCTAATATTTTTTAATGTAGTTTAGTAGAATCTAGTATAACTTGCTTTTGGCCGTGTTTTCATGTTCACAAGGTTCACTCTGAAGACATTGAGTGATATTGAATTAAATGGGACCTGGTGGATACCAGCCTTGCAACTGGAATGTTGACAGTTCAATTCCCTGAACTGGCAGGGCACGACTGAAGTGCCCATTGAGTACATTCATATGAACACAGATAAAACTGAATGGTATTTATATAATATAAACAATAATAAATACAACTATAAACAATATTTTTTAGTTCATTATTTTCAGCATTTATTAATGTAAATTGTTTGCATGGAGTTGTTATTGTTGTTAAGGTTGTGTTATTGATTCAGAGAACAGCAGCGCAAAGAAATAATTTTTTTAGATGGAGCACCTTGGTGACTTGTACTACTTTTAGTCCTGAAGGTGACTCATGTTGTCGTTTACATTTGTGGCATTTGGCAGATTCTCTTATCCAGAGTGACTTACAAATTGCTTCACTGTTTACTCAGTATCCTTATGTAGTTTGTAGAGGTGAGAATCCAGAGATTCCTCAAGCTTAGATGCTGCCAAATACAATTGTCAGGTTGGACCTTAATACCAACAAGATTCAGTATAATTATAAGGCTTTAATGTGTTAAATGCTCTTCAGAGATGGTCTTCAGTCAGTATTTGAAGAAAGTTCAGCTGATCGGACACCCAGAGGAAGTTTGTTCCCCACTTTGGTTCCAGGATAGAAAAGAGCCCGGATGCTTATCTTCCTACATCTTGAGGGACGGTGGGACAAGCCATGTTGTACTTGACCTCATCCCTGGGCACCGTGTTCTAGATGATGTGTGTATATATATATAGTGGCTCGATGTGGAACACAAAAGCTGCTATGTGAAGATTAGGTTTCATAGGATGTTTACATCACATCTTGTTTTGTGAGCTTATTCAGTGGTTGCAGAGCAGATCCCTGATTCCTGTCTGACCAGAGTTTTCCATTATCTGAAGACACAGTGTTAATCTGTTGATCAGATAACTGACTTGCATGTAACCACTCACAGTGTATCACTTCTCTCTTAATTAAAAAAATGTAAACTGTCATATATTGTGTTTTTATTAAACAAAGATAAATGTTTCAACCCTTTTTTGATGCTTCATGAAATCAGAAATCCGGTTTCACAAATCATTTAAGCTTTATTAAGAAAGCATGTACAATACAGAAACTTGTGATAAGTAATTTATTTTAGTAGTAGGGCTCCTTTTCTGTGAATTACTACACCAGTGCTGCATGGCATGGAGACAATACGTTTGTGGCCCTGTTGAGATATTACTGAAGTCCAGGTTGCTTTGATAGTGGCCTTCAGCTCATCTGGATTGCTGTATCAAGTGTTTCTCATCTTCCTCTTGATAAAACCCCATCGATACTCATTAATTCCAGTGAGTGAGCTGGCCAGTCAAACTATTTCAGCAAACTATTTGGTAGCAGTTTTGCCACTGGTGAGCAGGTGCTGAGTCCTGCTGGAGAAGGATATTAGAAGCTCCATTAAGATTATCAGGAGATGGAAACATGAAGTGCTATGAAATCGCCTGGTAGACTTTGCTGTGTTGACTCTTGACAAAACATAGTGGACCAGTGCCAGCAAATGACACTGGACATCAGACACCTTAGACTCTAGGACTCCTGATTTCCAAATTAAATGCAAAAAAGTCTATAAATATATCAGTGTTTTTTATGGTAAATTAGTTCTTTTAAAGACCACATTTTGCAGCATAGTAGTGTTTCCTTCTCACCACTAGAGGGAGCAGACATGCGACAGATCATTAAACATTAACAAAACATCCTAATATACACAGGGAGAATGAAAGATGCTGAGTGAGCTGTTATGCAAATGGAAGCACAATATGGCATTCACAGTAAATAAATCTAAAAACAACCCTGAAGGAACAAAAAGGCTCGGGGCTACCTCCCTGAAATTAGTTTTTTTACAGGTGGGGTGTCTGTGTGTGCAATTTCCTTTGCAAAATAATATTGACTGAGAAGAATGGGGCTCAGACACTTCTGGTGTAAAATATAACCCCATCATGTTTCCAGTAAATTTTGCTTTTGGTCTTTTTCAGAGTCTATAGACTTTGACTACATTTGTACAGATATTTCTCACGATTCATCAATGTTTTTTTATCCCAGGTGTTTTTTTAGATGGGAAATCTCATCAAAGTCATTTTGAGGTAATATTTTAATTAACATTGTATGAACCTACAAGACTTTTTGCCAACTATCCCTTCCCCTCCACCTCTTTCCATTAACCCTGCTTATGCGATTAGTCACCTTTGCAAACATTGGTGCAAACATAGGTTACTTGTATGCAGACATTATTCATCTTCCTCCATAAACCAGACCTTTATCTCTTCTAGGGAATAATGAAGAAATGAGTGATGCAAGCCAGCTTCTAGTCCCAACGTTTCCAAACAGTTTGAGTTGACCTCCACAAGCATGCCTAAAAGCCGTCACCGACGTAAGCAGAACAAATCCAGCAAACTGAAAAATTACCACTGTTCGGTTTGTGGAAAGAGTTTTGCGATTCAGAGTCAACTCACAATACACCTGCGTTATCATACAGGAGAGAAGCCGTTTCAGTGCTCAGAGTGTGGGAAGAGTTTTGTTGTCCTGGGGCATCTTAAACGACACCAGCGTATTCACACTGGAGAGAAACCGTATCAATGCACAGAGTGTGGGAAGAGATTTAATTTACAGAGTACTCTCCAATCACATCAGCGCATTCACACAGAGGAAAAGCCGTATGCCTGCTCGGAGTGTGGGAAAACATTTAGGGAGGGTGGTTCCCTCAAGAGGCACCAACGCATTCACACTGGAGAAAAACCGTATCACTGCTCTGACTGTGGTAAAAGGTTTAACCAGCTGGGAACTCTCCAGGCACACCAGCGCATTCACACCGGAGTGAAACCATATCAGTGTTCACAGTGTGGAAAGGGTTTTACTCAGCATAGTAATCTCCAAGTGCACATGCATATTCACACAGGAGAACGGCCCTTTGAGTGCTTAGACTGTGGGAAACACTTCGCTCTACAGAATAATCTTTTACTCCACCAGCGCACTCACACTGGAGAGATGCCATATTACTGTTCAGACTGTGGGAAGAACTTCCGACATTCATACTCTTTAAAGAGACACCGATGTATTAACACAGAGGAGGAATCATGAAAACTGTTGTGCCACATTTCAAAATCAGTGGCTACTAGTTGGAGTTTTAATAAAGTAAGCATTTAATGCAACACAGCCTTTTATAGTCTGAGGACACCTTTCTGAAATGTTTCTAGAAATGTCTAGATCTGGAATATCTATACCTAGAAATGTGCCTGAATATGGACGCTCCTAGAGTGATCTATGCAGCCAAACCTCCGTTACTTCAGTCAGTTGTTTTCAGTGACCCTGTTCTGTTGGCAGCCATACTTGCACATGCAATAACAGTGCCTCTACCTTGTTTGACAGGTGATGGTGTTATACGTTGGATTGTAAGCCTTTATTCTTGCTCCAGACTCATTTTCCCATTACACTGGAAAAATTAATCTGGGTTTAATCTGTCCAGAAAATCTTGTTCAGCTTTAAAGATGTTACTGTTAGTTAGTCATTCCTCTGTATTTTGTCTCAGGAGTGTTCTTGACTTGACTACACTCCTAAAAATAATTGGAGTGATGCAATAAAATATCCAATGTTGCTTCCATAAAGAAACATGTATGTAATATGTTCTTCAAGTTCATGGCTCTCTGTTACAAACATGGTTGTTTATGGAGCTAAAAGCTTTTTGTTTTTCATTGTGCACCATTTATGGTATCTATTTAGGCACTTTATTTTTCAGAATGTAGCTGTGAATGTGCTATTTTTTCACTCCAAGAGTGGAACCTTACAACTGAATGTTTGGGGTAATATTGTGTAAAACAAGTTATATATATATATATATATATATATATATATATATATATATATATATATATATATATATATATAATAATATATACATATATACATTTCACACACACACACACATTACATATATATATATATATATATATATATATATATATATATATATATATATATATGTATGTATATGTATATATATATATGTATATGTTTTCTTTGAAGTGATGTATTTCATTTCCTTTCATGTCAGTCAATAATAAATACTTGCATTTGTCTAAATTTTTCAAGAAATGCGTTTAGATTGTAATAAACATAGGCTGCTTCCAATTTTCACGCTGACTCAAATGTTATTCAACCTGACTTAATCCAGTTCGATCAGGTCTGCAGTCTCATCTTTCAAAAAAATAGTTATAGAATAGAATAGAAATCAACCAATTTGTATTATGAGTCTCATTTGTCTCAAAGAGGATGACCTACTAAAATCCACAGCACTAGGCACCATAACGGCACCATGGCTTCAGTGCCATCACTAGTCATTTCGACAGATACTAACATCGATCAGCGCTGGGCCTCACTGTGTTTAAATGCAGACTGAAGACCCATCTGATTCTGGAGTATTTAACTCCATAAAGATATTTGTGTTCAACAGGATCTAAGCGTGAGGAATATCTAGGTTCTAACCTTGTCTACTTGCGAAGGATATTTTCTGAGTGAACAGTGTGTTAATTTTTGTAAGTCGTCTGATATGGGTGTCTGCTGTGCCATAAATGTAATGTAAGATCCCATCAACCCCTGGATTGAAAAAATGTTTGGGTGGTATTTGACATCACCCCACAAGATCATCAAAAGCTGGGTAGAAGAGCCCAATGTTTTAATTTAGATGATTAACCCTTGAGACAACCTTTCTTTTCACTGAGGGTGAACATTTACAGCCTAAAGAGATTGAAAACTAATACGAATGAGATTTAATGAGGATACATTAAAGGAAAAAGATTGACCACTGATGAAGGACCAGAGATCATTAACACAAACTGTGCAAACAGAGAGGCTCCTGTCTCTGACTTTACATTCACAAGGTGGAGCCATACTCGCGGTAGAGGTATGATAGAGTGGACAGAGTGGACACAGGGTTTAAACACTCCAGCAGCACTGCCTGATCTGATCCACTCGTACCAGCAACACACACTAACACACCACCACCATGTCAGTGTGACTGCAGTGCTGAGAATGACCCAACACCCACATCATATCTGCTCTGTGGTGGTCCTGTGGGGTCCTGATCATTGAAGATCAGGGTGAAAGGGATTGGATTGGATTGGATTGGCTGTCCCCGGGAAGGTGGAATAAAGCAATTTTATTTATTTCCATAAATAGATGGTGGCAAACTGGATTATGAGCTAAGCCTCCAGAAAGATTGCTTAATTCATGGCTTGACCACTTATAATGTATTAGAGAATGGTAACCAATTTTATAATCCACTTATATTAGTGTGTATGAATCAGCCTGTATCTACCCTCATAGAGTCCTCGTACATGCCATTTCCTCGCAGAGTAGATATGAGATGTTTCAGATTAGATCAGTCTGAGATATCTGTGGAATGTGATACAACTAAATGCCTACTGGAGTATCCAGGACTGAGAAATCCATCTCAACACTCCTTTGCTGAGGATAGCAGGAAATTTTACCTATTATCCTGATTCATGCGGGACTAATATAAAAGCTTATTTTACGTCCCGTTTTTCCACCAATGTATACATGAGTTCGGTGGTTGCTTATAACCCACCACATTCCTGATAACCAGGCTCGAACATGGATTTTATTTTTCATATAAAAACACAGATCTTCAAATCTGACATTGAATCCAGTTTCTAGTCTTGGTTTTGCTGCTGGGAAAGAAACACTTAATATAATTGGCCATGTACTGTCCACAAACATCAGGAGATGCAACCAAGATGAATGTGCTTAGAATATAGGAAGACTCTGTATAATATATTACTCTATAGAGCCATCCTAAAACACACTAGCCGTTATGAAACAGAGCATATTGTTACAGTCAGGACATATATTACTGCCTTCAGTGAAGAGTAGAGAAACCAAGGTTGTGCTGTGTGGGGTTTAGGATGCAGGAGCTTGAAAATGCTGGCGGGAGAAACCATTGTTCTCCTGATGGTGGACTCCATGAACCTACTCCTGTTGACGATCTTCACTTGGTGATGTTAGAGGTTTTTCTTCATCATGGAAAGGATCTGCCAACATTGACCACTGTTGTCATCCATGGACGCCCTGACCTTTTTGAGTTCTGAAGCAGATCAGTGAACTTTTTTTATTCCCAGAATGAACCAAACTGCTGATTTGGCATGAAGATTGTGTCACTTCCCAAATATTTGCAACAGGTATAATTATGGCAAACACTGCATTTTGTAATTGTTTTGTTAGAAAGTACCTAGACTGCAAGTATGCAGTACACCTATGAATAATGTAGAATCTCACTACTGACATGTTTTTACTTTTACTAATTCAGTGACAGTTATTTTTCTAAGGCAGGGTGCCCTCAAAGCTAACTGTGTTAACACACTCCTGACCACTCTGCTATCAGAAAATACTGTGTAGGGATCACATTGTACACACTATACAGACAAAATCATCATCTGATTATTCATCGTTTCTTCTGAAATCAAGGGTATTAAACGAATGCTCCTCTGAAGAATCATTCTCATTGTCCAGGAAAGACCTGATTTTGGAGCATTGCTGTGACGATTTGATTGCATTCAAAGCATTAGAGAATAGATGTTGGATTATTACCACCCCACCTCATCCTCAGTTCCTCAACTCAACCCAAAAGTCCTGAATGGAGCTCCATCATTCCAGAGAACACAGTTCCACAGCTCAATGCTGGGCGGCTTTACACCCTCTAGTCCACGCCTGGCATTAGACACATTACTTCACAGGCACTAGATAAGCTTGCTTGTGTGCTTTTACACATCTTTTGTCAGAAATGGGTATTGAGTGCATTCATTAGGCTGATGTAATTTGACATATACATTTGTTAACAAAGCTTTAATCAAGCTTTAAACACATTTTTGGAACAAAATGGCATTGATTAAAGCAGAATTATGCAAGAATTGTGTTTTGATCTAAAGTCTTATGACTCACGTCAATGGCATCAACAAATCCCAAAAAAGTTGGGACAAGTTCATTTTTACCACCTGTGCATGTCCCCTCTCTTTACAACACCTAACAGATGTCTGGGGACAGAGGGAGACCAGTTTTCCAGTGTAGAAATAGGAATGTTTCTCCCATTCATGTCTAATACAGGTCCTCAAACTGTTCAGTCGCCTGGGCCTTCTTTGTCGCACCTTCCTCTTTATGATGAGCCAAATGTTCTCTACAGGTGAAAGATCTGGACTGCAGGCTGGTCATCTCAGTACCCAGATCCTTCCCCTATGTAGCCATGATGTGGTGATTGCTGCAGAATGTGGTCTGGCATTATCATGTTGAAAAATACAGGGTCTTCCTGAAAGAGACACGCCTAGGATGGGAGCATATATGTTGTTCTAGAACTGAACATAGTTCTGCATTAATGGTGTTTTTCCAGACATGCGAGCGCCTATGTCACAAGCACTATGCAACCCCATACCATCAGTGACGAGGCTTGTACAGAGCGTTGATAATATCCGTTATCTCGTCCTCCATCCTTGTTCCATAAAGAACTCTCAAATCGTACCATCTGACCACAGAACAGTCTTCCATTTTGCCACACTCCATTTAAAATGACCCCTGGCCCAGTGTAAACGTTCGAGCTGGCAACAGCGGATGGCACGGTGGATTGTGTTCACTGATGATGCTTTCTGGAAGTGGTCCTGAGCCCGTTCTGTTATTTCCTTGACATTCCTGTTTGAGGTGCAGTGACGTTTAAGGGCCCGGAGATCACAAGCATCCAGTACAGTTTTTCTCTGAATCTTTTGATGATGTTATGCACAGTTGATGATGATAACTTAAAGTCTTTGCTATTTTAATAAAACAACTATCCTGGTATTGTTGCACTATGTTTCTGGAATTTAGATCCTTCTTACCATCTTGGCTTGTGAGAGACACTTACACTCTCTGAGAGCTCTTTATACCCACACTCCACTGTGAAATTTGAATCAACATATGCTCTTTAAAATGTTAAATTTACTTCAGATTAAACTTTGATCTGTCATCTATGTACTATTACAAATAAAATCATGATATTTCATCCTCCACATCATGTGTATAAGAGACAGCTCTCTCTCTCTCTCTCTCTCTCTCTCTCTCTCTCTCTCTCTCTCTCTCTCTCTCCCCACTATTCTAACGACTCTTCCATATTCTGATTCCTTCTCCCTTCCATTGGTAACTTCTACAAGCACTTTCCTTTCATCCATCTCCTCTTCAATCAACCTTCTCTGTTCTTTCTCTCCAAGGCCTGCAAGAACAACCACACCTACCCCATGGCTGACAGAGGTTCTGCACAACAACAGAAGATAGTCGAGACTGGCTGAAAGAGGTGGAGGTGGAGAAAATCACAACAGTACTTTGTGCTTATCAGGCTCTCCTTTCTTGATTTTCAGTGAACATAACTGCTGCAAAATCATCCATTTTTAAGAGGACACTGGAAGCTTCGGTGTCTGATCCATGTGAGCTCATCTCCGTCTTCTCTCCGGAACCTCCACCCACTACCCTCACCCTTAGACGATTTTGTGCTTCATCTACTGTTTCAGGACCATGCCGAGATTTAAAGATGTCTGAGCAGTTGATTGGTGTGTGTTCTTGTTTCCTAGGTGTTTTCTCCATCTGTAAAACCTCCTGTTCTTCATTCATCCCTCCACTTTCTCCCTCTATGATATAAAGCTGAGTGACAATCTTGTTTAGGAGAGTTTTATTCTCTTGTTTTTTCATTCCCTCAAATAAGCTCTCATATGTGCTCTTCATACTGGTTTTGTGTCTCTTGAGGACAAATTCCACTGGTTGCTCATAATCATTCTGTATGTCTGTAGATTCCAGTGTGTATGTTTGTGGTACTACATTTGTACAGTTTTGCCTAGAGGGAACCAAACACAATGTTAAAACATTACTTGATTAACTGGTTAACAGGTACAATGATTGAGGTGAAAATGAGAAATTCACAATGCCTGTAAAGTGTTGTAGATATACAGTCTATTAAACCTTGTCCTGGGCCGATGACAAACAATACTTTCTTTCCTTTCCATCATACATTCACAGAATCTTACTCACTTTGGTTCTGAGGGCATGGGTCCACTTCTGAAATTAGGATGCATAGACAGGGACTGTTCACTTGTCATAGACACACAGCTGGGCTCTGAAGGTTCCATTAATTTTACCCCGAGTGAAAGTTCATCATCATATCTGTAAAGTAATGTTTGTTTACTTAACATTATCCCAAGCAAGCGACAGATACGTTTTAATCATAGTTTTATTATACATTTTAAAATCATATTTTAATGGAATCTTACTCACATTGGTTCTGAGGACATGGGTCCACTTCTGAAATCAGGACGTATAAGCTTTTCACTTGTCATAGATACACAGCTGGGCTCTTTTACCCTTAGTGACAGTTCATCATCATATCTGTAAAGTGTTGATTGTTTACTAAACATTATCCTAAGAACACAACAATTTTTATCATACTTTTATTCTACTTTTTATCATATATTAATGGACTCTTACTCACTTTGGGTCAGAGGTCCTACCTCCATTGCTGGAGTTCTGATGCTCCATTGATCTGGACTGTTATCCAGCCTGATAACTGTCAAATAAGACAAACCTGTCAGATCTTTGTGGGCTGTATACGACATTAACTGGTCTTGATTTGGGATAATTTATGTAATTTTCTAGAATGTTGTTGATGTTAATTACAAAAAACAGTTAAAGTGATTAAAGTTCATGGTCTGCAAGATGAGATTCAGTACATGAGTAATATGAGAATGAAATGTGAATGTATTGATGTCCTAGAAAAGCATATGGCAAACAAAACAAGACCACATAAGGACAGAAAATGAACATAGTGGAAACAAGACAGAAGCATGACACACATGACACCATGGAATGCATTTGGGAGAAGATAACTCCTCTGCTGATCCAATGTGATATAAAACAAGGTCCAGGTTAAAAACTATTACAACAGGTTCTACCTGCTAAACAAGGAAAAAGAACAGCAGAGTCAAAGGCCTTGTTGTAGAGAGTTCAGATTGTTACTATGTACAGTCCAGTGTGACTTGCATAAATTACATGTAGGACTGTCGAAGCGAAAGGGAGAACATTTGCTGAGTTGCTGTTTACAAATAATTAGCAAACGAGGAAGGCAGCCAATTGAAGTGCACCAAGAACTTTTATTGAGAGCGCCAACACGAAATTCTTAGTAACCTCACTGTGCTAACATAAACACCAACCAGCCACAAGACAGGATGCTTAATGCAACCATGCAAGTCCTAAACTGGCAGCTAAAGTCTTAAAGAGCGAGTAGAGAACAGAAAGCAGCTACAGTATCAACTGGAAGGACAATT
This sequence comes from Acestrorhynchus altus, assembly GCA_034509495.1. Classification (NCBI taxonomy): domain Eukaryota; kingdom Metazoa; phylum Chordata; class Actinopteri; order Characiformes; family Acestrorhynchidae; genus Acestrorhynchus; species Acestrorhynchus altus. The sequence continues at coordinate 826,688 of CM067524.1, forward strand.
AACAATATTTTTATTTCTACTCCCTACATTTCACAAGAAAAAGTGATACTTTTTTACCTATTTTCAAAAAAAGCCTTTTCCTTACTTTTTTGAATCAAACCATTTTTAAACTCCTGTACATTCTTCAGCACCCACATCTTAAGTTAATTTCATACTATTTCTTTTGAGATTTGGTGCCAACTGTTTGAGTGAGTTGTCTTAGACCACATCCTAAACACTTTCTGCTGCATCACAACAACCAAATGTGGTCCTGTAGCCCAGATTACTGTAGATATATGTCCAGTCTGATGTACAGTAAAATTCTCAGAGGTGAATATCAAAGGCATAGGCTGTTCTCTCAGACTCTTCTAAGGAATATACAGTTAGCTAACTATGTTTAATATTGATTAATATTAATTATTTAAGGATTAAGGATTATCTTATCTTGTTCATATTGCCAGTCAATTTCATCAGTTCAATCCTGTTAAGTAGAAATACAGGGGGTTTAAGGGGTCTGAGAAATGAGTTAATGACAGATAGCTTGATAAAGTTAGCTTGATACTGGATATTCAGCTGTCTCTCACTCCTTCTTTCGATCACAATACCTAAAAATAACTGACATTACATGTCATAAATCATGGTGTAACAGAGAATAAATTACAATCATTTAGTTAAAATTCCAGATTGTTTCATTTAGCAGAGCACATTAAATAAAAAACAAAAACATAAAATAATGAAAGAGGTTGGTAGCCTGTTGTTGTAAACAAAAAATACTTCAAACCCAGTGAAGAACAAAGATGAAGTGTAAATTAAGAGCTGACAGGTTTAAGGCACTGATGTTTGTAGCATATTATGTACATTCTTAAGATGAATATTGTGAATTTGTATAGCAAATCAATTGCTAATGTGATATAAAGCTAAATGCAGACCAACAGAAGGACACTGACCTTAATACATAATACAACACTTAGTTTGGTAAAATATGCATTGTTTGAATGTTAATGAATGTTATTAATGAAATAAAAAAAAAAACTACTGTGACACACCAATGTCACAATGACACACCAAGTCATCTGATATCTGATAAACACACTATAACATATTGTTTGGTAAAATATGCATTTACTGCATTCGTTCAGTTAGATCAACTGTATCGTTACCACCAAAAAAACAAACAAACTACAAATATCTGAAAAATATTCAGTTAAATGTGGGGTAATATGTCAGAAGAATACAAAAAAACAGTGTATAATTAAAATAAATGGTGCCTATTGTAGGTTGTTGACACCTAAATATGAAGAAATAAAGCTGACAGTCTCATTTACTGTATTTAGCTTTTGGCCTCAAACTCAATTTATCATCATCTTTTGATTTCAAACATGAATGTCAATCATTGTAAAGCTAAAACATGGTAAATGTTTTAAAACATGGTAGCTTTGTGTTACAGTCTTTACAGTGTTTCTCTGCCATTAGACCTGTTCAATGAAGCATACGTCAGGTGTTTTTGCCATGCATGTACCCACCAGACATTCTGTAACTGACATTTTCACATAAGAATTATTCATTCTTTCACACACACACACACCCACACACACACGCACACACCCACACACACACACACACACACACACACAGACACTTCCCTGCATCAATATACCTATTCTGCATTTTCATTATTAATAAACGTACTGTGTGAAATCCAAAAGGCTGAAGTGCATCTCTGATTGTGTCGGGTTACATTTCCTGCTCAACGGAAATGGTTTCAGTTTGTGGTTTCCTCTAAACAGCGTAACTCATAGATCATTCTTAAAACATGATCATAATCAGATTATTTTCCAGTGTATATTCTGGAAAGACTAGTGCATCTCAGAAAATGTGAATGTTGTGAAAAAGTTTTTTTTTCTTCATAAATTTAATAAAAGGTTAAAATGTCACATGTTATATTCCTTACATCAAAAGTCATATATTTCAATCTTAGAGATTAGTTTAGATTAGATTAGATACAATTTTATTGATCTCTCACTGAACAGGCTCCTCTTGTGGCTGATGACAGTGTGCAGAGGGTGACCGCATCGTCCATAATGTCCAGTAGTTTCTTCAGAGTCCTTTTTTCTGCCACCGACACCAGAGAGTCTAGCTTTGTGCCAACCACAGAGCCAGCCCGCCTGATCAGTTTGTCCAGCCTGTGTGTGTCCTTCTTGGATATGCTGCCCCCGCCCCCCAGCACACCACAGTGTAGAACAGGACCACGGTGACACTGGCGACCACGGACTGACAAAACATTCACAGGAGATTCCTGGAGATGTTGAAGGACCGTAGCCTCCTCAGAAAGTACAGCCTGCTCTGTCCCTTTCTGTGGTCCATGTTACATGACCAGTCCAACTTGCACACCGATCATGTTTAAGCAACTACAGAATACCTGGGCCACATCCAATCGGCTATCTGCAGTGGTGATTTGCAGTGGAACCTTTAAAATGTGCAGATTAAATTGCATGTGGCTTTACATAACAAATATTGTCACAAAGCATCCATCTGCATTTTTTTTGTTATCTTTTGTTCATGTTAATATTTATTTTTGCTCCAAGGACAGTTCCAACCCAGTGTAAATATTGAAATAAGATCTCTATACACAGAATCACGTATTGTTTCACATAAGGTTCTATGTATCTGCAGTTCATGGCAGATGTGTGGTCTCCTCCGCGACACCTTCAGTGAATTAATATAAGCCTGTTTGTTTACACTCAGCCTGCTTTCAGCTGATTTGTCAATAAGTTGGGTCTTGAAAACAGTTAATTATTTTCTTTTCTAGAGGTGTAGGTTAGTTACATAGAACTGATTAACCATGCTCAAATACATTTTTCATTTTTAACCAAATATAAAGTGTTGTATCTCTATATAAATTTATTTTATTTATTTTATTTTATTTTTGAAAGGGGGTAAAGCTTTGATGTGGTTGCTATGGTAACGTGGCCGTTCTTCAACTGGCCAACCTGGCGGTGGTTTAACTGAATGCAGGTGGGCTTCCAAACTACAGTTCCAGTGTTTGACCCCCTACAGTCCAGTGGGGGCGCTATGTCGAATAAAGAGGTTCTCCAACGACTCTAGATCTTTGCAGAAGAAGATCCCAGTCCGCAGTGTTATGGTAGAGAAGCAGGAGCTGAAGGTGATGAGCTGTTTACACACCAAAAACAAAAGTGGAAAATGTAGAAGGTAGAACCCTGCTGACAAAATCAGCTCAAACTGGTGGACCAGCTTAGCTCTTGACAATCACAAGGTATGTTTTCATTTGAGTAAGATGGTTTAGCAGGTCTACAAACATCAGCAGCCTGACCACACTAGAAAACCAGTATATCTAAGAATGACCAAGCTGGTGCACCAGTATGACCACCAGGACCAAACTGGTCCACCAGATTGACCAAATTAAATCCTATCACACTGTGCTGGTCAATCTGGTGGACCAATTTGGTCCTGGTGGTCATACTGCTAATACTGGTCCACCAGCTTGGTCATGCTGGTTTTCTACTGTGCAGGTGTAGAATTGGTTCACAGGCTACTTCACCTGCACAGGGAAGTTTTTCACCTGGACAACCAGCTTTTCAACCACCTTGACCATCAAAAACCCGCAAAGACCATCTGGAACTGGTCCAGTTGAAGCTGGTCTTGAGCTGGATTTTACAATAGGGAAGGTAGAAGGTCTGAATTGAGCTCATCAGTGTGTGTTTGAGGGTGTAAATGGGAGGTGTTGTTCTTGTTCTGATGGAGATCTTTCTGGGCCTGGTGTGGTTCTGTTCTGGAGCTGTGCAGGAACAGAGGTTCAGAGGTGTGCAGGAACTCTCCATTTCCTCACAGTCATGTTCTTCAGGAAACTCTCACTTTGTTCTTTCCTGACTGTTTCCAGATGTTCATACTTTCACTTCTGCTCCAGTCTATTATTTAGCTCCTGATTCCTTCTCTGGCTTTGGTTGACTGCTTTACTGTAGAACAGGCTAATCAAGCTGCTCAAGCTGGTTAAGTTGGTTAAGTTACAGAAAACGTTTCTGTAGGCCCAGGAGCTTCAGCAGTTTCCTGATGTTTCTTAAATATTTCACACCGACATAGTTACCTAGTTTTGTGCTGCACAAATTGTTCTTCATTGCCAAGTTGCCAAGTTAGTTAGGACTTTGCGTCTAGGGACAACTTGGGTTTGTGGGCTGGCCGGTCACCAGGCATTTGTCTGCAGGCACTACCCGCAGGCCTGGCCCCAAGATAGGCCTGGTAACCCTCATCCTAGCTGGTTACTTTTGTGTCACTAACACTTGATATCATTATTAGCAAATGTTATTTGTAGATCTTTTATTGCACTTGACATTAAATGTTTTTTCTTTCTTTTTTTCAGGAAAGATTCTTCTCCTGTTTCAAACTTTTTTTCCCTTCTTACCTACTTTACTATGAAGTTCTAATTAACTTTTAAAAGCACATCAAGAAATATCACCAAAGTAATAGATGACACAAGTTTGGGGGAGATGGAATGTGAAAATATGGTCTCCCTAAACTCCAGTATTCAGAAAATATCCTCTGCTATGAATGCCAACAATTGTAATGGTGGAGAACACAACATTACAGGCAAAGAAAAAATTCACTGTTGTTCAGAGTGCAGCAAGTGTTTTACTAGACAGAGTAGTCTCCTAGAACACCAGCGCATTCACACAGGAGTGAAACCATATCACTGCTCAGACTGTGGGAGGAGTTTCACTCAACAAGGCAATCTCTATAAACACCAACGTATTCACACAGGAGAGAAACCATACAACTGCGCAGACTGTGGGAAGAGCTTTATTCAACAAAGTACTCTCCAAGCACACCAGCGCATTCACACTGGTGTGAAACCTTACCACTGCTCCGAGTGTGGAAAGAGGTTTACACTACAGAGTAGTTTCCAAGCACACAAGCGCATTCACACTGGAGAGAAACCATATCACTGTCCAGAGTGTGGAAAAAGTTTTACTCAACTGGGTAACCTCCAAAAACACCAGCGTGTTCACACAGGAGAGAAACCGTTTTGCTGCTCAGACTGTGGAAAGAGTTTTACTCAACAGAGTACACTCCAAATACACCGGCGCATTCACACTGGAGAAAAACCGTATCAGTGCACAGAGTGTGGGAAGAGTTTTATTGAACAGAGTACTCTTCAAAAACACCAACGCATTCACACAGGAGAGAAACCGTATCAATGCTTAGAGTGTGGGAAGAGTTTTATTCAACAGAGTTCTCTTCAAATACATCAACGTATTCACACAGGAGAAAAACCATATCATTGCTCAGAGTGTGGGAAAAGTTTTACTACGCAGAGTAATCTCCAAATACATCAGCGCATTCACACAGGAGAAAAACCTTATTACTGCTCAGAGTGTGGGAAAAATTTCAGACATTCACATTTAAAAACGCACAAATGTATTAAAAGGGATGTGGCTGCACAGTAGTGAAGTAGGTAACAGCATTTGCTTCCTGTGGATTCAAAGTCTCTGGGAATCCAGGTCTCTGAGATCCAAGAACCGATTCAGAATCACAAGACCATTAATAAAAAAAAATGGCAGAGACCCACATAGACACTGAATCCATTGGCCTTCATTCCCTAAAAGACCACCTGACCAGTGCTCCTTGTGTTTTAAGACAAGTCAAATGAATTAAAGCAGAATGTCTTTTGTTGGAATGCTGTAGCCACACCAGTCATGTTGGTATGTGATACCCTGCAATTCATCTCATGGGCAGAATTGATAATGGGCACTTAAACTTTACATGGCCTGGCAGGATTGGATCCTGCTTCACCATCTTCAGATCTCTCTGCAGCTGAAGCATATCTTAGGATACTTAAAGTGAAGAGTTCTCTCTGGTCTTTCAAAAAAAGTCAATTTGCCTCCATTGTATTTAGAACTCCAACCTGTGTGACATCTCGGGCCCTCAGCTCCTTATGACCCACCTCCTTATTACAGATGCGGATGCTTGCCTGCTCCATGCTGGGCCTCCACACATGCAGAGCTGTGATTCCGGTACTTGATCATTCAAAAAAGCTTGTTCGGTGTCCAAGATGGAGAAAGCAACCTTATGTTCCTCTCATGACTTTTTTACCACTCGCATGGCTACAGTCCTTCTGACATGACATTGAATATAGCAGCAGCTGACTCTGATACACAGATTATGGGACTCATCATTTCCATTAGTGTTTTAAACAGCAGATCTACTTACCAAGAGGAGATAACATTTTCTCCAAAATTGACAGGGGGGGAGCAACTCGCCAACAATCTAACCCAAGATGGGTTATTATGATCATGTACCTACAGCTGCCACATGCTGCTTGGAAGAGAGATCAAGTTGAATATTAGTTTGGATGAATGAGCATAACAGGTTAACCCAAGTCGAGGTGAAGGAGAAGATTTTCTTCTGTTTACTGGCCCACATCGCCCAGCTGCCAGCCGTCCTGGACATGGATCAGAGGTCTCAAGACAGGGAATAATTAGATGTAACAATAGGTAGGGTATTTATGGGCACCTGTGGAGAATTCCCCATTAATATGTGCACTTAATTAAGAATCATTAGGTGGTAATTTAATTAGGTTCTATACAGCCATGGGGTTCTTAAGTGCACCCTTGTTCGTGGTCTTAGACCAAGAGGGTTCAGTCCATGTGTTCATGGAGAGGTCTGTGTCAACATTTATACCTTAATTTTATAATGTGGTCTTAACTATAGCATTATAGATGGTGTTTAAGTGCTAGTGGCAGTGGTAATTCTACATTATTCCCAAGGTTTGCGTTCATGCAATATGTGTAGAATGCTTATATTAAACTGTGGTTTGGTTGAACTTTATATACTGAGATGATTTATTATCATTATAAAGATATTTATAGTGTGTTGTATTTTTTTATTTCAGAAAACAATGCTTCTGTAACTCTGTGTGCTTCATGTTCTGTTATTTATTACAAAGAGGTCCAAGCTGCATTCTCTGCCTCAGTGTCCATTTTCTTACGGGTTTTCCGCTGTGAATGAGGAAATCCAGTTCAGGCTATTTTATCCAACGTTTAACATTGCCAATGAAATGCAAAGTGCATAAACATCTCTTAAAATAAGTTGATTTCAAGTCAAGTACAAGATGGCACCAATGTACTATTATTATACAGCCATAATCAAAGTTATTAATCAGTTATTTAGTTGTTCTTATTGGTTAATTAAAAGTGTAGATTTTACTAATATGTTTTGCTTGTAACACTATATTATGTATGGAAGCAATGTTGTAACTTTATTGTAGATAGATTTGGAATCTTGAAATATATAGGTTATGAAGGTCAACAACACCTAAAACTGTTATGCATAACAATTATGCATTCAACAAGCCAGCCAGCAAATGTCCTGAGTCCCCTGCAGCCTCCATATCTGACACATGGCTACCAGAGTAATGGAAGATGCCATAACTATAATGTTGCATGCTTCATCCTAAAGTGAAACTAAAAGAACAGTGTAGAGAGTTCGATTGAACAAGAGCTATGTATGTGTAGTATGTATATCTAGATGAATTGTGTTATACTGCTGGTCACTATTGTTGCCGCCAGTTGACTCATTGTATGATGACATTACACTTTAGTACTCTAGGTCAATTTTGCTGGATACTTGTTTATTTAACTTCCCTTTATTTGGCCAAAAAATAGAAAAGTATTTATTGGAGAGAGTCACATATCCCTGGTATTTTCAGAAGATCCTTGGCTAATCAAATATCATTTTAAATATTTGTATGAATTTGATCTTGTTTTGATCTAAAAATGATTTAAATTATATTATTTTGTTTTTGCTTGAAACAGCTAAAACAGTTTACATCTCAGATACTGATCATCCAGAGTGTTTTTGAGCTGAAAATGTAGGGTTTTTTGTTTGTTTGTTTTTTGTTTTTTTTTATATATATAATGACTTGACAATGATATTCGTAAGTTCTTCAGAATACTTGACAATAGTCAATAGAAAAACTGGATGTCCTTATTATTTTTATTATTTATGTACAATGATCAGCCATAATATGACTTTGTTTCTACATTCACTGTCCTTTTCATCAGCTCCTCTTTCCGTACAGGAGCACTTTGTAGCTCTATAATTACAGACTGTTAATGATTTTTTTACTCTATTCATAATGTAATTCATATTTTTCTCTGCATACTTTATTCTCCTCCTTTCACCCTGATCTTCAATGATCAGGACCATGGGGTTCTCGTGGGTGAAACAGCTATGAGTTGCAGGCGGGTATGGGCTTTGAGTGGATTTGTGGGCCCCATCATAACACAGCACAACCTGCTGCTTGTACAGTGTCCATCACAGATCAGGCCCATGTTTAAACACTCCGGTTGCATCAATGACCCTGGTGGACATACATATGTGGGGCCTAAATTGAACCCAAGGACAAAGCTTTCTGGTTCCCAGTTGGGCTACCAGATGGACATGTTATTGGGGTATGTCTTAATAGTTATTTTAGAATATGTTTATAAAATTGCTGCTTATCATTATTATCACTAGCTCTGGTTGTTTTCATGGTTTATAATCTGTCTGCTTGTTGCCCTGGTAACACAGGCGCCTTCTCAGCTTGGCCAATCAGCTGATTGTTCTTATAGCCTTCTAGCCAATTGTAGCAGAGGAGAAGGGGTCTATGAGGTGCTAGGGGGCGCTAGGTGTGTTTGGGTTCCCCAAAGACATTAGATCTTTGCAGAAGAAGCTTCCAGTCCTCAGTGATTCTGTAGAGGAGTAGGAGCTGCACTGCTGAAGGTAAATAAGGGACAAGGTAGGAAATGAGCTCATCAGTGTGTGTTGGAGGGTGTCAATGAGAGGTGTTGTTCTTGTATCGTCACTGCTGTAGGACAGTAGTTCTGACGGAGATCACTCTGGGCCTGGTGTGGTTCTGTTCTGGAGCTGTGATCAGAGGTGTGCAGTAACTCTCCATTTCCTCACAGCCATGTTCTTCAGGAAACACTCACTTTGTTCTTTCCTGACTGTTTGCAGATGTTCATACATTCACTTCTGTTCCAGTCTATCAGTGAGAACAGGACTTAATAGGGAGGGTTCAGTTCCACTAGATAGTTAACTGTAGCTGCAGCATTGGTGCATTTTGTGGATTTAAATATAAATTACACACCAGTGATTATTGATTTTTGACAAATTGATTATTGTTTTCTATCATAATTTAATTTGAAAGTTTTTACTTCTTTTTCTTTTGGCTATAAGCCATCCTGATCAGCAGTTTGGTATAGAAACTTGTATTTTCCCATGGACTGAGTTTGCAAAGGGTATGAATACTTTTTGGACATGCCGCTTTTTGTTCAAATGTAAATAAAAGCTTTATTTATTTATTTATTTATTAAGTAAGTAAGTAAGTAAGTACATTATCTTATTATCTTCAGGGAGATGTCTGTCTCATTTCCAGTCCAAAAAATATTGGTTAAATAACAGTAACTTTAAAATTTGCCAGGGGTATGAATAATTATTGGCTTTACTGTCTATTTGATATATTTTTGCTTTCATCATACTATTCATGACATTTTTGTCTGATTTGATAAGTGATTTAAAATGTGTTTTGAAATGGTAATTTGACCTTCAGTGTGTATTTTGCTCTTTCTCCATTAAAAAAGATAGAAGCTTGGTTTTACGTGGCTAAAAATTACTGCCTGGCAGATTTGCTGGGTTGAAAGCTTATTGATCAGACTTTCTTATTATGATGTTGGCCTCCATCACTAACAGCACTAAAGATATGTGTACAGGAAAATCCAGGATGAAATCCAGTCTATCCGTTTACGTTCATGTCAAATGCCCACAAGTTTCATAACTTTCCAATCTAGGACAACATACAGTATGAAAGTGATTCAAATCTGATTTGACAAGATTGTGTTTGAGATGTTCACACAGTCCTAACAAAATCAAACTGGTGTCATATTAAGGCAAAAATCAAATTTGAGTCATTTCAGCTTGGAAATGTAATTATAGACATTATGCTGCCTAGACAGAGCATCACACAATTGTACACCAGTGTTTAAAAGAACTGCAAATATTGAATGATTTTTAGGCTTTGTGTTTCTCTTTCAGGAAGGGGGGAACCACAAAACACATGAAAGACCACCATAAGGATTTTTCCACTGCTGAAATTGGAGGTTAAAATTTGGGATATGGAATCCATAAACTCCATAACTCAGGAGAAGTCCTCTTCTACTTGCCACAAGACTGCATCTGTAAGACATAAACAAAAAAATACAGACAAAGACAGATCTTTCAAGTGTTTACAGTGTGGAAAATGTTTTACTCAACACCGTAACCTGAAAGTACACCAACGTGTTCACACAGGAGAGAAACCGTATCAGTGCTCAAAGTGTGGGAAGAGTTTCACCCAGCAGTGTGGTCTTCAGGCACACCAGCGCATTCACACAGGAGAAAAACCATATCAGTGCTCAGACTGTGGAAGGAGCTTTACTATGCGGAGTTCTCTCCAACAACACCAGCGCATTCACACAGGAGAAAAACCACATCACTGCTCAGAGTGTGGGAAGAGTTTCACTGCCTTGAAAACTCTCCAAACACACCGGCGCATTCACACAGGAGAGAAACCGTATCAGTGCTCACAGTGTGGGAACAATTTCACTACAATGGTTGTTCTCCAAAAACACCAGCGCATTCACACTGGAGAGAAACCATATTACTGTTCTGAATGTGGAAAGAATTTCACTACACTGCTTGGTCTCCAAACACACCAGCACATTCACACTGGAGAGAAACCGTATTATTGTTCCGAGTGTGGGAAAAGTTTCAGAGCCAGAAGTGACTTCAGAAAACACCAGCATGTTCATACAGGAGAGAAACCGCATTGCTGCTCAGACTGTGGGAAGAGTTTTACTCAACTGAGTAATCTCAAAGCACACCAGCGCATTCACACAGGAGAGAAGCCTTATGGCTGTTTAGAGTGTGGGAAGAGTTTTAATCAACTGGCTGGTCTCCAGTCACACCAGCGCACTCACACAGGAGAGAAACCATATCACTGCTCAGAGTGTGGGAAGAGTTTTTCTGTACAGAGTAATCTTCAGAAACACCAGCGCATTCACAAAGGAGAGGATGTGCATTAGGGTGGGAACCTTCACAAATTGAATTTACAGTGCAAAAGTGTTCATATCCATTGATATTCCCCTCTTTTTCTTCATATTACACCCAGTTTTAAGTTTTAGAGCAACAGAACGTAACAAGAAACAGAAACTAAAAGAAAATGACAATTTACATTTTTTTATATAAGTAAAAATCTTGTTTTTCAATGTGATTTAGGTCTGGAATTTGACTGGGTCATTGTAACACATTTGTACCATCCTGTGACCTGTTGTTCAATCACATTGTATTAATGTGATTTGTTTTCATAAATTACCTGTGAAAGTAATGTTTGATCTTACTTTAAATGCAGTTTCATGCTTGAAACGAAGTTGATTTGCATGGTCATATAATGTACAGAATACATAAACTTTAATATTTAAAAAGCTGACCAAGAGAGATGATATGGGAATACTATTCACACAAAACGTCTTTGGGTTATCAGATGTGACAACAAAATGAACAATACTATACTTTTTGTTTAAGTTAAACACAAGGTCAAATCTATAAACTGCATGACCTGAGGGTTTCTCCTTGTGTTGTAGACTGAATGGCATCTCAACCCAGTTCATCTTCAGAATTGAGGACTTCAGCTTTCTGGCTGATTCTACTCTTACCTCAGCTATCTGTTGGTCTTGACTGTGATTTTTATAGCAACCTCCAAAACATCTGAGGGCTTTGGTTAAACCTCTTTTTGACCCAAGGTGAAGTCAAAATGTAGAGCTTTTCCTGCTTTCTTTACAATGTGGCATGAAGGATATCCTGAGATACTGTTACTGTTCAATGTGACCAATAGGCAAATTTATTTATTTGTTTATTTAATATTTATACTATTACTTTATTTAATATTTGCTGTTTTGACAAGGATGTAGGCGAGTTTTATGAGTTTGGGCTTTTATTGTTTTATGATTAGTTATTTTGTAGTTGTGCAGTTTGTTGTTTAGGCATATGCTCACTGCTTAAGCCATATTTCCTCCAAGGTTCCTTATCACTTTCAATAAACTCATACTGGTTCATACTTCAATACGGTGTCTGGTGTTTGTCTGGTAGTGGGTCTTGGGGAGTGCACTCTCTCGTTTTCTGTTATGGGGTTACCCTAGGCTGAGTTATAACAATACACATCCTGTTTTGCTGCTATATTTTCCTATTCTTTATTAAACTTAGTTTACCCATGTGTGTATCTGTGTATATCTTTTTTCACGGATGTTCTGTGGCCATAAATTACTCCCAATAAATCCCTCAGATATGGTTTCCCTTACAGTTTTTCAGAATGGGTATCCTAGTGTAACTGGTATTACAGTGTGATTCTCCTGAGAGATGGCTAGGTGACACTTTTTAAAACTTATTTTCCAGTAGCTTCATCTCCATTGCACAGCAAAAGAGTTGGAAAAGTGATAGGAATCTCCTTTGTTGGAGTGTTGGGGTTATTGCCATTATGGTGTGGGATGTACATTGTCTGCTATGTTGCAGTGCTTGGTGACTATTTGCAGCTCTTCATGGACCATATGACCGAGATGTCTTTTGTCCATATGTGGAATTGCAGCACTTCGCTGGGGCACTAATTTCTGCCCCATGACTCTTGTCTTGACTTGAGCATATGCTATGGGATGGACATCACCTGTTCCATCTGCACAAGTCAAAACTGGGTAAATGCCCAAGATTGTGTATTGAGTCCATATAGATGAACATGGTATGAATCCCTTAGGTGGTTTGTGTTTCAGTGACTTAGGGAGGGGACCCACACCATAGCAGTCCACCACCAGGATGTTTTACGGTTTCTTTTGGTGGAGTTTGAATATATGGATGTTTCTTTTATTTACACTTTGGGGAAAAGATTAAATCTATTGTAGATTTCTTCTCACCTCCATCCAAGAGCCTGTTATTTTTCGAGAACAGTTTCTCATGCATCCAATTGGGCAATGGTTGGTGAAATCAAGATCAAAAACTACCAAATTTTGTTTGTCTAACGTATTGGATAAAATATAATCAGTCAGGCTAGACTTGTTAGGTCCTTTAATTTTGTCCATGTTGATTCTGTAATTAACTGTGTAAGAGTAACATTACCACATATCGTTTATATGATTTGATGCATTAGACAACCAGTCAGATTAAAATCCAATAGGACCAGAATTTCTGAAGCCACATGCTGCAGCAGAAGTTAAGCTATTTGTTCTGTGTCAGAAGGAGGCCTGAAGATTTCTACTAGTAAAAAGGAGTCATAATTCCATTTTGACACTTCTAAAGCTAAATAGTTTCTTTAGAGTCTGCAGTTATTAATGCAGAACGGACATTAGTTCTTAAAGCTCCTCAACCTTGTCTTGATTTTCGGTTGATTCTGTATAGATTGAAGTTGTTTAGAGCAACATCTACTACAAGAACAATATATCTGGACCTAACTGCACAGTCAGAATTTTAAGATGGCCCAATTTATTTAATTTATTCTGTGTTAAACTATTTAGAATATTCTAAGTTAGAATATTTGCTTATAATGCTTAAACATTTCCTTAATTTAAAGCTAGTGTGATGTTTTATAGGGTTAAGAGTGCTTTGGCTGAGATTATAAAGGTAAGGGTGAAGGTTCAATGTAGACTATTGTTTTGTTTTGCCCCATTTGCATTTATGCTTATGTACCCTATGTACCCTGGACCTTTTAATTTTAAACATTGATCAGATACAGTAGGACACCTATTGCATGAAACTGTCAAAATATTCAATGTATTCATAAAAATATAAATATATGCAAAAATCTACACCTGGGTAAACTAAGCTTAATAAATAATAACTAAAATACAGAATTAATACACAATATTGTAACATTCCAGTCCAGAGTCAGGCCCAGGCCCAGACCATCTGCCAGGTCAACACCAGACACTGTACTGAAGTATGAACAATATGATTTTATTGTACATCATTTGAGGATTTATGGCTTCAGGAGTGAGCATTTGCCAAAACAACAAACTATATAACCACAAAACACAAAGTAACTAATTGTGAAACAAAAGAAAACAAAATAGACCATTTGCATTATGGTCACATTAAACAGTGGCAGTATCTCAGGATATCCTTCATGCGATTTGTAAAGAAAGCAAGAAAAGCTTTGAATTTAAATTTGACATTTTGACTTGACATTGTGTTGAAAAAATGTTTAATCAAAGCCCTCAGATGTTATGGAGGTTGCTATGAAAATCATAGCCAAGATGCCCATTTTCCCTCGAAATGAGGGCATAGCTGAGGTAAGAATGGAATCAGCCAGAGAGCTGAAGTCCTCAGTTCTGAAGCTGAACTGAGTTGAGTTTACAACAGAAGAAGAAACCCTCAGGTCATGCAGTTCATAGTTTGACCTTGTGTTAAATTTATACAAAAGGTATAGTAGTGTGCATTTTGCCGTCACATCCGATTCCCTAAGATGTTTTGTTCTTCACTCATGCTCAGCTTATTGAACATTAGGTTTATGTATTCTGTACATTATCTGACCATCAACATTATCTTCATTTCAAGCATGAAGCTGCATTTCAATTAAGATCAAACATTACTTGGTTTGACACATTTCACAGATAATTCATGAAAATGAATCACATTAATGCAATGAGATCAGACAACAAGTCACAGGATGGTGACTGTGGAAAATAAATCTGAAATGAAACAGAAAAATGGTCCTTCTGTGAGATTGTGATCCATATTTGAAATGCAAAGACTTGAAATGGTATCAAAATGCAATATCGTGACTATCATGGCCAAAGTCACAGGATTATCAGTATTATTGTGGTTTTGTTAAAATTATACAATACACAAACTGATAACATTTCAACAAGTTTTATACTGAACAACACAAAGTGCAATAAGATTAAAGGTAAAATAGTAATGCAATTTCAGCATTAATGGCTTCAATACCAGGTCAGAGTTTAGGTCAAAAAGTGAAGTGAAACAAAATCCTTCATTATGATCCTGAACCTTTAAATTTAATGAATATCTAATAAACAGTTTAATAAAGGCATCCTTTTAGACACTTAACACATATTTACATACATTTGGATTATCCACGATGTAACTGCTTCCACTCCACCTTAAATGCAGCAGTAGTTACATTCTATTTTGAATGCATTTAATGGAAAATGGAAAACGAGAAAGTACGCTAACTTGTGAAGTAAATGAGAATCAGCTAATGAACCTATGTTAAATAAAAACTGAGACATTAGTTCAATAGTTTAACTTAACCGTAATAAAATAACTTGTTGATATTAGTTTCTTTTAAAACTCACATTTAGCTCAAGTTTGAATCTGCCATTTTCAGTTCCACCTTAAATGCTGTATTTAAGGCAGAATGGAAGCAATTACATTCAGTTACATTGAGAGTGAAAGAAAAACAACCCAAACAGTCTTATAATATAGCCATCCTGTAAATCTGTTTGTTTACTGACTAAAAAGATGCTTTATTAAACCATATTATTAACGGATTAACCATTACATCCTTTACAATGATGTTATATTCATGTGTTACAATGGACCAGTGAAAGTCCAGACCTACATCCCATTGGGAATCTGTGGCAAGGCTTGAAAACTGCTGCTCAGAGACTCTCTGACTGAGCTTGAGCTAATTTGTAAAGAAGAATTTAAAATTTCAGAGCCCAAAAGACTTGCAGCTGTAAGTGCAGTGAAAGGTTGTCCTACTAATATTGACTCAGGGGGTTGAATACAAATACATGCCACACCTTCCAGATTTTCCTTGTAAAAACCTTTAAAAACCATCTATCATTTTCTTTTCAGTTCACCATTTCTTGCTACATTGTGTCGGTCCATCACATAACATGAATACTTTTGCACTGTACGTGCATTTTGTGAAGGTTCCCACCCTAATGTGCATTGTCTCCTTTGTGAATGCGCTGGTGTTTCTGAAGATTACTCTGTACAGAAAAACTCTTCCCACACTCTGAGCAGTGATATGGTTTCTCTCCTGTGTGAGTGCGCTGGTGTGCCTGGAGACCAGCCAGTTGATTAAAACTCTTCCCACACTCTAAACAGCCATAAGGCTTCTCTCCTGTGTGAATGCGCTGGTGTGCTTTGAGATTACTCAGGTGAGTAAAACTCTTCCCACAGTCTGAGCAGCAATGCGGTTTCTCTCCTGTATGAACATGCTGATGTTTTCTGAAGTCACTTCGGTCTCTAAAACTTTTCCCACACTCTGAACAATTATACGGTTTCTCTCCAGTGTGAATGCGCTGGTGTCTTTGGAGACCATGCAGTGTAGTGAAATTCTTCCCACACACTGAACAGTAATACGGTTTCTCTCCTGTATGAATGCGCTGGTGTTTTCGGAGAATAACCATTGTAGTGAAATTATTCCCACACTCTGAGCACTGATACGGTTTCACTCCTGTGTGCATGCGCCGGTGTGCTTGGAGAATTTTCAATGTAGTGAAACTTTTCCCACACTCTGAGCACTGATATGGTTTTTCTCCTGTGTGATTGCGTTGGTGTTCTAGGAGATAACGTTTAGCAGTAAAACTCTTCCCACATTCTGAGCACTGATACGGTCTCTCTCCTGTGTGGATGCGCTGGTGTACTTGGAGAATTTTCAGTGTAGTGAAGCTCTTGCCACACTTTGTGCACTGATGCGGTCTCTCTCCTGTGTGAATGCGTTGGTGTATATCCAGATTACGCTGTTGAGTGAAACATTTCCCACACTCTGAACATTTGAAAGATCTCTCTTTGACTGTAACTTTTTGCACATGTCTTACAGACACAGTCTTGTGACGGGTAGAACAGGATTTTCTCTGAGTTGTGGATTCCATATCCCTAATTTAAACTCCAATTTTAACATTGGGGAAAAATCCTTGTGATGGTGTTTCTTGAGGTCTCATTTACTCTTGATAGTAAATAAGAACTGTGCATGAAATCGAGTACTAGCAAAAGAAGAGCAAGATGTCCGTCCCTCATTCCTGAAAGAGAAACACAAAGCTTAATTTATTATTAATAAAATATTCAAGATTTGCAGTTTTTTTAAACATCAGTAGACAATTGTGTGATGCTCTGTCTGAGAAACACCATGTTTACATTTACATTACCAAACTGAAATGACTCACATCTGATTTTTTTGCCTTAATGTGACACCAATTTCATTAGATTGGAAAGCTATGATATTTGTGTGCACATTAATGTGAAAAAACTGGATTTGGACACATGCACTTAGTGCTATTAGTGATGGAGGCCTTTAAGAAAGTCTGATCAATAAGCGATCAACCCTGCAAATCTGCCAGGCAGTAATTTTCAGCCATGTAAGACCAGGCTTTATAGATTGAGAAAGAGCAAAATACAAGCTGGAGGTCAAATTACCTTACTTTTAAATCACTTACTAAAACTGACAAAAACTAACTCAACTCTAGAAGAAATCAGCTAATGAAATGCAAGCTATTATACTTTTGGAGTTCATTTACATACTAACTGTGCAGTAGAATTACTACATTATTAATAAGTACAGAGTGAGTCAAGTCACAGACACCCTTTTATTTCAGAAACGAAAGGGAAAAGGACATCTGAATAACACCACTGTTGCCTGCTTGGACTGTAAGCTGATCTTGACTTGACCTCCTTTGTCTAGAGTCAGTTCGCTCTTTAGAGTTGGCAGTGGGACACTTTTGGGTGACTCACCCTGTACATCATACTGGGAATGAAAGGGGTCAGAGTTTTGGAATGTATTGCATTGTGGTACTTATAGTCAGTTCACGCATTCAAATGAAAAGGCAGAAGGAAAGGTGCACATAGAGCCACTGTGAATTTAACCCATTCATACAGTGGTACACACACTTATGCACTAGAGAAAACACACACTATGGGGGCAGTGAGAACATGTGCCCAGAGCGGTGGACAGACCTATCCAGTGCCAGTCCTGCCAGTTCAGGGATTTGATCCAGCAACCTTCCAGCCACAAGGCTGGTTCCCTAACCACCAGTTTTCAAAGGAAGAAGACATGACACATTCTTAAAAACTAACTGAAATGCACAACTTTTTTTGCAATGCATAAACACATACAGCTTTGAGGAGCAGAATGCTCTGTCTACTTGTTATTTTGGTTATTGGTCTTGTCTTAATTGATGGGTGGTACTGTGCCAAGGCTTCGCAGTGTGGTTGGAGAAACCCAAGAGGTCTTTCACAAAGTGTGAGGCTTGCTTCGTTAAGGTTGAGTGCTGGAGTATTTGGTGAAATTTGATTAATATAAAAGACTCCACTGCAACAGTTTCAACCTAAACATTGTCATGCTGTACTTATTTCTTCAAACTGAAAAGCTTCTTGACATTAACAGACCTCTGTTACCATTAGCCTCATGTCAAAAACACATGATGGGTGAATTAATGGAAAAACAAAATCATGTGAAGGGGTTTCATTTCTATGGTGGGTAATTATACACAGCCAAGACCCACCAGAGGTAGTTAAAATGTGCAGCAGGGTGTTTATGCACATAAAGCCTCCAGACATTAACCTTTGTTTAACCAATTGAATGGAAAGCTTCAAGACTTCATTACAAGCCTTAACCAACTTTATTAGTTCTGTCTCCATAACAGCTTTGATCAGTGGTTTAGCAGACGAGCCTGGATGAATGAATTCATATCAGATACCCTGCATCAGTACAAAGCTACAGTACTAAAGCTGAAGTGTTCAGACTACCAGCAACCATCACCACCAGCTTCTTCAGCCCTTAGTGCAATGAGCTGCTGCCCTCACCCCCCACCATGTAACTAAAAGCAGAAGAGTAACAGTAACACACTCGAACACCATCACAGAGCTACAACATTATCCTTACAACCAAACCCTCACATCTCCTACCTCACACCCACACCTTCCCCAGCTCCATGTGTCCAACACAGCCGCTTTCAGGAGGACCTTAGCTGTCCCTTCCACTGCCACTACCTTTACTTGGAGGGCACGAGCACCGCTCCGCCTGTCGGCCCCGGCCTCCACATCTCCCAATCCAAGGTGATTCAACGATGATCTTCCCAGATGATCTTGGAGGTGGAGAGTGAGGAGTGAAACCACTGTCTCACTATAGGAGAGCAAACAAGGGTTAAAGGAGCACAAGCACCAGCAGACAAACAGCGACACCTAGTGCTGAGAAACTCACAACAGGTGCAGTCTAACTCTGGCCTTACTATTCTCTCCTCATTCTAATATATGTTTCAGCTTATTACATTTAACAAAGACTCCGTACAGACAGCATTCCACATCATTTACTCATCTTTACATCATTTCTATAACAACACACCATATTTCATTGTTGCCTGTTATAAAGAACAGAATAGTTTCTCACTAAAGTAACTAAATTCATTATTAATGATAATCTTGTTGCTATGGAGGTCACTAATCTGACATGTGTGCTCAGCAGCACCTAAGCACATTCCCTCTAACTAGATAAGGATATCTTTTGAGTGAACAGTGAAGCACTTTTGCAAATTTAATTATAAATTTGCTGTGTAGTTGGGCTCATACGTGACCCTTTCATTGGTCATCAAAGTCCACTTGCGATGCACTGCAATCTAAAGGACAAGCTGCAAGCATGCTTTGGGAATGCCAGTCATCCTACAATCCATGTCTGCTAACTAGACAGTCAGCAAAGATGGGATTTGTGCAAGGCCACAGTACTACGAACTGCTTCCACGCTTCTCGTTAAATGTGGCAAATTTACTTAATGATTGATATTGATTATGGATTAATATGCCCATTTTAAACACATTTCATTAGCAATTAAAGCAATACATTTTTATAATACAGGTATAACATTGTGCCTTAGGAATATCACTGCCAATGCCAAACCAGGTTATAAATTGTTATATTAATAAGTTTGTTACATGTGTCACATCATATTTTATTGTTGCCTGTTATAAAGAATGGAATAACTTCCTTTGTAGGGATGTTGTTTTTATCATTAAATCGTAGTTCCTTCCTAATCTTTGCATGAACATGTCAATAAACAGTTTTGAACATTGTAATTGATGTACAACCTGCATCCAAACACACACACACCAGACGCGAAAGGTGAAACAATAATGACTGGTTTGGAGAGAAGAAGCACTCTTTCAGATGGCACTTTTCCCTAAGGCATTTATTGGGATTTGGGTGGAAAACATTCTGGCTGATGCTGCTTGTACTAATTTGGCCACAATGTCAATTTCTTAATCATAATTTATTATTGAAATATTTATTAAAATAATGATGTAAAGATGAGTAAATGATGTGGAATGCTGTCTGTGCAGGTCTTTGTTAAATATGCTGTAATAGCTGAAACATATATTAGAATGAGGGAGAGAATAGTAAGGCCGAGTTGAACTGCACCTGTTGTGAGGTTTCTCAGCACTAGGTGTCGCTGTTTTGTCTGCTGGTGCTTGTGCTCGCTTTAACCCTTTGTTTGCTCTCCTATATTAAAGACGGTGGTTTCACTCCTCACTCTCCGCACTCCAGGATCATCTGGGAAGATCATCGTTTGAGATCACCTTGGATTGGGGAGATGTGGGCGGGGCCGGTGGGCGGAGCGGTGCTCGTGCCCTCCAAGTAAAGGTAGTGGCAGTGGAAGGGACAGCTAAGGTCCTCCTGAAAGCGGCTGTGTTGGACACATGGAGCTGGGGAAGGTGTGGGTGTGAGGTAGGAGATGTGAGGGTTTGGTTGTAAAGATAATGTTGTAGCTCTGTGATGGTGTTCGAGTGTGTTACTGTTACTCTTCTGCTTTTAGTTACATTGTGGGGGGTGAGGGCAGCAGCTCATTGGACGAAGGGCTGAAGAAGCTGGTGGTGATGGAGGTCATGCTGTTGCTGGTAGTCTGAACACTTCAGCTTTAGTACTGTAGCTTTGTACTGATGCAGGGTATCTGGAGGCAGAACAAATGCAGCTGGTTGATATAAAGGTGTTGTTTTTTGTTTCTTTGTTTGTTTTTAAGAAAAGAGACATGTTTCATTTAATGAGCATGTATGAACTGCAATTATTATAATTCAATAATGCCAAAAGTCTGACTCCTTACATTCCCAATATGATGTGCATATGTATAATGAAGGGATTCTACTGCAGAGTTAATATGTAAATAGACTACAAAATTCCCCTACTTGTTGTTGGTAGAGAATACATAAGTACAATAGCTCACATTTTATTACTTGATTTCTCATGGAGTTTAACTGATTGGATAAGCCATTTGTTTATTTTTTGTGTGTGTTGTTCATCATATGATGACCTACAGTTTGCTCTTGACAAAATAAAAGCAATATGAAGTAAAATGAAATGCGCACTGTAATCTTTAGAGGAAAATTAGATGCTTGAGGATAATTTCTACCATCGTTCCCTCAATGCTCAGGGGTTTGTGCAATCTACTCCTCCGACGAAAGTCAACAATCAGCTCCTTGGTGTTAATGAAGGCACGAGGGCAAGGTTTTTGTCAGGGCACCACACTACAAAGTGTTTTATTTTCTCCCTGTACTGTCCATCATTGTTTTTTATCATTATCGTTTCTTCAGTGAACTTTATGATTGTGTAAAATCTAGAGGTGAAGTCAATGAAGAGCATCATGACAAATCAGCTTGCTGGTAGACTTGCTGGTCTTGCCACTTGCCAAAGGTTGACGTGCTCGTGAGTAAAGCCTACACTCAATGTGGAGAAGTGTCCAAGTGCAGTAACAAGGACAAGACAAAAAAAACATGATTTTTGTGCATTATTGAGCAAAACGCTATAACACTATAACCTCAATTAGCGCATGTGTACAAATAGACATATGAAATCAAGTCTAGCGGTACATTGATGATGCCAACAAGTATGAAATTGATGCAAATCTTGTCTGACAAGATTGGATTTGTGATGTTTACACAATCCTAACAAAATCAGATTGGTAGCAAATTTGAGATATTTCAGTCTGGTAGTGTGAATGGAGTCATGGTGTTGCCCAGACAGAGCATCAGACATTTGTGTACAGATGTGTAAAATTACTGGAAATACTTTTTCTTTTATAATAATTAGGTTTTGTGTTTCTCTTTCAGAAAGGAGGGACATTGTGTTTCTTCTGCTGCTAGTACTCAGTTTCATGCCCAGTTCTCATTTACTATCCCACACATCAAGAAACATCACCACTGTTAACATTGGAGGTTCAATTTAGGGATATGGAATCTAGAAGCTCCAGAACTCAGGAAAAATCCAGTTCTACTCACCTCAAGGTTGCATCTGTAGGACAAAAAGAAAAAAGTGTGCACAAAGAGAGATCTTTCAAGTGTTCAGAGTGTGGAAAATGTTTTATGCTACAGCGTTATCTCAAAGTGCACCAACGCATTCACACAGGAGAGAAACCGTATGAGTGCTCACACTGTGGGAGGAGTTTTACTTTGCAGGGTTCTCTCCAACAACACCAGCGCATTCACACAGGAGAAAAACCATATCACTGCACACAGTGTGGGAAGAGTTTCAATCAATTGTCTGGTCTCCAGTACCACCAGCGCATTCACACAGGAGAGAAACCATATCAGTGCTCAAAGTGTGGAAAGAGTTTTTCTACACACAGTACTCTCAAAGTACACCAACGTATTCACACTGGAGAGAAACCTTATCAGTGCTCAGAGTGTGGGAAAAGTTTTACCCAAAAGTCTAAGCTCCAAAGGCACCAACGCATTCACACCGGAGAGAAACCATATGAGTGCTCAGACTGTGGGAAGAGTTTTAATCTACTGTCTAGTCTCCAAACTCACCAGCGCATTCACACTGGAGAGAAACTATATTACTGCTCAGAGTGTGGGAAGAGTTTTACTACACAGAGTCATCTCAAAGTACACAAGTGCATTCACACTGGAGAGAAACCATATTACTGCTCAGATTGTGGGAAATGTTTTACCCAAACATGTAATCTTCAGACACACCAGTGCATTGACAAATGAGGGAAACATCATTAGAGTAGGAAGAATTTTTTCTCAGGTGGATTGTGCATGTGAAGCTTCAAACTTTCACAAAGTGCACTTATGGGGACACACTAATTTGAGAGTTTGTCAGTCCACAGACTGTTCTTCTATAAAATTCTAGATAATTATCTAATTTATCTAAAAAAATAGAATATTGTAGAAAAAGTTTGTGTTCATAGTTTCGAAAAAAAATGGGAAAAGAATTTGTTCTCAATATTCTGATTTTTGTTTTCAAAATTCTAATTTTCTAATTTCACAAGAACCTTTTTGTTTGTCTTGTCTTGATTTTGTCTCTCCACTGCATTTATTGTCACTTTCATTTGCATCAAAGAAGGTTTACTTACTGACTTTGTCTAGTAGTATGATGATTCTCTTAAATTTTTGAGCATTGCATATAAACTTTATATCTAATGAGCTGAGTGGTGATATTCAAATCCTATCAGACATCAGCAAAGAGAAACAATGATCTTTGGGAACCAGATGTGACAGCAAAATGGACACTACTGTTTGTAAAAAATAATAAACTCTGGGTGAAAATTAGTTGCATGACCTGAGGATTTCTACTGGTGTAGTTCTCATTTCAGTTCTTTATCTTCAGAACTGAGTTTCTGGACTCATTCTTAACTCACCTATGTCTTTGTCATATCAGGAAAAAATGACTGTGATTTCCATAGTAACCATCAAAACTTCTCTGTTCAACTCAAGGTCAAGTGAAAATTAAATGTAAACCTTTTTCCTGCTTTCTTTAACATTGTGACTTGAAAAGTATGATGAGATAATATTCGATGTGACCATATGCAAAGATTTTTTTTTTTTTATATATATATTTTAATCTTTGCTATGTAGACAAGGAGGCAGGATAGTTTTGTGGGTTTTGGTTTATTTTGTTTTTCACAATTAGTTTGTCTTTTGTAGCTGTGGAAAGTACTCACTCCTGAAGCCGTATTTCCTCAACTGACTTACAATAAACTCGCACTGTTTCATACAGTACAGTCTCTGGTGTTTGTCTGGCAGAGGTTCTAGGGAGAGCCCACTTTCAGTTTTTCTTATGGCCTTACTTTACCAGGTACTTGCAATATCAATGTTGTATTGCTGCTGTATTTTACTTTTTCTTTATTAAGCTTAGTTTACCAATGTTTATATCTTTTGTCACATATGCTCTACTGATGTACAAGTAATGATAAATCTTTAAATATTTTCCTTTGCAGTTTGACAGAATTGGAATCCTACAACCTGTTCAGTGTTTAAAATTAACAGGTCCAAGTTAATGACCCTGCAGTACTGGTGGCACTATGTATATAGCTCCAGCTCCATTGCATGAATAGGTAAATAGCTAGACAAAATGGTAGGAATATGTCTTTATCTCTTTATCAATTAAGCAGCAATACAAATATTATGATATTAAGATGTTGTGTGTACTCTCATGGCATGGGTTGAGTCGACAGGTCTGCTAAAAAAAACCAAACAAAATAAAAAACATTTAAAAGCTAATTGAACAATTTTCAGTCATTCTTGGATTCATTTGATAGTACTACAGGATAATGCATTTGAGATTTTGAATGAATGTTATGTCCTGAAAGAAACCAAGCATTTATATGATATGAGTGTGTTTTGCAATCTGTTTACCATCAAATCCCTATGAACAATTTTCTTTACATCAACGGTTACACCGAAAATTTGGGGGGAAATTAGAAAAACTTATTTAAAACCAGCTTCTTTGGAACATGTTAAAATGACAAAAGCACATGATGGATGAATCAACATAAAGAAATTAAATGAAGGTGTTTTATTTCTGTTCTTGGTGATTATTCCTCGGCAGACACTGTTAAGATCCATCACAGGTAGTTAAATTGGCAAATGTTTTGAGCAGCAGGGGATTTGTGCACATAGAGCATTGAGAAATGAACTTTTTTTTAAATGAATTTGGTGGAACGCTTAAAGGCTTCATGAGGCTTCATATGGCCATCGCTAGAAGTGGGTAACTGCCACAAAAGTACTTAAAATAATGTCTATGAACTGGTCTTAACCCTTTCTGACCTATGCCCTCAGTGATTAAAATCACACATTTGCTTCTCTGCTTTGTAACTCAGGAATGATTTCACACACCAGCACAAAACACATACGGTTAGAAACCACTGAACCTACCATTTCTAAAAATCAGGAAAATCATAATTCTATAATAACAATAACAACAACAACAATAATAATAATAATTATTATTATTATTATTATTATTATCATAATAATAGTAATAACTGTTGTTATTAAGTAAAACTTAACTTACTTTTGGCTATTGGCTACTTTTTTACTTTTATTAATTATTGGCCAAATTGGCCCTGAACAAAATCCTGATGATATATATTTTCTCACAGTAATGAAACCATATAATAGGATATCATAGACTGATATTCTATAGACATAGACTGTCAACCTATAGACACCCAACCTTAAGTATTTTGACCAGAGGTGAGGTTTCAGTTTCAAGACTCTACAGTAAAAATGTATTTATTTAGTAGTTATTTATTAAGTTATTAAAATAGTTAACATATACGTATTATATATATATATATATAATATATAAGCATTTACACCTCAAGTCATTACATATTCTAGATGCCTAGTGTCTCCCATACAGATATAAACATATGGGATGAGACTGTCTCATGTAATTACTGTGTTATTTAAAAAAGAGGCACTGTCAATGACGGGGACAAGAAAAAGTACATTGAATAGGGCTCTGTCCCCAAGGGTTCGTGGACATAGGGACTTTTATAGCGGTTGTGGGACGTATTGCGTCAAATGACGTTGTAAGATGGCCTACGAAGTCCGGGATGCTTTGATACTACGCGCGTACTGAGTACGGACTAGAGAAGTACGCGACTCGGACGCAGCCATGCAGCTGGGGAAGGTGTGGGTGTGAGGTAGGAGATGTGAGGGTTTGGTTGTAAGGATAATGTTGTAGCTCTGTGATGGTGTTTGAGTGCAGAACTAAAGCACGGTTACACTGTTACTGTTACTCTTCTGCTTTTAGTTACATTGTGGGGGTGAGGGCAGCAGCTCTTTGCACTAAGGGCTGAAGAAGCTGGTGGTGATGTGGTCTGATGAGTCCAGATTCATCCCGTTCAAAAATGATGGGCATCAGGGTACCAGTCTTTGGGGGCAGTGCTGTGATCTGTGTTGCTGCAGTTGGTCAGGTTGAGGTTTAGCAATATTATGAGCCCAAAGATTGAGGTCAGCTGAACACCTGAATATACTGACCAAGTTATTCCATCAATGGATTTTCTTCCCTGATGGCTCATATTCCAAGATCACAAAGCCAGGATTCATCATCTCAGATTGTGAAAGAGCGGATCAGGGAACAGGAGACATCATTTTCACACATCATCCACCACAGAGTCCAAACCTGAGCCCTAATTCCCATCTCTTTGACCAGAGATCTGAGGTTTAATTTAAGTTTCAAGTCTCTACATTCAAAAATAAGTAAAAATAAATAAAAACAACAACAAAATTTTGATAAAACTTTGGCCACTTTCATGAAGATATTAAACTTCTGATAGTATTTACACTACCAGTAATTACATATTTGAGAAGGCAAGTATCTTCATCATAAAGATTTCAACATATGGCATGAGATTGTCTCATATAATTACTGTTGTTTTTACAAAAAATGGAGACTGTGTCAAAAATGTTACTAGCCGGCTTATTCCATCCATGTATTTTCTTCCCTGTTGGTACGGACATATTCCAAGATGACAATGCCAGGATTCATCGGCTCAGATTGTGGAGACATCCTTTTCGTACATGGACTGACCACCACTGACCAGTCCAGGCCTGAACCCCATTGAGATCTTTGGGATGTGCTGGAGAAGACTTTGCACAGTGGTCCAAATATCCCATTATCAATACAGATCTTGAGGAAATTAATGCAACTCTGGACAGAAATAAATGTCACATTGTAGAAGCTTGTGAAAATTATGCCACAGTGAATAGGTGCTGTAATCAAAGGTGGTCCAATTCAATATTAGTGTGACTTTTTTTTCTGGCTAGGCAGTTTATAATCACAAACACACTTTTTTATCAGCCAACATGAACAATCATATTTTGCCATTTAAAAGTTAAGCCATGTAGAGTATGGGATTACTGGAAATGAGTGAAAACATAAACTTTGTGCATAGCTTTGGTGGCAGACCACAGCAGCAGCAGCCTGTTGTGGATAAGCCAATCAGCCAATCTTTTCACTGATTCTGTGGTTTTGCAAATTTTTGTTAAAGCATCAATAACTGAAATGATTTTGGACGTCAGAAAAAGAACAGCACAAGCTTTTCATCAAAATTAGGTTATTCTGTGATCTTTCCAGATTTCAGTCTTGACTGTAGTTGCAACAGAGCAGAGCAAACCCATGTTCCCACTAATAAGTATGAGTTTAACCGGAATTAATGTGAAAGTGTATTTAGTGTGTTTAGTGTTGGTCAGGCTGGAGTTTGCAATCTAATCTTGTACTTTTGCACTTTAATATGTAAACATTTGTTTACATTTTGGTGTGTTGCATCATATGATGACCTACATCTTGCTGTTGACAAAATAAAAGGAATATGAACTCAAATGAAATGTGCAAAAAGTAAAATTACACGTGTGTGCATACTGAGGAACTTCAGGATCATTTCCACAAAAGTCCCCTCAGTGCATAAGGATGTGTGCACTCCCCCTCTGAAAGTCAACAATCAGATCCTTGATTTTTCTGAAGCTGAGGGGCTCTGCAAAATGTTTTACTTCCTCCCTATACAGTTCATCATTGTTTTTGATTATTTTTATGTCTTCAATGAACTTGATGATTGTGTTGGAGCTGGACAGGATGCTTGTGCTAAAGCTAGAACTGAACAACATTCTGACAAATCAGTTTGGTGGTTGAGTCTTGAGCGGTCAAAGGTTGACTTGCTCATGGGAAAAGCCTGCACTTGATGGAGATCTGCCCAAGTGCAGTAGCAAGGAAAAGCCAAAAATCATATTCTTTGTGCAATTATTATTATTTACTCAATTCTATATTTTATATTTTAACATTCAATATTTTGAAATGGTAATTTGACCTTCAGTTTATATTTTGGCCTTTCTCATTTATAAAGATAGGAGCCTGGTCTTGAATGGCTGGAATTTACTGCCTGGCAGTAGAGTTATAAGACATTCATCACCAATCTTTATCATTGGTCTCCATCACCAACAGCACTAAACCCACATACAGGCAAATAGACTTATGAAATCTAGTCTAATCATGTGCACTGTTATCTATAAGAACTGGAAATACTTTTTCTTTTATAATAATTAGGTTTCTTGTTTCTCTTTCAGGAAGGCGAGACCTCTTGTTCAGATTTAGGGTTATGGAACCCACAAGCTCCAGAATGCAGGAAAAATTGTGTTCTACCCATTGCAAGACTGCATCTATAAGACATAAACAAAAAAGTATGGACAAAGACAGATATTTCAAGTGTTTAGAGTGTGGAAAATATTTTACTCAAAAGAGTTATCTCAGAGTACATCAGCGCATTCACACAGGAGAGAAACCGTATCAGTGTTCAGAGTGTGGAAAATGTTTTACTCAACAGAGTTATCTCAAAATACACCAACGAATTCACACAGGAGAGAAACCATATCAATGCTCAGAGTGTGGAAAGAGTTTCGCACAACAGATTGTTCTCCAAACACATCAGCGTATTCACACAGGAGAGAAACCATATAAGTGCTCGAAGTGTGGGAAGAGTTTTGCTGTTCTGCATAGTCTCCAAACACACCAGCGCATTCACACAGGAGAGAAACCATATCAGTGCTCAGAGTGTGGGAAGCATTTCACTACACTGCAAATTTTCCAAGTACACCAGCGCGTTCACACAGGAGAGAAACCATATCAGTGTTCTGAATGTGGGAAGAGTTTTACTGCAAAGCGTTATGTCCTAGAACACCAGCACATTCACACAGGAGAGAAACTCTATCACTGCTCAGAATGTGGAAAGAGTTTCACTACATTGAAAATTCTTGAAGCACATCAGCGCGTTCACACAGGAGAGAACCCATATCAGTGCTCAGAGTGTGGGAAGAGTTTGACTACAAGGATTATTCTCCAGAAACACCAGCGCATTCATACAGGAGAGAAACCGTATCATTGTTCAGAGTGTGGGAAGAATTTCACTACACTGCATGGTCTCCAAACACACCAGCGCATTCACACAGGAGAGAAACCGTATCATTGTTCAGAGTGTGGGAAACATTTTAGAACCAGAAGTGACTTCAGAAGACACCTGAATGTTCATACAGGAGAGAAACTGCATTGGTGCTCAGACTGTGGGAAGAGTTTTACTCACCAGAGTAATCTCAAAGAACACCAGCGCATTCACACAGGAGAGAAACCGTATCAATGTTCAAAGTGTGGAAAGAGTTTTACTACACAAAGTACTCTCAAACTACACCAGCGCATTCACACAGGAGAGAAACCGTATCAGTGTTCAAAGTGTGGAAAGAGTTTTACTACACAAAGTACTCTCAAACTACACCAGCACATTCACACTGGAGAGAAACCGTATCAGTGCTCAGAGTGTGGGAAATGTTTTACCCAAAAGTATAAGCTTCATAGACACCAGCAAATTCACACTGGAGAGAAACCTAATTAGAGGTTTCACTACACTACAAATCAGTCTGTTTCTGGTCTTTTGTTCAGAAACCTGCACACCAGTAGCCTGCTGGTGTTCATTTTATAGGGCTTATGCAGTGGTCTTCCTGTTCTTCCTCATGCACAGGAGAAGATACTGGTCCTGCTGATGGGTTGATGCCATCCTACAGGACTGTTCT
The DNA here is from genome assembly GCA_034509495.1 of Acestrorhynchus altus. Taxonomy (NCBI): domain Eukaryota; kingdom Metazoa; phylum Chordata; class Actinopteri; order Characiformes; family Acestrorhynchidae; genus Acestrorhynchus; species Acestrorhynchus altus. The sequence continues at coordinate 856,537 of CM067524.1, forward strand.
GCTCTCATTGTGTAATGGCTTGTGTCATGGTATCTTCTTGCAATGACACATATGGATGTGTCATTATGGAGGAGCTGGAATACATTTCCCACCTGAATAGTCTGCAGGTACAGGACACTAGCAGAATGTAGAACATGAGCAGAATCTTTTAGGAAGGATCAGGAGCAAGTAATTGTCTGTGGCCACAATTTACAAAACCATTCCCATTTAGGGAGTTTGATGTTGCTTCTCCAATTTAGCTGTTGTAACTTCCATTGTGTACTGAAGAAGATTTACTTGATCCATAATTACTTATGCTTCCTTACTAGGTAGATTGAGATCCCTGCCATTTAACTGACTTTGTGCATCTAAAAAAATTATATTGTGATTTCATATAAAAAGTCAGTGGCAGGTTTTATTTTCATTATGTGTAAAGTTACATTTCATACATTTTATTTTACTGTTTAAGTTCATGGCTTATAGCCCATGAAAATCAGAAATTCAGAATCTTAAATTATAAGAATATGTCATTTTTATTTTTATTAGTTTATTGCATGAACATGATTGACATATGGTCAAAAACAGTTTTTACGTATGTATGTATGTATGTATGTATGTATGTGTGAACTCATGATAAAGTACAATTTGACTTAAGCAAAACCTTCAGTAACATTCTTTTATTGATTATACATAAATAATTCTTTATTAGAAATAAGTTGCATATGTTTAGATAGATAAGATCCTCAGATCTCTAACAAGATTGTTTATTTAGTTAATATACAATGATTGAGGAGTAGTGCTTACCCAACTTTGGACAGGCCACTCTTTATTGAATTATTTTCTGCACCTAATTTAGAATTCTTGTGAGCCTGAATTCTGTGCAAAGACCAGTTTATTTCCATCTCTGGCAATAAAGGGTCACAAAAATGTTTTGGCTTTTTCTGTTTCTAAAGTGTGTAGCGATATATTATTTCATTTGAAGTGTGTTTTTAAGTTGATCAGCAATTTTCCTTCTATTCCCAGTATTCACTGTAGTTCACAATACTGGAGTCTCACTCCACACTCCAGTTCAGTAGGTGGTGGTAATGCTGCTGCAGCTGGTCTGCCAACAGCCATGTCTCCTAAAGAAGAAGAAGATCCAGCTTCAGTGCATCTGAACTTCTGCAGAAACAACCCTCTCCAAGACCCAGTGTTCCTCTAGAGGAGCAGGAGCTCTGCTGAAGGTGAAGGTAGAAGGTAGGAAATTAGCCCATCAGTGTGTTTTTGAGGGTGTAAATGAGAGGTGTTGTTCTTATATCTTCACTGCTGTAGGGCAGTGCAGTTCTGATGGAGATCTGTTCTGTTTGGTTTTGTTCTGGAGCTGAGATGAGAGCTGTGCAGTAACTCACTTTCATCACTGCCATGTTCTTCAGGAATCTCTCACTTTTTTATTTCCTGACTGTTCATAGATGTTCATGCAGATGTTCATACTTTCACTTCTACTCCAGTCTGTCAGTGAGGACAGGACTGTAATAGAGAGGGGTTCAGTTCCACTAGATGGTTAACTGTACCTGCAGTATTAGTTTGTTTTGCGGATTTGATTAACGGGGTAGTTATCTAACCTTGGCCACACCCCCTTTTGGGTGAGCAATAAATCAAACCCTAGTTTACAATTTTCTTCTCCAAACAGTGAATGACAGCAAAAGGACAGATCTGTGACTTCAGGCTGTTTTATTTCCTATAAAAAAAAATTGCTGGTCATTGACAGGCAATGATCTGTCATAATTGTTGGCCTGGCTTATCATAGGTTTTGAGATCCTTATAACTATACATCAGTAGGGTGTACTTACTTTATGCAGCTAAATTGCAAAAGAGATCAAATTAGAGTGACTGGTTTCACCCAAAAAGGGCTGGGAACATTGCTCAAAACCAAAGCTAAGGATGTTTTCAGAGTGAACAGCAAAGCACTTTTGTTAGTCGCTCTGGATAAGGGCATCTGCAAAATGCCATAAATGTAAATGCAAATATATTTATTAATTTGAGGACTTTTAAGCTACAGTGATGGTTTGTTTTGTGTGTATTTGTGAGGTTTCCAAGATAGCAGAGAAATTTGGGCCAAATCTTTGCCACTTTTGGTACTTATGCGTCAGGTGTTGGGCCACATTTGGTGTCCCATTCATTGCTACATTACTTGTGTAAACAATTAGATTACAAGTATAGCATAGCAGCTTCGTATTTAAAGGAGCCACACAGTATATGGCTTGAGTAAATTAGAGAGGTCTGGATTTGCAGCATTGCAAACAAACATCGCTGCGTGACCAGACTTGTTCAATAAGAACATTGGCCTCCATCACCAACCACCCTGCCCCCCCCCTGCTTAAAGACAAATAGATGTCTGAAATCCAGTCAAACTTCACATTTATGTTGCATGCTCACATATCTCTTACATATTCAGTCTAGGAAAAGATTGGATTTTACATGTCCACACATCCCTAACAAAATCAAATTGGTGTCACATAGATTTGAATTGTTTCAGAATGGTAAGGTAAATGTAGTCATGGTGGTCCAGACAGAGAATCAGATGATTGTGTACTGATGTTTAAATTAAGTGGAAATACTGAATACATTTTTTAATAACCCAGGTTTTGTGTTTCTATTTCAGGAAGGAGGGTCCTGGTACTAGGACTCCACCACAAGAAATGCCACCACAAGGAGTTTCCATTATTTAAACTGGAAGTTAAATTTTGGGATATGGAATCCATAAACTCCATAACTCTCCATAATTCTACTTGCCACAAGATTGTATCTGGAAGACATAAACAAAAAATTACAGGCAAGGAGAGATCTTTCAAGTGTTTGGTGTGTGGAAAATATTTTAGTCTACAGAGTAACCTCAAAGTACATCAACGTGTTCACACAGGAGAGAAACCACATCAGTGTTCAGACTGTGGGAAGAGTTTTACTACAAAGAGTAATCTTCTAACACACCAGCGCATTCACACGGGAGAAAAACCTTATTGCTGCTCTGAGTGTGGGAATAGTTTCACCCAATGGATTGATCTCCAAGTACACCAACGTATTCACACGGGAGAAAAACCATTTCACTGCTCAGAGTGTGGTAAAAGTTTTACCAAAAGTTGTACTCTCCTAAAACACCAGCGCATTCACACAAGAGAGAAACCATATCAGTGTTCAGAGTGTGGGAAGAGTTTTGCTGTACTGCATGTTCTCCAAGCACACCAGCGTATTCACACAGGAGAGAAACCATATAACTGCTCAGAGTGTGGGAAACGTTTTGCTGTACTGCATAGTCTCCAAGTGCATCATCGTATTCACACAGGAGAGAAACCGTATTACTGTTCAGAGTGTGGGAAAAGTTTTAGAGACAGAAGTTCCATCAGTAAACACCAGCAAATTCACACAGGAGAGAAACCGTATCACTGCTCAGAGTGTGGAAAGAGTTTTACCAAAAGTTTCAATCTCCATGCACATCAGCGGATTCACACAGGAGAGAAACCGTATAAATGCTTAGAGTGTGGAAGAAGTTTTACCCAAAGTTGTCATCTCCGAGCACACCAACGTATTCACACAGGAGAGAAACCATATTAATGCTCACAGTGTGAGAAAACATTGTTGTGATCTCCAAACACACCACTGCATTTACACTGGACAGAAACCATATTCTTGTTCAGACTGTGGGAAACGGAAAAACAAATGTTTCGTCAGTAAACCCCTGCACATTCAGTCTGAAACAATATCACTGCTCAGACTGTTGGAAGAGTTTTACACAACAGTATAAGCTCCAAACTAGTCTAGTCAAACTAGTTACTAGTCTATTCACACTGGAGAGAAAACTCATTAGAGTGGGAAGGATTTGACTCAAAATGATTATTTGTGTAGAGCTTCAAACATTCACAGAATGCATTTAGAAGGACACACTAATTTGAGTGTTTGTCCACTAGTCCCAGATATGCAATCAATATTTTCTTAGAATTTGGGAATCAAGGCCCTAAAACAGTGTTGTATAGTTCTGACAGCATGGCCCATGCACACTGTTCTCCTTAAAGATTTAATCCAGTGATGGAAAATGTGAGAAGAAATCTCTTCTTGAAGCCACAATTTCCATGTTGTAAAGAATTCTGAAAATTCTCAGATTTTTATGGCCTTTCAAATGTGGACAGCATGAACATTCAAAAAGCCAGCATCTTTCATCACCATGATCTTTCATTTAGGATATGTTCTTTACCCAAAGCATGATCTGTGATCTCTTTAAAGGTACAGTGGGAAACATCTCAGTCATGACAGAAAGACCAGTTTCCTTTTTTTCCCCGATTGGAAATTTCCTGTGACTTGCAATGTTATTTGTATGATCTCATATTGTGATAGTTTGCCATTTGTCATCATTAGTTATCTGTATCTTTTTTGGTCTTAATTGAAATGAAGTACTATCCAGTAAGCTCAGTAAGAGTGGAGATACAGAAGTGCTATTTCAAATATCTCCCTTCATTAAAGAGAACCAGTAGTCTTTTGGAATAATGTCTAACAATGAAATGGACTCTCTATATACTCTATCTAAATTGCATGACCTGAGGATTTCTTCTGGTGTTGTTAATTGTTCAATGTGACCATTAGGCAAATGAATTTGATATGGCATTTTTTACCTGTTATATTTCTACTATGACCTTGTTTAATCTTTGCTATTTTGACTAGCAGGTAGGGTAGTTTCTGTGTTTTGGTTTCTTTTGTTTCATAATTAGTTGGTAGTTGGTAGTTGTTTTGTAGTTGTGTAGTTTTCTGGTTTGGAATTTTCTCACTCCTGAAGCCAAAAATCCTCATCTGATTTACAATAAACTCTGCTGTTACAAGTGCCTAGTGTTGGACTCATAGAGGGTCCGGGGGGTCTTTTCTGTTTTGGCCTCATCCTAGACTTGTTTGCAACAACATCTGCTGTATTTGACCTATTCTTTATTAAACTTAGTTTACCCATCTGTGTATCTTTTATCACAAATGTAATGTGATGATATACTCAAATAAGCACAGCGTGATTATCCTGCAGTTTGGTTGGTGACACTATATAACTTTTTTTCCAGTAGATCCAGCTCCATTGCACAGAAATAGCAAAATAGCTAGAAAGCCACAATATTGGAGTGTTGGGGTTCTGGCAGTTTTATTATGGTGTGGGATTATGGCATGGGTTGGGTCCCCTGGTTTGCCTAAACACTGAGTACTAGATTTCACTGCTTGGTGTCCATTAACAGCCTTTATTCACTTCATGTACCCCCACAATGATGGGATATTGCAGCAGAGTTGTGTACTGGACAGCTGAGGTGAATTGTACAGCCCAGCATTATCAGGCTTTAATGTGAGGTCTGTTTGCACCTGAGATCCTACACCTACAATTACAATGGAGTGACTGTCCAGATGCCTTTTGTGCAGTTATATGTCCCATGGCTTTTGGCATTTCATTGTATTTATAGAGCTTTACTAAGGTAACTTATGGTACATTGGGAGCTTGGAAATGTATAGATTCTTGAGCAAATTCAGACTGAAGCATTGAGATTTGCAGTGCGGTGGACGTCATCCTCTGTTCCATCCATACATGTCAAAGCTGGAGAAATGCATTTAAGATGGTAAGATTGGAAATGTGGAAAATCCAAAAGCAGTTTTGCCAGTTTGTTTGAAAATGGTGGAAAATACACCATGGTTATGAAGGAAAGTAAATCAGGTAAAAAAAAATGGTTATGCCAAAGTTTAATAAGTTTATCAATTTACCATGTAGCTCAGTAGTATTTTGCAGATGTGTAAACTTGGATCACATCCTACTGTAGGAGGAAGTTCAGGTCTTTTTGGGAAGAGGCTGTCCAATAATACATCTGTGAGGTTGTTGCTATTTTTCTGAATTCACAATGGGCTGAATATGTTTGTTTGATGGGTCTCATAATTTCTTTTTTGAGTCTCTGACCTGGATGGTCCTATTTTGATCTGCAATTAAAATAGGAGGTCTCTCAGGGTTTATTTATGCTGCAGGTGCAGTGAACCAGTGTTCACTTTCTGTGGGTTCCAGCACATACTGGAGTAAATGCGAATGAATAGTGAATGAATAGTGAATATTGGATACAGTAGTGCTTGGAATACCTGGGCTTCAATCTTGCCAGTCCTCTCAGTAAAGCATTGGTGAAAGTAAATGTTAAGAGATATGTGCAGAACTTGAATGGAAGAAAGAGACTAAACGCAGATGTCTGTAAGAGTCAACCTTATGGTTCTTTTGAGTTCAGTTGAGTTGTAAAATAAGAGATGAAGAGTGGTGCTTACTTGACTTTAGACAGGCCAAATTTTATTGAATTATTCTCTGCACCTAATTCAGAATTCTTGTGAGATTTTATTTAATTCACCTACAATAAAGGGTCTTTTTTTTTTTTTTTTGGTTGTTTTGTTTTTTAGTTTTTTTTCTTATTATTATTATTTTCTTATTCTCAGTATTTTTCCCTGTAGTTCACTATCCTGGAGTCTTAATCCACACTCCAGCTCAGTAGGTGGTGGTAATGCTTCTGCAGCTGGTCTGCCAACAGCCATGTCTCCTAAAGAAGAAGAAGATCCAGCTCCAGTGCCTCTGAACTTCTGCAGGAACGACCCTCTCCAAGACCCTAGTGTTACAGTAAAGGAGCAGGAGCTGTTCTGCTGAAGGTAAAGAAGGTAAAGAAGGTAGAAGGTAGGAAATTAGCTCATCGGTGTGTGTCTGAGGGTGTAAATGAGTGGTGGTGTTCTAGTATCTGCACTGCTGTAGGACAGTGCAGTTCTGATGGGGATCACTGTGGGCCTGGTCTGTGTGTGGTAAAGATGGGTAATACTGATTTTACGTTTGATCTGAAGTAACACCAAGACTACTATTCTAATACCAGTATTGATACATTGAAGTTAGTGATTGTGGGAAATTTGAACAGAATTGAACGAAACAGAACAAAAATAGTAAATAAATAAATAGTAAGTAAATATTTTTTTTCTTTGCGTCTTTTTAATAATATCACAAAACAAAACTCATTTTATTTAAATTTATATTCAACTGAAAATTGGCATTTTTTCACTTCTGAAGCCATAAATTCTCACCTTATTTACAAACTCTGTTATAAGTCCCTGGTGTTGGTCTGGCAGAGGGTCTGTGGAGAGCCCACACTCATTTTCTGTTATGGCCTTAGCCTAGACTGGTTTGTAAGAATATTCATCCTTTATTGCTGCTGTACCTTTTCTTTATTAAACTAAGTTTACCTGTGTGTGTGTACCTTTGTCACAAATGTACTGTGATAACATACTCAGTTAAATCCCTCGGATATGCTTTACAGTTTAACAGGTCGTACAGGTGCAGGGAGGTTGGGGTCACTACATAAAGTTTTTCCAGCAGATCCAGCTCCATTGCACAGAAATAGTAAAATAGCTAGACAAAGTGGTAGCAATCTCCTTTAATTATAAAAGGAAGCGTATTAAACAAAACATGTAGGCAGCAGTGAGAATGTTGGAGTGTTGTTGTTATTCCTGGGGTTATACTTGTTCTATTATGGTGTGGATTAAAAGCTCTGCTGAAAAGTAAAGTATATGGATGTATTCAATGTACGGATGGATGGATAGAAAGAACTTTATTGATTCCTTTTGGAGGCTTCCCTCAGGGAAATAAAGAACAGTGCTGCTCTCATCTAATTATTCTTTTTGATTCATCTGTTATTCAAAAATGGATACTTGATGTGACCCAGTCATGGATCTGCTGATGCAATAAGGAGTGTCAATTTTCTTTCCTCTTCTTCATTCTGTTTTTCTTTCTTGTGTTGGACTCTTGTTTATATCACTGATTTCTTCTGAAGTGGATTCAATTTTGTTAGTTTTGAGAGTAAGTATTAAGAATATGGAAAATATACACCTGGAAAAGGATAGATACATAAAATTGTATTGTGTGCTTTTTCACCATAATACAATAAAATTACTACGTTGGTTCGTTTGGTGGGTAAAAATTATCCAGAAAACACATTTGAGCAAGTAGGGTTTAGCAGTTTAGCATAGTTTGATCAGACGTTCTTAAGGACATTTGCCTCTACCATTCGTGTTACATGTTCACGTGTAAATGTAGTCATGGTGATGTCCAGACAGTTTCAGATAACTGTGTACAGATGTTTAAATGAAGAGGAAATATTGAATTCTTTTTTTTATAAATAACCCAAATTTTGTGTTTTCTGTTTCAGGAAGGAAGGACATCTTGTTCTCCTGGTGCAAGAAACGTCACCACAAGGAGTTTTGGTCCACTATTAAAACTGCAGGTAAAACTTAGGGATATGGAATCAAGAAACTCCATATCTCAGAAGAAGTCATCTTCTACTTGTCACAAGACTGCATCTGTAAGACATAAACAAAAAAATACAAGCAAAGAGAGATCTTTCAAGTGTTCAGAGTGTGGAAAAAGTTTTAGTCAACAGAGTAATCTCATAGTACACCAACGCATTCACACTGGAGAGAAACCACATCAGTGTTCAGAATGTGGAAAAAAATTTAGTCTACAGAGTAATCTCAAAGTACACCAACGCATTCACACGGGAGAAAAACCGTATCGCTGCTCAGAGTGTGGGAAGTGTTTCACCCAACGGATTGATCTTCAAGTACACCAACGGATTCACACAGGAGAGAAACCGTATCGCTGCTCAGAGTGTGGTAAAAGTTTCACCAAAAGTTGTAGTCTCCTAAAACACCAGCGCATTCACACTGGAGAAAAACCATATCATTGTGCAGACTGTGGGAAGAGTTTTGCTGTACTGCATACTTTCCAAGCACACCAGCGCATTCACACAGGAGAGAAACCGTATTACTGTTCAGAATGTGGGAGGAGTTTTGCTGTACTGCATACTTTCCAAGCACACCAGCGTATTCACACAGGAGAGAAACCATATTTCTGTTCAGAATGTGGGAGGAGTTTTGCTGTACTGCACAGTTTCCAAGCACACCAGCACATTCACACAGGAGAGAAACCGTATTACTGTTCAGAGTGTGGGAAGAGTTTTACCAAAAGTTTTAATCTCCAAGCACACCAGCGCATTCACACAGGAGAGAAACCATACCAATGCTCAGAGTGTGGAAGAAGTTTTACTCAGAGTTGTCATCTCCAAGCACACCAACGTGTTCACACTGGAGAGAAACCGTATTCCTGTTCAGAGTGTGGGAAAAGTTTTACCCAAAGTTTTAATTTCCAAGCACATCAGCGTATTCACACTGGAGAGAAACCATATTCCTGTTCGGAGTGTGGGAAGAGTTTTAGAGACAGAAGTTCTTTCACTAAACACCAACGTATTCACACAGGTGAGAAACCGTATTCCTGTTCAGAGTGTGGGAAGAGTTTTACCAAAAGTTTTAATCTCCAAGCCCATCAGCGTATTCACACAGGAGAGAAACCATACCACTGCTCAGAGTGTGGGAAGAGTTTTACTAAAAGTTGTTATCTCCGAGCACACCAGCGCATTCACACAGCAGAGAAACCTCAGTAGCGTGGGAAGAGTTTGACTCAACAGGATTCTTCATGTGGATGCATTTAAATCTTCAAAGAATGTATCTCTTCTAGAGGCCCCAGTATCGGTGTTGTAAAACATTCGGAAAATGCTGATAAGTTACCTGATTTTCAAATATGGATGCCACAAACATTGAACCAGCCAGCTTCCCTGATCATTTATTTAGGAAATATTCTTCACCCAGAGCATGACTGGCTGCAATATCTGTAAAGGTACAGAGATTTTGCAAACAACCATCCAAAGACAAAGTGTCTGTGGATACATCAGTGCAAATGTCACAGTCTGACAGAACATTATCCTTTCTCATTCCAGAAATTTCACATACACAGTATGTTGTGACAAGTAATGTTGTTTGTATGATCTCATATTGTACTAGTGTGCCCTTTGTTCTCATTAGTTACCTGTGTCTTGTTTGGTCTTAATTGAAATTAACTTTATATTCAGTAAGCTCAGTAAAAGTAGTGACTGTGGGAGTGTGGGAGTGTTGCTGTAATCATTGGGAATAATGTCTAATCACAAAATTGACTCTCTCTGTGGCAGAACTACAAATTGCATGAATTGAGAATTTCTCCTGGTGTTGTGAATTGTTCAATGTGACATTGAGAAAAAGTCATTTGATATACCAATATATTTCTAATATGACCTTGTTTAATCTGTGCTATGTTGACGAGGAGGTAGCGTAGCTTTGTGCGTTTTGGTTTCTTTTGTTTCACAAAGAGTTGGTAGTTGTGTAGTTTGCTGTTTTGGCATATTCTCACTCTTGACGCCATATATCCTCACCTAACTAAACTGTGCTGTTAAAAGTGCCTGGTGTTGGTCTGGCAGAGGGTCTGTGAAGAGCCCACTCTCATTATGGCCTTACCCTAGGCTTTTTTGTAACAATATACATCCTGTATTGCTGCTGTATTTTGCTTATTCTTTATTAAACTTAATTTACAGGTGTGTATATATCTTTGTCACAAATGATGTGTGTGTTTGTATTTTGTCACAAATGTTCTATGGTGATAACATACTCAGTTAAGTCTGTCATATATGCTTTCCTTTACAATTTAACAATGTGTCATACAGGTGCAGGGTGAATATGCTGCAGTATGGTTGGTGACACTATATAACTGTTCTTCCAGTAGCTCCAGCTCCATTGCACAGAAATGGCAAAAGAGCTTGATGCTAGATGTAGGTGGTAGGAATCTCCCCTTAAGGTTATGGCAGTTTTATCATGGTGTGCGATGTTCTCTCATGCCATGGGTTGGGTCCCCTGGATCAAAAATATTAAGTGAGTGGAACATTTCACTGCTTGGTGACCATTAGAAGCCTTTTGTGGACGTCATGTACCCCCCATGATGGAACAGGGAGGGAGGGAGGGAGGGAGAAGAAGGAGGAGAATAAGAGCATCATGTGCCGAGGAGATTCAAGTCAGCCTGCTACAATATCTACCAACTGATGTAATACATTGAAACAGAAAATGAGTGAATAACTCATATGTGAGTTATTCTGAACTGAAATGTGACAAAATAACCTGTAAAAAAGAATACGCAACCGATGTAAACAAAATTTAATGTGAAACTGGGAAAAGGAATAAGTAACATTTTAAATCATAGCAAAGATGCTGAAATATACTTATTTGTGTTTATAATGAGAACTGTAGAATTCACATAATGCAAAATTGTACATTTGAAATTGTAACTAAAATTGTAATAAATGTTAAATGATATTAAACACACATATTTGCTTCTTAGTACCTGCAAAGCACCAAAAGCTGGAAACTAGTTGGCCCATCTAACGTAACCTCTGGTCTGAGACTAAAGCAGGGTAAATGCCTTAAAGATTGTAAGATCTTTGAATTGGGAAAATTATGTTAGTTGGTTTGGCTTAGAGATGCATGGAGAGTGTGTCCTTACTGGGGGCTTCATTGAGGACACACGTTCATGTTCACGTGTTCGTGGGGTACCAAGTGTGGGGGGAGGGGGGAGGGGGGGTCTGCCAAGGGGGTCTTTAACCAAGGTTTTAATGGGTGTCCTTTATCCCCTGGAAACAAAAATACATGATCACCTATAATTAATCATTTCTTTAACCTTTTTTATAATTTAGTCTTGGTATTAATTTGCTAATTCCAACTCTGTTTTTATTGTTTATTTTTTCTTTATTTTTAACAGTTTCCTATTATGGTTATGTTATTTGATTATATATTGCCTTTATTATTTATCTTAGTTTATTTGTTATGATCTCATTGATTTATCAACTTTGTTGCACTTTTATTTTGATTTTCTTATTTTATGTATGATCCCTTTATATTAAATGTATTTATTTAAATTGAGATTTTTTTTAATTTAATGTAACCTTATTAATACTATTTTTATACTATGTTTATCAAACCCTTTATTTTATCTAATCAATCATTTCATTTAAAGGTTTTTTTTTAGTTGATCTTACATTTTTAATTGTAGTTCAGTATCCTGGACTCACACTCCAGCTCAGTAGGTGGTGGTAATGCTTCTGCAGCTGGTCTGCCAACTGCCATATCACCTAATGAAGAAGATCCATCTCCAATACCTCTGAACTTCTGCAGGAACGACCCTCTCATAAACCCAATGTTTCTTTAGAGGAGCAGGAGCTGCTCTGCTGAAGGTAAAGAAGGTAAAAGGTAGGAATTGAGTTAATCAGTGTGTGTATGAGGGTGTAAATGAGAGGTGTTCTTGTATCTTCACTGCTGTAGGACTGTAGTTCTGATGGAAATCACTGTGGATCTGGTGTAGTTCTGTTCTGGAGCTGTGATCAGAGGTGTGCAGTAACGCTCCGTTTACTCACAGCCTTGTTCTTCAGGAAACTCACTTTGTTTTTTCCTGACTGTTTGCAGATGTTCATATTTTTACTTCTGCTCCAGTCTATCAGTGAGAACAGGACTTATTAGAGAGGAGTTCATTTCCACTAACTGTAGCTGCTGTGACCACACCCCCTTTTGGGTGAAAACAACTCTAGTCCCACTGCTGTCTCCAAACTGGAAATATTAGTGTTACCATGCCTTAAACCCACTGCATGTCATCACACCTCTTTAAGGGCATTAGCCTCTATCACAAACCCTGTGCCCCCCATGCATAAAGCCAATAGATGTCTGTTATCCAATCAAATGCTTCACATTCATGTTGTATGCTCACACATCTAGGAAAAGATTGGATTTGACATGTCCACACATCCCTAACACAATCAGATGTGTCACACAGATTTGAGATATTCTAGCATGGTAACTTAAATGTATTCTTTGTGGTGTCCAGAGTTTCAGATAATTGTGTACTGATGTTTAAATTAAGTGGAAATATTGAATACTTTTTAAAATAAACCAAAGTTTTGTGTTTCTGTTTCAGGAAGGAGGGACATCTTGTTCTCCTCATGCTAGGACTCAATATTCTGTACAGTTTTTATTTACTACCACAAACACTTCAAGAAATGCCATTGCAATTTTTTTCCTCTATTAAAATTGGAGGTTACATTTAAGGATATGGAATCCATAAACTCTGTAACTAAGAAGTCCTCTTCTGCTTGCCACAAGACTGCATCTGTAAGACATAAACAGAACAATACAGGCATAGATAGATCTTTCAAGTGTTTGGAGTGTGGAAAAACCTTTAGTCAACAGAGGAATTTCAAAGTACACCAGCTCCTTCACACAGGGGAGAAACCATTTCAGTGCTCTAAGTGTGGGAAGAGTTTTACTACACAGAGTACACTGTTAACACACAAATGCATTCACAAAGGAGAGAAACTGTATCACTGTTCAGAATGTGGAAAAGGTTTTAGATTCAGAAGTTCCGTCAGTAAACACCAGCATATTCATACAGGAGAGAAACCGTATCACTGCTCAGAGTGTGGGAAGAGTTTCACCCAACAGATTGGTCTCCAAGCACACCAGCGCATTCACACTGGAGAGAAACCATATCACTGCTCAGAGTGTGGGAGAAGTTTTACTCAAAGTTGTCATCTCCAAGCACACCAACGCATTCACTCCGGAGAGAAACCGTATCGCTGCTTAGAGTGTGGGAAGAGTTTTGCTGTACTGAGTAGTCTCCAAACACACCAGCGCATTCACAATGGAGAGAAACCATATCCGTGTTCAGAGTGTGGGAAGAGTTTTGCTGTACTGCGTAGTCTCCAAGCACACCAGCGTATTCACAGTGGAGAGAAACCATATCACTGCCCAGAGTGTGGTAAGAATTTCACTTCGCTGATTATTCTCCAAGCACACCAGCGCATTCACACAGGAGAGAAACCGTATTACTGTTCAGAGTGTGGGAAAAGTTTCAGAGACAGAAGTTCTGTCAGTAAGCACCAGCACATTCATACAGGAGAGAGACGATATCACTGCTCAGATTGTGGGAAGAGTTTCACCCAACAGATTGGTCTCCAAGCACACCAACGCATTCACACGGGAGAGAAACCATATCACTGCTCAGATTGTGGGAAGAGTTTCACCCAACAGATTGGCCTCCAAGCACATCAACGCATTCACACAGGAGAGAAACCATATCAGTGTTCACTCTGTGGGAAGAGTTTTACTACACAGAGTAACCTCCAAAGACACCAGCGCATTCACACAGGAGAGAAACCGTATCAGTGCTCAGACTGTGGGAAATGTTTCCTTCAGATGTGTACTCTCCAAAGACACCAGCACATTCACAAAGGACAGGAACCACATCCGGGTTTGAAGGGCTTGACTCAACAGGATCAGCAGGATCATTCACAATAATTAGACTGTCTGTCAGCTAGTACCAGAAATTAAATCAAGATTTTAAAGATTTTTATAACCCTGTGACATGTAATGATTTCATATTGTACTAGTGTGTCATTTGTCATCTATGTCCTGTTTGGTCTTAACTGAAAAGGCCCTTGTCTCATCAAGAGACAGGAAAATGTTTATAAACACCTGGATTAAAAAGTTCTGAATTCATTGCAACTACCAAAACAACTGAGGGCTAATCCTCGTTTCAACCAGCGGTCAATAATAAATGTGAAAAATGTAAACCTTTTTCCTGAGTTTCTTCCCAATGTGGCATGAAGGGGATTCTAGGGGTACTGTAAGTGACAAATTCATTTGATATGGCAGTATATTTTTTTATTTCTACTGTTACCTTATGAGGGTAGAGATTGGTTGGTGTGGCACAGCAGATAACACCACCAGTGAGCCACCACACCATGTGGGAGACTGGAGTTCGATTCCTAGTCTGGGTAACTATGCTGTGCTGCACCAATAAGAGTCCTTAGGAAAGACTCCCAACACTACTCTGGCCCTCCTCTGTAATGCGAGAAACGTTGTCACTCTGGATAAGAGCGTCTGCTAAATACCGTAAATGTTTGTGTTTTGTAGCTGAATAGTTTATTTTGGCATTCTCACTCTTGAAGACATGTTTCCTCTTGTGACTTACAATAAACTCATACTGGTTCATTCAAAGATGCTGGTGTGCAATGATGCAGTGGCTTCTCTTGCTGACGGTGCTAGTACTACTACTCCCTGTAAAACAGCATTACAGTTCAGCTCAGGAGAGCCAATGCTGTTTACCTAAGGTCACCATGCCGATTTGCCTTTTGCATTAAAAGCAATGCTAAGCAGGCTGTGGATAGTGAAGTACATTGGAAAAAAAAAACGAGAATAAAAGGGAAATTACAAATTACAACTACAAAAAAACTTTAAATAAACGATATTCACATTAGAAACAGAAAAACCCAAAACATCTTTGTGACCCTTTATTGTCAGTGAATCAAATAAAAAATGTATTTGCAAAGAACTCAAGGCTCAAAGGCTCAAAAGAATTCTGAATTAGATACAGAATAATTCAATAAAGTGCAACCTGTACAAAGTAAGCACTACTCCTCATCTCTTATTTTACTTATTTTATTTTATGTTAGTTTCAGGTTTCAAAGTTAGTTTTCTAATTTTACTCATGCAATGTGTCTGAACTGATTTTGGATTTTTCTAGACTATTTTTATGGCAATATTTCATTTTTTCTATGTAAACTTTTTAAAAATGGTTAATATGTTAATGATTATTATTGTTGTTATTATTATATTAATAATAATAATAATAATAATAATAATAATAATAATAAAGGAATAATGCAGACTGAATTATATCTTTCTAAATATCAGGCCACAGAGCTCATTTCTGTATAAATATTAATCATGTTAATCTGAGTAATGGTTTAAACAGCTGGTTATGAGAAACCAATCTGACCAGTTTGAGAAACCAATTTACACCAGTGTAAATCTGGAAAACAGACACTGGGCTTAACCTGCAACAACGACCATGAAGATATAATTTGACCTAAAGGTCATTAAATCAACGCTGTTTCAGCTTCGTTACGGGTCATATTTCATTTAATTCCATATCGGGGACTTTTATTGCACAGTGACGTCACTTCCTGGTAGGAGACTCTCAGGTGTCCTCCGCTGGAAGTCGCTATTTTCTTTTCCTTCAGGATTCAGGAGAAACAGGAGCTTTTGGGCTTTCTGTACGCAGCAGAGCCGAACCAGACCTCCTTCAGACTCTGGAGCTCTGCAGGAACGACCCTCTCATTGACCCAGTGTTTGTGTAGAGGAGCAGGAGCTGCTCTGCTGAAGGTAAAGAAGGTAGGAAATGAGCTCATCAGTGTGTATTTGAGGGTGTCAATGAGAGGTGTTGTATCTTCACTGCTGTACGACAGTGCAGTTCTGATGGAGATCACTCTGGATCTGGTATGCAGTTCTTACAGTGTAGTACTGACAATGCAGTTCTGACAGTGAGTGTAGTTCTGACTGTGAAGTTCTTACAATGCAGTTCTGACAGTGTAGTACTGACAATGCAGTTCTGACAGTGTAGTACTGACAATGCAGTTCTGACAGTGTAGTACTGACAATGCAGTTCTAATAGTGTAGTTCTCACTGTGCAGTTCTCGCAATGCAGTTCTGACAGTGTAGTTCTCGCAGTGCAGTTCCCACAATGACACAGAATGTCACTGTCTTCCCCTGGTTGGAGCCTTGAGAGATAAGTGATATTTTGGGGAAATCAAGAAATCATACAATCACTTTATCAAATCATACAATCATTTTATTAAATCATACAATCATTTCCTAAATTGTAGGAATCGCTTTATTAAGTCGAACACTTGCTTTATTATATTATATGCTTGCTTTCCTGAATTGTACACTCACTTTTTTAAATCGTACACTCTCTTTTCTAAAACGTGTACCCATTTCCTAAATCAAGCACTAAGGCGTATTTCCAAATTTACACAGATTACCAAAAACCTTTCAGAAGTGTGTGGTTTTCCAAGATTTATGACTATACTGCAAATCAGTTTCACAAATCAGTCCCCAAATATAGTTGTCCATCATGTACTCATTATATTGTCCTTGGTAAAGGCATTCAAAGTTCATAATGTCCCGGTAAAAGTGCTTGCCTTGCTACTCTGAATAAGCTCCCATGTTCTCTTATCAAGATGAGCATCAAGGATATGGATTTTGAGTGACATCCTACAGCCCATTGCAGCAGAGTTCTTTATCAGAGTCTCAACCAGCTGTGCATAGTTTTCATCTTTATGATTGCCTAGGCAGCTGTGAACCACTGTGACGAAACTGCTCCAAGCTGATCTCTCCTTCCTATTCAGCTTCTTGGGAAGTTTGCTGCCCTGTATGATCTTTGCTTCAGACAGCTTAAGGAAAAGATCTTGGAAGTACTTGAAAGCTCTTGACTCCTTATCTAGAGCCATGACAAATTGTTTTATGAGCCCCAACTTGATGCGTAATGGTGGCATCAGCACCTTGCAGGATTCCACCAGAGGCTCCCATTTTACATTGTTTTTCCCCACAGAGAACTCTGTCCACTGAGGCCAGTCCCGTCTGTGATAGTGGGCTTCAGTATCCCGGCTATCCCAAAGGCACATAAAGCAAGGATACTTTGTAAATCCACCTTCGAGGCCCATGTGAAATGAGGAGCCCATGGCTTGTCTTGGTCCCCAACAGGCATGCCGAAGTAGGCTTTGTAGGCCTCACACATCTTAGCAGATGCTTTCACAGAGTACTTTTTTGCTCTTGTCTTTATGGAGTCATGATTGCAAGTATTTGCTGATTGGATTAAGCACTTCACTGACATATCAGAAAATTAGAGAAGTGTGGGCAGCTGTCAAAAGCCCCTTTAAGCTGCCTGAGATGATTGAGACTGTGGGCAGGGCTGTTGGGACTCAGACTGTGACTTTAAACCGCACCCTGGAGAACAACTCTGAGAAACTGTCAGATTTGCAATGCAGTATAGATTGTACGGGAGACCACACTGGACCAGGAGATGAGTAGCTGCAAAATGGATGCTACTCTCTCCCAGCCAAAATATTCTTGTTATCAGCTATTCACCTCCCCTATCAGCTCTGGCCATGGCAGATGCTGGAAAGCCCCCCCGGAGCATGATGCTCTGGGAAGACCCCCAACCCCCCCTTCTCCCTACCACCTGTTGATTGTTGATTGTCTGGCTGGCTGCTCAAGGTTGTTTTTCCAGGGGTTTGCTGAGCTTTGTTATCTGCGAACTGAGACATTGTCTCCATAGCGACTGCTGGAATTCAGCTTTGGCCCCTGGGCAGGGTGCTTTCTTCAGGATGCCTCCAGGCCTACGCAGCTTATCTCCCTCTGTGGCAAGTGGTGTCTGCACATTAGCGCTGGATTGAGCTGGCAGCCGGGGGGGACCTGCCCCCCCCCACCCTTGCTCCCCACTTTCAGAATTCCGTCCCAATTAGCTAGTCTATGTTTATTTATGTGTGTTTTAAGTGCTTGGATGTTTTTTATCTGCCTAAATTATGGTTGTCCTGCAACATAGTGTGGGTGTGTTTTTTTTCTTCCTTCCTTACCTCATGTATTCTGCTATTGTTTTTCTTAAAAATACAGAAATTTCAATATATCATTGTGCTGACCACAAAAGCAATGTTTACCAGGAATAATAACTTTTTTCTATTCATTTAAAGAACAAAGAATTAGAAAAACACACTTAACAACTGGGAACAATTTTTTTAAATTGTTACATAGTGTTGTTAAACTGTCATACCTTTTGTCTCAGTAGTCTGAACCAGCAGTCTGAAATTCACAACCGAAAACTTAGTGGCTGAGTGGGCTGTATGTCTAAATATGGCTATAGAGGACCACAAGGATGTGGGTTCAGAGTGCGTCAGTGTGCTTTTTCACAATGGCAGTGAATCTACTGTGATTAAAGACTGATTCATTAATTAATTGTAAATAAGAGGTTGTTATTTTTTATGTTTGAACTCTGCATTGGTGTGGTAGGAATTGTCAATATCACTGATTTTGCATTAAATATGTAAATGTGAACAGAATTCGAACAAAGTTTGACAAAAAAACTAAATACACTTTCAGAAAGCAAATTTTGCACCTTTGTGGTTAGTTCTGTTTCGAAGCTGTGATCAGAGGTGTGCAGTAACTCTCCATTTCCTCACAGCCATGTTCTTCAGAAAACTCTCACTTTGTTCTTCCCCGACTTCTGCTCCAGTCTATCAGTGAGGACAGGACTGGAGTAGAGAGGGGTTCAGTTCCGCTAGATAGTTAACTGTAGCTGCAGTATTAATTAATGTAGCTAGGTAGTAAGTTAGCTATGACCACACCCCATTTTGGGTGAATTGGTGAATTGTATATTGCTGTTAAAATTAATTAGAAATATTGTATACTTTTTTATAATAACCCAAGTTTTGTGTTTGTTTCAGGAAGCAGGGACATCGTGTTCTCCTGGTGCAAGGACAGTTCTTATTTACAACACCAAACACATTAAGAAACTATATTAAATCTATATGCTACATTTAGGGATATGGAATCCATAACTCAGAAGAAGTCCTCTTCTGCTTGCCAAAAGACTGCATCTCTAAGTCAAAAACAAAGAAATACAGGCAAAGAGAGATCTTTCAAATGTTTGGAGTGTGGAAAAATGTTTAGTGTACAGCGTAATCTCAAAGTACACCAACGCATTCACACAGGAGAGAAACCTTATCAGTGTTCAAAGTGTGGGAAGAGTTTTAGAGACAGAAGTTCTGTCACAAAACACCAGCGCATTCACACAGGAGAGAAACCATATCACTGCTCAGAGTGTGGAAAGAGTTTTACCCAAAGTTGTCATCTCCAGGCACATCAGCGTATTCACACTGGAGAGAAACTGTATCAGTGCTCAGAGTGTGGGAAGAGTTTTACCCGAAATTGTCGTCTCCAAGCACATCAGCGTATTCACACAGGAGAGAAACCATATCAATGCTCAGAGTGTGGGAAGAGTTTTACCCAAAGTTGTAGTCTCCAAGCCCATCAGCGTATTCACACTGGAGAGAAACTGTATTACTGTTCAGTGTGTGGGAGAAGTTTTACCCAAAGTTGTAGTCTCCAAGCACACCAGCGTATTCACACTGGAGAGAAACCATATTACTGTTCAGAGTGTGGGAAGAGTTTTACTATAAGTTGTCATCTCCAAGCACACCAGCGTATTCACACAGGAGAGAAACCGTATTCCTGTTCAGAGTGTGGAAAATGTTTTACCCAAAGTTGTAATCTCCAAGCACATCAACGTATTCACACAGGAGAGAAACCGTATCAGTGCTCAGAGTGTGGAAGAAGTTTTACCAAAAGTTTTAATCTCCAAGCACATCAACGTATTCACACAGGAGATAAACCGTATCAGTGCTCAGAGTGTGGGAGAAGTTTTGCTGTATTGAGTACCCTCCATAGACATCAGCGTATTCACACTGGAGATAAATCTCATTAAATTGGGAAGAATTTGACTCAAAAGGATTATTCATGTGCAGCTTCAAACCTTCACAGAATGCATTTAGAAAGACACAGTAATTTGAGTGTTTGTCCACTAGTCCCAGATATGCAATCAATAAAAAAAAAACTTAGTTTTCATATGCTGACTGTAGGAGTATTACCATTTCACCAGAATGAATTTGGGTACAGAAATTGGGATTCGAGGACCTAAAATTGTTTTGAATGTTGTCCTGACAATATGACCAATGCTCTCAATAACCCTTTTAGATTCTTCTCCCTGAGAATTACAGTGCCTCCGAGTAGTATTCAACCCCCTGCACATTGTAGGTTTACACATTTGGATTCAACTTGGTATTGTGACATTTGGACTGTAGATCAACCTGGACATGTGAAATGCACTGCAGCAAGAGTTTATTGTTTTTTTAAATCATGAAAAGTTTATACAGCAGGTCAATTATTGTTCAATCCCTCAAACCACCAGAATTCTGTTTGGTTCCCTCAAGTATTAAGAAGGAATTGAGACATAAAGAACAATGAGCTTCACATGTTTGGATTAATTATCTGTTTTTCCCACCTTTTCTGATTTTTAAGCCCCTCCACAAACTTGTGAACAGCACTCATACATGGTCTACATGGGAAAGACTAAGGAGCATTCCGAGGCCATCAGAGAAAAAATCGTGGAGGGTCACAAGGGTGGCAAAGGGTATAAAACCCTTTCCAAAGAGTTGGGCCTACCTGTCTCCATCATTGGGAGCATCATCCGGAATTGGAAGGCTTATGGAACTACTGTTAACTTTCCACGGCCTGTACAGCCTTTCATAGTTTCCTCCCATGCTGAGGCCAGGCTTGTCCAGTCAAGGCTGACCCAAGGACAACAAGGAGGGAGCTCCGGGAAGATCTCAAGGCAGTGGGGACATTGGTTTCAGTCAATACCATAAGTAACGTACTCCACCTCAATGCTCGCCGTTCCAGGTGAGCCCGTAAGGTACATTTACTTTCAAAGTGCCATGTCAAGGCTCATCTACAGTTTGATTATGCTCTCTTGGACGACTCTGAGGCAGACTGGTTTAAGGTTCTCTGGTCTGATGAGACCAAGATCGAGGTCTTCGGTGCCAACCTCACCTGTGATGTTTGGTGACAAAATGGCACTGCATACGACCCCAAGAAAACCATCCCTACAGTCAAGCATGGTGGTGGCAGCATCATGCTGTGGGGCTGCTTCTGAGCCAAGGGGCCTGGCCATCTCATCCACATCCACGGGAAGACGAATAGCACAGCCTACCTGGAGCTTTTGGCCAAGAACCTCCGTTCCTCCATCAAGGATCTTAAGATGGGTCATCATTTCATCTTCCAACAAGACAACAACCCCAAGAACACAGACAAAAACACCAATGCCTGGTTCAAGAGGGAAAAGATCAAGGTGTTGCAGTGGCCTAGTGAGTCTCCTGACCTTAACCCAATTGAAAACTTGTGGAAAGACCTCAAGATTAGTCCACATGAGACACCCAAAGAACCTAGACAACTTGGAGCAGATCTGCATGGAGGAGTGGGCCAAGATTACTCCAGACACCTGTGCTGGCTTGATCAGGTCTTATAAAAAATGATTAATAGCTGTAATTGCAAACAAGGGTTTTTCCACAAAATATTAAACCTAGGGGTTGAATAATAATTGACCCAAATATTTATGTTTAAAATGTATTATAATTTAACTGAGCAACTTAAATTTTTGTTTGTATTATTTAGGCATCTGTTAATAAATTCTGCACTTGTTCAAAGTTTGAAGGCTCTAACTTATTTTCAACTTGTTAAATTTGCAAAATGTGAAAGGGGTTGAATACTACTTGGAGGCACTGTATCTGCTCTGCTGAGATTTCTATAAATGTACAGAGACTTTGCATACAACCATCCAAGTGTGGAGTGTGGAAACATCTGATAGACCATTTTCTTTTTTCATTCCAGATTGGAAATTTCAGATTTGCAATATTCTGTGACATGTAATGTTATTTGTATGATCTCAAATTGTACTAGTGTATCACTTGTTATCATTAATGATCTATGACATGTTTGGTCTTAATTGAAATGACCTTTATATGCAGTAAACTCAGTATACGTGGTGATACAGGAGTGCAGTTCCAAACATAGCAAAGAGAACCAGTAATCCTTTTGAAAAAGGTCTAACAAAAATCTGGACTCTCTGTGACAGAACTATAAATTGCATGACCTGAGGATTTCTCTTGGTGTTGTGAATTGTTCAATGTGACCATAAGGGAAATTAATTTGACTTACCAGTTTTTACCTTTTATATTTCTACTATGACCTTGTTTAATATTTGCTATTTTGACAAGCAGGTAGGGTAGGTTTCTGTGTTTGAGTTTCTTTTGTTTCATGACTGTGTTGTGTAGTTTGATGTTTTGGCATATTCTCACTCCTGAAGCCATAAATCCTAACCTGACTTGCAATAAACTGTGCTTTTACAAGTGCCTGGTGTTGGTCGCACAGAGAATCTGTGGAGGTGTGGAGCACCCTCATTTTCTGTTATGGCCTTACCCTAGACTGTGTTGTAACAATATAAATCCTGTATTGCTGCTGTATTTTATCTATTCTTTATTAAACTTAGATTTTCTGTACCCACTTCAAGGAACACCTGGAATTGGTCATTGACATGCTATAAACATGAAAGTTTTTTTTTTGGTCAATGCCTTGTTGGTTGTATCCAATGTGAAGGCTATAATGTAGTCAGACCGATTTGCTTTCATCATTTGCCTCCTTTTATATGTAAATGATTGTTTTGTGTGTCAAATTAGTGACTCCTTTAGCCAGTGGTTACACCAGAAACTGTCAATTGCTTACTGCAAGAGGGTTAATAGGCATTAGAAGATAGCAGCTGTTGGCCAGTAGGAGATATTTCAAGATAGTAATTTGTGTAACTACAAAAACACAAAGGCAACTGAAACTAATTGTTAATTTGGTATTAAATACTGTAAAATGTCTTAAAAGTCCTTTTTCTGTTCAACTTCAGGATTATCAGTCTGTTCTACAATGGTGATGTTATTTTTTTACTTACATAGCTAGTTAGGTATATGGGTTTTCTAATATTTCTGGATCATGTTAAGACCATATTTCCAGACTATTGTCATCATTCCAGCATAAATTGGTCATGTATTTATAATATTGCTTCAGTGGAAGGAAAGTTTAATGCAATTTTTATATATTTCATATATTTGAAACAGGTTTGATTGATTGCAGTCAATTTACTTTTAATCAGTCATCGTGTCAAAATGTAAACAAATCCTTTATAGACTAGTTTCAGAACCGATCACTGGTATATACACTTACACTGTAAACAGGATAGTATATAGTCTGGTTCTAGAAAATATTATACTGTATAAATAACTGGCAACATGACATACTCAATCATTGCGCACAAAGAAAGATCTAGATGCATATGGACACGAATATTGAATAGACAGTCAGGACACCTTGATAAGCTTGGATGAGTTTTGAAGAAGGTTAATCAAGGAGCAAGGTGATGAGACTCTTGAGAGACTTCAGAATTCAGAAGGCTTTAGCAGGGGGAAGAGCCTTTTCTCACAAAGCCCCCCAGCTCTGGAATAACCTTCCAGATAATGTTCGGGACTCAGACACTGTCTCAGTCTTCAAGTCTAGGCTGAAAACTTACTTGTTAGGTGTAGCATTTGTTAATTAATGTCTTAGCTTAGATACAGGCTGCAGATCCAGGGGTTCATGGACATGGGGGTTTATGGTAAACTGGGATAAATTGATATATTGGTGCTGCCGTCTGACTCCTTCTCACGATCACTCTGGTTTGTGACGGTGGAGCAGCTAGACACCAATGTTTGAGGATGCTCCCATGTTTATGTTACTTTCTGGTTCTCTCCTTAGTTACGCTGTTATAGTCAGATCTACCGGAGTCACTCGCCACACTCTGGTAATGTTTACATTCTCTGTTCTCTTTTTAAATTTCAAACTAATTAATCTCTGTATCTTTTCCGAGTTAACGATGACCCACCAGCCAGAACTGATTACGTCCTAACCTCAAGCTCTTCTGCCCCATCTGAGAAGGACTCCAAGCTCCCCTGATACATGTCTACATTGGCTCTCCACCTTCCACCTACTGGACCTGGACTAGTTTCCCACCCTGCCATGGACTAGCTGCTCACCCACCATCAGCAACTGTAGAAATCTACTGTTAATATTATGTCCACCAGAGAATTAACATTACTTCAGTACCCGAGTAATAGAACAGAGATGTAGGGGTCCAGTGTCCCCGAACTATGTAAAAGTAGTTTGACCAGAGGAGGATGGGTCCTCCCCTTGTGAGCCTGGTTCCTCCAAAGGTTTCTTCCTCCAGCTGAGGGAGTTTTTCCTTGCCACTGTCACCATGTGGCTTGCTCACTAGGGGATCTGTCATCTATACTTTGTTTCCATTTTAACCTTTCTTATTTATTTATTTATTTATTTATTTATTTATTTATTTATTTATTTAATTAATTTCTGTGAAGCTGCTCTGTGACAACTTCAGTTGTGAAGAGCGCTATAAAAATAAATTTTGATTTGATTTGATTCTTGTTTTCAGTTTCTAAAACTATCCCACAAACACTGCACACAAATCTTACATGTATCCAGGCTATGTACAATCATGTCAGCGCTTAAAAAAATCTGGTCTCACATTAAGGCAAAAATCCAATCTGAGTCTAATTTGAGCCTTCTAATGTGAATGTCCTGATGGTGTTGCCCAAACAGATTATTAGGTAATTGTGTACTGATGTTTAAATGAACTGGAAATATTGAATAATAATTTTATAATAATAAAATATAATTAGGTTTAGTGTGCTGCTAATGTTTCCTGCACAGTTCTCATTTGCTACACCAAATACATCAGGAAACACCATAACAAGGATTTTTTTTCCACTATTAAAACTGGAGATTAAATTTAGGGATATGAAATTCGGAAGAAACCGTATCAATTCTCAGAGTGTGTGAAGAGTTTAAATACACACAGAAATCTTCAAACACACTAGCACATTCACACTTTAGAGAAACCATGTCAGTGTGTAGGAAGAGTTTTACTACACAGAGTAATCTCCAAAAACACTGGCATATTCACACCAGAGAGAAACGTGTGAGTGCTCAAGAGTGCAGGAAGAGTTTTACACAACATGAATTTACCCAGCCCATTTACAAAGGAGAGAAACTACATCAGTGCTAAGAATGTATGAAGAGTTATAATACACAAAGTAATTTCCAAACACACTGGCATATTCACAATGGAGAGAAACCATATGAGTGTTCAGCCCATTGCACAGAAATAGCAACTTGGGCAAGACTTGGGAAAAATGTGGCAGAAATCTCCATTTAAAAAAAAAGGAAGCAGTAATAATGTTAGAGTGTTGGGCTGGTAATAGGGGTTATAACTGTTCAGATTTGTACTCTCAGGGTCCACTGATTTTTGTAAAAACATCAAGGACTTCATGTACTTCGTGTACCCTGACCTGATGTGTGTCTGTATCAAGAGCATGTGCGAACATTTTTTTTACTCCAGCTCAGTAGGGGGAGGTAATGCACAATGTGTGGAGTGTCTGCCTCCTACCAAATTCCTGAAAGAAGAACATCCATGTCTGATCCCTCTGGATTTCTGCAGGAACGACCCTCTTCAAAACCCAGTGTTTCTGTAGAGGAGCAGAAGCTGCTCTGCTGAAGGTAATCAAGCTATAAGGTATGAAATGAGCTCATCACTGTGTGTTTGACGGTATAAATGAGAAGTGTTGTATCTTCATTGCTGTAGGACAGGGTATTTCTGATGGAGATCACTCTGGATCTGGTGTGGTTTTGTTCTGGAGCTGTGATCAGAGGTGTGCAGTAACTCCATTTCCTCACAGCCATTTTCTTCAGAAATCTCTCACTTTGTTCTTTCCTGACTGTTTGCAGATTTTAATTCTTTCACTTATGCTCCAGTCTATCATGGAGGACATGACTGTAATAGAGATGGGTTCAGTTCTAGTAGTTGGTTATCTGTAACTGCAGTATTAGTATATTTTATTGATTTGATTACCTCGGTAGTTATCTAACTGACCACACCCCCTTTTGGGTGAAGACAAGCCCAGTTCCACTGCTGCCACAAGGTTTGAAATATTAGTGTCACCATGTTTTAAACCGACTGCGTGGCATTTTACTCGTCCAGCAGTAAAATAAATCCTAGTTTACAATTTTGTTTACTTGCTGAAAGAGTGAAGATCAGCAAAGGGACTGATCTGTGGCTTCAGGCTGTCTGCAGAGAGAAAGACAATGGTAATCACCCAGATTTGGGCGCTGATTAATAAAGGGCAATGATTTGATGTAATTGTTGGCCTTAATGATCCTATGTTTTGGAGTTCTTGTAGCTGTAAATCAGCATTGGTGGGTATTTGTGAGGTTACCCAGATTGCAGACACATTTGGAGCAAACTTCTGGAAGCCACTTCTGGTACTTATATTGGGCCACATTTGGGCCAAACATTCATTGCTACATTTATTGTGCAAATGAGTAAAGTATGGTATAGCAGCTTAATAATTAGAGTAGTGACACAATATATGACTTAAATAAAGTTAAACATTCCAGCAGCGTTGCAAAGAAACATTGCTGAATGATCAGACTCTCCTATAAGGACGATGGCCTCTATCACCAACCCCCATGCCCCCCATGAAAAAGGCAAATAGATGTCTGTAATCCAGTCTAAGTGTTCACATTCATGTTGCATGCTCACATATCTCTTATATTTCCATATCTAGGAAATATACTTTGACACATCCTACACAATCAGTCACACAGATTTGAGATGTTTTAGCATGGTAATGTCATGGTGGCGTACAGAGTATCAAATAACTGTGTACTGATGTTTAAATGAAGTGGAAATATTGAATCTTTTAATAATCCAAGTTTGGTGTTTCTGTTTCAGGAAGGCTGGACATCTTGTTCTCTGGCTGCTAGGACTCAATTTTCTGCACAGTTCTTGTTTATTACCCCAAACACACCAAGAAACACCACTACAAGGAGTATTTTCCACTAATAATACTGGAGGATAAATTAGCTCATATGGAATCCATAAACTCCATAACTCAGGAGAAGTCCACTTCTGCTTTTCACAAGACTGAATCTGTAAGACATAAACAAAAAATTACAGACAAAGAGAGATCTTTCAAGTGTTCAGAGTGTGGAAAAAACTTTAGTGAACAGAGTAATCTCATAGTACACCAACGCATTCATACAGGAGAGAAGCCATATCAATGTTCAGAGTGTGGGAAGAGTTTTACTACACTGAGTATTCTCCTAACACACCAACGCATTCACACAGGAGAAAAACCGTATTTCTGCTCAGAGTGTGGTAAAGGTTTTACCAAAAGTTGTAGTCTCCAAGCACATCAGCGTATTCACACAGGAGAGAAACCATATCAGTGCTCAGAGTGTGGGAAGAGTTTTGCTGTACTGCATAGTCTCCAAGCACACCAGCGAATTCACACTGGAGAAAAACCATATCACTGCTCAGAGTGTGGGAGAAGTTTTACCAAAAGTTGTCATCTCCAAACACATCAGCGTATTCACACAGGAGAAAAACCATATCAGTGCTCAGAGTGTGGGAAGAGTTTTGCTGTACTGCGTAGTCTCCAAACACACCAGCGCATTCACACTGGAGAAAAACCATATCAGTGCTCAGATTGTGGAAGAAGTTTTAGCCAGAGTTGTAGCCTCCAAGCACATCAGCGTATTCACACTGGAGAGAAACCATATCAATGCTCAGAGTGTGGGAAGAGTTTTGCTGTGCTGCATAGTCTCCAAACACACCAGCGCATTCACACTGGAGAGAAACCATATCAGTGCTCAGAGTGTGGGAGAAGTTTTACCAAAGGTTGTCATCTCCAAACACATCAGCGTATTCACACAGGAGAGAAACCATATCAATGCTCAGAGTGTGGGAAGAGTTTTGCTGTACTGCGTAGTCTCCAAACACACCAGCGCATTCACACTGGAGAGAAACCATATCAGTGCTCAGATTGTGGAAGAAGTTTTAGCCAGAGTTATAGTCTCCAAGCACATCAGCATATTCACACAGGAGAGAAACCATATCAATGTTCAGACTGTGGGAAGAGTTTTACTCGAAGTTGTCATCTTCAAGCACACCAGCGTATTCACACTGGAGAGAAACCATATTACTGTTCAGAGTGTGGAAAAAGTTTTACCCAAAGTTGTAATCTCCAAGCACACCAGCGTATTCACACTGGAGAGAAACCATATCAGTGCTCAGAGTGTGGGAAGAGTTTTGCTGTACAGCATTGTCTCAAGTCACACCAGCGTGTTCACACAGGAGAGAAACCGTTTCGGTGCTCAGATTGTGGGAAGAGTTTTGCCATACAGCGTCGACTCCAAGTACATCAGCGTATTCACACTGGAAAGAAACCTCATTAGAGTGGGAAGAATTTGACTCAACGGGATCATTCATGCAGAGCTGCAAACCTTCACAGAATGCATTTAGAAGGACACACTAATATGAGAGTTTGTCCACTATACCCAGACATGTAGTCAATATTTTACACTTAGTTTCACACACTGAATGTAGGAGCACAACCATTTTTAACAGAATGATTTTGGGGACAGAAATTGGTAATATAGGCCCTTAAACAGTGTTTTGTGGCCCATGCTCTCAGTTCCCGTTCAAGATTTAATGCAGTGACAGAAAGAGGTGAGAAGAAATCTCTTCTGGATGCCACAGTTTCCATGTTGTAAAGCATTCTGAAAATGCATGTAACTTAGCTGCCTTTCAAATGTGGACATCATAAACATTCAAACAGTCAGCTTCATTGACCACCATCATCATTCATTTAGGAAATATTCTTCACCCAGTGTGTGATCTGCTGTGATCTCTGTAAAGGTAACGATGGTCCAAAAACAAAGTGTGGAGACATGAGTGGAAACATCCCAGTCTGCCACAAAGACCCTTTCCCTTTTTCATCCCAGATTGGAAATTTCACATTTGCAATATCTTGTAACATGTATTGTTGTTTGTGATATCATACTGTACTAGTGTGTCATTTGTTATCATTGGTTAATCTTTGATGTTTGAAATTTACATTATATCCAGTAAGCTCAGTAAGTTTGGTCATATGTGATTGCTATTCCAAACATCCCTTTTCAGCAAGGAGAACCAGTAATCCTTGGAAATAATGGACTTTCTTTTTTTATAACTTTATTTTTCTAATTATAACAAAATCCATATATACAGAGAGAAAGAAAAGGAACAAAATGACAAAACAAACAAAGTGAACACTAGGGAGGATTCTCCATTACATGGTATATGTCTTAAGTTAATCCATTGTAGCCTTGTTCAGTCTTGTATCGTTGATGTGAAGATTGTCATTTTTCCCATTTATCCTGGCATTGATCTTCCTATGTCCTTTATTCTGTCAAAAGCTCAGACTCACATATTGAGTTTACAGTCTGTGTCCACTACTTAATCATTGGGGTTACCGAGTGGCACCATCTCCTGGTGATTACTTTCTAAACAAGTAATAATCACTTTTAAACACAGTATTTTCCAAAAGACCCAAATATAAAACCTGACAGGTCTTAGGGAATGCATAACCCAGTATTGTTACATTCCCCTTATGCACCTCGTCCCAGAATTGTGTGTGTGATCAACATTGAACATGCCACAATCTCTCCAGCATTGTTGAGCTCTGGATTTGTATTTACTGGTGATTTGGGTCTTCCAAATATTGAGCCAATCGTCCTCTGTGAGGGTAATTCCCAGTTCCTTTTCCCATTTTAATTTGATATCAAGTGTAGTGATACCTTTATTATCCATCAGAAGTTTATACAGTGCGGATACAATTCTGTGCTTTTTACCCTTATAGGTATCAACCAGCATCTTGACAATCCCATTTTGATTTAGTTCTAGTTTTTGTTTAATTTCCTGGTTATATAAGTCCCTTAATTGTAGATATCTAAAATGATCTTGATTGTTCAGAGCAAATTCCTGTTTTAGTTCCTGGAAACGTTTGAAGTGGCTGTCGGTAAGAGCTACAAACAGGGGTGTTAAACCTTTTTCCAGCCATTGTTTAAAATTAGGATCTTGATTGAAATATTTGTTGCATGTTGGCCTTTGTATAAAGCATAGTTCTTTTTCCAGTTTGTTTTTCTGTATTATGTATAGCCATTTTTCCAGTGTGAAGCAAGTAACAGAATCAAGATGCCCAAGTATGTAAATATTAGCTTCTGTGTCTCCAATAATACTCTGCAGTTCTCTTCCATGCACTCTTTGTTCTGTTTTTTTCCATTTTGCTTCATAATGCTTAGAACTTAGATATATTAGGTGGGTCATTTGGGCTGCATGATGGTACTCTCTGAAATCAGGTAATGCCAAACCTCCTTTCTCTGTTGCTAATGCAATTTTTCAAATTTTATTCTGGGTTTTTTGCCATTCCATATGAATTTTGATATGATCTGATTCCATCCTTTAAACTGTTTTCCGGGATTTCTATTGGTAGGGTCAGATACAGATAAAGAAACCTTGGTAGTATGTTCATTTTTATAGTTTGAATTCTGGAGGTAAAATCTAGTGTCAGAACATCCCACCTCCCAATATCCCTCCTTATTTCTTGATCCACCCTAGTAAAATTAGCTTTGTATAGATCATCAAATGTTTTGGTTAACATTATCTCTAGATATACTAGTTATAGCATCTTATTTGAGTTCCAATTCAGCTTGTAGTTTTCATGTTACGTTTCAGAGGGTGTATAATTGAATGTCAGGGTCTGTGTTTTTGTTTATATCCTGAGAAGAAACCAAACAGCTCTAATTGGTTGATCAAAAAAGTTAGGGAATTTTCTGGATCAGATAAATAGCAAATTACGTAATCAGCAAACAAACCTATTATATGTGGTTTATCTCATATATATATATATATACACACACACACACACACACACACACACACCCTTAAGGTATTCAAGGTATTCATATTCACAATGGAGAGAAACCATATGAGTGTTCAGCCCATTGCACAGAAATAGCAACTTGGGCAAGACTTGGGAAAATGTGGCAGAAATCTCCATTTAAAAAAAAGGAAGCAGTAATGATGTTAGAGTGTTGGGCTGGTAACAGGGGTTATAACTGTTCAGTTTTGTACTCTCATGGTCCACTGATTTTTGTAAAAACATCAAAGACTTCATATACTTTATGTACCTGAAGGTGTATATGTATGACCCTGGTGTAAGGTAAGAGACAATTAGTGCTTACTTTACTTCAGATAGGTCAAACATTATTTCTTTTATGCACCTTATTCAGAACCATGACATTGGGGGTGTCTGTATCAAGAGCGAGAATTATGTACCAACATGTGGGTCTCACAGGGCCAAAGAGATAAACTCTCTCTCTCTCTCTCTTTCTCTCTCTCTCTCTCTCTCTCTCTCTCTATATATATATATATATATATATATTTTTTTTTTTATAATTTTTTTTTTTTTTTTTAACTCCAGCTCAGTAGGGGGAGTTAATGCACATGTCTGCCTGCTACCAAAGTCCTAAAAGAAGAACATCGGTCTGGTCCCTCTGGATATCTACAGGAACGACCCTCTTAAAAACCAAGTGTTTCTGTAGAGCAGGAGCTGCTCTGCTGAAGGTAAAGAAGGTAGTAGGTAGGAAATGAGCTCACCAGTGTGTGTGTTTTAGGGTATAAATGAGAGGTGTTGTATCTTCACTGCTGTAGGGCAGTGCATTTCTGGTGGACATCACTCTGGATCTGGTGTGGTTCTGTTCTGGAGCTGTGATCAGAGGTGTGCAGTAACTCCATTTCCTCACAGCTATGTTCTTCAGGAATCTCTCACTTTGTTCTTTCCTGACTGTTTGCAGATGTTCATACTTTCACTTCTGCCCCAGTCTATCAGGGAAGACAGGACTGTAGTAGAGAGGGGTTCAGTTCCAGTAGTTGGTTAACTGTAGCTGCAGTATTAGTTTATTTTATGGATTTGAATATCTGGGTAGTTATCTGACTGATCACATCTTGAAAACAACCCCAGGCCCTGCTGCCACCAAGCTTGAAATATTAGTGTCACCATGCCTTAAACTGACTGCGTGGCATTTTACTCATCCAGCAATAAAATAAACCCTAGTTTACGATTTTGTTTACTTGCCAAAAGAGTGAAGGACAGCAAAGGGACAGATCTGTGGCTTCAGGCTGTCTGCAGAGAGGAGGACAATGGTAATCACCCCTATTTGGGTGCTGATCATTAATGGACACATTTGAAGCAAACCTGGACCACTTTTGTTAATTACCTTGGGCCACATTTGGGCCAAACCTTCATTGTGTAAATGAGTAGAATGCAAGTATGGTATAGAAGCTTAATAATTAGAGTACTGACACAGTATATGGCTTAAATAAAATCGAGCATTCCAACGGCATTGCAACGAAACATTGGTAAATGATCAGACTCTCCTATAAGGACGTTGGACTCTATCACCCCCCCCCCCCCCCCCCCCCATGCATAAAGCCAATAGATGTCTGTAATCCAGTCTAAGTGTTCACATTCATGTTGCATGCTCACATATTTCTTTCATATCCATATCTAGGAAAAGATTGGATTTGTCATGTTCATACATCCCTAACACAATCAAATCGGTGTCACATAGATTTTAGATGTTTTAGCAGGATAATGTAATGTCATGGTGTTGCCCCTTTCACCATTTACTGTCTTAGATCATTTTCTTAGCAAATGGTCATCTCGCACTATCTGTGTATACAATCAACCCCCTGAAGAGTGTTGACAGTCGCCGATCTGTGTAAACATTCCTTTCTCCATTTTCCTCGTCTATATGGTAACCATGTATATAAGGTCCTCCTAAAATCCCTCAGAGTAGACTGGATGGACTTACAGACTGGATTCAGACTGGACGGACTTGCAGACTGAGTTGACTTCAGACTGACATGACTTGAGAGACCGACCAGACTACTGACCAACCAAGCTGTGTCTGTATATGCTTCTCTGTCTGCATCTGAATAAACTCACGATCTGAACCTCCAGTCTCCTGACTCCTGTATGCTGAATTTCTAACAGTGGTGTGCAGACAGAGTATCAAATAACTGTGTACTGATGTTTAAATGAAGTGGAAATATTGACTTTTTTTTAAATAATAATCCAAGTTTGGTGTTTCTGTTTCAGGAAGGATGGATATCTTCTTTTCCGGGTGCTAGGACTCAATTTTCTGCACAGTTCTTGTTTACTACCCAAACCACACCAAGACACCACTACAAGGAGTATTTTCCACTAATAAAACTGGTGGATAAATTAGCTTATATGGAATCCATAAACTCCAAAACTCAGCAGAAGTCCTCTTCTACTTGCCACAAGACTGAATCTGTAAGACATATACAAAAAAATACAGACAAAGAGAGATCTTTCAAGTGTTCAGAGTGTGGAAAAAACTTTAGTACAAAGAGTAATCTCAAAGTACACCAACGCATTCACACAGGAGAGAAGCCATATCAATGTTCAGAGTGTGGGAAGAGTTTTACTACACTGAGTATTCTCCTAACACACCAACGCATTCACACTGGAGAAAAACCGTATTGCTGCTCAGAGTGTGGTAAAGGTTTTACCAGAAGTTCTAATCTCCAAGCACATCAGCGTATTCACACAGGAGAGAAACCATATCAGTGCTCAGAGTGTGGGAAGGGTTTTACTGTACTGAGTAGTCTCCAAACACACCAGCATGTTCACACTGGAGAAAAACCATATCACTGCTCAGAGTGTGGGAGAAGTTTTACCAAAGGTTTTCATCTCCTAAGACATCAGCGTATTCACACAGGAGAGAAACCATATTACTGCTCAGAGTGTGGAAGAAGTTTTACAGACGGTCGTAATTTCCAAGTACACCAGCGTATTCACACTGGAGAGAAACCATATCAATGTTCAGAGTGTGGGAAAAGGTTTGCTGTAAAGCATTGTCTCGAGTCACACCAGCGCATTCACACAGGAGAGAAACCATATCAATGCTCAGACTGTGGAAGAAGTTTTGCTGTATTGCGTAATCTCCATAGGCATCAGCGTATTCACACTGGAGAGAAACCTCATTAAAGTGGGAAGGATTTGACTCAAGAGGATTATTCATGTGCAGCTTCAAACATTCACAGAATGCATTTAGAAAGACACAGTAATTTGAATGTTTGTCCACTAGTCCCAGATATGCAATCAATATTTTAAATTTAGTTTTCATATGCTGACTGTAGGAGCATTACCATTTTACCAGAATGAATTTGGGTACAGAAATTGGGATTCGAGGACCTAAAATTGTTGTGTAGTCTTGACAAAATTAACAATGCTCTTAATATCCCTCTTTTAGATTCTTCACCCAGAGAGTTATCTGCTCTGCTGAGATCTCTGTAAATGTACAGAGACTTTGCATACAACCATCCAAGTGTGGAGTGTGGAAACATCTGATAGACCATTTTCTTTTTTCATTCCAGATTGGAAATTTCAGATTTGCAATATTCTGTCACATGTAATGTTATTTGTATGATCTCAAATTGTACTAGTGTATCACTTGTTATTATTAATGATCTAGGCCATGTTTGGTCTTAATTGAAATTACCTTTATATGTAGTAAACTCAGTATGAGTGGTGATACGGGAGTGCAGTTCCAAACATAGTAAAGAGAACCATTAATCTTTTTGAAAAACAAAAAATCTGTGACAGAACTATAAATTGCATGACCTGAGGATTTCTCTCGGTGTTGTGAATTGTTCAATGTGACCATAAGGGAAATTAATTTGACTTACCAATTTTTACCTTTTATATTTCTACTATGACCTTGTTTAATATTTGCTATTTTGACAAGCAGGTAGGGTAGATTTCTGTGTTTGGGTTTCTTTTGTTTCATGACTGTGTTGTGTAGTTTCATGTTTTGGCATATTCTCACTCCTGAAGCCATAAATCCTAACCTGACTTGCAATAAACTGTGCTTTTACAAGTGCCTGGTGTTGGTCGCACAGAGAATCTGTGGAGGTGTGGAGCACCCTCATTTTCTGTTATGGCCTTACCCTAGACTGTGTTGTAACAATATAAATCCTGTATTGCTGCTGTATTTTATCTATTCTTTATTAAACTTAGATTTTCTGTACCCACTTCAAGGAACACCTGGAATTGGTCATTGACATGCTATTTTTTGGTCAATGCCTTGTTGGTTGTATCCAATGTGAAGGCTATAATGTAGTCGGACTGATTTGCTTTCATCATTTGCCTCCTTTTATATGTAAATGATTGTTTTGTGTGTTGTGCTGGTTTTCTGACGGCCCTTGTTTGGTCATGGAGAGCTAACAGGCCCTGAAAACGACTGTAGAACCACAAATGTCAGAAAGTTAAGGCTATTACTAACACAAAGGAGTTAAAAGAGCTCAATTGCTTACTGCGGGATAGATAGTCAGGCATTAGAAGATAGCAGCTGTTGGCCAGTAGGAGATATTTCAAGATAGTAATTTGTGTAACTACAAAAACACAAAGGCAACAGAAACTGGTTAATTTGGTATTAAAGATGTCTAGTTTCAGAACCGATCACAGGTATATACACTTACACTGTAAACAGGATAGTTTACAGTCTGGTTCTAGAATATATTATACTGTATAAATAAGTGGCAACATGACATACTCAATCATTGTGCACAAAAAAAGATCTAGATGCATATGGACACGAATATTGAATAGACAGTCAGGACACCTGATAAGCTTGGGTGAGTTTTGAAGAAGGTTAATCAAGGAGCAAGGTGACGAGACTCTTGAGAGACTTCTTGATTTCAGTTTCTAAAACTATCCCACACAAACTGCACACAACTCTTACATGTATCCAGTCTATGTCCAATCATTTCAGCCCTTCAAAAATTAGACTGGTCTCACATTAAGGCAAAAATCCATCCTGAGTCTAATTTGAGCCTTCTAATGTGAATGTCGTGATGGTGTTGCCCAAACAGATTATTAGGTAATAATTAGGTAATTGTGTACTGATGTTTAAATGAACTGCAAATATTAAATAATAATTTTATAATAATAAAATATAATTAGGTTTTGTGTTAGGAAAGAGGGACATTTTGTACTCCTGCTGCTAATGTTTCCTGCACAGTTCTCATTTTCTACACCAAATACATCAGGGAAACACCAACGCAAGGATTTTTTTTTCCATCATTAAAACTGGAGGTTAAATATAGGGATATGAAATTCCGAAGAAACTGTATCAACTCTCAGAGTGTGTGAAGAGTTTAACTACACAGAGGAATCTCCAAACACATGAGCACATTCACACTTTAGAGAAACTATATGAAAGATTGGTGCATTGCATCAAAATAGCAAAAGACCTGGGGAAAATGTGGCACAAATCTCCATTTAAAAAAAGGAAGCAGTAATGATGTTGGAGTGTTGGGCTGGTACAAACACAATTTCTAAGTGGGTGGGTCACAAAGGGTCAAAGAGATAAACTAACTCTCTCTCTCTCTCTCTCTCTCTCTCTCTCTCTATCTCTACTTTTACTCCAGCTCAGTAGGGGGAAGTAATGAACATATATGGAGGGTCTGCCTGCTACCAAAATCCTGAAAGAAGAACATTCAGGTCTGGTCCCTCTGGATTTCTGCAGGAACGACCCTCTACAGTGTCTCTTTAGAAGAGCAGGAGCAGCTCTGCTGAAGCTAAAGAAGGTAGTACGTAGGAAATGAGCTCAACAGTGTGTGTGTGTTTGAGGGTATAAATGAGAGGTGTTGTATCTTCACTGCTGTAGGACAGTGCAGTTCTGATGGAGATCACTCTGGATCTGGTGTGGTTTTGTTCTGGATTGTGATCAGAGGTGTGCAGTAACTCTCACAGCCATGTTTTTCAAGAATCTCTCACTTTGTACTTTGCTGTTTGCAGATGTTCATAGTTTCACTTCTGCTCCAGTCTATCAGGAAGGACAGGACTGTAGTAGAGAGGGGTTCAGTTCCAGTAATTGGTTAACTGTAGCTGCAGTATTAGTTTATTTTAATATTTAGTATTAGTTCAGTGAGAGACCGCTCCTTCCCAAGTGCAGGACCAACAGACTTAAAGACTGTTTTGTCCTGCACACCATCAGACTGTACAACTCCTCTCTGGAGGATGGGAACAGGTAGGAACGACCAGTAAATCACAACCCACAACCCACAACACATCTGGACTTGGTGCAATATACATTTCAAGTGCAGTAATAACAATGCAATATACAGCTCAAGTGCAATAATAATAATAATAATAATAATAATAATGTGCAATACCCCCTCTTACTGGACTCTTTTCTACTTTTTCTCATGCACTATATATATATATATATATATATATATATATATATATATATATATATATTAGTATATTGTAATATAGTCTCTATATTATATATTCTTTATATTTATATATTCTTTATATTTATATAGTGTTTCCTTACTAAATTATTATCTCTTTCTACCTTTTCTGTACTGTACTTATGCTGCGGCTGGAACATTAATTTCCCTGAGGGAACCCTCCCAAGGGATCAATAAAGGTCTATCCTATCCTATTTTATGGATTTGATTGTCTGGGTAGT
Source organism: Acestrorhynchus altus (assembly GCA_034509495.1). Lineage (NCBI taxonomy): Eukaryota > Metazoa > Chordata > Actinopteri > Characiformes > Acestrorhynchidae > Acestrorhynchus > Acestrorhynchus altus. Next base: position 894,415 of record CM067524.1, read on the forward strand.
TATCTAACCCTCCACACCCCCTTTTGGGTGAAAACAACCCCAGTCCCTGTCACCATGCCTTAAACTGACTGCGTGGCATTTTACTTATCCAGCAATACACTAAAGCCTAGTTTATGATTTTGTTTACTTGCCGAAAGAGTGAAGGACAGCAAAGGGACAGGTCTGTGGCTTCAGGCTGTCTGCAGAGAGGAGGACAGTGGTAATCACCGCTATTTGGGTAGTGATTATTAAAGGGCAATGATTTGATGTAATTGTTGGCCTTGATGATCCTATGTTTTGGACTCCTTGTAGCTGTAAATCAGCAGGTTTACTTATTTTATGCAACTAATTGCTAAAGCCTTTGAAATTTGTATTCAGTCAAATTAGAGTGACCGTTTTCACCCAAATTATCTATTTGTTCATTTTGAGGATTTAAACAACTTTATTGGTTCATTTGGTAGGTATTTGTGAGGTTACCCATATCGCAGACACATTTGGAGCAAACCTGGGCCATTTCTGGTACTTATGTTGGGCCATATTTTGGCCAAACATTCATTGCTACATTCATTGTGTAAATTAATAGAATGCAAGTATGGTATAGCAGCTTAATAATTAGAGTAGTAATCCAGTCTGTGTTCACATTCATGTTGCATGCTCACATGTCTCTTACATATCCATATCTAGGAAAAGATTGTACTTGACATGTCTACACATCCCTAACACAATCAGATCAGTGTCACACAGATTTGAGATGTTTTAGGAGGATAATGTAATGTCATGGTGGTCTGCAGACAGAGTATCAAATAACTGTGTACTGATGTTTAAATGAAGTGGATATATTGGCTTTTTAAAAATAATAATCCAAGTTTGGTATTTCTGTTTCAGGAAGGATGGACGACATCTTTTCTGGGTGTTAGGACTCAATTTTCTGCACAGTTCTTGTTTACTACCCGAACCACACCAAGACACCACTACAAGGAATATTTTCCACTAATAAAACTGGTGGATAAATTAGCTTATATGGAATCCATAAACTCCATAACTCAGCAGAAATCCTCTTCTACTTGCCACAAGACTGAATCTGTAAGACATAAACAAAAAATTACAGACAAAGAGAGATCTTTCAAATGTTCAGAGTGTGGAAAAACCTTTAGTCAACAGAGTAATCTCATAGTACACCAACGCATTCATACAGGAGAGAAACCATATCAATGTTCAGAGTGTGGGAAGAGTTTTACTACACTGAGTATTCTCCTAACACACCAACGCATTCACACAGGAGAAAAACCGTATCAGTGCTCAGAGTGTGGTAAAGGTTTTACCAAAAGTTGTAGTCTCCAAGCACATCAGCGTATTCACACAGGAGAGAAACCATATCAGTGCTCAGAGTGTGGGAAGAGTTTTGCTGTACTGCATAGTCTTCAAACACACCAGCGAATTCACACTGGAGAAAAACCATATCACTGCTCAGAGTGTGGGAGAAGTTTTACCAAAAGTTGTCATCTCCAAACACATCAGCGTATTCACACTGGAGAGAAACCATATCAGTGCTCAGAGTGTGGTAAGAGTTTTGCAGTACTGCGTAGTCTCCAAACACACCAGCGCATTCACACAGGAGAAAAACCATATCAGTGCTCAGATTGTGGAAGAAGTTTTAGCCAGAGTTGTAGTCTCCAAGCACATCAGCGTATTCATACTGGAGAGAAACCGTATCAATGCTCAGAGTGTGGGAAACGTTTTACCCGAAGTTGTCATCTTCAAGCACACCAGCGTATTCACACAGGAGAGAAACCATATTATTGTTCAGAGTGTGGAAGAAGTTTTACCCAAAGTTGTAATCTCCAAGCACACCAGCGTATTCACACTGGAGAGAAACCATACCAGTGCTCAGAGTGTGGGAAGAGTTTTGCTGTACAGCGTCGGCTCAAGTCACACCAACGCATTCACTCAGGAGAGAAACCGTTTCAGTGCTCAGACTGTGGGAAGAGTTTTGCTGTACAGCGTCGTCTCCAAACACACCAGCGCATTCACACAGGAGAGAAACCGTACTACTGTTCGGAGTGTGGGACAAGTTTTACCCGAAGTTGTCATCTTCAAGCACATCAGCGTATTCACAAAGGAGAGAAACCGTATTACTGTTCAGAGTGTGGGACAAGTTTCACCCAAAGTTGTAATCTCCAAGCACACCAGCGCATTCACACAGGAGAGAAACCATATCAATGCTCAGAGTGTGGGAAAAGTTTTGCTGTACTGCGTCGACTCCAAGCACATCAGCATATTCACACTAGAAAGAAACCTCAATAGATTGGGAAGAATTTGACTCATTTCAACAGGATTATTCATGTGGAGCTGCAAACCTTCATAGAATGCATTTAGAAGGACATACTAATTTGAGTGTTTGTCCACTATACCCAGACATGCAGTCAATATTTTAAACTTATGTTTCATACACTGACTGGAGGAGCACAACCATTTTTAACAGAATGAATTTGGGGACAGAAATTGGTAATATAGGCCCTTAAACAGTGTTTTGTGTCCCATGCTCTCAGTTCCGCTTCAAGGTTCAATGCAGTGATGGAAAGAGGTGAGAAAAACTCTCTTCTGGTTGCCATGGTTTCCATGTTGTAAAGCATTCTGAAAATGCCTGTAATTTACCTGCCTTTCAAATGTGGACATCATAAATGTTCAAAAAGCCAGCTTCATTGACCACCATCATCATTTATTTAGGAAATATTCTTCACCCAGAGCGTGATCTGCTGTGATCTCTTTAAAGGTAATGATGGTCCAAAAAGACATGAGAGGAAACATCCCAGTCTGCCCCAAGCCCCTTTCCCTTTTTCATCCCAGATTGGAAATTTCACATTTGCAGTATCTTGTAACATGTATTGTATGATATCACAAACAACTGTACTAGCGTGTCATTTGTTATCATTGGTTATGTGTCATGTTTGATCTTAATTGAAATTCACTCTATATCCAGTAAGCTCAGTAAGAGTGGTCATATGTAATTGCTATTCCAAACATCACTTTTCAGCAAGGAGAACCAGTAATCCTTGGAAATATTGACAGAATTATAAATTGCATGACCTGAGAATTTCTCCTGGTGTTGTGAATTGTTCAGTGTGACCATAAAGCAAATTAATTTTATATCCCAATAATTATGTCATACTATACTCATACTGAACTATAATCCCCCATCTATGTTTTCTTTACAATTTAAGAGAATGTGTGTTGTATAGGTCCATGGTGATTATCCTACAGCATACAAAATGATCGTAATCTCCCATTAATTGAAAACAAACAAATTAAACAAACCATGTAGGTGGTAATAACGATGTTGGAGTGTTGGGTTTTTGGCTGTTCTATTATGGTGTGGGATGTTCTCTCATGGCATGGGTTGAGTTTGCCTAAAAACATTAATTGAGTGCTACATTTCACTACTTGGTCATCATTAGCAGCCTTTGTGGACTTCATGTACCCCTACAGTGATGGAAGTTTGCAGTAGAGCAATGCACTGAAAAGGTCAATCATATAGTGCAGACCAACATAAGCCCTTTTATGTGATTTGGTCAAGAGATCCGTTAGCACCTGAGATGCGAGTGGCTGTCCAGATGGTGTGGCTCAATAAATTTGCCAATCCTTTGTATATATAGAGCATTAGTGAGGTAACTATCATTATAATATATACATTGGCAGCTTGGTAATGTGAAGGTTCTTAATCAAGTTCAGATTGAAGCATTGAGATTTAGCTTTGGGATGGTCAAGTCACCCCCTGTTCCATCTGTACATGTCAAAGCTGGGGAAATACATTTAACATTGTAAGACTGGAAATGGGGAAAATTATGTTCTTCAGAGTGAAATCAATCAGACACAGTCCAAAAGTAGTACACACACACACACACACACACACACACACAAGAATGTACATACTTGTGACTATAATTCATGCTTAAGTAAACCTTCAGTAAGGGTGTTTGTGGAGCCTAATGCTTATTTGACACTACATGAACTGCTGTTTACAGAAGATGATAGGCTGATTGTAGATAAGTTTACCAGTTTACTACCTAGCTCAGTTCCACAGCAGTGTTTTGCAGGTGTGTAAATTTGTCTTTATATATCCTACTATAGGAACTTACAGCAGCAGTTTCTTGTTCCTGAAGTTCAGGTCTTTTTGGGAAGAGGCTGTTCAATAATACATCAGTGAGGTTGTTGCTATTTTTCTGGATTTACAATGGGCTGAGTATGTTTGTCTGGTGTGTTTCATAATATGTTCTGAATCTTTAGCTGCTCTGTAGAGTGTCTGACCTGGATGGTTCTATTCTGAGGTGGAATTTATATAGGAGATATGTTGGGGTTTATCTAGGCTAAAAGCACAGTACCTTGGAATAAAGTACTTGAATTTAGTGAGAGACTAAAGGAAGATGTCTGTATAATATCCACCGTAGGGTTGATTTGAGTTCAATTAAGGTGTAAAGATGAGTAGTACTGTTTACTTGACTTACGGGTCACTTTTTATTGAATTATTCTCTGCATCTAATTCAGAATTCCTGTGAGCTTGAAATCTGTGCAACAACAACTTTTATTTGATTCACTGACAAGAGGGTCACAATGATGTTTAGGGTTTTTCTGTTTTTAAAGTGTGTTGAGAGAGTTTTTTTAGTTGATCTTTAATTTTCCACTTTTCTGGAGTCTCACTCCACACTCCAGTTCAGTAGGTGCATCTGCAGCTGGTCTGCCAACAGCATTGTCTCCTAATGAAGAAGATCCAGCTCTAGTGCCTCTGAACCTCTGCAGGAACCAACCTCTCCAAGACCCAGTGTTTCTCTAGAGGAGCAGCAGCTGATCTGCTGAAGGTAAAGAAGGTAGGAAATTACCTCATCAGTGTGTGTTGAGGGTGTCAATGAGAGGTGTTGTTCTTGTATCTTCACTGATGTAGGACAGTGCAGTTCTGATGGGGATCACTCTGGGCCTGGTGTGATTCTGTTCTGGATCTGTGAACAGGGGTGTGCATTAACTCTCCTCACAGCCTTGTTCTTCAGGAAACTCTCAGTTTTTTCTTTCCTGACTGTTTGCAGATGTTCATACATTCACTTTTACTCCAGTCCATCAGTAAGCACAGGATTGTAGTAGAGAGGGTTTCAGTTCCATTAGATGGTTAACTGTAGCTGCAGTTTTAGTATTAGTTTGTTTTGAGGTTTAAATAAATATATAACTTTAGTCATTTTGGTGCATATAAGGTTCATTAACTAATTGTCTGCATCTGCTGTAAATTAGCAAACTGTATTCAGTGAGGCAGAACTTTTGAACAACCACTTCCATGAATTACTGCAGACTACTGGAAGTGTGAATGTGCCTAAAATTTAATTGCAATTAATGTCATAACTTAAAATTGACCATGAAATGCAGAAAAGATCTAAAAATTACCCAACATAATAATAATAATAATAATAATAATAATAATAATAATAATAATAATAATAAATTTATTAATTAACTGAGCATTATAATTATAGTTCCCCATTGCAAGCAAAACCTGGAATCAGTCATTGACAGGTGACATTGATGCACTGGATTGACATACATTTTTTAGGTTAGGCTGTATCCAGTGTGAAGGCTGTATTGTATTCAAACTGAATTGCTTTCTTTCATTTGCTTCCTTTTATATGTTAATGTTATCATGTGTGGGCTTTATAGCCTAGTAATTATGAACAAAGTAAAATTAAACGCCATCAAGAAAAGCCACCACAAGTATTTTTTTCCACTATTAAAACTGGAAGTTAAATTTAAGCATATGAAATCCAGAAGTTCCAAAACTCAGGAAACATTCTCTTCTACTTATTACAAGACTGCATCTATAAAACATAAACAGAAAATTACAGACAAAGAGAAACCTTTTAAGTGTTCTGAGTGTGGAAATAATTTTAGTCTACAGCGGAATCTCAAAGTACACCAACACAGGAGAGAAACTGAATCACTGTTCAGAGTGTGGGAAGTGATTTACTGTACAGAATATTCTTCAAGCACACCAGCACATTCACATTGGAGTGTTCAAAGAGTTTTGCTGACTTATGTTGAAGTACACCAGAGCATTCACACTGGAGAGAAACCATATCAGTGTTCAGACTGTGGGAAGAGTTTTACTACACAGAGTAATCTCCAAACACAATGGCGTATTCACACTGGAGCGAAACCATAGTTGGTAAGAGTTGTACCCAACTGTGTAAGCTCAAAAGACACCAGTTCATTCACACTGGAGAGAAACCATATCAGTGTTCAGAGTGTGTACAGTTTTATATGAACAGTTTTATGAAGGTTTAGCCAAAAGTGTAAGCTCCAAAGACAGCTCACAAAGGAGAGGAACCACATAAGCGTGGGAAGAGTTTGACTCAACAGGATCATTAACAGTAATTAGACTGTAATATCTATACTACTGAGACTTAATTTTCCACCTTTGGAAAAGGTGGTGGTTTGCTTTTCATTTTGTGTTTTCTTTCATGATTAGTTTGTTTTGTGTAGTTTGTTATTTTGAAATATGCTCACTACTTAAGTGAAATTTCCGCAACTGACTTGCAATAAATTCATACTGGTTCATACTTAAATACAGTGTCTGGTGTTTGTCTGGCAGAGGGTCTTGCAGAGCCCTCTCATTTTCTGCGTTGTAACAATATGTATCCTGCATTGCTGCTGTGTGTTGCCTATTCTTTATTAAACTTATTTGACACGTTTGTTTATCTTTTGTTACAAACGTTCTACTGCTAATAATAATTATAATGAAATAGTTTGAAAATTGAGATGTCAAAACCTATGAGTACATGGGTATTCATCTAAACAACAAACTGGACTGATTGGACAACACACACACTGTTTAAGAAAGGCCAGAGCAGACTCCACCTGCTGAGGAGGCTCCATTGCTTGGACAAACTGGAAAGGCAGATCCTGTCTTGGGCTGTGCGCTGGACCCAGTGGGAGATGTAGCAGAGAGGAGGATGTTGGCCAAACACACAATAGACCCATTCCACACTCTATCACCATACCTCATCCTATCACAAACACAGGATATGGACCCATATCTTATTCAATGCTACCTATATTCAATGTGCAATATTTGCTGCTGTACCTCATTTTGTTGGTTTGTTGTTTTTTCTGTAGTATTCTATCCTGAAGTGTTCCTCCAGCTCAGTAGGGGGAGGTAATGCACATGTGTGGTGGATTTTCCTCCTTCTGTAATCCTATAAGAAGATCCTGGTCTGGTCCTTCTGGCCTCTGCAGGAAAGACCCTCTCCAAGACCCAGTGTTCCTGTAGAGGAGCAGGAGCTGCTTTGCTGAAGGTAAAGAAGGGAGAAGGTCGGAAATGAGCTCATCAGTGTGTGTTTGAGGGTGTAAATGAGAGGTGTTGTTCTTGTATCTTCACTGATGTAGGACAGTGCAGTTATGATGGAGATCACTGTGCCTGGTGTGGTTCTGTTCTGGAGCTGTGATCAGAGGTGTGCAGTAACTCTCCATTTCCTCACAGCCATATTCTACAGGAATCTCTCACTTTCTTGTTCTTTCCTCACTGTTTGCAGTTGATCATACTTTCACTTCTACTCCAGTTTATCAGTGAGGACAGGACTGTAGTTGAGAGGGGTTCACTTCCACTAGATAGTTAAGGGTAGCTGCAGTATTTGTTTGTTTTGTTCTCTACCTGTGACCCCTCCCCCTTTTGTGTGAAAACAACCCCAGTCACACTGCTGCCATCAAACTGGAAATATTAGTGTCACCCTGCCGTATACCAATTGCGTGGTATTTTACTCATCCAGCAATACACTAAATTCTAGTTCATGATTTTCTTTATTTCCCCAAAGAGTGAAGGACAGGAAAATGACAGGTCTGTGGCCATATTTGGTACTGTCAGATGTAGGGCCATATTTTTTGTTACAGCATAAGAGTTGAGTACAGAGCGTTTCATTGGCATTGCAAACATGGTCATTGCATGATCAAACTTTCCTATAAGGAAAACAATACTGCCAGGGGCAGTACTAGTCCCAAGCTATGTGGATGTAGCCCTGGGTTTTTTTCAGTACCATTGGGTCCTCCCACCTTTTGAATGGAACAAAAGGAGCCCAAGAATTGGAAATATTGAATACTTAAAAAAATGATTATGTTTTGTGTTTCTCTTTAGGGATATGGAATCCAGAAGCTCCATAACTCAGGAAATGTCCTCTTCTACTCACAAGACTGCATCTGTAAAACTTAAACAAAAATTTCCTGGCAAGGAAAAATCTTTCAAGTGTTCAGAGTGTGGAAAATATTTTAGTCTACAGAGTAATCTCAAAGTACACCAACGCATTCACAGAGGAGAGAAACCGTATTGTTGCTTAGAGTGTGGGAAAAGTTTCACCCAACGAATTGGTCTCCAAGCACACCAGCGCATTCACACAGGAGAGAAACCATATCACTGCTCAGATTGTGGGAAGAGTTTTACTGTACAGAGTACTCTCCTAGCACACCAGCGCATTCACACAGGAGAAAAACTGCATCACTGCTCAGAGTGTGGGAAAAATTTTACTACACTGTATATTCTCCAAGCACACCAGCGCATTCACAGTGGAGAGAAACCATATTGCTGCCCAGAGTGTGGGAGGAATTTCACTTCACTGATTATTCTCCAAACACACCAGCGCATTCACACAGGAGAGAAACCGTATTACTGTTCGGAGTGTGGGAAAAGCTTTAGGGACAGAAGTTCCTTCAGTAAACACCAGCAGATTCATACAGGAGAAAAACCACATCACTGCTCAGAGTGTGGGAAGAGTTTTGCTGTACTGACTTATCTTAAAGTGCACCAACGCATTCACACCGGAGAGAAACCATATCAGTGTTCAGAGTGTGGAAAGAGTTTTGCTGTACTGAGTAATCTGCAACAACACTGGCGTATTCATACTGGAGAGAAACCATATCACTGTTCAGAGTGTGGAAAATGTTTTACCCAAAGTTGTAAGCTCCAAAGACACCAGCGTATTCACACTGGTGAGAAACCGTATCATTGCTCAGAGTGTGGGAAAAGTTTTACTCAAAGTTGTAAACTACAAAGACATCAGCTTGTTCACAAAGGAAAGGAGCTGCATTGAATTTGACTCAACAGAATCATTCATGTGGAGCTTCAAATTTTCACAAATGCATTTATGGGGACACACTAATTTGTGGGTCTATCAATTAGTCCCAGAAATGAAATTCATCTATTTAACTTTTTTCATACACTGAAGTGTATGGAGTGGAGTGCATGCAAGTTTTGGGAACAGAAACTTGGAATCAAGACCCTAAAACAGCATTGTGTAGTCCTGGCACGACCCAGGCCCCCAGTTCCCAAATAGCAGACACATTTTGGCCAAATCTGGGTCATTTTGGGTAATTATGGCTCAGATGTAGATCACATTTGGGCCAACTATTCATTGCATATGTACATTTATGAATCTTGGTATCCAACAAGCTCAGTAAGAATGGTCATACAGGATTGCTATTCCAAACCTCTCCATTCAGCAAAGAAAACCAGTGATCTTTGGAAATTATTTCAAACAACAAAATGGACTCTTTCAGTGGCAGAACTTTAAATTGCATGACCTGAGGATTTTTGGTGTTTTGAATTGTTTGAATGGCTAGTCACTTCAGTTCATAACCTTAAGAATTGAATTCCTCGTCTCCTCATGAGACAGGAAAATGCTCACCTTTTTCTCTGTTTGTACTGTAAAGATACTGTGGCTTGAATCTTATTTCCCTCCCTCAATAAAGTTCTATTTACAGTGCATCTGGAAAGTATTCATAGTGCTTCACTTTGTCCACATTTTGTTACTGCCTTATTCCAAAATATACAATACCCCACAATGTCAAAGTGAGAAATGTTTGTTTGAAATCTTTGCAAATTTATAAAATAATTAAACAGAAAACTATTAACATGTACATGTTCAATACTTTGTTGAAGCACCTTTGACAGTAATTACAGCTGCAAGTCTTTTTGAGTATGATGCTATAAGTTTGGCACCTGTTTTTGGGAAGGTTCTCCCATTCTTCTTTGCAGAATCTCTCAAGCTCCATCACATTGGATTGGGAGCATTGGTGCACAGCCATTTTAGTTCAAGTCTGGCTCTGGCTGGGCCATGTAAGGACATTCTCAGAGCTGTCATGAATGGTTATCTTTTTAGAAGTTTCTCTCTCCACAGAGAAATGTTAGAGGTCTGTCACAGTGATCATTGGCTACTTGGTCTCCTCTGTGACTAAGGCCCTCCTAATAGGATCACTTAGTTTGGTTGGGAGGCCAGCTCTAGGAAGAGACCTGGTGGTTCTTCCATTTACGAATGATGGAGGCCACTGTGCTCATTCAATGCAGCAGACATTTACTGTATCTAGCTGCAGATCTCAATCCAATCCTGTCTTGGAGGTCTACAGAAAATTTGAGTCTACATTAGACTTTATGGTTTGGTATGTGTATAAGGTCTACCATGGGACCTTATATAAACAGGTGTGTGCCTTTCAAAATTTTGTTGAATGAGCTGCATTTATTTCTGTTTTATTTTTAATAAATTTGCAAATATTTCAAACCATCTTTTCTCACTCATTGTGAAGTACTTTGTGTGTAATGTTGAGAGCAGGGGATAAAAATAATCAGTTTTAGAATAAGGCTGTAGCATAACAAAATGTGGAAAAAGTGCTGTGAATACTTTGTGGATGCACAACTGAGGCTAAGCCTCTTTTCAAACCAAGGTCAAATAAAAATGTAAAACTATCCATTGTGGCATGAAGGGTCTTCTATAGATACAGTCACTGTTGAGTATGACCAATTTAATTTGATATACTAATATTTTTTCTTTTTTATCTATTAGTTGTTTTGTTGCTGGTTGGTAATATTTTGTATAAGTGTAAATGTGGTCTAAATGTTTTAAATGCAACATGTGGTGTGGTCCAATGAGACACAGTCTGATGGTAGGGTTCATGTTTGGTACAGACCCAAGATTTGCACTTGAGATCCAGCACCTTCAGTTCCCATGTAGCTGTGTGTCACTGTCCAGATGGTTTGGCTCAACATCCCTCCAGATGTATTGTGGAATCAATGCCACATCAATTTGCTGCATTTCACTGGATCTTACATGACACCAATTTCTTATCCGTGACCTTTGCTGAGTCATTGTATTTAGAGACTGTTACTTGGGTCACTTTTACACTATGGATATATTTACATTTGCGGCATTTAGCAGACGCCCTTATCCAGAACGACTTGCAAAAGTGCTTTGCTGTTTACTTAGAACATCCTTAGCTAGTAGACAAAGTAGTATGACATATAGAGCAGCAGCTAGGTAATTTGAAGACACTTAACCTAATTCATACTCAAGCCTTCAGTTTGTGTTGCTGGATGGTCAAGTCATCTGTCCTGTCTGTACATGGTAAAGTTGAGAAAATACATTTGAGTGAATATAAAAGAGCATAATACAAGTCATCCCATGTTCTAAATTATACATTAATTATACAAATTTCACAGTTCCACTGGGACCTTTTGCTGTCTGAGTAATGGGGAAGCTGAGAGCATAGGCCAGCAGGACTTCATACCATACACCAGTGTCTAGGCCATTCAAACTTGGCTCTTTGTGGAGCCTGATGTTGATGTGATCCCACATGGACAGCTGTCTGCAGATGATAGGCAGGTTGAATGTAGTTAATCAGTACCTAGCTTGATTCTACTGCAGTGTTTTTCAGGTGTGGGTAGAAGGATCTAATCATCATACTGTAGGAACTTACAGCAACCTTTTTGTTTCTGACGTTTTTGGGAAGAGGCTATCCAATATTACTGGATTTACAATGGGCTGTGTTTGTCTGATGTGTCTCGTAATCTGTTCTGACTCTTTAGCTGGTCTTTAGTCTCTCATCTGGACAGTCCAATTTTAAACTGTATTTTACATAGGAGGTCTGTCAGGGTTTATTAAGGTTCCAAGTGCAGTGCATCAGCGTTAGGCTTTTGTGGGTTTCAGTATGCATTGGAGTAGATAGGAATGAACAGTGACCATGAACAGTGGATACAGCAGTTAAGAATTGTTTAGAATACCTGGACTGTATGCTTTCCATAGCCATTGAAGCAAGACAGTACAGGCAAATGTCTGCATAATATTCACCCTAGAGTTGGTTTGAGTTAAGTTGGGGAGTAAGGTAAGAGAAAAGAAGTACTGCTAACTTGGCTTTGGATTTGATGTTTAGTGTATAAATAGGTGAATTTTATTGTTTCTAAATTGTCAAAAAAATGTAGGGGATCATTGTATTTTTTATTCTTGGTGTTTTTCACTGTAGTACACAATCCTGGAATCTCACTCCACACTCCAGCTCAGTAGGTGGTGGTAATGCATCTGCAGCTGGTCTGCCAGCAGCTATTTCTCCTAATGAAGAAGATCCGACTCCAGTGCCTCTGGCCTTCTGCAGGAACGACCATCTCCAAGACTCACTGTTACTGTAGAGAAGCAAGAGATGCTCTGCTGAAGGTAAAGATGGTAGAAGGTAGGAAATGACTTTTGTAAGTCGCTCTGGATAAGTGCGTCTGCTAAATTCCACAAATGTAAATGTAAATGAAATGAGCTATGAGGGTGCAAATGAGAGGTGTTCTTGTATGTTCACTGCTGTAGGATCGTGCACTTCTGTTGGGGATCACTCTGGGGACCTCCAATCACTCTTTAGAGAGTAAAGCATTGATTGCAAGCAATGGCCATTATAAGCTGCCAGTAGGTTTATCATAACTTAACATTTTGCTATCAGGTTTGGGCATGTGTGGATATGAAGACTTATTACAAGAATTACAGAATTATTTACAGCCAATTAAGATATTGTGTAAGTATGTATGTATGTATGTATGTACGTATATATATATATATATATATATATATATATATATATATATATATATATATATATATATGAATGTGTGAGAGAACTTTGTAAATCAAACAGTATATAATATAGGTATGTGTTACTGGTGTTACAGGCCCTTTTCACAAGGATTTATGTTAAATGTAAAAATGAAGTTAAATAACCTAGTTGCTCCACTGTGTAGATGTAAAGTCAGAGACAGAAGCTCATCTGTTTCTGCACAGTTTGTGTTGGTCGTCCTCTAGTCCTTCATCAGTGCTCACAGGACGCTGCCCACAGGATGATGTCGGCTGGACATTTCTGCTTGGTGGACGGTTCTCAGTCCAGCAGTGACACTGAGGGGTTTAAACACTCCAGCAGCACTGCTGTGTCTGATCCACTCGTACCAGTGACAACACACACCACCATGTCAGTGTCACTGCAGTGCTGAGAATGACCTACCACACACATAATACCTGCTGATAAAATAGGAAAAGCGTGTGGAGACATATGAATTTAACAAAGCTTTAGAGACAAAAAGTATATGTAATTTTTTTGTAACAGAGTTGCTTAATATTCTTGTGAATTCTTTTCACCTTTAGTTCAATAATATGTTTATCATTTGCTGAAGTCCGTTGTAATGTTGTAGACCGCTAAACAGGGTATGTATGAGTCCAGAGTCAAAACCAAGACTTTTGTTTTTTTGATTTGCAATTTTCTTTTCCTCTTTCAGGAATGAAAGACATCCTGCACTTCTACCACTGCTGCTAGTACCCACTGTCCTGCACATTTTTAATTTACTGCCACTAACATCTAGAAACGCCACCAAGAGAATTTTTTTTCACTGTTAACATTTGAGATTAAATGTTGAGGTATGGAATCCATAAGCTCCAGCACTCAGGAAACCTACTCTTCTACTCTCCTGACTGCGCCTGTCAAACATAAATCAAAAAATACAGGAAAAGACAGATCTTTCATGTGTTCAGAATGTGGAAAGTGTTTTATTCAAGATGGTCATCTCCAAGCACACCAGCTCATTCACAGAGGAGTGAAACCGTATCATTGTTCAGACTGTGGAAATAGGTTTACTCAACAGAGTAGTCTCCGAAGACACCAGCGCATTCACACAGGAGAGAAACCCTTTCACTGTTCAGACTGTGGGAAAAGTTTTAGTGAACAGAGTAAACTCCAATCACACCAACACATTCACACTGGAGAGAAACCACATCACTGTTCAGATTGTGGGAGGCGTTTTAGAGAGAGTAGTTTCCTTAGGGAACACCAGCGCATTCATACAGGTGATAAACCTTATCAGTGCTTAGAGTGTGGGAAGAGTTTTACTAGGCAAAATTGTCTCCAAATACACCAGCGCATTCACACAGGAGAGAAACCATATCACTGCTCTGCTTGTGGGAAGAGTTTTACTCAACAGTTTGGTCTCCAAGCACACCAGCGTATTCATACAGGAGACAAACCTTATCAATGTTCAGACTGTGGGAGGAGGTTTACTGTACAGAGTAGTCTCCTAGCACACCAGTCTCTTCACACAGGGGTGAGGCCATATCACTGCTCAGAGTGTGGAAAGGGTTTTATTAGGCAGGGTCATCTCCAAACACACCAGCGCATTCACACAGGAGAGAAACCTTTTCACTGTTCAGACTGTGGGAAGAGTTTTACTGTACAGAGTCATCTCAAAACACACCAGCGTGTTCACACAGGAGAGAAACCATATTATTGCCCAGACTGTGGGAAGAGATTTACTAGGGAGGATAGTCTACAAAGACACAAGAGTTTTCACACAGGAGAAGAACCACATTAGTGTGGGAAGAGTTTTACTAATAACTAATTTGTGTGGAGCTTCAACTCTTCAACACAAAAAGCATTTAGAGAGGTATATCAGAATCTTCTCCAAGTACCGTGTTTACAAGGAATACCTCTTGGTGCACATCAATATAAAAATTAAATGTACAAAAATATATAAAAAGATAGTCTATATAAACTCAAAACACAATATGCAAGCATATGTCCATAGAAGTATGTGCAGTAGAGACAGTACCAGCAATTACTACAATACTGAGTTACATAGGATGTACAGTGAAGAGTTGAGCAGTAAATATAAATTAAATGGAATCAGATAAAAAGTAGATAAGCAAGTTAAAATGCATTTGTGCACTGACTACAATCAATATTACAATATTAATGTGAGTGACATGATTTTAATGGTGATGGTTTTTTATGTCAGCAGGTCCCAGATATTAAATATATATTTTAATTTTCCATACATTGCTACAGTGGAAGAATTAGATTTTGAGGCCGCTGTTAAGCTACAGAGACTTTACAGACTTGCAAAGGCCTTGAGTCTGTGGAGACTTCAGTAAAGAACATCACAATCTCACAAAAATACTGCTTTCCATTTTAATTCTAGATGCCACATTTATTTCTTGTAACATATGTTGTATATCATATTGTATTGATGTGTCATTTAATTATCTGTGAAATGTGTCCAGACAAGTCATATTTGATCTTAAATGAAATGTGATGTCATGTTTAAAACATGTGTACTGAAAACATACATACACCAATCAACCATATCATTATGACCACTTTTGTGTTTCTACACAAAGACTCACTGTCCATCTTATAAGCTCTTCTTAGCACTTTATAGTTCTATAAATACAGACTGTAATCTGTTCTTGTGCATACTTTGTTAGCCTCTCTTTACCATGATTGTTAATTGTCAGGACTCAAGAGGACCACCAGAGAGCAGGAATAATGTGTGTGGTGGGTCATTCTCAGCACTGATGAGTAGATCAGACTCAGTACTCTAGTACTGATGGAGTGTTTATTGAGTCCACTCACTGCCCAATCTAATAGACACTTCTACTTTGTTGCTCCACCTTGTAGTTGTTTGTGGTGTTTCTGTTAGTCATTCTCTAGTCCTATAACAGTGATCACAATTTATTTAACACTGTGTCCACTCTCTGTCAAATCTATAAAGTCAGAGACAGAAGCTTGTCTACTTCTGCACAGTGTTGGTGGATTATTCTTAGACCAGCGGTGACTGTGAGAGGCTTTAGCACACCAGCAACACTGCTGCACCTGATCCATTCATAATTCTCATGCTGACAATGACTCACCACCCACATAATACCTGGTGATACAATAAGAGTGTGGAGACATATGGATTTAACAAAGCTTTAGTGCAAAAAAGTATATGTGATTTTTTAGTAACCAGCCACTGTAGGCTAACAAAGTCTGCAGAGGAAAAGATGAACTACAGTCTGTAATTATAGAACTACAAAGTGCTCCTGTATGTAAGATAAACTGATAAAATGGACAGTAAATATAGAAACAAGGAGGTGGTTATAATGTTATGGTTGATCAGTGTATATGAACTTTATACCCAGTAAGCCTAATAAGAGTTGCAAAATTGCAATGCTGCTCCAAACAAGAGAACCTATAATCCTTATGAATTAGGTGTCATAATTGTTAAGAATGGTCCAAATTTCTAACTGCAACCTGAAGACATCCTGGTTTTGTGAATTTAATATCGGTGAGATCCTTGTGTCAGGGCCGGTCTGAGGCAGGGCAGTGCATGCAGACCTAAATTGGTCTTCACCCAAACTCACGTGAACATATGAGAAGTAGTTGTTTTTTTTATTATCCTGGTTTACTTTGTAATGCAGCATGCTGGCTATCCTGAGGTAGTGTAACTGTTCAGTGTGATCATAAGGTAAATTAATTTGATATACCAGTGTCTTTTATATTTCTACTATTGGCCTGTTTTGTCTTTGGTAAACAGTTATCCTGTATTATTGCTGTATTTTACCATGTTACTTATCTTGCTGCTATAAAAGTGCTTTACTAAGCCTTTAGTATTTGCATTTCTTTACAGTATGACATGATGGGTATCCTACTGTAACTGTTCATTGTTTAAATATTAAAACACAAGATTTTCAGGCATCACAGGCAAGGAACATTAGTGTGGGAAGAGTTTTACTGAACAGGTTTTCACATAGAACTTCAAATCATCGCAAAAAGCATGAAGCATATCAGAATCTTTATTCCAACAAGAACCAGGTTTAGAAAAAAGTTCTCTTGATTCAGGTGCCAACATAAAAAAATAATATTGAAAAATATACACTATAAAAATGTTAAACAGAAATATAAAATAAAATACACAACACAAGCAGGTGTCCCATAAATTTTGTTCTATGAAAATGATACTGATACCCAGTTTATTTGTTTCTCTTAATCAAATCAGTCTGTTCCTCTGGGCTTCTGTCTGTATGGTCAGGAACTGGAACAAGTGAAGGTGGTAAGGTTAATTGGTTTGTGAAGGATCTGAAAAACTCATATGTTTTGTTTCAGTGTAAATGTGGCATAAATGTTCTTAAATCCCTGGCAGTGACTGGGGGCAGTGACTTGATCTAAGCTTGGGCACTGATATGGGGCAGTCAAATAATCCCCTGTTATTACCATACAGACAGAGGCTGGGGAAATGCCTTTAAGATTGGCTTTGTCAACTTTGTGTTGAGTAAATACACTGCCTGGCCAAATACCATCTGGATTAAACAAGCATATAGACAAGAACCTTCCACTGCCTGGTTGATTATGTTTCAGCTTGCAACAAGTTATTTATTTATTATGTTACTATTTATGCAGTGAGTAGATTCTCATTTGTTAAACAACCATGTCAAAAGACACATCCTATAGTCATGGAAAAGATGCTAATCTGTTTTAGAAGGGTCAAAGTATTGGCATCAAGCAGAGAAAACATCTAAAGAGATTGAGCTGACATTACTAAAATCAGGTTAAAAACTGTCCAACACATTATTAAACAGTGAGGAAAAAATAATCTTTGAGGAAGGAGTGTGGTCAGAAAATTTGTGATTGGTGGTCAATTAAATGTTTGGTGAAATCAAATCGTATAAAAACAACAGTAGAAGTTAGGGATCTGTTTAATAGTGAAAGTAAGAGCATTTCCAAGCACATTGAAAAGGGATCTCAAGGGATTGGGACAAAAGAGCTGTGTATCCTTAGGAAAAGCAACTGGCCAAAATGGCTTCAATGGGCTCAGGGGTAATAGAAGAAAATCATGTGGTGGGGGGAAGATCAGCCTGTGGGGGCAGTGCTATGACCTGAGGTTGCTGCAGTTGGTCAGATCGAGGTTCAGCAATGTTATGTGCCCAAAGTCAGCTGACTGCCTGAATATACTGAGCGACCAGGTTATTCCATTAATGGATTTTATGGCACAAGCATATTCCATGATGAACATGCCAGGATTCACAGGGCTCCACTTGTGAAAGATAAAATGAAAGAGTGGTTCAGGTAGCATGAGATATAATTTTCATACATGGAGAAGACGTGCAGAGTGGTCCAAATCTTCCATCATCAGTACAAGATCTAGGGTAAAATTAATGCAATTCTGGACAGAAATAAATGTTTTGACATCACAGAAGATTGTGCAGAGCAACAGAGAGGACTTAATAGGCCCTCGTGAAAGAGAACTGAATACAGAATCCCAATATATCTGCAACAAAAGACACTTCCAATAAATTAGGTGGGAATTGCAAAAGTAATTGTTAACAGTCGTGTAGAGTTTATGTCAGTGAGTAAATGAGTGAGATTAAAGGCTGGCGTTTCTATAATATTCAGTGTATTGTTGCATTGCATGGGTTTGGTACATAAGCATATATTTTTTGTTTATGAAGTGTGAACATGTATCACACATGGTCATACTAAAACCCTACCAGGTACAAGTCATAATTATTCAGGTATTGCAGCTACTATTCTGAATTACTTGGTAACCAATTGGTTTAGCATATAGTACTGTGCAAAGATTTTAGTTCTCCTGTGTAAATGAGCATGTAAATTTTATCTGGGCAGTGAGACCTTATTACATTAGAATAAACACTAATAACATTTCTGTAGAAAGTGGTGATTTTCCATCAGTGTGTTCAATAAGCATTTCCAGAAAACACCTTGTGGGAGTCTAGTGTTCTTTACAGTCTCATCAACACCTGGTTTGGTGTTTAGTGATGTTAAATCAGGTGTGCTGCTGATTAAATGGAAGATATCCAGGCACTGGCTGGGTGCATTCAGGAAAAATCTGGAACCAAGCTGTGCTCTTCAGCCCACAAGATCTCAACTACTTTCTTTGGAATTTCTTCTGTCAGTTTAACTGCATCTGTTCTAACAGGATCTGGGGTTTCTACTCTAAACTCTCTTTTGTTGGTCAGAGACAGGAGTTTAAATAATGGGATAAACTTTTCTGTTCTGTATGAACCACTGTGGGTTCCACAGGGTTCTATTGTAGGGCCTTTGAAACTGATGTTAATAATTTTAATACTGTGGAATTGAGAATGAAAACCTAAAGTGTGGGCTTATATACATGCGCTAATGATTTAAGCATTAAACACAACCAAGTGTAAAGTCATTAAAAAAATTAAAGGTGAAAACCTAATTGATTTCAATCCTTAATATTTAGTGCAACAGATTTTCAAATTTTCTGGTGGACCACCAGTGAAGCATTCCTCACGTACCAAAGTTTGAGAAACACTGTTTGAGAGGATTTCCTTTACATTTCCTTTACATTTATTTCCTTTACATTTATTCTTTTATTCTCAGTGTTTTCCACAGTAGTACACAATCTTGAAGGCTCAATCCACTCTCCAGCTCAGTAGGTGTCAGTAGTGCACATGGTCTGACCCTCACCATGATCCCAAATGAAGAAACAGAAGCTCCAGCTACAGTCCTCAGTGTTTCTGTAAAGGAGCTGGAGCATCTCTGCTGAAGGTAAAGAAGGTAGAAGGTATGAAATGAGCTCATCAGTGTGTGTTTGGGGGTGTAAATAAGAGGTATGTTCTGTTGTATGTTCTGAAGCTACGATCAGAGGTGTGTTGTCTTTTAATGATAATGCTGTTCATTTATTCCAGATAGTTCATTTATTCCATTTATTCCAGTCCCGCAAGGAGGAGTTCAGCCTTATTATCTAGCTGCAGTAATTCTTTTGAGGATATAAATAACTATAAATATCTAAGATATCTAACTATGTAACTTTAAATACAGAGTTGGTTTGTAGATGGCTGTAGTTGCTGTGGTTTGTGGCTTGTAACAGTTTTGACCAATTGGAGAAAAAAATGAGCTGGTGCAACTACAATGTCCCACAAGGGAATTTGTCCTCTGCATGTAACCCACCCACACAGTGAAATACACACTAGTGAATTCACACACTAAGGGGTAGTGGGCACACATACCCTTCCTCAATGTTGTTGTGTCCTGACAGTTGGCAACTTCCAGTCACACAGCTGGTTCCCTAACAGCTAGGCCACAGCTGCCCCACGAAGCCATGCCAGTTCAGATTAAAGAGCTCTCACACCCACAATATATTACACTGTTTAGATCAGCTAGAAGAAATTTTTAGATGGCTTAATACTGCAAACTTGACTTTGTCTAACTGTGAGGTTTATCAAGCAAGTCATATATTGAAGTAAAGTTGTTTGCTATGTCCACATTTTCCCCATAGAAGCTAAGATAGAGGCTGTTATGAATTTCAGTGCTCCACCATCAGTTATGGTCTTCAAACTGGCCTTCAGACTGAGACAGGACTCCAGTACTAGAACACTGGTCTGTTGACACCATAGGAGAAACATAGAGTTGTGGGAATTTGACCTGTGTATTTCAAACTGATATAATTACCCAGTTGTATGTGACACCAGTGTGGATTATAGGGTAGACGATGGGGACCTGTGCCCCTCTCAGAACATGCTTGGAACCCCCTACATCCCCCTAAAACAGACATGAATCTCTCACATATGTGAACACACAGTGACAAAACAGCACTCATTTAAAAATCATTTTTGTTGCCCAACTTCATATCGGTAATGGTGGTAATACTGGTCACCCAGTTTTCCAGTTTTCTCAAGCTTGGTGATACTGGTTGTCTAGCTTTGTCAAGTTGATCAAATGAAAAGATACCTTATGCTGATCAAGAGCTAAGCTGGTCAACCATCTTAACCAGCTTGAACTACTCGGGCTGTTTAATCACAAAACAGATGACATTACTTACTAATTTTAATGTAGTGCTTACTTTATATGAAAAGATAATTATGATAGTATTAATAATGCATTCACTAATCAAATTATATTATTTTCAGTCTTTACAGATTGATTTGTACACTTGACCCAGACATATATATATATATATATATTTTTTTTTTTTTTTTTTTTTTTTTTTTAATAAATTATAATAATTTTTATTTTAACACTATCTGCCAGTAATGTTTCATTGAGAAATGAACCTTTTCACAACAGTCTAGAATTAGAATTAGTCTTGAAAGCTTCAGTGGACCATGAAGCTTTATCTCACCATTACTACTATAAATTAAATAAAAAAGCATTTTTCTAAGCATTAATTATAACAGAACAATGCATTACAACCCAAAGACAGCTTCTTCTTGCTCTTGCCATGCCCTTCTGAAGCATCGCTCCTACACATTGAATATACTGTATTTTTCAAAGTGATGAGATTTTGTTTCTGTAATGTACTGTAATATTTTACTTGTTTCAGGAAGGAGTGACATCATGTTCTTCTGGTGCTGCTAGTACCACAAACAATCACAAAGAGGAGTTTTCACTCTTCAAATTTATGGAATCCATAAGCTCCAGCACTCAGGAAACCTACTCGTCTACTCATCTGTCTCCAGCTGTCAAACCAAAAAATATAGACAAAGGAAGATCTTTCAAGTGTTCAGAGTGTGGAAAATGTTTTATTCAAAATGGACATCTTCAGGTACACCAACTTATTCACATGGGACAGAAACCATATCACTGTTCAGAGTGTGGGAAAAGGTTTACTCAACAGAGTCATCTCCGAAGACACCAACGCATTCACACAGGAGAGAAACCCTATCACTGTTCAGACTGTGGGAAAAGATTTAGTGAACAGAGTAACTTCCAATCACACCGACACATTCACACGGGAGAGAAGCCATATCACTGCTCAGTATGTGGGAGGAGTTTTAGAGAAAGTAGTTTCCTAAGGGAACACCAGCGCATTCACACAGGAGATAAACCTCATCACTGCTCAGACTGTGGGAAGAGTTTTACTAGACAGAGTCGTCTCCAAGTACATCAACGCATTCACACAGGAGAGAAACCGTATCACTGCTTGGAGTGTGGAAAGAGCTTTACCCAACATTTTGGTCTCCAAGCGCACCAGCGCATTCACACAGGAGAGAAACCATATCAGTGCTTGGAGTGTGGTAAGAGCTTTACTGTACGAAGTAGTCTCCTAACACACCAATCTGTTCACACAGGGATGAGACCACATCACTGCTCAGAGTGTGGAAAAGGTTTTATTACACAGAGTAATCTCCTACTGCACCAGCGCATTCACACAGGAGAGAAACCATATGGCTGCTCAGACTGTGGAAAGAGTTTTACTGGACAGAGTAATCTTCAAGCCCACCAGCGCATTCATACAGGAGAGAAACCATATCACTGCTCAGAGTGTGGGAAGAAATTTGTTACACAGAGTCATCTCCAAATACACCAGCGCATTCATACAGGAGAGAAACCGTACTACTGCTCAGACTGTGGGAAAAGTTTTACTGAACAGAGTAATTTTCAAAGACACCAGCGCATTCACACCGGAGAGAAACCATTTCACTGCACAGAATGTGGAAAGAGTTTTAATAGGCAGGATAGTCTCCAAAGACATGAGCGCTTTCACACTGGAGACGAACAACATTAGTGTTGAAATTTTCATTCATGTGGAACTTGAACAGAATTTCACTGAATGCATTTAGATGGACATCTATAATTGACTGTCAAAACAAAAACATTATTGGTGTCTTTTTTTATATGTCTGTCAGCTGGCTTAACAGATTAATCAATATTTTGAATACACTGATTCTAGAAGCACTAGCATTTCACAAGAAATTTCTGCTGATTTCTGAGAAATTGGGCATTGACAGTCTGAAACATTTGCCAAGCTACAGAGACTTTGCAAACATGGATGTCTGTGGACACTTCAACAAGAAATGTCACAATCTCACAATTTAACATTTATGACATCTGAGACATTTTATTATGTATTTCATATTGTATTAATGTGTTTATCATTTAATTAATTACCTGTGAAATGTTTCAAACCATGTCCTGTTTGACCTTAAGTTAAAATTACCCTCATGCTTGAAACCCATTGAGGATTTTTGTGTTTGGGTACTGTACATCCAATAAGGATATAAGGGAGTAATCCAGAAAAAGAGTTAAGTGATGGACCCACATATGTCACTTGGACTTCACAAAAACTTGTTTTCCATTCCAGAAACTGGGATCAAAGATAGTGCGTGTCAGTTCCCATAGCAACTTGCTTCCTGGCAGGTTCACTTAACCCTAACCCAGGGTAACACCCACCTTACTCATGGAAACATGGCATGTCTTACAAAAGGATCCAGTGGATATCAAAGCTCAAATTATAGAACTCATAATCAGGAATGTGTGATTAGACATCCTGTTACTTCCTTAAATGTTAGTTTTTAATTAGACATCACCAGGCACTTCTCAGCACACTGTGCTTAGCTTTGAGAAGTTATCTGAACATATTTGCAAGGTGACTGTCACTCAGGCCTAAATTATGCTTAGCATTAAAATGAACCCAAGCCCTTACAAATACTTTACCAACTCAGTTTCAAGCTCTGTCTTTGTGATTTGGAGCTTGATATGATCCATCTGAAAATCACACTTTTCAGTTTGTTTCTACATATGGACCTTGTACAGGTCCCTTACAAGCAATTTGAAAGAAATAGTCAAGAATATCATCCATCCATCTTCTGAACCACTTATTCCTGAATAGGGTCACAGGTGAGCCAGTGCCCAGCCAGCAACTCTGAGCATGAGGGCAGGAAACAACCCTAGACAGGGTGCTAGTCCATCATAGGGCACGCGCGCACACACACACACACTAAGGGGCACTTTACAATCACCAATGTCTTTGGACTGTGGGGGAAACCAGAGGAAACCCACATGAACACAGGGAGAACATGCAAACTCCACACAGAAATGTCCCAGGTTGCTCTACCCAGGGATCGATCCCAGGTCCTTCTTGCTGTGAGGCAACAGCGCTAGCCACTGAGACACCCTCCAAGAATATAATTTTATGGTCAAATAAGAAGCAATCAGTGTTCTATATTTACATTTAGTTGATGCTCTTATCCAGAACAATTAACAAGGTTACTCATTAAAGAGGAAGGCCAGAGTAGTGTTAGGACTGTTATTGGTGTAGCACAATGTAGTTGCCCAGTCTGGGAATTGAACACCAGTTTAATATAGGCACACTGGTGGTGTTATTTGTTTTGCCATACCAACCATCCCCATGTATTTAGATCCACTGTGCTTGCACACAGGGAAGTTTTTCCATATTTAACCCATTCATGCAGTAAAACACACACACACTAGTGAATACATTTACATTTAAGGCATTTGGCAGAAATGCTTATCCAGAGTGACGTGACAGTAGCTAGTCAGTAGAGGCTAGAAACCAGAGATACCTCGACCTTAGGTCATGTCAGATTGGAGACCAACAAGATTCAGTATAAATATAAACCTCTGCGTTAAATATTCTTGGAAATGTAAATGTCAATGACGGACTGCAGTCTGGACTGTAAATAAGGTTGGTTGGGTATTTAAGTAATAATGATTGTTTATTCTGTTTTGAAGGTCAATGAACTAATTTTAGAAGCCAAGCAACCACGAAAGGAACAACACCAGAGGCTTTCTCTGAATAGGTGAGATTGGATTAGTCATCCTCTAGTCCTTCATCAGCGCTCACAGGACACTGTTGGCTTGATATTTCTGGTTTGTGGACTGTTCTCAGCCCAGCAGTGACACTGAGATGTTTAAACACTGAAGCAGCACTGCTTCATCATTACAGGAACTTCAGGAACTAGATTTCACTTTCTGGGTGATATGATGTAAACCTACATAAAGAGATACATGATCAACAGTAAAACAGTCCAGGGTATGAACCAACACAACAATGAACCTGTGATAATAGTGATAATAACTAAAACAGAAATGTGGCAGATTTCTGTCCTCACTGATAGACTGGACTAGAATTATGATATGGAGAGTTACTGCACACCTCTAATCACAGCTCCAGAACAGAACCACACCAGATCCAGAGTGATCTCCATCAGAACTGCACTGTCCTACAGCAGTGAAGATACAACACCACTCATTTACACCCTCAAACACACATTGATGAGCTCATTTACTACATTCTACCTTCTGCAGAGCAGCTCCTGCTCCTCTATAGTCTCACTGGAGACTGGGATCTTCTTCTGCAAAGGTCTAGTGTCTTTGGAGAACCTCAGTTATACAAATAGCACCCCCACTTGAACTGTACGGGGACTCACACTCAGTCCGTTGAAAATTCTGTTTCCATAGCAACCGGCATCAAAGGGTCTATTGTAAAGATCACCATTCCTGCACACTTTAGATTCACCTTCAGAAGAGCTTGATTGGTTGATTAGGTTGTGTTAGATTTGGGCTGGAGATGACACCTGCAGGAAGGTTGAATAAATCTGAAATCCAATTCTCTGTGTATACAAATGAGCCAAAATGTAATCAAGGCAGAAATCCACTTTAACCTGGACAAACCTGCAGTTAGGTCCTGAATGTTAAAAATGTGATAAAACGATTAACTTTGTAAAATAATAATTTCAAGAATGTTACAGTTGATGGAAACATCAAAGAGTCAATATAACAATATAAATATAAATATTTTTAAACAAATGCTTGAAAGTAAATCACAGATTTTACATACACAGGTAAAATTGAGTTTAATAACAAAGGAGAGGTAAAATACATGAATAATGCAGGAATTATAGCTGAAGCAAGATTATAATAGACGTAGAGACACTGCTATATGAAATGCATCAGTCTTATTAATAAAAAAATCAGAAGAGCACTTAGTTGCTTCAATATTTGCTCGGGGGAAATCAATTACTGGCTGGTACATTTATATCAAGGCTTTTGCATGAGAGAAGGATCTGGGTGTGTTCAGAGCAGAGTGAACCACAGAGAGGCCAGAAACGATGTAGATTTAACAACAATGCCATACATTGCACAACTGGAGTTCAGTACAGTTCCACGCAACTGGTTGATCTTGAACAGGTGATGGTGGGTAATGTTAGGGACCAACACAAAATGGAAAACAGATGTATCTTAAAACTTTACAGGCAGTTTTAGCAAATAATCCACAAAGTTTACAAAAAAGCAAAACTAGCAATAATATTCACAATAAACAGAATATATCTGATGAACTTGCAAGGCTTTAGATCAGTTAAAGTGTGCAACAACTTACAAACAAACACTACATTTAGGCAATTTAGCAAACTAGTTACACCAATATTTATTTAATTATTCATTTATTTATTCATATATTAATTACACTACCAGACAAAGGCTTTACAACACCCACTATGGGTTCTGAAACTTTTGACCAATAGTGTACATGTATTATGCAGCAGCATGTTGTTAATTAAACAATCACATCACAGCGCAATAACTGTCTGAAATTGATGTGTTTTACTGGTTTACAATCAACCACATTATGACCACCTCCTTGTTTCTAAATTGTCCATTTTATCAGCTTCTCTTACCACACATTAGCCTTTTGTTGTGCTTTGTAGTTTCACTGCATCCCTTGTTAGCCTTCTTTAACCCTGTTCATTAATGTTTAGGACCCCACAGGACCACCACCAAGCATTATTTGGGTGATGAGTTATCCAGTGACACTGAAATGGTAAACCAGTAAAGCAAATCAATTTCAGACAGTAATTATGCTGTGATCTGCTGCAAACTATTTGTACACTACTGGTAAAAAAGTTTCAGAACCCCTTTTGGGTGTAGTGTAGAGTAGAAACAATGGAGGTGTTCATAATGTCATGTTTGATTGGTGTAGAAACATAGAGAAAGGGTATCAAATGTTATTTACAGGGTCTAGTGTCCACTTCACTGTCACAGCGGAATCTCAAGGATTATAGAGATGTTTGACGTGGCATTGCCATCCCACCAGACTCCAGTAGAGGTCAGAACTTCATACTTCTTACGAGAATTAAAAGCCTGTGTCCCACAATGTTGGGAACACTTTATTTTGCTTCAGAGCCTTGAGGTCCAAATAAAAAGAAATCATCAAAACATTTATTCTGTTGAAATATTAATGCTCCAACACCATATTGTTATCAAAATGTTGTGTTTTTTTAACACTCAAATTAATGTTTCACCAAGCACGTTTTGAGAATGTATGAAGTTTCACATCAATGACTGTTGAGTAAAAATCTTCTCATATTCTCAGCACTAACATGGTTTTTCTCCCACGTGAATGCGCTGGTGTCGCCGAAAAGCAGTCTGGAATGTAAAACTCTTCCCACAGTCTGGGCAGTTATATGGCTTCTCTCCTGTGTGAATGCGCTGGTGTCGCCGCAAAGCAGTCTGGAATGTGAAATTCTTCCCACATTCTGAGCAGTGATACGGTTTCTCTCCCTTGTGAATGCGCTGGTGCTTTTGGAGATTACCCTGTTGAGTAAAACTCCTTCCACAATCTGAGCAGTGAAATGGTTTCTCTCCTGTGTGAATGCGCTGGTGCTTTTCAAGACTACACTGCACAGTAAAACTTTTCCCACATTCTGAGCAGCAATATGGCTTCTCTCCAGTGTGAATGCGCTGATGAGTCCGGAAATGACCCTGCTGAGTAAAACTCTTTCCACACTCTGAGCACTGATATGGTTTCTCTCCAGTGTGAATACGTTGATGTATTTGGAAATTATTATGTTTGGTAAAACTCTTCCCACACTGCGAGCAGTGATATGGTTTCTCTCCTGTGTGAGTGCGCTGGTGGGCTTGGAGATTTCCCTGTACAGTAAAACCCTTCCCACAGTCTGGGCAGTGATACGGTTTCTCTCCTATATAGATACAATCATGTTTTTTGAGGGTACCGCTCTCTCTGAAACTCCTTCCACATTCTGAGCAGTGATACGGTTTCTCTCCAGTGTGAATGCGTTGGTGTACTTTGAGAGCACTATGTACAGTGAAGCTCCTTCCACAGTCTGAACAGTGATAGGGCTTCTCTCCTGTGTGAATGCGTTGGTGTACCCGGAGATTACTCTGTAGAGTAAAACTCTTTCCACACTCTGAACACTGATGAGATTTCTCTTTACTTGATTTTTTTTGTTTACTTGTGAAAGACACATTCCTGTGGTGAACAGAATAGCATTTTTCCTGAGTGCTGGAGTTTACAGACTCCATATCCCTTAAATTTAACTCCCAATTTTAACACATGGAAAAATGTCAATCTGTGGCATTTCTTACTGTGCTTAAGGAAGTAAATTAGAGTTCTGTGGGTACTGAAAGGAGAAAAAAAGTTGTTCTTTCCTGAAAGACAAAAGGAAAAACCATAGTGAATTGAAAAAGTTAAAACCCAAGTATTATAAATATGTATTTAACATAACTAGTTCAGTTAATTATTGGTACAGCATTGCCTGATGCTATATTTGGGTGGAGTGTGGTACAAAATGTTCAAGTCAAAGCGAATATCAAAATCTTTCTTCACCGAGAAACACCTTCAATCTATAAATCAGTTTTATGCATTAAGTAATTTAACACCAAGACATCTGTTGGTACAATGCACCATTTAAAAGTACATTCAAAAATTACCTACCATAATATTTTGTGCATAAATATATTAAGCTATTTTGTCCTACTTGCAGAAGCTGTCATTCTCTGGCAGACCGCCAACAAGTGAGTAAGGCTAAGTGATCACAGATTTTCATTTTTGACTAAATGGCAGAAATACCTGAACAATGCAACTGCATAAAATTTTGTGTAAATGGCTGGACCTGAGGAAAGCGGGCAGTTGGCAGTTCCATCACAATTCTTCACATTTAATAAAGAGTTTCCTGACCATAACAACAAACATGCTTTATCTCCCTACATGGCTCTGTGTGACTTCTAGCTTTTCCTTAAAGCTGAAAACACCCCTGAAAGGGACCAGATTTCAGTCCAGAGAGGACATCATAGAGAATGCAACAGACCAGCCACAGGCCATCTCAAAAGAGGCATTCCAGCACTGCTACTGATGTGTGTGGCAGGCCAAGGGGACAACTTTGATAAAAAGTGTTAGATTTTGTATTTGAACATGAGTATTTTTTAATAAAGGTTGAATATTTAACACACCCAGTAATTGCTCCATTGTGCTTGTTTGTGATTAGCCGCCACTTTTCCTAGCACATGAGAGATGCAACTGAAGGGAACATGATGCTTTGCTTCTTTTGGTCACAAAACCTGGACAAATTACATTTTAAAGCAGACCCCAAAACACATCCTATAAACTGGACTTTCCAGGTGAACACTAGACAAGTGGCAACACTACATGGGAATGAGGTTTAACTATGTTGTTCCCACGACTTACTGACTCGTGGCCATAACTTATTATAAATTATGCTGGATGTCACCAGTGGGAGTACATAGAAATCCCGACCTACCAACAGCAAGTTCATGAGCAGCAGAAACTGATACATTTCACCCAGAATCTGCAGCCACAGGGGCACTGATAAAGCCCTCACCAAACTATTTAACAAAGGAGATAGAACCCAAAAGCTTAATTATAATAAGGAGAAATTCCTCTAATAAAATATCAGTTTCACTAAGAGTGGTGAGCTTTTAATCATCTCACTTAGTAAATACAGCATCAATAAGGCAGTTCTTAAATTCCTAAATAAAGGAAGATTCCCAACCAATTTCTATTTCTTATGAGCTCATTTTAGTGTGTAAAAGTGTAGAAGAGCTCTTTACCTTCAGCAGAGCAGCTCCTGCTTCTCTACAATAACACTGCGGACTGAGATCTTCTTCTGCAAAGATCTAGTCTTTGGAGGAACCTGTTATGGAATTAGCGCCCCCACTTGGAAAGCAGGAGATCACACAGATGACTTGTTATTTTTAAGCCCAACCGTATTCCATAAACCTCCTGTAGGAACCGTAGGGACAGCCAGCTGAGAAGTTGTCCACGTAACCACTGCCACCAGCAGCTACCTTTCTCCATGTTTCAACTCCAACCCAAATCTAACACACAAACAAGAACCTCTGAAGGCAGTAATTAGTTGGATCAGGTGGTGGATTAGGGCTGAATCTTAAGTCCGCAGGAAGGTAGCCCTTCATGAGCAGGTTGGTGACCCCTGCTCTAGAGCAGTTAGAAACAGAAGATCTAACAGGGGTTTTATTCCTTTATTACATTTATGACATCATGACCATCTCCTTATTTCTACATTGCCCATTCTATCAGCTCCTCTTACCATACAGGAGAACTTTGTAGTTCTTTAATTACAGACTAATCAGACTATAAATACTATAATTACCACCACAGAGCAGCTATTATGTGGGTGGTGGGTCATTCTCAGCACTGCAGTGACAGTGACATGGTGGTCCTTTGTCAGTTTGTGCTGAATGGCCCACCACCCACACAATACCTGCTTTGTGGTGGTCCTGTGTACAGCAGGACTGAAGCAACAGATATCTACACTGTATCCAGAAAGTATTTACTTTGTTTCACTTTTTGCACATTTTGTTACAACCTTATTACAAAATGGATTAAATCCAATGGTTTAAAAAAATAAATAAATAAATAATAAAAAAAAAGAAGTAGTTGAGGTAAGAGTGGGTGCAGCCAGAGCTGATGAAGAGACCTTCTCAAACTCAGGAGAAACCCACAGATCATTTATAGCAATTCATAGGGTTTCAAAATTGTGTCTATTTCACCATCATGTCTGATTCTCAGGAATTATTGGTTCTCTTTGGTGATGGGAGATGTTTAGCATTCCATTCTTGCCACTCTTACTAAACTTACTGAATTATGTTTTTATACAGTATGTATTCAGAAAATTATTCAACCATGAAAATCATCACAGGTTTCGTGACTAATTTTAATTTAAGAACATTTGGCACATTTCACAGAATTATTTAACAAAATTGCGTATTAATACAATTTGATATCACACAACAAAACATTTCAAGATGTTATGAATGTGAAATGTATAATCTGGAATAAGTGAAAACTGTCTTTTGTGAAATTTTGATGTTCTCTTCTGACATTTCACCTCTCTCAATTAATGGATTAAATACTGAAGGAAAATTGGGAGCATGGGTCTCTTCACATTGCACAATGCTGTTCCATGGCCTTCATCTCAGGGCCCTATTTCTTGGAAATGAGCAGAATGTGTATTCTGGGGAAAGAATAGTGTTCCTACAGTTACTGAGTTAATTAAAAATAATTGTGGTAACTGTGTCTACTGACAGCAAAACATCACAAACATTAAAATACACCTTAAGATTAATATTGATCATCCAAAGTAGTATCCTTCTAAATGCACAGGAAGTTTAACATGAATGATCCTGTTGAGTAAATCTCCCACATTTGGAGCACTAATATGGTTACTCTCCCATGTGAGTGCGCTCGTGTCGCCGAAGAGCAGCCTGGAATGTGAAACCTTTCCCACATAGCGGGCACTGAAAAGGCTTCTCTCCTGTGTGAATGCGCTGGTGTATTTGGAGATTACCCTTTTGGGTAAAACTCTTCCCACAGTCTGAGCACTGATACGGTTTCTCTCCTGTGTGAATGCGCAGGTGTTTTTGGAGATTTCCTTGCTGAGTAAAACTCTTCTCACACACTATGCACTGATATGTTTTCTCTCCAGTGTGAATACGCTGGTGTTTTCGGAAATAACCCTGTTCCGTAAAACTCTTCCCACACACTAAGCACCGATATGGTTTCTCTCCAGTGTGAATGCGTTGGTGTGTTTGGAAATTATTATGTTGGGTAAAACTCTTACCACACACTGTGCAGTAATATGGTTTTTCTCCTGTGTGAATGCGTTGGTGAGCTCTGAGATTACCTTGTACAGTAAAACCCTTACCACAGACTGAGCATTGATATGGTTTCTCTTCTATAAAGAGACAATCGTGTTTC
The DNA here is from genome assembly GCA_034509495.1 of Acestrorhynchus altus. Classification (NCBI taxonomy): domain Eukaryota; kingdom Metazoa; phylum Chordata; class Actinopteri; order Characiformes; family Acestrorhynchidae; genus Acestrorhynchus; species Acestrorhynchus altus. The sequence continues at coordinate 926,279 of CM067524.1, forward strand.
TTGAGGGTACCACTGTCCCTGAAACTCCTCCCACATTCTGAACACTGATATGGTCTCTCTCCAGTGTGAATGCGTTGGTGTACTTTGAGAGCACTCTCTACATTGAAGCTCCTCCCACAGTCTGAACAGTGAAAGGGTTTCTCTCCTGTGTGAATGCGCTGGTGTACTCTGAGAGATCTCCATCGTGTGAAAGTCTTCCCACAATCTGAACACTTGATAATTCCATTGTCTGTAATTTGTTGTTTATGTGGGATAGATAAATTCAAGGGTTCAGTAGAAGAGCCAGTGTCCTGAGTGCTGGAGCTTTCAGACTCCATATCACTACAATTAACTGCAGATTTTAATGGTGGGACAGATTCCATCTGGTGGCGTGTGCTTGGGGCAGTAAATTACAACTCTGCAGGTCAGTGGGTACCAAAGAGTAGAAAAAAGCTGTTCCTTCCTGAAAAACAAAAATAAAATAAGGTTATTATAAAAATTACTCAATATAACTGGTTTATTACATATTGTTACAGAATAAAAAAATTCTGTTTGATTGTCAAACATTTCTCATGACCCACATAGAGGCCTTTTTTTGGTGATATTTGGCCTTTGACAGTGATAAACTCATTATGTTCATAAATGTTGATAGACACAAGCTAATTAGCTGGCTAGCTAACTACCTTTTCTTAAGTCTGCCACAGATGAACATAAGAAGTTACCTATTAATCTGTCTTGAGTAGAAGTGGGTTGTGTTGTGGGTTGACCAAATAAACAAATACAAATTAATAATCCCTTTATTAAAACAATGATATTGAGATATGGTCCATTGATTTGGACATACATGCTTATATCGGCTTTTCTGTCCCCATAACATGAGGCTTACATTAGGGAGGCTCCATGTTGCACAATCACCCCTGAAACATCCAGTTGGGGCCCAACATCTGCTTCCAGTTACCTGCCAAACTACGTGTCACATTTCACATGTGACAGAGGCCATATAAGACCTCAATGGTCTTAAATTATACCAAAAACAAGTTCCATACAAGTAGTAAAAGGATAAACACTACCTCAACATGGAAAAGTAACTTTATCACTGAATATTATAGCATTAATACTGAATTTCCTTGGTCAGCTTGAAATAATTTTGTAAAGGAGTAAGCATGTAGGAGTAAGATTGACTGACAGAACTACACTCATCCACTCACGCCTACAACAGGATTTCTCAACCTGTGGGCTGTGAAGCATTTTCTAGTGGTCTCCAAGGTCATTTTCAGGGGAGGCCATAGTCCATAGTGAGCTGGTAACAGCAACAGCAAAAAACTAATATTAGAACAAACACTAATAGCATTACTACAGAAAGTCATGGTTTTCCATCACTGTGTTCATTAAACCCTCCAAAACTCTCCTCATGGCAGTCCAGTATTATTTATAGTTCTCACTAACACCTGTTTTGGTAAATCAGTGCTTAGTGATGTTAAATCAGATGTGCTGCTCATGGAATTGGAACACATCCAGGTGCTTCCTTGGGGTATCCAGGAGAAATCTGGAACCAAGCTTTGTTCTTCAAACCAGCTCACAAAATCTCAATTACTTACTTAAGAATAAGACATTCTTCTTCCTCTTTGTCTGGAGTTTCTACAATAAACTTTCTCTTATTGATCATAGACATGAGTTTTAATTATTGGATTAACAGTACTGTTCACCACTACTGCCCATTACACTCCTACACACAAACAGTATATCACTCACTATTCCTATTCTTGTTATTTCTGTTAGGTACTCTATAAGGGCTATAAGGTGTGCCATTTGGGAATGGGGGATGAATGCACAAAGTCTGATTTGCTGCCAAAAAGACTTTCAATACACGTTGTTTTCCTCCCAAATAGTCCAAATGCAGCTGTTTCCCATTTTAGGTGACACGTATCCCACCCATCCCCCTGGCTCCTACACCAAACGTAAAAGAGAACCACCAAACCTCAGAACACAAAGCTGACTCATGTGAAAATTACAGACCAGTGTCAGGAGCCTGTGTTACCTTAGGAGCAGATGTCAGATAAACAAAGTCATTCATAAGAGGAGCCACCAACTAACTGGTGACTTTAAAGGAGGACACTGCTTCACTAAAAAAGGTTTATAAAAGACTTTAAATATTTACAATTCCTCATCAGAACAGAAGAACCATTATATGGCAAATGACCAGACCCTCTCAGAAACTCCAGAAGCAGCAGACATTTTATCCTACTATGATCCAGAGACAGTAAGAGCTGGCTGTAAAAGGATACCTTAAAATAGGCCCTTATCCAGACAGCTATGAATGTTTGGCCCAAAAGTGGTCCAGCTCTAGGTTGATCAACAAGCTCCACCTTTGATGGACATACCTCAGACTGGTAAGCCAGCTGGCTAACCAGCTCTTGATGACCATAGTGTATGTTGCTTATTGGTTTGGTCATGTTTAAACATGCTGGTAATGCAGGTCAACCAACTACTGAGGCTGGTTAAGCTGGTTGACCAGCATAGGGCATGTTTATGATCGAGACCACAGATACACACACTTTACTCCACAGTATTGGACTCTTCTTTCAAGACAACACATCATTGTACCAAATTATTCTGTCACTCACCTGCAATTACCTGTAAATAATCTGTAAGTAAATGTTCTTCAGAATTATTTCTGTATCATTTACAATGTTCATTTTGTACATCCTGCACTGCTTATTCATCTATAATAGATTTTCTCGAATCGAGTGCCGTACTATCCCTTACTGCTGTAATAATGTCATTTTCTCCACTGCGGGACCTATAAAGGATTATCTTGTCTTAATGGATTAGCTGGTCTGGCCAAGATGGACAACCAGTACAACCAAGCTTGACCATGCTGGTTGACCAGCATTATCAGTACGTTCAAACATGAGAAACATACACTATTCTGGTCAAGAGCTTGTTAACCAGCTGGCCCAAAGGTATGGGGGACGTTTTCGCTCGGATGACCAGCTTTCAATTTTACCATCAAAGACCAGCTTAGAACATCTAAAACCAGCTACCATCAAAAGCTGGGGTTAAGCAGGGTTCTCCAGCAGGGTTATGGACCATTTATACCCAAACAGCATCAGATGGTCCTTAAATTCATGAAACACAAGCGTAGACGAGCATTTTACCTTCTGCAGATGAGCTCCAGCTTTTCCACACTAAAGCTGAGGACTGGAACCTTCTTCTCGGCTTTATTGAATTTGGAAAATGACATTTATAGAATTAGCGCCCCCGTTAGGACTGTAGGGAGACAAACGGTCCACTTGTTATTTTGAACCCCACCCGCATTCCATAAAAAGTCCTGTGTGATGATTGGCTGTTAGTCTGTAGGAACGCTCGCTGATTGGCCAGCCGAGACGTTCCTCACGTATCTTACCATAGAAACCAACCAGAGGCGCGTTATTTTTAAACCCCACCCGCATTCCATAAAAACTCCTGTGTAGTGATTGGCTGTTAGGGTGTTGGGGCGCTCGCTGATTGGCCAGCCGAGACGACGTTCGTGTTAGTTACCATAGCAACCAACCAGAGGCTCTTCAGCCTAGTAACAGCAGATCCACAGTTGAGGGAAGTCCTGAGAATAGCCCAAATTTTGTTTTTCACAGTTTGCTGCCTCAGGTTTTCAGAACCTTTTGTCAGATGTTTATATATGTTTTATTCTTTATTCACAAATTCTTCCAGTTTAAGCAAAGACTTACATATATTACATATTTCCAGTGTTGGCTTTCTTTATGACCTCTGCAGTTCTCCTCGGCTGGCTATCAGCTTCTGTGCAACATCTTGAGTGATGGCCAACCATTCTTGCCTAATAAGAGCTTGGAGTTGACCAGAGTTCCTGGGTTTTGGTTTGTTCACCTTCTGACAACAAGTTCTCAGTGAGAATGAGGTCTGGGGAGTTTCCTGGCCATAGACCCAATAGTTCAATGTTTTGTTCAAAAGAGACACTTGGTTATCACTTTTGTCTTGTCAATCAATCTATTATTCAATAAATCAAATTTATCAAATATTTACAACAAATGAGTTGCCACAAAGCAGTTTTACAGAAATCCGTGTACAAGTCTCAATTGAGCAGCCAGTCGTCAACAGTGGCAAGGAAAAACTCCCTCAGACTAGGAGGAAGAAACTTTGAGAGTCACCAAGGCTCAAAAGGGGAACCCATCCTCCTCTGGTCTACACAAGATAGCACAAATAGGAGTTAAATAATCAAGAAGTATAGCTAGCAGGCTGCGTAAGTCCTTAATATTAAAACTGTGAAGATAATGGGTTAGATATCTGGTAAAATAACTATCAAAAACATTGACAGAAAAATAATTTAACATAAAACAAAATTGCCATAATTAAGAATGTCCTAATTATTCTCCACTTGTAAATGTGAATTTTATCAAAGTTAACAATATCAATAATATGTAGAAGAAAATCAGAAAGAAACAATGCTTTCAATATGTTTTATTTCTCTTAACATATCAGAAGGATTTAACGGAGCACTTTTATAGCAGTACAACATCTGTAACAATGTATACATACATTAGTAAACTAATTTTATTAAAGTATAGGTAAATACAGGAGTTATACAGGATAATTATGTAGCAAAACCAAATTAATGTAGCAGTCTAAGTATAAATGAAATTAATATATCAATTTAATTAGCCTTATGATCACACTAAACAGTAACAATTTCTCAGAATACTCTTACCACATTGTAAAGGAATACAGGAAATGCTTTATATGTACATTTTATACTCTGGCCAAAGAGTATACAGACCTCATCCAATCCTCAGGTAGAAAAACATTTGCAGTGTCCATTTTGCAGTCACATCTGATTCTCTGGATCTCCTTGCTGTTTGGAATAGCATTCCAATCTCACCACTTCCACTGGGCGTATTGGAGATAAAGTTCTTATAAGTATGATTTCAGGGCATTGTCCAACCATAAAATTCATCTCAATGTTTCAAGCATGATGCTACATTTTAATTTCAAATCAAACACTGTATGGTTTGAAACATTCCACAGATAATTAATATAATAATCACACGTCAATCAACTCACATTACATGACATCACAGAATAATATAAATATGACACTTCCTCCTGGAATAATAAGTATTATTCAAGAATATTTTTTTGTTAACTTGTGATGTCTTCTCACCTCTTTCCACCACTGGATTAAATCTTGAAGGACTGGGAGCTTGGGTCTCTCCATGTTACACAATGCTGTTTCAGGGCCTTGATGCCCTATTTCTCAGAAATCAGCAGTACATTTTTCCCCCTGGTGAAACACTAGATAGTAACACTGATATAATTACTCTCCTGATGAGTGCGCTCATGTCGCCTAAGAGCAGACTGAAACGTGAAACTTTTGCCACATTCTGGGCACTGAAAAGGCTTCTCACCTGTGTGAATGCGCTGGTGTACTTGGAGATGACCCTGCTGAGTAAAACTCTTTCCACAATCTAAGCAGTGATACGGTTTCTCTCCCGTGTGAATGCGCTGGTGTTTCTGAAGATCTCCCTGTTGAGTAAAACCCTTTCCACACTCAAAACACTGATATGGTTTCTCTCCAGTGTGAATACGCTGGTGTTTTCGGAAATAACCCTGTTCTGTAAAACTCTTCCCACACACTAAGCACCGATATGGTTTCTCTCCAGTGTGAATACGCTGGTGTGTTTGGAAATTACTATGTTGGCTAAAACTCTTACCACACACTGAGCAGTAATATGGTTTCTCTCCTGTGTGAGTGCGCTGGTGTGCTCTGAGATTACCCTGTACAGTAAAACCCTTCCCACAGATTGAGCAGTGATATGGTTTCTCTCCTATAAAAAAGCATTTATGTTTCTTGAAGGTACCACTGTCTCTGAAACATCTTCCGCATTCTGAGCATTGATATGGTCTCTCTCCAGTGTGAATGCGTTGGTGTACTTTGAGAGCACTCTCTACATTGAAGCTCCTCCCACAGTCTGAACAGTGAAAGGGTTTCTCTCCTGTGTGAATGCGCTGGTGTACTCTGAGAGATCTCCATCGTGTGAAAGTCTTCCCACAATCTGAACACTTGATAGTTCCACTGTCTGTAATTTGTTGTTCATGTCTGATAGATAAATTCAGTGGTTCAGCAGAAGAGCCAGTGTCCTGGGTGCTGGAACTTTCAGAATCCATATCCATACCATTAACTTCAGTTTTTAATGGTGGGGCAAATTCCATCTTGTGGCGTCCTTGGGAAAGTAAATTACAACTCTTTAGGGGTACCAAAATATGATGAAAGAGAATCTGTTTCTATCTGAAAAACAAAATGAAATTAAGTTAGTAAACATATAATACAAAGCAGTTATTATAAAAATGTACTTTTTTCCTTATTGGTACAAGATTTACCCATGCTGTGTCTGGGTAATTTTCAATCAATTGCCCAGCCTTACATCCGTTATCACACTTCAAGACCTTGCTTTGCTCCAGGACCAGAGGTCACATAAACAAAGCCATTTATAAGAGATACAAATAACTTGTTCATTTAATAACCAAGATCACCAACTGATGACTTGCTGCTTTTATAAAAGCTGCAGACTTTGAAGATTAATGCTTACTAGTAAGAACAGAATAATCAGTTGTCAGATAGCAACATAAACAGACCGCATGACTAGCAGTAACTCCAGAAACAGCAGAACCTTTATCCTAATATCATACCTAATATCAAGACAGTAGAGACAGTAAGAGCTGACTGTAAATGACGACATTAAAATAGGCCTTTAACTAGATAACAATTAATGTTTGGCCCATAACTGCTCCAGTCTGGGCCGAAATGTTTAGATGATGTTAACACCTGGGTATGTCAACAAACCTAGACGTATAGGTAGCCCTAATCTAGAACCTTCAACAAGAGCAGTTGAAAACAAATACAACATCAAGCAGACATTTCTTAAATTCCTCAAGACAAAATATTTTCCCAAGCTATTTTATGGTTTCTGATGAGCTCATTTCCTACCTTCTCCACTTTTGTTTCCGTGTGTAAAAGTCTAGACGAGCTCTTTGCCTTCAGCTCCTGCTTCTCTACAATAACACTGCGGACTGGGATCTTCTTCTGCAAAGCTCTAGTGTCTTTGGAGAACCACAGTTACGGAAATAGCGCCCCCACTTGGACTGTAGGGGTCTCACGATGGATTTACCATTTTTAATCCCACCTGTGTTCCACAAAACCCTCCTGGGGTACCACTGGCTGGAAGGCTGTAGGAGTAGGCCAGCGATTTCCCAGCTGTTAGTAACAGAAGATCTGCCTGTTCCTGTTCAATCAGTGCCCTATACACACACACACACACACACACACACACACACAATTCTAATTCCAGTGTGAAAAGTGGCATTGCAATAAATAAATAAATAACGTGTAGAAGAGAAGCATAAACAGTGTATAGCAGCAGTACAGGTATACTAGTGGTGCAAAGTATTGTGCCGTTAGCAGCAGACCAATATACTGGACTGTTATTTGAGTCTTATTTGTACAACCAGCTGAGGTGTAGACAGTAGGTAGGTAGGTAGTGGACTTAGTTCAGCATCCTGACAGTGTGATGGATGTACAGTAACTGTTAAGGTTTCCTCTGTCTTAAGCATTCTAAGACATCTCAGTATGCCTACTGACCATAAACAACTATCCAACATCCTACCTTGCAGATTGTAAAAGTGGCCAAGTTCCACACAACTGGTGAAAAACCACTGGCTAGAAATGACGGGTACAATGTTGAGCCCACATCTGGCCTACTCTCTTCCTGTGGTACTTAGAAGTTATAGTATGATCATGAGTCATGAGAACCAATGACTTAGATCATAACTATAACTAATAAAATACAATATGGTTTGATTACTAATATTTTAAAAAATCATGATCAAGATTTTCATTAACATAAAACTGTAATCATTAAGAAAATCAAAATCATTCTATTCATACATTTTCAACAACAACAACAATAATAATAATGGCACCAGGTTAAGCAGACAAACCAGTCTACAAATATGTTACAATTGATGGTTAACATCAAGAAGAGAGAAAAGAATACTTAACATTTTTTAATTCTCCCAAAATATCCAAATGATATAACAGCATTTTTATATCAGAAGATCTGTAACAAAATGTATACACACATTGGTGAACAAAGTTTAATAGAGAACATAAAATACAGCAATAATACATCATAGCTATGTAAGAAATATGAAACAAGGTTACAGTTGAAATAAAAGATATTGGTATATCAAATTCAGTAATCCTCAGGTTGAATGATTTATAGATTTGGGATATTTGTAGTCTCCATTTCACTGTTGCAACTGATTCTTAAGATTATTTTCTCCTTGCTTTTGGGAGATGTTTGGTATAACATAATTGTCCAAACCCTCTTACTGGGCTTATGCTTTCAGTATATTATGCAACCATAAAAATCATCTCATCTGTTTCAAGCATGATGTATTTCATTTAAGATCAAACACATTAGGGTTTGCCACATTCTGCAGATAATTAATCAAATTATTTTTCAAACAATCACATTTACATAACACATAATACAAAATGAATTTTCCTCATGGAACAATAAGGAATAATTGTTTGTTTGTGAAGGAGTCAAGGTTTTCTCTGACTTCTCACCCCTTTTCCAGATTAAATCTTGAAGAATTAGGAGCCTAGGTCTCTCAAAGTAATACAGTCCCAATGCATTGACACTTTTTCAGGAATTCTTCAAGGAAGTCAACCGTCTCAAAGACCTCCAAAAGGTCTCTGTTAACAGTTGTCAAACAAACTAGTGCTCCTACAATTAGTCATTTAAAGGAACATTGTTTTTTCTTTGGGTACGCTGGTTTCCTCCTGCCTCCCATGCATGTGGTAGGTGTGACACAGTGTTTGATTGTGGGAGCCTACCATGGAATGGCACCCTGCCTGTGGGAATATTCCCTCTGTGTTCCCAAAACAGAAACAGTGTGTAATAAATATTTTTGGGCTCCAAATGAATGAGCCTGCATTCTGAGCACTAACTGGGTTTCTTTTCTGTGTGAATGCGCTGGTGTCTCCGGAAAGCAGTCTGGAATGTGAAACTTTTCCCACATTCTAAGCAGTGATACGGTTTCTCTCCAGTGTGAATCCGCTGGTGTTTTTGGAGGTTACTCTGCTGAGTGAAACTTTTCCCACAGTCCAAACAGTGATACGGTTTCTCTCCAGTGTGAATCCGCTGGTGTTTTACTAGACTACTCTGCACAGTAAACCTCTTCCCACAGTCTGTGCAGCGATAGGGTTTCTCTCCAGTGTGAATACGCTGGTGTGTTTGGAAATTATGATATTGACTAAAACTCTTCCCACACTCTGAGCAGTGAAACGGTTTCTCTCCTGTGTGAATACGTTGGTGTGCATGGAGATTACTCTGTACAGTAAAACCCTTCCCACATTCTGTGCATTGATATGGTTTCTCTCCTAAATTAATGCAATGGTGGTTTTTAAGGGCCCCGCTCTCTCTAAAACTTCTCCCACACTCTGAGCAGGGATACGGTTTCTCTCCTGTGTGAATGCGTTGGTGTACTTTAAAACCACTCTGTACAATAAAGCTCTTACCACATTCTAAACAGTGATAGGGCTTCTCTCCGGTGTGAATGCGTTGGTGTACTTTGAGAGTGCTCTGAACAGCAAAGCTCCTCCCACACTCTGAACAGTGATAGGGCTTCTCTCCTGTGTGAATGCGTTGGTGTACTGTGAGAGCACTCAGTACAGCAAAGCTCCTCCCACACTCTGAACAGTTATAGGGTTTCTCTCCTGTGTGAACACGTTGGTGTACTGTGAGAGCACTCTGGACAGTAAAGCTTCTCCCACACTCTGAACAGAGATATAATTTCTCCCCTGTATGAATGCGTTGGTGTACTTTGAGAGATCTCAGTCGAGTGAAACACTTTCCACACTCGGAACACTTGATAGTTCTCCCTTTGCGTGTCATTTTTTGTTTATGCCTAAGAGACACACTCACATGGTCAGTAGAAGAGGATTTTTCATGAGTGTTGGGGCTTATAGGATCCATGATTCATTTAAACTTGAAGTTTAACAGTGGTTCAAAATTCTCTTGGTTACATGGTTGGGGAAGTAAATTAGAACACTGTAGGGCAGTGTGTGCCATCAGCAGAAGAACAGGAGGTCATTCCTTCCTGAAAAAGGAAAAACATTAAATTACAAAGACAAGGCACAATAAAAATATATTCAACATAACACAAAGTTCTCATTTCTTTATAAAATTGTATGATTTCCCGATGCTGTGTCTCATTGATACAGTTCTCAACATCTGGGGTTCAAATCTCTGAAACTACTGGACACTCCTGAACAATTTGGAATGACAGTTCTCCCACTTCACCAGCTGGTAAATCTCTGCTAATGATATACTGAGCTTCTCCCAAACAATTAGCTTTGCCACATCAGTTTGACAAACAACTTTGTTTTCCACATAAATTCAACTATTTTCAGCAAATCACATATAGACAAGTTTGAGCTAAAGCAGGTTCAGTACAAACTGCCTCAAAACGGGGCAGCTACTACCTAAAGGTAAAGAACAAAGATTGGGCCTTAAGGTTCTCATCCTCATCTCCTGGAATGGCAGGAAGTGGGGGACAGAGAAAGTGAATATGCAGAACCCAATGGATGACTGCATGGTACACATGCTACTAAGCACCTGTGATAAGAACTTCAAGTCAGAGGATAAGCTGGACCGGGCCATCAGACTGGCAAAACACTCTTATGCAAGAAAATCCATGACCACTCTTAGGACATTATATGACACATGGGCTTCAACTACAAGACACCTCCATTTTCTTGGGATTTCAATGCCTCTCTTTCATATGCAATGGGTGAGCTCTACACTCAGTTTGAAGTGCAGAACAGTCCAAATAGGTCAAACCAGGATGCTATTTCATTAACAATCCACTACCATGATCCATTTGATTAAAGTAATTTCTATGTTGAGCTGAAAGAATGGAAATCAATCTCACATTCTTCAGTTGGACTTTCTCAATGAACGAACTGTGGTTGGTTACTTTCACTTTTATACCTCAGCTACTACAGTTCTGTGGGTTTCCTGCTCAGGCACAATTGATTCAACTCACCTGCTTTGCCAGATTTGGTTGGTCTCTCAGAGCTGGGAAATCAGCCAACCATGCAGGAAGCTGGCAGGGTATATGGCGAAAATTCAATAAATACGAATACATTGAAAGTTACTGCACACCTCTGATCACAGCTCTGGAAGAGAAGCACACCGATACCGAGCCCAGAGTGATCCCCATCAGAACTGCACTCTCCTACAGCAATGAAGATACAAGCACATCACCTCTCATTTACACCCTCAAACACAAACTGATGAGCTCATTTCCTACATTCTACCATCCCTACTGAAAAATCCAGCTCAAGACCAGTTCAAACTGGACCAGTTCCAGGTGGTCTTTGCAGGTTTGATGGTAAAAATGGTTGAAAAGCTGGTCGTCCAGGTGAAAACCTTCCCTATGTAGGTGAAGTAGTCCGTGAACCAACTCTTGACCTGCTCAGTATCTTATGTGTATGACTTGATTTTGGGCATACTGGTCAATCTGGTGGACTAGTTTGGTCTTGAACACAAGGTATGTTTTAATTTGAGTTAGATGTTTTAACTGGTCCACAAACATGATCAACCTGAACAAGAAATCCAGTATAACTAAGAATGACCAAGCTGGGGCACCAGTATGACCACCAGAACCAATCATACTGGTCAATCTGGTGGACCAGTTTTGCCCAGGTGGTCATTCCGATCCATCAGTTTGATCATTCTTAGTTATACTGGTTTTCTAGTGTAGTCAGACTGATTATGTTTGTAGACCAGCTAAACCACCAAACTCAAATTAAAACATACCTTGTGTTTGTTAAGAACTAAGCTGGTCCATCAGTTTGAGCTGGTTTTGTCAGAAGGGTACTACCTTCTACATTCTCCACTTTTGTTTTTTGTGTGTAAAAGTATAGAAGAGCTCTTTACCTTCAGCTCCTGCTTCTCTACCATAGCACTACGGACTGGGATCTTCTTCTGCAAACACCTAGTCTTTGAAGAACCACTGTTAAACATGTAGCGCCCCCACTAGGGGACTGCAAGGACTGTCACACTGGAACTACTTTTAAAACCAATAATATACCTGATTGACCATAGCAAACACCAGCTGAGATTAGAAACAGATCTAACCAGAGAGTTATGCCAGTTCAGTGGGACACCTTTTCACTGTACTCCTGTCAGAAGCTCACCTCTTCCTTAATCATCCTTTTAAAAAAAATATATAGTATTTTATTCAAATATTCCATTGTATCTTGAAATATGTCTACCAGGTTCCTTGATGAGATTTGGAGGCCACACCATCTAGGTCATTCTCACAAAATCCTGATTCAAAAGGCATCCAACTGGAAAATTTTCAAAAGGCATTTAGAGACAATTTTCTATTTGAAGATTTAATATCAAGGTCTATAGCTACTGTGTCCATTAATTTCATAAGATAATTTCATAACATTTAACTTTGTGTTCATAACATTTAGACTTTTCTGGAGTTTCTCTTCAGCATATTTTAATTTTCATCTTAATTTGCTTACAAGTTTTGCTCATTTTTCTTTTTATCTTGTTTCTGGAGTGGATGTTCCTACTGGTCCAATCAGGTTTAAAGATCTTTCCAGCATAGTGTATCATTAGGGTTTGATGGACTAGATGGTCATTCAGAATGTCCCAACTTCACCAACCTGTTCCCAGACAAATGTGATGTTTAGTCTGTAATGTTAAAACTGATACTTCTTAAAATAAATTGATTCAACAAAAATAAACAAAATAAAAGTTTTGATTAAGATAAGTGTAAAGCCCACCATGGTCAGTGATGGGACCAGAAAGAGTTAAACATGTGCCCTGTACACTGCACATAACTGATTTTGATTAAAACAAGAATATAATCAAATATTAAGTTATAAAAACAAAATTGAGTATAACCATTCATCCATCTTCTCATCCATTAGACAAGGGCCGAGCTGCAGTAAATCTGAAGATAAACTGATATACGATGCTTAATTCACAACATTAGGAGTGTTTAATGTAGTTTTGACCCTGAATGTCCATTTCATTGTCAATCCTGTTTCTCAAGGGTTACTGGATCTCTTTGCTGAGGGCAGATGTTTGAAAGTGTTCTCATATCACCACTCTTAATGGAGTTTATTTGTTAATTTGAACATTCAATTATATATGTATTCAGTACATGAAACACAACATAAGGCCAAACAACACATTTTAAAGACAATTAATGACAATGAATGAAACATTTATACAATACATTTCACAAAATTTAGAGGTTACACATTGCTAAACTAAACAATGCTTAATGCTAAAATCTTAATCTGAAATGAAAAAGTAAAAAGTCTTTTTGTGAGATTGGGATGTTTTCCACTGAACAATCCACAGACATCAGTTTTGCTTCCTTGCTTGTACAGTCTCTGTACTTGGTCAGAGATCAAAACAGCTCAGACTCTGGGATAAAGACATGCCCAAAATGATCATGCTTGTCAAGCAAGCTGGTGATTACAATTTCTGTGGAGTCCAGTTATAAGCACTTTTGGAATGCTTCATGAAAACTAATTTCAAACACATTTCAAAATATTCTCATCCACAATTAACAGAGTCTGGCTCATGTTGACACAAACTGCATAATACTGTTTCAGGGCCTTGTTGCCCATTTTCTCAGAAAAATGTTTGTTCTCCTACACTTAGTGCAACATAATATAAGTTTAAATTATTGGTTTATGTGCACAATTAATTTTGACATGTCTGAATAATCCTGTTTAGTAAAGCTGCTCACTACTGTGGTTTCTCTTCTGTGTGAATGCACTGGTGTGCTTGGAAACCATCTTGTCTAGCAAAACTCATACCACACCCTGAGCAGTGATGTGGGTTTTCACCAGTCTGAATAAACTGCTGTATTAGAATTATATTCTGTACAGTAAACCTCTTCTCACAATCTGAGCACTGATAGGGTATCTCTCCTGTGTGAATGTGCTGTTGTGACTGAAGACCAAACTGCTGGGTAAAATTCTTCCCACAGTTTGAACATTGATACGATTTCTGTTTTGCATGAACTCGCTGATGTGCTTTGAGATTACACTGTGCGGTAAATCTCTTCCCACACTCTGAGCATTGATAAGGTTTCTCTCCTGTATGAATGCGCTGATGTGTTTGGAGATGACTCAGTCCAGCAAAATTCTTTCCACAGGTTGAGCAGTAATATGGTTTCTCTCCTGTGTGAGTGCGCTGGTGTTTCCTGAGGGAAACACTCCCTCTAAAACTCTTCCCACACTCTGGGCACTGATATGGTTTTTCTCCTGTGTGAATACGCTGGTGTGCTTGGAGATAACTTGGTCCAGTGAAACTCTTCCCACACTCCGAGCATTGATATGGTTTCTCTCCTGTGTGACTGTATTGGTGTGCTTGGAGATGACTCTGCCTATTAAAACTCTTCCCACAGTCTAAGCAGTGATACATTTTCTCTCCAGTGTGAATTCGCTGGTGTGCCAATAGATTACTTTGAACGGTAAACCTCTTCCCACACTCTAGGCATTGATACGGCTTCTCTCCTGTGTGAATGCGCTGGTGTGCTTGGAGACCAAACTGTTGGGTAAAGCACTTCCCACACTCTGAGCAGCGATACGGTTTCTGCCCTGTGTGTATGCGTTGGTGTACTTTAAGATTGCTCTGTAGACTAAAACACATTCCACACTCTGAGCAAAGATACAATTTCTCTCCTGTATGAGTGCGCTGGTGTGCTTTGAGATGATCCTGTCTAGCAAAACTCTTCTCACAGTCAGAGCACTTATACGGTTTTTCTCCAGTATGAATGCGCTGGTGGGTAAGGAGATTGCGCTGTATAGTAAACCTTTTCCCACACTCTGAACACTGATACGGTTTCTCTCCGGTATGAATCCGCTGGTGTATTTTGAGAGCACTGTGTGCAATAAAACTCTTTCCACAGTCCAAACATTGGAAAGATTTTCCTTTGCCTGTCATTTTTAGTTTGTGTCTGATAGATGTTGTTACGAGTTGAGTAGATGAGAGTGGTTCCTGTGTTTTGGCGCTTCTGTTCTTCAAATTTCTACATTTAAACAAAATTTAACAGTGAAAGAGTTTGAGGAAGTAAATTACAACTTTGTAGTACAGTGGTTACTGGCAAAAGAAGAGGAATTCTGTCCTGAAAGAGAAAAGAGAGAAAAAGTCAATTACAAAAACATCCCAATTTAGCTCATAATTTCAAATCTCAAAACCCACGGAACACTCTTGGTTGTGCTTCTGGAAATTTATTGCACTTTACCAGCTTACACAGAATTGCTGGCAATTTTGAGTTCCTTACAGAGTCCCAAACTCCCTTGATATGCTTTACTGTGAGTTAGGTTGTTCAATGCCATCACACACAACACAGGACACAATTGCACAGACCTCTGTTTGCCCTATAGACAGACTTACAGACTATCTTCAGCAAATCATAGAGACAAAATATTTAACTGAAAATCAGTATGCAGCACATAATAGGAGAACAGTTTCACACTTGCTGAGGTGACTGAAGTGTTTTCCAAATCTTATCACTTAAGTGAATGGGATTCTAGATAATGAACTGCGAATTGGCACACAACCTTCTACACATTACATTTAAGCTTTTTCTTATTCTGTCACAAAGTGGAGCCAAATTATTTAAAGCTCTGAAGCAATGTTTACCAACCCTGTTGTGCATACATTAGAGCGCCTCCCACCACACCAGATCCAACTAATCAGAGGGCAGGTGTGCCTCCAGGAACAGGGTTGGGAAGATAAATTCTAGCTGGTAAGACTAATCCCTTTTCACCTACAGAAGAAGATTCCTTTCCTCTCAGACAGAATGGACTAAAGATAATTCAAAATATTAACCTTCTACCTTCTCCACCTTGGTTTTTATTGTGTAAAAGTGTAGAAGAGATCTTTACCTTGAGAAAAACAGGTCGGTGGAGCAGCACCAGACGTCAAGAGGGCCTGGAGCTGGATCATCTGCTGCGTCTCCTTCTTTTCTCCGGATTATGGCTGTTGGCAGTCCAACTGCATCTGAATTACCACCACCTAGTGAGCTGGAGTGGGACTTCATGATTGTGCCCTGAGGACAATACTGAGTTCTAAATGAAAGAATAATACCTCCAAAATATTTACAAGAAGCCACAGAAACAGGTACATAAGTATGAGTGAATGTACAAATAAATATCGGGATAATTAAATAATTAATAATAAACATGCTAAAGGAATAAATCCATTTTTGTCATGAAATGACACGCAAATTAATATCACGAATCTATTTCTACATTTGTATGCATCTCTATTTGTGTTCTTTTATTTCTGTATTTACATATTTCTGTATTTATTTTCTGTATTTGTTCATCTATTTATATATCCATTTATTTTCACATTTCCACTTTTATTTATTATTTTCTGCGTTTCAACATTTATACATTAATTATATATATATATTCTACATTAATTTATGTATTTCTGCTTCTGTATGTTAAGAAGGTAGATGGTCTTCTACCTTATTGCTCAACTGGAAAGTCAGCAGTATGTCCCAAAAGGACATGAGCCTCAACATCTTGAAGACGGTCTAAAACGCTTATGTCAAGGTCCACATCCAGATCAGCTATGAGCTGAACTAAACCAAATAAATGTAGAAATACAGAACCAACACAAAAAAGATGCAAGGAAATATAGAAATATATAAATA
This sequence comes from Acestrorhynchus altus, assembly GCA_034509495.1. Lineage (NCBI taxonomy): Eukaryota > Metazoa > Chordata > Actinopteri > Characiformes > Acestrorhynchidae > Acestrorhynchus > Acestrorhynchus altus. The sequence continues at coordinate 943,049 of CM067524.1, forward strand.
TGTCATTTTTCATTAATTTAGTATATATTTATTTGTGCACGTATTCATTCCTTGATATATTTATTAAATTTGTAATTTGTGCATTCATTTATTTTAAATATTTATTAAGCGATTAATTTATACATTGATTTGTTTATACTTTTTTCATTCTTCATACAAATAAGTAACCCCTTCAAATAAACTTTGTGACTTCATCTTGTGAGGGTATCAAATAAAACTTGTCTTCACACAAAATTATTTAGTCAAGCAGTACAGATTCTATGCTCACATTACTCATAAATCCCTGTGTCATATTGTATGTGTGATCTACACTCATTATACAATAACCCACAACTGAAATGAAAACAACCCTAGGCTGGATGTTATATAGATGTCTCCCCTTTGTCTCTCACTCATTTTGCCGAGTGCATAATTCTCTTAACAATTACTTTTGCCTCCACACCCCAACAGTAAGCAAGATGTTCACAAAGCCATGTAGTTAATCATTTCATCAATCCACTGATTTATTTACCCAGAACATTACATTTACATTAGACAGCAACATTTATTGTGATTATTAAATGATATATATTTAAAGGACAATAAAATTCCAGACTCCCCAAGAGCCCTCTCCCCACTTGAGGGCCTGGTAACTCAGTCTCACTTTTCACCCCACTACAGCACCCCTGCTGAGAGGAATAAAAAAATGCATCTAAGGCATTACTAATATTGCTTAGCTGCTATCTTCACTGTTTATTTACTGCAATGTGTGTGGGAACCCAGACAAGACTAACACTGATACAATGCACTTGGAGTCTAAATAAAGACTGATAGACCACCAGTATAAGATATGGCCTACAAGAGGATCATCTAAGCCAGGGACTCTGGAGAACAGCTAACGTTTCAAATTACACATCAGGCAAACATACTGATGTTACTGGACAACCAATAAAAACCTGGAACACAGGACCAAATGTTGGTTTGATCAATCTGTGTATGCCTGTGAAACACTGCAATGGAAATGTGATAGTGGTTATGCTAGCCAGAATCATCCGTCCTCTTGTCATCTGCACACAACTGTTTATGCGGCAAATCAAAATTAGGCTCCGTGAACAGCCAAAATGGTATCACTGTAGGCAGTGATTTCCAAAGCACAGATCCATGCACCCAGCTTCCCAATCAATGAAACATTCAAAGGTCCCATTAAAACTGTGAAATGGTCAATACATTCATGTTTAATAGATGACAGATCACTCAAATTACAAATTACTTTTATATTTTATTAACTAGGTAGACAGTTGGCAATGCCCACATTATCTTGAAAGCCTTTTTCCAACCCCTACCTCTATGGACACAACAGTGGATGTCACATAACATCTCTAGTTTAAACTGCAGTAAGTACTTCAAAATTAAACCCAGCCATCAATCTATATGCCACATGCTCATCTCAGTAGCAGTTAGGAGCCACATTTACACTAATCCCAAATTATAGGTACATGGTTTGTCAAGGTCAATTTGAAGTCCATCCACCTTGACTTGTTCCAGCTCCTGACCATAGTGTCTGAGACCCAGAAGAACAGATTTACAATATTTAGAGTAACCTATTTATTCAATACAATCAGGTTAAAAGCTCATCATTATTCCAACACCCCATCACTGTCATGGTCTCTGCATGTTTTTAATGAAAGGAAGAGTCCTTCCCCTTTTCCCCACAGCCCCATTATCAGCATATAGCTTGTGTAACCTGGACTACAGCAGAAATACTGCACATTTACATTAGGATACCTACTGTGTGTCATTGCAAAAGAAATGCTGTAACAAAAGACCTTTTTATAATAGTAGAACATCTGTGACAACACAGGAGTAAACTATTTTAATAGTTTTAATAAAGAAATACAGTAATACAGAATAATTATATAGTAAATTTGAATTTTGAAATTGAAGGTAATAGGAGAAATACAAAAGATATTGGTATATCAAATTAATTTGCCTGATGGTCACCCTGCAGTCATAGTATATCAGAATATAGTTCAGGCCACATTGTAAAGGAAAGCAGGAAGAAGCTTACATTTACATATGTTTAACATATTCACTTGACCTAGGGTTAAAAAGAGGCTTGGTTGTTTTGGTGGTTGCTCTCAGAAAGAGATAAGACCAGTGCATGTTCATCTAGAGGTTTGTATGCATTGTCCAAAGTGAGGTAAAATTGTCCAGAAACTCAACTCAAGTTAATAAACTGACATTATGTTCAATTCACAATACCAGGAGAAATCCTCAGGTCATGTGATTTTGTGAAATTGGCAGTGTCCATTACTCAAGTCAAATTCTCAAGAATTGTTGGGTCCTTTTGCTGATGAGAGCTGTCTGGAATAGAATTTGAATTGCACCACTATTACAGGACTTTATGTGTGTATGCATTCATTATATTATCTATAATCATAAAAATAATCTCAATGTTTTAAACATGATGTTATGTTTTGCATCAAAAATCACATAGTTTAACAGACAATTAATAAAAATTAATGACAAATACAATATTCACACATTAGTTGTCATTGATGTTACAAATGATAAACGTTTTATCTGAAATGAAAAAACGACTTTGTGCAAGACTGAGGTTTTCCACTGATATCAAACACAGCATTTGTATTCTTGTTTTTAAAGTCAATGAACATGTTCTTTGAAAACAGTAGTGTTTATTGTAGTGAAATGCTAGTGTTCCCTTAATTAATGTATTAAAAATAAGTTTAAAATATTGATTTAACTTCTGCACCCAGCTGACAAAAAGAAATTCATTATAAAAATCATGTTTTTCATTTTACACCCAGAAAGTAGTATATCCCACTATATGCATTCAGCATGGTCAAACTCATCCCACATTAACATTCCTCTCCAGTGTGAATGCGCTGGTGTCTTTGGAAATGACTTAGTACAGTAAACCTTTTCCCACAAACTGAGCAGTTATACGGCTTCTCTCCAGTGTGTTTATGCTGGTGTCTTTGGAGACTACTCCGTACACTAAACCTCTTCCCACATTCTAAACAATGATACGGTTTCTCTCCTGTGTGAATGCGCTGGTGTGCTTGGAGATTACCCTGTTGGGCAAAACACTTCCCACAGTCTGAACACAGGTATGGTTTCTCTCCAGTGTGAATGCGCTGGTGTGCTTGGAAATTACTCTGTCTAGTAAAACTCTTCCCACAGTCTGAACAGAGATATGGTTTCTCTCCAGTGTGAATTATCTGGTGTGCTTGGAAATTACTCTGTCTAGTAAAACTTTTCCCACAGTCTGAGCAGTGATATGGTTTCTCTCCTACATGAATGCACTGGTGTTCATGGACGTCACCCTGTCTAGAAAAACTCTTCCCACATGCTGAGCAGAGATAAGGTTTCTCTCCAGTGTGAATGCGCTGGTGTCTCTGGAGATTATTCTGCAGAGTGAATCTCTTCCCGCACTCCTGGCACTGATACGGTTTCTCTCCAGTGTGAACGTACTGGTGTGCTTGAAGACCATCCTGTCTAGAAAAACTCTTCCCACACTCTGAGCAGTGATATGGTTTCTCTCCAGTGTGAATTCGCTTGTGTGCTTGGAGATTATCTTGTCTAGCAAAACTCTTCCCACACTCAGAGCAGTGATATGGTTTTTCTCCAGTGTGAATGCGCTTGTGTGCTTGGAGATTACTCTCTACAGTAAAACTCCTCCCACAGTCAGAGCATTGATATGGTTTGACTCCTGTGTGAATATACTGGTGTGCTTCAAGACTACACTGTTGGGTAAAACTCTTCCCACACTCTGAGCAGTGATACGGTTTCTCTCCTGTGTGAATGCGCTGATGTACTTTGAGATTGCTGTGTAGAGTAAAACACTTTCCACATTCTGAACACATGAAAGATCTTTCATTACTTGTAATTATTGGTTCATGTCTGACAGATGCAGTCACATGGCAAGTAGAAGATGATGATGTTTCCTGAGTTCTGGAGCTTATGGACTCCATTCTCCTGCATTTATCCTCCAATTTTAACAGTAAAAAATTCTCTTGCTGAGGTTCTTGATGTATTCGAGAAAGTAAATTAGAACTCTGTAGGTCAGTTGGTATTAACATCAGGAGAACAGTATGCCATTCATTCCTGCAAAAGAAAAAGGAAAATAATAGATTAATATAAAAAGTCATCATTTAAATATCAGTATATATTTCACCAGCTGGCACAGCCCAGATTATTAACTCCAGACTTATCATGGGATTTATCATAAGTAAAACTGGCCAAAAATGTCACAAAATACCATATTTACATTATACAATACTTAGTTAAACCACATTTACCTGACTTTGACATATGTGCATTACGTAGGTGGTGTATCTTTCAGCACTGCAGTCACACTGACATAGAGGTGTTAGTGAGTGTTGCACTGGTATGGGTGGATCAGACACAACAGCAGTTGGATTGTTTAAACTACTGAGAACAGCCCAAAGCATCCTGTAAGCACTGATGAAGGACAAAAAGGATAGCCAACACAAACTGTGCAAAAACAGATGAGCTTCTCGCTCTGACTTTACATCCACAAGGTGGAGCAACTGTGTATGAGTGATCAATAGAGTGAACAGTGAGTTTAAAAACTCCAGAAGCACTGCTGTGTCTGATCCACATGTACTAGTGAAACAGTAACACACCGCAACCATGTCAGTGTCACTGCATTGTTGAGCATGACCCTCCACCCACATAATACCTGTTCTGTGGGGTCCTGACCATTTAAGATCAGGGTGAAAGGAGGACTACAGTCTGTAATTATATAATTCCAAATTCCAAGTGGGCATGCGCTTAACCATGCATGCAGCCTTTTACAGCACTGCTGTTTGCAATTTCCTGGTATTAAAAAGTATTTTTAATTCTGAGCTGCAAGAAGGCATGTGGCTTCAGGGCATGTTGCTGACTCCCGAACTAAACCATTAAATTCAACCAAAAACATACCATAGGCTGGTCAAAAACTTCAATGCCCAAAAAAATTAACCAGTGTACGGCTAGTTTTATCAGTAGGGATTGTAGCTACACTACTGGTCAAGTATTTTAGAACACCTCCAAATTTCTTCCACTTTTTCCTCACCATTTCATGTATCAGCACATGAAGAATATGAAGTGTTGCAAAATACAATGACTTCTCGTACAAACCAAGTTTTGTGCTTAGCTCAAAGGCTTTAGAGGAAAGTAGCTAAGAACTGAAATAAATCTGTAAAGAAAGACCTTTATAGAGAAGTCATTAGATAATGTTATTCAGTACAATGGAAATAAATGAATCTAAATAAATTTCTAATTTACAAACCATTTCTCAGCATAAAAGGAGTGTTACTACACACTCTATCACAGTATTTACACAGCCCTGCACATTCCCAGATAGTGAGCATATATTGGTCCACTGGCTTGATAAGGTCAGCAACCTGCGGCACACTCGGACATGGATTATTCTCGTCAAACATTAAAAACGTGTTAGATCTTGTAAACAGGAGTTTAATCCATGTTGTCTGCTCACAACATGGACATTATTATTCTTCTCTTCATACCATTTCACAGACACTATACATGTGCAAAACACAATACATATACAACTTTACATACCTATACATGTGGCTCATTAAGTACTGTGTTGTTACCTGCATAATGTTTATGAAATTACTTACTTTCATTTTAAGAAAAGTAGCTGAACCCAATATATTAACCAGAAACTATATAACCTGAATATAAATAAATATGCAGACATATGTATACATTGAAATACAACAATGACTGTGTGATCTGTTTGTCTAATGGTTGCAAATTAACTTCAGTTGAGAAAAGCACACTTTAATAAACTTTAAACGTCCCATTCGTGATGAGCGCCACATTTAAGTGCGGTTTTGTTGGATGCAAGCTCGCCTGCTTCTTGGGGAAATCTGTTCTGCCTTCTTCACCACTTCAAAAAGGTTGAAGGTCCCACAAACTCTGGAACTCGGGTATCAAACTGAAATGTGCACGTCTGGAACTTCTGATCCCAGAGTGAGCCCCATCAGAACTGCACCATCCTACCATCAAACACACCTTGAGCTCATTTCTTACCTTCTACCTTCTCTACTTTCAGCAGAGCAGCTCCTGCTCCTCTACAGTATCACTTGGGTCTTGGAGAGGGTGGTCTCTGGAGAATCAGAAGACTTGAAGGACTGGAGCTCAATCTTCTCGTTTTGAGAAGGGGGTAGCATACCATCTGTACGTGCATTACTGCCACCTCCTGAGCTGGAGAGTGATGTGAGAATAAAATTAAAAATAAATAAATAAATAAAACTAGGATCAACTATAAACCCATAAATCATATGATACACCCCTACACACTATTGAGGAAACCAGTAACTACCAAACCCATCCCTAGTCCATGAAACAAGAACCCCTTCAAAGAAAAATCTTTGTTTCAAATATCAAAAGAGTGAAGCAGTACATGTTCAGGAGTCTCCCTATGCGCACAAAACCTCCACAACCCTGTGCCATGTTTCAGAAAGAATCTGCTTGCCTTGGATAGGTGGATATTATACTGATGTCTGCCATTCACTATTCCATACACTGTTAACCTTTTCTTTACCACTGCTTTACTGGAAGGACTGGTAAGATCACATCCCATGTGTTTCCAATAATGGGAAGCATTTCCTTTAACACCTGCTGAAGCATTGACACACCATATTTAAACCCAGACAGATAGACAGTGAGAGACAGATAAACAGATAGATGGATGATATATAGAAAAATGCTAGACAGACAAATACTTTATTGTTCCAGAGAGATGATGAGCCATCCACTAGATTACATAAATACAACAATAAATACAAAATACAATAAATAAAGATGTAGTACAATATAAATTAAATTGGGAGAAAGAATATACAAATTATACTAATAAATAGTCATAATATTAAGGATATTAACAAGTAACTGTATAACTAGAAAAAAATCATATGAATATGCAGATACATTGACACCAGTACACATATTTAATAATGAAAAATGACTGTAATATTGAGTGGCACTGTCCATAATAGTTTAGACATCCAATTTAACATCTGGTCTACAAGAAGACCATCCAGTTTGAAGACCAGAGAGCAGCTCAGTGTTAGGACAAATTAAGAGATGCATCAGACAAACCTATACTTCAATCATTACAAAGCCACCAACATAGTAACAAGTTCAGTGGCAAAAAATGACATATCACTGAAAAGTTTTCTCCCAAAGAAAACCTGGAATTCAGGAACAAAAAGAGCTGCCACTGTTATCCATCTGCAACACCACAGCAGAATCAAACTAGGTAGTGATCAACCTACCATTAATCATCTATAGACAGGTATTCATGTGGCAGTTGTTCATGAGTCAAACCAGCATTGGGTTCCAGAAGCAGCCATGGTAGAATCAGCAGAATAGATAGTGATGGAAAATCAGTATCTAATCCAACAAGTATGCTCTCAGCTTCTCTGTCCCTCAGACTTCCAAATCTCCAATTAAGCAGCAGTATAACAATGAATTATGAAGTGGTGTTACCACAGTGGATGGCCTGGGAACAAAAAAATTTAAGGTGTCTTTTGAGAGAGGTTGAAAACTGGGCAGTGTGCTCATGAACAGGCAATGTGAGGTTAAAGCAAGGCATGACAGAGGGTGCCAGGTAGATGGGATATTTAATTTCCAAAGTTGTGATAGAATTTAACAATTTAAATTCCACAATGTCACATGTTCATGGAGAACAGTGCAGTGGCCACCCACAGGTGCTAAATCATCATGACCGGGGTCTGATTAGAATCGTTGGTGTGAAGACAAGCAACTCTGGCAGTAATTATATTCAATGAAGAAGCCCCACATGCATGTCCTGCAGGTCAGTGCATCATTCTTAACATTTCAATGGGATATGAGAGCAGATGACCAACCAGAGCGACTCTGTTAACATCATGATAGACACAGTGCTCATGAAGTTATTACCTGAACCCAAAAGGACTGGCAACATGTGGCCTTGTGCGATGAGTACCAATTGTGTCTGGCTGATGGTAGAGTTTGTGAGCGAAGCAGACTCCATGAACCATGGACTCCAGTTGTCAACAAGGCGTTGTGCAGGCTAGTGTTGGTTCAACTACATTTCACTGCTTGATGACCACTTGCAGCTTTTCATTGCCTCCATGTACTGACAAAATGATGGGATATTAAAACAAGATAATGCAATTGGGTAGTCCAAAATTGGTTCTAAAATCTATTCCCAGTACACATGTTACACTGTGGCATGTTAAGTGGATCCAGAAAGTATTCATAGCACATTTTTCACAATTTTGTTGTTATAGCCTTATTTCAAAATGGATTTTCCCTCAAAATTCTACACACCTCATGAAGACAAAGTGAGAAAAGTTTGTTTGAAATCTTTGCAGATTTATATATGTATAAAAAATTAAATATAACGTACACTCAAAATTGACCTCAGGTGCATCTTATTTCCACTGATCATGCTTCAGTTGATTGGACATGATTGGGAAAGCCACAAACCTGTTTATATAAAGTCCCATAGAAGACTGTGCATGTCAGAGCACAAACCAAGCAGTTAAGTCTAAGCAGTTGTCTGTAGACCTCCAAGACAGGACTGTATCGAGACAAAGATCTGAGAAAGGATACAGAAAAAATTCTGCTGCATTGATGGTCCCAATGTGCACACTGGCCTCCATCATCTGTAAATGGAAGAAGTTTAGAATCACCAGGACACTCCACAAAGCTGGCTGCCTAGACAAACTGAGTGATCATTGCACAAGGGCCTAAGTCAGGGAGGTGACCAAGAACCCAATGGTCACTCTGACAGAGCTGCAATATTGCTCTATGGAGAAAGGACAAACTTCCAGAAGAACCATTTCTACAGTACTCCACCAATCAGCCCTGTATGGTAGAGTGGCCAGACTTCTCAGTAAGTGCTGTGAATACTTTCTGGGTGCACTGTAAATGCCCACAATACTTCAGAATGTCCCATTCATTTGACACCCACCCTCACTCTGACTTGAGAATTCACATTGCCTTGCCACAAGCATGCTGGCTAGTGTTAAACCTCACTCACAAGATAACGCCTCACAACTCATACAGATGTAGGCCTTCCCATGCCACCCCCTACGTTAATGCCAGTTCACATGTTGTTTTTTCCATGGCATTCCCCTGGCTGTTGGCATGTCAGTATATTAACAAAACATACTGTTGTCAAAGCCATTTTAAACAATCCTAAACTCATTTACTCAGCCTCTTCCTGTACAGTCAGAATATGGCATAATTTAACGTGAAGTTCCTTCAAATTACACCCAGATTAATACAAGTGAGGAATCAAGTGAAATTACACCCATCTTATAGAAGTGAGGCTTAATCATCCCCACTGGTCACATCATGCCTGACATTTATGAACATACACATATCCAAACTTTACCCCAATGTGTTTTTCAGGTCAAGTTAGAATCCATCCATGAACAAACCAGACCACATTTATATCTTCCAGGTGTCTGAAACCCTGAGGAAGAGATTTACAATGGATTTTCAACATTGTCAGATTAAAGCCCCAGCCATTAGCCCACCCCCCTCACTTTTTTGTTAATGAAATGGAGCTTTGTGGAAAGGCATATGAATTTCCATAATCTGCATACAGAGATTTAGCTGGACAGTCATATAACTTGTGCCCCCATCTAGAATTGACATGTAACTGAACAATTACATTAGGATACCCATTATGTTGCACTGTAAAGGAAACCTCTGTGACAAAATGTACACATGAGTAAACTAAATTTAATTTAAAAACAAAACAATAAACAAACAGTGGTAATACAGAATAACTGTATATTAAGGATTAAATAAGGTTATAATATAAACACAAAAATTAGATATAATCAAACCATTTTGCAGTATGGTCACACTAAACAGTTACTATATCTAATGATATCCTTCATGCCACATCATACAGAAAAGCAAGAAAGATTTTACATTTACATTTCAGTACATAGAGTATAGAACAGTGTGAGTACACTCCTGTGCAATATCACTTAAAAGTCAAATAATATAAAATTATATAATCTTATAGAATAATAAATGCAACAGAAAGTGAATATACTTGTGATCTGAAAAAAAGAGTACATTTGTGATTTCCAGTTGGCCTAATTGCTTTAGAATGGTTATGAAATGAAATGATGGCCAAAGCATGCAGCCATGGCACAGGGGTTATCACTGGAAATAGGAGTTTCTGTGACAACTCACAGTGCATACCATGATGTCAACCTCTATGAATGGTGGCCAAGAAAAAAACACTTGCCTGCTTTTCAGTACAAAAGAAGAGCAAGAAATATTGGGACACATTTGGTGAGATGAGAAATTATTTCAGCTCAGAGAGGATACAGCATGTTTGGTGTGAACCTGGCCTGAACTACCAAGGAGCTGATAGTGAACTACAGCAGGACACAGGCGAGGAGCTACCTACCAGTACAACTCAATGGTGCAGAAATAGAGAGGGTAGAAAGCTTCCAATACCTTGGAGTCAACATCTCGTAAGACCTGACATGGTCTTGCCACGCCGACATCCTGGCAAAGAAAGCCAGACAGCGTCTCTACTTCCTCAGATGCCTTAAGAACTTCAGACTGCCCTCCACAGTACTGTGGAACTTCTACTCATTTACATTTAAATTTATGGCATTTAGCAGACGCCCTTATCCAGGGCGACTTACAAAAATGCACCATCGTGCATTATCGAGAGCATCCTCATGAGGAACTCAGTGGCCTGGTTTGGAAACAGCACCAAACGGGACAGACAGACCCTGCAGAGAGTGGTGCACTTTGCTGAGTGCATCATGAGGACAACACTTCCAGATCTGCAGACTATCTATAACAAGCAGTGCTGATTGAAAGCCAAGAAGATTGTGAAGGACCTCAGTCATCCTAGCAATGGTCTTTTTGCTTTGCTGCCATCAGGAAAGCGGTTCCGCTCACCGAGAGCCACCACAGGAAGAATGAGACTGAGCTTCTTCCCTCAGGCTATTCGGGCTCTGAACCAGATCCAAGTCCACTCTTAGCCCAAATCCCACATCTCACATATTGAACTCTCATAAGTCACCAATGGTAGCAAAACATTGCATGTAGCACTTGGCACTTGGCACTTTATACATCTCTCGGGGTTCCTACACAAACTGGAAAACATTCACACACCTACCTCCACTAAATTATTTCCTTCCTCAGAATTATTTAGTCTCAGAGTTAGTTATTATTTATTTTTCTACTCAGATTGCACATATTTATTCTGTTTATTCTGTTTACCCTCTCCTTACCTTCTCCCTCCTCCCCTATTGATCTGTGGGTGCAGACAGTTGTAAATAAGCATTTCACTGCATGTTGTACTGTGTATAACTATGTATGTGACAAATAAATCAAACCATGTACCTTGAAATCCATAGCCCCAAAAATGAAGCATGGAAGTGGAAGTGTAACAATAAAGGGCTGCATCAGTTCTAATGTTATAGTATACCTTTTAGTATAATATACCAGAATTCTTTCTGACACCAAGTCTCCAGACACTTGGCAAATGAGGAACATTCCAGCAAAATAACAATCCAAAGCATACTGCCAAAAACACTAGACTTTCTAAAAAAGAAAAAAGTGATGAAAAAATATGACATGGTCAAGTATCTTGCCTGACTTAGAACAACAGAACACTTTTAAATCATTTTAAAGAGAAAAATAATACACAACAAAAATGTTTTTGAAGAATGGAAGGAAATCTGTCCAATAAATAAATAAATAAATTTTATATATAAATATAAATCTCTGTAAAGAGAGATGTACTGACTTTTGTTGCACTGAATTCCAACTGTGGGCCTATATTAGTAATATGGTAAATCTAAACCTTTAGATTTACCCTACTACTCAACTTCAAAGGACTTCGACTGGACGGGAGTGTACTCACTTCTGTTGTATACTGTACCTGACCTTGAGCTGAAACTAAGCTTGGTAAAAGACCTCAGGTTTTGAGACTACTTATGGGAATCACAGTCAAAACCAGTGCATTTTCATCTAGATTTGTATGCACTATACTGTCTCCTTATAAGACATGGGTCTAGCTAAAGAAAGAGTGGAACCATATATATAATGCATTTGTATTCAGAACATTATACAACCATGTAAATCATCAAAATTTTTCAAGTACATTACATGGTTTGACGACACAGATGATTCATGAAAAAAAAAATTACACTTTAATAAAATGAGACCACACAGACAACATTAAGCACTGGTGGATGATATAAATAAATGTAAATGTCCAGTCTCAGAGGTAAAAGGAAATTTTTCTTTTTGTGAGATTGTGATGTTTTCCACTGAAGTCTCAACTGTCTTTGCATCCTCGTTTGAAAAGTCTTAGCACCTTGGCAGAGATCACAGCAGGTCACACTATAGGTGACAGATGTACACCACATAAATGTTCGTACTTGTAAACAAAAGCTGGCTGTTTCGCCGTTTGCAATATCCTTAATCAGAGACAGAAAAGTCATAGGGACTTTTGGAATGCTTTGCAATCTGGAATGTCTGCTGCCTCCAGTAGACTTATTCTGACCTCTATTTAATCCATTCGTGATTTGATTTAAATTTAATATGTCCCTCTAAATTTATTTAAATTTGAAGCTCATATGAATGATCCTGTTGAGTAAAACTCTCCCCACACTAAAACAGTTCATCTTCTGTGTGAATGCGCTGGTGTCTTTGGAGATTACCTTGTTGGGAAAAACACATGCCACAATCTGAGCAGTGATATGGTTTCTCTCCTGTATGAATGCGTTGGTGAGCTTGGAAATTACTCTGTCTAGTAAAACTCTTTCCACAGTCTGAGCAGTGATATGGTTTTTCTCCAGTGTGAATACGCTGGTGTACTCTGAGATTACTCTGTAACGTAAAACTCTTCCCACAGTCTGAGCAGTGATACGGTTTCTCTCCTGTGTGAATGCACTGGTGTGCTTGGACATCACTCTGTTCAGCAAAGTTCTTCCCACATTCTGAGCAGTAATATGGTTTCTCCCCTGTGTGAATGCGCTGGTGTCTTTGGAGATTATTCTGTAATGTAAAACTCTTCCCACATTCTAAGCAGTGATACGGTTTCTCTCCTGTATGAATGTACTGATGTCTTTTAAGACTTACCTGTCTAGAAAAACTCTTCCCACACTCTGAGCAATGATATGGTTTCTCTTCTGTGTGAACATACTTGTGTGCTTGAAGGTTTTCGTGTCTGGCAAAACTCTTTCCACAATCTGAGCACTGATACGGTTTCTCTCCAGTGTGAATGCGCTGGTGTGCTAGGAGATGACTTTGTACAGTAAATCTCTTCCCACACTCTGAGCAGTGATACGGTTTCTCTCCAGTGTGAATGCGTTGGTGTGCTTTGAGGCTACACTGCTGATTAAAACACTTTCCACAATCTGAGCAGTGATAGGGTTTCTCTCCTGTGTGAATTCGCTGGTGTACTTTGAGATTCATCTGTAGAGTAAAACTCTTTCCACACTCTACACATTGGTGAGATTTTCCTTTGCTTGTTATTTTTCGTTTATGTTTGATAGATGCATTCATGTGGTCAGTAGAAGAGCATGTTTCTTGACTGCTGGAAATTATAGACTCCATATCCCTTACCTTCTAAGGCAAGATTCTACTTCACACTTCTAGTTTTTCTATATGTACTTGGAGGAATAAAATAGAGGGCAGTTGGGATTATCAGCGGGAGAACAGTAAGATGTCATTCCTTCCTGAAAGACAAAGAAGAAAACAAAACCTGAGTATTATTAAAATGTATTCAACATGTCCATGTGTTCTTTTCAATATGAAAACACAATTTCCAGATTTTGGGCAACACCATTAAATATTTCTACAGTTAACATCTTAGAACCACTAGGACAGTCCTGGTTGTGAAATTGGGCATGAGACCCCCTCCTGCACTTCACTTGGCTTTTCTTTTTTCATTCTTTATTTTCACAAATGTAAGTAATCTATTGAGTGCTTCCTGTGATCCATTTAGTTAGGATTTTAGTTCAGTAATCTGATTACTTAGGGAATGTATAATCTTTAACTGGAGTTGTCTCAGTCTGCGTTTGCATGAAAATGTAACATGGTACTGGAAACAAGCAAGCACCCACAAGATGTGCAGGGAAAAATGTTTAGGTCACATGTGAATCACACCACATAAACTTTCTGCATTTGCACTTTACTCACTAACCACTCCCACCAAAGACCATGTACCACTTACCTCCTCACTGTACAGCTACATTTAATTATATAGCCAGAAAAGAGTGCAAACATACTTTTTAAAGTTTATACATATACACAGTACTTCTCCAGTGTGTGTATGCTTCAGAGCAATAATGTGAGTTAATGTGTATATATTGTATTTACACTAAATAATTTTTTTATTTTAGTTCCATTTAATTTGCTGCTTCTGTGTATTGTAATACATATGATATTAATACTCTGAGTTTTTCACTCATCTGATCACCTGTGTAATTTGATGTGACAAATTTTTATAAAAAAGAATTATACACTCAGTCTGATAATTGCAGAACAAAAATCAGCTTCTAAATCAGATTAATGTATTTACACATACTTGGTAGTAAAACTTTGGTTAAATGAGTCAGACAATAATTACATTTTTACTTTACCCCACAACACTAATAGAGCAGCTACAGTTTGCTGATTAACTAATCAACTCACAACACTAACTATTACAGCAGCTCATTGACACCCTCAAACACACACTGATGAGCTCATTTCCTACATTCTACCTTCTTTACCTTCAGCAGAGCAGCTCCTGCTCCTGTACTGTAACACTGGGTCATGGAGAGGGTCTTTCCTGCAGAACTCCAGAGCGACCAGACCTGGATCTTCTTCTTTCAGGATTATGGAAGGTGGCAGACCCACCACACATGTGCGTTACCTCCCCCTACTGAGCTGGAGTAAGACTTCAGGATGGTGTACTACAGCAAAAAGAAAAAGCTTGTTTCTTTGACCCTTTGTGACCTACATAGAAATTGTCTTTGTACAGAATTTTCCTGGTTCTGAATTAGGTGCAGAAAAGAATTCAATAAAGTTTGACCTGTCTGAAGTAAAGTAAACACTAATTGTCCCTTACCTTACACCAGATGTCTTAGAGGCCAAGGGGCCAAAGGAGTTGCTTCCTGTTGATGGGGAGGAGAGGGTTTTTTCAAAGCTGTTTTAGGGCCTTGTTTACAAATTCAAATAGCAACAACCTCACTGGCAGTGGATATATTACTGGGATGCCTAAAAAAGACCTGGACGTCAGTAACAAAAAGCTGCTCCTGTTCCTAGAGTATGATGTAACCCAGCAACGTCCAGCCAACAGAATCCTGTGAGCAGCATCCTGTGAGCACTGATGAAGGACTACGGGACGACCAACACAAATTGTGCAGAAAAAAGGTGAGCTTCTGTCTCTGACTTTACATCTACAAGGTGGAGACACTCGGTAGGAGTGTCTCATTGAGTGGACACAGCGTTTAAACACTCCAGCATCACTGCTGTGTCTAATCCACTTGTACCACCACAACACACACTAACAGACCACTATCCTTCATGGGGGTACATGAATTCCATAGAAGGCTGTAAGTGGTCTTTGATGTTTTTACAAAATCATTGGACTGTGAGAGTACAAAACCAAACAGTCATAGCCCCCATTATAAGACCAACACTCCAACATCATTATTGCCACCTGCATCTTATAAAAAATATATTATTAAAGGGATGTTCCTGCCACTTATTTCCAGATATTTTGCAAATTATGCACAATGAAGCTGGATCTCCTAGAAATTCAAAGCTATATAAATAGTGTCACCCACTGTACTGCAGGACAACAGTTAGACATTGTGTCAAGTTGTAAATAGAAGCATATCTGAAGATTTTTAATGAGTAAGATAAGACAAAAATAAGATCTTATCAGAAAAATTGTATTGTTATAGCAGAATAAACAGTAAGTAAATAAAGAGCAAAGTATACAAAGATGCACATTATACAAATAAAACATGACATGCTATAGAAATTAATTAACATCTGTAAATATAAAGTAATAAATATAAAAACGCAATTGTATGGATAGATATTGCAAATGTTCTGAAGAGGTATTGACTGTATATTTTCCAAAGAAATTACAAGAAATTTAAGAGAGTTGTATAGGTGATGAGGTATAGCAGCAAGTATTGCTGAGGTATAATGACAGAGTGAGGTACAATAGAGTGTGGTATGGGTCTATAGTTTGCTTAGGACAGAGAGTCTCTGTTTAGGGTGGTTTTGATTGTACAGTTGGACAACAGTGGAGCTGCAGTGTCTCTCCTTTCATCTGTTTCGCAGGTGGAGGAGCCTGTCACTGAAGGAGCTGCCCATTGCTGCAACTGGCTCCTGTAGTGGATGAGAGATGATGTCTGTTATGGATGTAAGCTTGGCAAACATCCTTCTCTCCGCAAAATTCTGCACTGGGTCCAGCACACAGCCCAGGACAGAACCTGTCTTCCTGATGAGCTATTATCATTAAAATGTCTCCCATTAAAGCAAGATATTACAAATACATTACTCATTTATGCTAGAATGACTATGATAGTCTATGGCAGGGGACATGAAGTGTCATTTTATTACTCAATGTTATTACAGAGGTGCAGTACCACCACCTCCCTTAAAACTACGTGCGAGAACAATTTTGGATTTTGTGAAACAAAAAACAATGACTCAACATACTGTGAATTTAAAGAGCATGTCACGTACAGATCTGCAGTACATTAAAGGCACTTAGAAGCACTCATGGTATGATATGGCTCTGTACATTACGGGTATTCACATACATGCATCCTGCTTCTCTGTTTTGGAGCCCACTTACAACACAGCCTTATTTTTGATTTGTAAGTTTTCTTAGTTTTTATTTTTTATCCTGTTTTTTTTCCTTTTCATCACAAGATGATCATATCATTTACATATAAAAAAGTACAACCAAGAAGAAAAGTCAGTCTGATTACATTACAGCCTTCAATGGATACAATCAACATTGCGCCTGACCTAAACAATCCTTGGCATCTGCATTACCTGTCAGGGACCAATTCCAGGTTGAAGTGGGTAACAATGAATGCATAATAAGGTGTATTTGTTCTGGTCCAGGATTAATTAGAAGGAGGATAAAATAATATATGGAGTTTTTTATGTTCAAATTATTGTGTTTCACTACAGCAGACACAAACAACTTAGTTAATGAACCCACCAGACAAACAAATACTGGGACTAAAGTTAGATATCTATGAACCCCTCTCTACTGACTAAAAAAATGACAGTCCTGTCCTCACTTTCTGGAACAGACGTGAAAGTACGAATATCTGCAAACAAAGTGAATAAAAGTGAAAAAAGATCAGTGAGTGTCCTGAAGAACATGGGTGTGAGGAAATGGAGAGATACTGCACACCTTTGACCACAGCATCAGAACAGAAAATGAGAGTAGGCTTTCAATGGGCTTTTTCAACTCTCTGCCAGACCACCAGGCACTTGTTTATTGTAAGTCAAGTGAGGATTTATGGCTTCAGGAGTGACAATATGCCAAAAGAGGAAACACCACAGCTACAAAAAACTACCTAATCATGAAACAAAAGAAACCAAAACACACTAAACTATTATTCCTCCTCATCAACATAGCAAAGATTAAACAAGGTCATAGTAGAAATAAATAACGTAAAATATGGTATATCAAATGAATTTGCCACATTGAACAATCAGGAGAAATCATCACATTTACATTTACATTTATGGCATTTAACAGATGCCCTTATCCAGAGCGACTTACAAAAGGTAATGCAATTTATAACTTTGTCACTGAGTGTGTCCATTTTCTAATTAGACCCAATTCCCAAGGAGATGTTTGGAATAGCTCTCCCATATCAACACTTTTACTGAGCTTACTGGAAATTAAGTTCATTTCAATTAAGACCAAATATGACACAGAGAATAAATGAGACACTAATACAATATGAAATCATACAAACAACATTACATGTCACAGGATAATGCAAGTGAAATTTCCAAGCTGGCATGAAAAAGGAAAAAGTTGTTTGCAAAGTTTGCAAAAAATGTATCCTAAGTATCATGGTAGTCAAGGAAGCTGGCTGGTTCGAAGGTGTCCATATTTGAAAGGCAGGTAAATTATGAGCATTTTCAGAATGCTTTACAACATGGAAACTGTGGCCTCCAGAAGAGATTTCTTCTCACCTATTTCCATCACTGTACTAAATCATGAAGGGGAACTAAGAGCATGGGTCATGTCCGAAATACACAACACTGTTTTAAGGCTTTGATTACCAATTTCTGTCCCCAAATTTTTTTTTCTGGTAAAATGGTAAAGCTACAGTCAGTGTACAAAAAAATGTTTAAAATATTGATTGCAAGTCTGGGACCAGTGGACAAACACTCAAATTACTGTCCTAAATGCATTCTGTGAAGATGTATCTCCTGTGTGAATGCGCTTGTGTCTATGGAGACTGCTCAGTACAGCAAAACTCTTTCCACACTCCGAGCACTGATATGGTTTCTCTCCTGTGTGAATACGCTGGTGGGCTTGGAGATTAAAACTTTTGGTAAAACTTTTCCCACAGTCTGAACAGTAATACGGTTTCTCTCCTGTGTGAATACGCTGGTGTTTACTGATGGAACTTCTGTCTCTAAAACTTTTCCCACAGTCTGAACAGGAATACGGTTTCTCTCCTGTGTGAATACGCTGGTGCGCTTGGAGATTAAAGCTTTTGGAAAAACTTTTCCCACAGTCTGAACAATAATACGGTTTCTCTCCTGTGTGAATACGCTGGTGTGCTTGAAGATGACAACTTTGGGTAAAGCTTCTTCCACACTCTGAACAGTAATACGGTTTCTCTCCTGTGTGAATACGTTGATGTTCTTGGAGATTAAAACCTTTGGTAAAACTCTTTCCACACTCTGAGCAGTAATACGGTTTCTCTCCTGTGTGAATTTGCTGGTGTTTACTGATGGAACTTCTGTCTCTAAAACTTTTCCCACAGTCTGAACAAGAATATGGTTTCTCTCCTGTGTGAATACGCTGATGTGCTTGGAGACTATGCAGTACAGCAAAACTCTTCCCACACTCTGTGCAGTGATACGGTTTCTCTCCTGTATGAATGCGTTGGTGTACTTTGAGATACCTCTTTAGACTAAAAGTTTTTCCACACTCCGAACACTTGAAAGATCTGTCTTTGCCTGTAATTTTTTGTTTATTTCTTACAGATGCAGTTTTGTGGCAAACAGAAGTGGACTTCTCCTGAGTTATGGAGTTTCTGGATTCCATATCCCTGAATTTATGCAGTTGCAATAGTGGAAAAAATTCCCCGTAGTGGCATATCTTGATGTGTTTTGGTAGTAAATAAGAGCTGTGCACGAAATTGAGTACTAGTTCCTTCCTGAAACAGAAACACAAAACTTTGGTTATTATAAAATAGTATTCAATATTTGTACTTAATTTACACATCAGTACACAATTATCTGATACTCTGTCTGGACACCACAATGACATTATATTACCATTCTAAAACATCTCAAATCTTTGGGATACCAATCTGATTGTGTTAGGGATGTGTGAACTTGAACCAACATTGTAACTAAAAAAAGTTATTTAAATCCTTAACACAAATAAATAGTTTGCGCAAAAGCAAAGTACCTCAAAGTCCCACCCCTTTTTGGGGGAAAACAGCTGCTATATTATGACTGAATACTAATTCCACCATTTTGTTGCATTAAATAAATTTATATTAGGAGCTCAAAACCTATGATCAGCCAGGCCAACAATTACATTTCAGCACTCTTTTATAGAAAAAAAAGAACAAAAACAAACAAACAAAAAACAAATAGGGGCTGATGAATATCCTTTCAGCATAAATGACCTGCCGATTGGCCAAAAGTGCAATAACATGTCAGATCCACTTTGAATGTGGAATATTATGACATATGACACAATAACTTTAAGGAACAGGCAGGTACAGTGACTGTGGGGTCTATGTTTTAACAAATCAGGGAAAATCCAGCTGCTGCAGTAACGTTCTGCTCTTTCAGTGCAGCTTCAGCAGTCAGATCTCTGATTTTAACATTATAACTGTTGAATTTAGTATTAATAACTGAGCTAAGATGAAGTGTTTGATACAGATATTGATGTATTTACTGACCAGGTCCCACAGATTATTCTGTCCTTTTGCTGTCCTTCACTCTTTGGGGAAGTAAGAAAATCCTAAACTAGGGTTTAGTTTATTGCTGGATGAGTAAAATGCCGCGCAGTCAGTTTAAGTCGTGGTGAAAATAATATTTCCAGTTTGGTGGCAGCAGTGTGACTGGGGTTGTTTTCACCCAAAAGGGGGTGTGGTCACAGTTAGATAACTATCCAGATAATCAAATCCACAAAATGAACTAATACTGCAGCTACAGTTAACCATGTAGTGGAACCCCTCTCCTCAAATCAAATCAAATCAAATTTTATCTATATAGCGCTTTTTACAACAGCAAGTTGTCACAAAGCAGCTTTACAAGGATCCGGGTCCAAGCCTCAAATGAGCAGCCAGTAGGCAAACAGTGGCAAGGAAAAACTCCCTCAGTTTAGGAGGAAGAAACCTTGAGAGGAACCAAGGCTCAAGAGAGGAACCCATCCTCCTCTGGTTGACACCGGAGAGCACATAACAAACAAACAAACTGGAGACTGGAGCAGAAGTGAAAGTATGAACATCTGCAAACAGCCAGGAAAGAGCAAAGTAAGAGTTTCCTGAAGAACATGGCTGTGAGGAAATGGAGAGTTACTGCAGACCACTGATCACAGCTCCAGAACAGAACCACACCAGGCCCAGAGTGATCTCCATCAGAACTGCACTGTCCTACAGCAGTGAACATAAAATAACAACACCTCTCATTTAAACCCTCAAAAGCACACTAATGAGCTCCTTTCATACCTTCTACCTTCTTTACCTTCAGCAGAGCAGCTCCTGCTCCTCTACAGAAACACTGGGTCTTAGAGAGGGTCGTTCCTGCAGAGTTTCATAGGCACTGGAACTGGATCTTCTTCATTAGGAGACATGGCTGTTGGAAGACCAGCTGCAGAAGCATTACCACCACCTACTGTGCTGGAGTGTGGAGTGAGAATAATGTCTGTCTCACTTTTTAAAAAACCCTAACTGATATTAAAAACATACCAGTCATATATAATCATAAACTACAAACTCAGAACCTTAAACCTTCATTGGACTTTCTGCTACTTACCCACCCAGTAGCAGAACAAAGAATTGAATCCCGTTGATCATTTAATAATAATAAAAAACTATATAGGATAGGATAGAACTTTATTGATCCCTTGGGAGGGTTCCCTCAGGGAAATTAAGGATATTCATTACATTTAAAGTGATGTACTTCAGTTTGTTTTAAAGATGACACTGTGATTAGTAATCTATTAAAATTTGAATTTAAATGTCTTCATGAGCCAACTGAACAACAGTAAAACAAACCAGGCTTGATTTTGTGATCACAAATTAGCATTTTAATGATTTTTTTAGATAAAAATGCAATGTCCATAAAAGCACTAAACACTAAAAGCTAAGAAGCAGATAATAATGGATAAAGGTGTGCTGGATTAGAAAGGGTTAACAGGGTTCTACATAATGAAGCATGAGCCTGAAGCATACTGATCAATCATACTTTTCAGCATGGGGAGGGGCAGTAAACCAAAAACCTGTACTAGAATAAATTCTGTAGATAAATTAAATCATTAATAAAGACAAACACTAATACTGCTGTTTACTGATGTGTTATCTATTACAAATCCTCTCCTAAATAATGTTTATTCTAGTTTATTATCTGATCTCTGTTTTTATTAAAATTAATAAAATAGGGTGGGCCAGTAGGGTGTTGTAGAAGGCATACCTGCTATCCTCCGTTCGGTCAGGACCCCACCCACACTGATCCACTCGTACAACTGTAACTCACTCTAATACACTACCACCATGTCTGTGTCACTGCAGTGCTGAGAATGACCCACCACCTACATAATACCTGCTCTGTTATCCTGGTCCTGGACCACTGAAGATCAGGGTGAAAGGAAGATAATTAAGTATGCAGAGAAACAGAAGGACTACAGTCTGTAATTATTGAACTACAAAGTTCTCCTGTATTGTCAGAGGAGCTAATAAAATAGACAATTAATGCAGAAACAAGATGGTTATTGTTATGACTGATTGGTTTGTGTATTCAGTACAACATACTTTTAAATATTTCACAGATAATTAAGGAAAATAAAGGACACCAATACAATCACATCACACAAACATTGGACATTACAGGATGTTATATACATGAAATGTCCTCAAATTAAAAAGGAAAACATCCATTAAATTTCCATTTAATCCTCCACAAGCACTTCATCTGTGTCCCAAAGACTAGGCTGCAGCCAAGAAAGACTTCAGAGAGATTTGGAGGACACATTTCAGATATTCTTATTAACCTTCAGTTACCCACTGTTCTCTGCACATTCACATGAAAAAAACAAACAAACAAACAAAAAACAACAACAATCAAACACCAGCCAGAAAACAGTGGAAAGGGAAGGGTTAGTCTGAAAATGATTTTCACGTACGTTAAATCAAGCATTGGATTTGTGTTCCCTAAAGTTGTGTGTCACAACTGCAAGACGCAGGGCCTCTCTGGTAATGTCATCACACAGCCTCATGGGCTGATCCACTTTTGTGACCAAAAGAGTCTTCATATGACAGGACCTACCATGTTTGTAAAACCTCTGTATCACGGAGGCTGCACTCTGAGTGAAGGATATATTCTGATTAAACGACTGAACTTAACAAACAAGGTGGAGAATTTTGGAAATGCTTTAAGACCTGGAAACTCTTTGATCTTCAGGAGTAGTTCAAAACATCTCTCATCTCTTTCCATTCCTGGATCAAACCTTGAGGACAATTGTGACCCTGGTTCACATTAGGACTATAAAGCACAATTTCAGAGTCATGATTCCCTGAAAAAACTAAATCTAAAACGTGCTAAAAAGTTTAAAATATTTATATAATTTAGCGGCCCAGCTGACAAACAAATATGAAAGGCCATCATCCTTAAAACTGTGTTCTTGTTTTCACATTGAAAATAGCAGGTCATTCTAAATGCTTTTTGAGCTCCACATTAATGATTCTGTTGAATAAAACTCTTTTCATCCTAATGCAGTTTCTCTCCTCTGTGTTTATTCTGGTGTCTTTGGAAAGTACTGTGACACGTAAACCACGATCTACAGTCTGAGCAGTAATATGGTTTCTCTCCAGTGTGAATACGCTGGTGTGCTTTGAGATTTCCAAGATTGGCAAAACCCTTTCCACAATCTGAGCAGTGATATGGTTTCTCTCCTGTGTGAATGCGCAGGTGTGTTTGGAGATTACTCTGTTGGGAAAAACCCTTTCCACATTCTGAGCAGTGATACGGTTTCTCTCCTGTATGAATGCGCTGGTGTGCTTGGAGACTATCCTGTCTAGTAAAACTCATCCCACATTCTAAGCAGAGATAGGGTTTCTCGCCTGTGTGAATGCGCTGGTGTGTTTTAAGATGACTTAATATTGTAAAACTCTTCCCACAGTCTGAGCAATAATAAGGTTTTTCTCCGGTGTGAATGCTTTGATGTGCTTGGAAGAGATCCTGCCTAGTAAAACTCTTTCCACAGTCCGAGCAGTGATATGGCTTCTCTCCTGTGTGAATACGCTTGTGTACTTTGAGATTACTTTGCAGAGAAAAGTTTTTCCCACACACAGAGCAGTGATACAGTTTCTCTCCTGTGTGAATGTGCTGATGTGCTTGGAAACGATCCCGTCTAGTAAAGCTCTTCCCACAGTCTGAGCAGTGATACAGTTTCTCTCCTGTGTGAATGCGCTGGTGTATTTGGAGAGTACTCTTTTGAGTAAAACTCTTTCCACAGTCTAAGCAATTATATGGTTTCTCTCTTGTATGAACACATTTGTGTACTTCGAGACTACACTGTACAGTAAAACCCTGCTCACACTCTAAACACTTGTCAGAGGTCTTTTTGCCTGTAATTCTTTGTTCTTGTCCAATAGATGCAGTCATGTTGCTTGTAGGAGAGCTTGTTTCCTGAGTTCCAGAACGTCTGCCATAAATCAAGACTAGCAGCAGAAGAGGAGCAGAATGTCTGTAGTTCCTGAAAGAGAGCACAGAGAAATAGATTATATTAGAAAACAATATTTAAAACAATTCTGGTCTCAATGGTTTATCCTCAGTGAGTGGTGAGTAGGTGACTTTCAAAAGGGGCAGACACAATAGCATCCAGCTGCTTTGTAGCAGAGGGAGCTCCTGGATCTGAATTAGTCAGAATCTAATAAAAGGTCAGAGCTGTACATTTTAAATTATGCTGTATTTAATTTTTGATTAAATACATATTTTATACTAATTGACCAATATTATTACGGTACTGAAGCCATTTTACTGTTTCCTAGGAAAATAACTTTCTTGTCTCTGTGTATTTTTAAAATACATCAATCTTTCTCTTCAATCCTCATGAAGGCAGAGCTGAAACATGTCACAAATCAAAGTGTGGAATTCTCAATTCATGAAGAGTTGCTGGTTTTACTTTTTTGCACAGTACAGTAAGGGCTGAACAAAAGAAAATTCTGACATGGCCATTATTTGGAGTGGCCAATACTGGGAGTTTTTCTGTATTATTTTCTTTGCCTACTTTTTCCAAACCGTTTGCCAACACTTTTCTGTATTTCTGAAGAAATACTGCTGCTATAGTTAGCTATCAAATGGGATTGAATCACTCTCAACTAAGTAGAAAGTGTGTTCTTTTTCTCACTGATGGATTGAAGTAGAATGAGAATTAGCATTTATAAAATAAAATCCTTTAAAGTCTCCTGAAGAACATGGCTGTGAGGAAATTGAGAGTTACTGCACACCACTGATCACAGCTTCATAGAAGAACTACACAGAGCACAAACACTACCAACCACTCTCCAACTAGAGATTCATCACTAAGGCACAAACACTACTTTCCTCTTTACCAAACTCCATAAGAGGGAGTCGTAATAGAAGTTTTAAGAAGCACTGCTGTAACCTGGTACAACCTTATTACAGCTGACCCCTTTCATCCTGGACATCAGGTCCATCAAGACCAGCACAACATGACATGCCAGCAGCTTCTTCCCCAGAGCTGTGGCTCTCCTTAACCATAGAGGTCACCACAGTGCTCATCCTGCACCTTAACTGACCTTTATTTGAACTGTTTCCCAGAATCTCTGAGTACTGACTCTCACTAAACTGATCATCTGCTCTGACTGTACAATTCTGTATATTCTGTATATAATAGCTCTGTGATAAACTCTACTACACATATGTACAGTATTCCATATACACATCACCAGCTCTATATTACTCTATTCTATTCCTGTATTTATTGTATTATACTTTGTATCTTAATGTAATGCTTATTTGTAGTCTGTGTGCTTGTTACGTGTCATACATGTGTCCTCTCACCATGACAAATTCCTTGTATGTGTAAAGTGATGCATATAGGTATTCAAACTTGTCCTGTTCAAATTTAATAAAACTTCAAAAGCAAGTTGGTCGACCAATATGGCCAAGCACCAAAACCAAAAGCCTGGGATACCAGCTTTTCAACTACCTTGACCATCAAAACCAGTTTAGATATTCCAAAACCTGCTAAAAAATAATAATAAAATTAAGTCACTAAAACCACATGAGCACATATCAAAACGACCACTGACCAGTGACCAGCTTATGTCCAGAATCAATGGACAATCAACCACTCTCAAGAGTGATTGCAGGTCCCCAAAGTGATCCAGAGTGATCTCCATCAAAACTGCACTGTTCTACAGCAGTGAACATACAAGAACAACACCTCTCATTTAAACCCTCAAACACTGATGAGCTCATTTCATACCTTCCTCCTACTTTACCTTCAGCAGAGCAGCTCCTGCTTCTCTACAGTAACACAGTACAGTAATATCATCAGAAGATTTAGATGGACTGGAGCAGGATCTTTATAATTTTTCCTTGTTTCTTCTTCTTTTGAGATTATAGTGAATAGTAGACCACCTACATGTGCATTACTACCACCTACTGAGCTGGAGTGTGAAGTGAAACCTGAATTCTGCATTACAACATCATCATCATGATCATCATCATGATCATCATCAACAACAACAACAACAACAACAACAACAACAACAACAACAATAATAATAATAATAATAACAATAACAAACACTATGAGAATAAAACAATTAAGGATCAAATAAATTAATAAAATTCAATTATATACTCCTACATGCTGTCGAAACAGAACAAAAACCGTCCTAGACCCACAAAACAGAAATTCTTTCAAATAAAAATGTCCAACCATTTGTTGCCATTATACCAAATAAGATGTCTTTACTCAGTGAAGCAGAACATGTTAGGAGTATCCATATTCTCACAATGCCAACAAAATCCTGTGTAATGATTATGAATTATTAAATATATCGACAGGCTGGATATTATATAGGCATCCTTTTGTCTCTTGCTCCCACTTGTTCTGCACATGCCTCTTAATCACTTTCACCTCTGCTTTACTGAGAGAACTGAATTGATATAGAAGCTAAGCATCTCAAACACTGCTTAGCTTCTATATGCATTGTGTCTTTCCCATCTCTTTGAACATGTAGGACCCACAGAAATCTAACATTGATATACTGCACTTACATTTACATTTACATTTGTGGCATTTAGCAGACGTCCTTATCAAGAGTGACCTACAAAAGCACTTGGACCCCAAATAAATCCAGGTAGACTTTTGACATAATATATATAGTCCAGGTTGGAGATTCTGGAGAGCAGATTGTCAAAAAAAAAGAGAAATTATCTGTCACTTTCCAGAAATGTGATTATGTGAGCTATTTCCGTGCCTTGGACCTGAATCTGACTGGGCCACTCAAGGACATTCACAGAGTTGTCCCAAAGCCACTGCTTTGTTTTCTTACATTTATGGCATTTAGCAGACGCCTTTATCCAGACTGACTTACAAAAGTGCTTTTTATCCCTAGCTAATAGACAAGGCTAGATTCAAGAGATTCCTCACACTTAGATCCTGTTGAACACAAATGTCTTTATGGAGTTAAATACTCCTGAAACAGATGGGTCTTCAGTCTGCATTTGAAGACTGTTCGGACCCCCAGAGGAAGTTCATTCCACCATTTTGGTGTCAGAACAGAGAAGAAAATGCACGGAACAGATCATCAGCTTGGCATGTATAGAAAAAGAGAAAAGAGAGAAAAACAGGAAAGAGGCTTTGACATGGGCCTCACTCTTAAAGCATATACTATCCTTACATATTCCATTCCACTGCTGGACTAATAAAAGATTGTTTGATCTTATTTTTTTTGTATCTTCTTGTATATTCACTGCTGTAGGATAGTTTGACCAGAGGAGGAGGGGTCCCCACTTGTGAACCTGGTTCCTCCTAAGGTTTCTTCCTCCAGCTCTGAGGGAGTTTTTCTTGCACTGTCCCCCTTTGACTCAGGGGGTTTACGTCTTTATCCTTTGTTTCATGTGTTGTTCACCTTTTTATTTTTGATTTCTGTAAAGCTGCTCTGTGACTTCAGTTGTAAAAAGCATTAAACAAATAAATTTAGATTTGATACATACATAATACATAATAAATAAATAAATAAATGTGGAAATGTATATATAAATAAGGAAATTCAGAAATAAATTTGTAAATACAGACATTTTTTCATTTAGTATATATTTCTTTATTAAGCTTATTTTTGTTTTTTTTACATGGATTCGTTCATCCTTTTTGTCCTCCATATGAGTCCTCCTGCGCTGCGGGGGCGCTAGTTCCACATCTCAGACTCAGTGAGAAGAAGAAGATCCCAGTCCGCAGTGTTGTGGAGCTGAAGGTAAAGAGCTCTTCTACACTTTGTTTACTCTATGTTTACTCTCACTCCTACTGAAATATGAGCAAACAGGAGCAGAATTCATCCAGACTGAGTTCTGCCTCATCAGGGTTCTGGAACTGCTATTCCCCTGGTTCTGGTGGAGAACCTTAATGGTGGATAGATACCAGACTTTGCTGGAGGTTGGGGTGTGATGGTTAAGGTCCAGTCAACACCCCTTATAATGAATTAATTCAGTTTTAACTCAGATGTGCACACAGTTTGTCTAGTCCCAGTAGAGAAGTACTGCCAATAGAATAGGACTCTCTGGAGCATATAAACAATCATGAACCTATTGTCACCATGTCTAATACCAGGTGTGGACTAGAGGGCGGAGCTGTGGAGCAGTGGAACTGTGTTCTCTGGAATGATGGAGCTCCATACTGAACTTTTGGGATGAGGTGGGGAGGTGGTCAGCCCACATCTGGATTTCATCAATGGTCTTGTCGCAGAATGCAACAAATAATCCAGTACAAGTTAATTTACACCAATTAAAGCAGGATAAACATTTTTTACTAACTTTGACTTCAGATGCATCAATGCACATTGCAGAATTCTGTCCATATAACAAGCTGGTTAAGCACATTGGCTCTTGGTGTAGCTCTTGGTCTAAGGAGATGTTGGGGACAGAAACTATGGTGTAGATGGAGGAAGAGCAATAGGTGAAGCAGTGCACAACCTCTAGGCAAGGCCAATAAGTATAATTGATGAATGTGGAACTAAGTGTGTTTGTATGTGGTCTGCTGAGAGAAGTGGAGTTTGTAGAGTCTAACAGCAGCACGGAGGAAGGACCTGTGATATCACTCCCTCACACATTGCCAGAGTCTCATGCATGGGGTGGGAGTCATTCTCCATCATGGATGCCAGTTTGGATAACATCCTTCAGTCTCCCGCCACCTGCACTGGTTCTAAGGGGCTTCCCAGGAGTTTGGTGGATTATCTGATGTTAGCATAAACAATTTGATTAAACTTGTTTAAAGTGAGTTTTGATGGAAGATTTCTTAAACCTTTAGATTAGGTCCACACTAATGATTTTTTATTTTAACTGCTAAAACAAGCTAAATAATGAAGTGGATTACCTGTTTGCATGTGATTGTCCTGAATGTGTTGGTAGTGTATGGAGTTTCCTTAATTTGCTAATTCCTAAACCAGATACTGTTCCTTTACTGATTATAGGAAGATATATCCAGTAATTAAGTAACTGTTTCTGTCATACCTTGACATGCATTAGTAGTTTCAGAATGCTTCTGTGTCCATTTGATGAAGGTGTAGTTGTTTTTGACGAAACTTTGCAATTGTTGTTGAGCCCTTTACCAAGTTTTTTTTAGCGGTGAGATCTGCAGCAGATGTTAAATTGGTCTGAGTTACTTCTTACAAGGGCACAAGTACCGACTTCTCTGAAATGTATGGTATTATGTCCAAATGTTTGGTATTAAGGATGGACATGTCTGGTTCTTAGGCTTACATATTAAAAAATAACAGTGTACATTCAACAAAGTTGTTTTTTTATTAGTAAGAGTGATTTCCAGATGAGATCAACCAATAGTAGGATTGGCTGATTGATTGGTTGGTTAGAATGATCAAAAAATGTAGTGTGCACATGGATGTAAATGTCAAACTGATGTTTATTCTGTTAATTGTTATACTGTTAAATCAGCATTAGTATTAAATCAGTTATTCGGGGTAATATTTAGTTTATCTGTATTATGCAATGTCCATGCATTCATGGCTGTTTTACTGTTTTACAACACTGGACATTGATGTACTGCAGAGCATTTAGTCAAGCAATCAGTGATTCTGATCATGACACTTCTCTTCAAGGTCTTCAGGATGGATTCGACTCTTGAATCTTGGTTCTCTTTTATAGGACTCCTCTTCCTCTTTAGGGAGATTTGCCTTACCGTGGTCACTATTACTTTGCTCACTTGTGGATCTGTCTTGGATTTCTGTAAAGCTGATTTGTGACTGTCTGTTTTATCTTCTTTTTCTCGTTCAGTCTTTCAGGAAGGAATTGACTATTGTTCTTCTCATGCTGCTAGGATCTACTGTCCTACGGAGTTCTAATTTACTTCCTCAAACACCTCAGGAAACCAGGAATTTGTCCAGCTGTTACACTTGAAGGGTAAATGTACAGATTATGGTGTCCATAAACTCAACCACTCATGAAGCCTCTTTTGATACGCTCCCCATGAACATATCTCTCAGACAAACTCAGACAATAACAGGCAAGTTGAGATCTCACCAGTGTACGGAGTGTGGAAAGAGTTTTACTCGGCGGAGTTCTCTCCTGGTACACCAGCGCATTCACACAGGAGAGAAACCATATCACTGCTTAGAGTGTGGGAAAAGTTTTACTGTACGGAGTCATCTACACCTACACCAGAGCATTCATACAGGAGAGAAACCATATTCTTGCTTGGAGTGTGGGAAGAGTTTTACTTTGCAGAATCATCTCCAAAAACACCAACGTGTTCACACAGGAGAGAAACCATATCACTGCTCAGAGTGTGGACAGAGTTTTAATCGACAAGGTCATCTCAAAACACATCGGCGCATTCATACAGGGGAGAAACCGTATCACTGCTCAGATTGTGGAAAGAGTTTTACTGTCCGGAATAATCTCCAAATACACCAGCGCATTCATACTGGAGAAAAGCCATATTACTGCTCAGAGTGTGGGAAGAGTTTTACTGTGCAGAGTCATCTCCAAACACACCAGCGCATTCACACAGGAGAGAAACCGTATTCCTGCTCAGAATGTGGGAGGAGTTTTAGAGAGAGTGGAACCCTCAGGAAACACCAGCGCATTCACACTGGCGAGAAACCATATTGCTGCTCAGATTGTGGGAAGAGTTTTACTCAACAGGGTAGTCTCCAAACACACCAGCGCGTTCACACTGGAGAGAAACCGTATCACTGCTCAGACTGTGGGAAGAGTTTTACTCAGCAGAGTAATCTCCAAAAACACCAAAAACACCAGCACACTCACAGCATAGAAATCCAGTAATGCTGGTTGGACTAGGAGGAGCTTTAGAAGTTTATAAGAAGGTATTGCAAATAAACAAAACATAAATTAACTTATTTGTGAGCCAACCAAGGAATCAAACTTTAAGATACCATTTTCCATTTTATATGCCTGGAATTTTAAGTACTTCAAGAACTGAGAAGCAAGAAATAATGAGCCATGAATCAGCACTACAATCTGCTCTGCTGTGAGAAATGAAATGAGCCCTGTGTTGAAACATCCTTCTGAATTACACAGAGGTGAGTTAAGGTGTTTCATTTAATAATAATTTTCTTTATTTGGAGGTGGTTTTGGTAGAATTTATTTGTATGGTTTATCATAAATCCATAACCTCAGGATAAACATGGAGGGTACAAAGCTGAGTTATCTTTGGGTTAATACAGTTAGTTTGCTAAAAGTTTGCTTTACGCTTTTTGTTTCCATTATGTTTGATTTTTTTACATTATAGTGTCTACAGAAACTGTCACCAGTCCTGCTCCCAGAGAGTTACCTTCTTGCACACTTTAGATTCAACTCTAATTCACCCAATTTGATTCAGTTTATAACTGCCTTTCCGATGTCCTTAACTGGCTGAATGAGGTGTGTTGGATTTGGTTTGGAATTGAAACCTGCTGAAAAGTAGTTGTCTAGTCTAAAAATACATGTTTTTTTAGTTGTCAGAAATTTGGTTGGGCTAATTTCTAATCTTTGTTAGAGCCAAAAACGATAATTTTTTTTTTAATTAATTAAAGCAGCACATAGCCAAGAAGTTAATTAATGGCTTAAAATGATCATGTTTAGTGCTCACTGGAGAGTTTGTGGTGGAAAATGGAACTCTCAGCAAACTGATCAGCAATCCAGGAAAACACATCTTCCACCTCTTGACTTACTGGTCAGACAATGGAGCACTTTCATCAACAGACTCATTCAGCTCGCTGTAGCAAGGAGCGGTACAGGAGGTTGTTTGTACCAACAGCAATCCCACTGAACATGCTCACAAATTTTGGCTCAACATTATTACTCTTGTCTAATTATTGCATGGACACTTTATCTACACTTGTACATAACTGACAGACTCACTGAATGGATGGACATTGCTACTCTTCTTCTCATATGTCTCTGCACAGACAATATTCAGATCTATTCGTATCTTTTGTACAGACACTTTACCTGTACACGTGAACAACAAACAGATTCACTGCACCTTCATGTGTACTGTATTGTTACTAATGCTTATACTAATCATTATACTAATGTTTATACAATTACATACTAATACTAATAACCCATTATGTGCTCTGTAGCTCAGTTTTATTTTTTAGTTTATTGATTTTTAATATATTTCTTATTCTGTTCTTAATAATGCTTGAGTTCTGTGCTCTATCTGCTTTTTATTTATTGTGCTGCTGTAATATGTGACATTCTCTTTGGGAATAATAAAGTTTGTCTGTCTAACTGTCAATCTATCTATCTATCTATCTCTCTGTCTGACTGTCTACACTGCATTGAAATCGTTATAGTCCACTGTGGTATTGGCCTGAAGAACCTGAAAGATGCAACAATGGCTCATACACAGCAGTGCAAGTGAATCAAACCTTTAATGTTTTGTTTAAATTTACAGTAAGTACTTTACCTTTGTCTGAACTTCAGTCATTTATCTTTTTTAAGTCATTCTCTCTTATTGTGTAGTCTCTGGAGACCTCGGTCTTCTCTCCATGCCAGCATGAGATGGTCCTGTATACTGCTGGTGCCCCTCCCAAAACAAGCAGCACCTGTCCATGATGAGACAACCACCCACTACGAAAATGGCGGGCCAGTGCACGATTCCACCTCAAAGTTATAGAGTGGTTTTATGATATGGGGGAGGGAGGATGTAGTTGTTGGTCCTGAACTTTGTACCAGTGCTTTCTCTCAGGAACTCCTGAGGATTGGGAGAAGATACATTCAGGATGGGACTGGTTCAGCCATAATCTTGTCAATATAGTTCTGGTTCCAGGCTACTCCTTGGAACTGTCATACTCAGTTCTCAGATTGATGGCGAAATTTCTTAAAAGTAATCTGTTGCCTGTAAATAAAGTCAATACCAGATTTTAATCCTTCAAGGACATTGAGGCCATTTGTTTTGGGACCAAGAAAAGCCCCAAGTAGCTACCAGTTGTAACATTAACAATCTAGGCCTAGAGCATAATGTCCCAACTCAAGATCATTCTCCAGAACTCTACAGCTCTTTTAAAAATATTTTTTTTAAACCAAGCATCTTATAATTTGGCTACACATCCTTGCAAAACTGTGGTCTTTATGTTGATGGAGTAACATTTCTTCTTTATTTGATCATGTTTACCTTCACTTGACAGATCAGAAGAGATGCAAACCACAAGTTAATGATTGTATGTGCAAGAAACCGCTCTCAGTAATCTAGAGTGTTCTGAGTTCAGCACAGACCAGAAGAAACCAACATGAAGAACTTTGTATACACATATTACATTTGTAGTTGTAGATTATATACTGCCACTTTTAGTTTCCAAGTTTTTAAATTTAAACGTTGACATTTACCAATCTGAAGAAAAAAAAAAACCTACCTCATTTAAAATAAATACAAACCACCACGGTTTTAGATGATTTCAAGGTATACAAAGAGCCTTCCCCATGAATAACACTTTTAATAAATACAATGTATTCATGA
This sequence comes from Acestrorhynchus altus, assembly GCA_034509495.1. Classification (NCBI taxonomy): domain Eukaryota; kingdom Metazoa; phylum Chordata; class Actinopteri; order Characiformes; family Acestrorhynchidae; genus Acestrorhynchus; species Acestrorhynchus altus. The sequence goes on from CM067524.1 coordinate 976,758, forward strand.
GATATTAAGATTAAAGAGAAGTAGTCAACTGGACACCCCTCTGATTAATGTTCAGAAATTGTGATTATGGTTTGTGAAGTTACATGATGTAAATGCACATTGTGTGCAGCTCAATTTCACGTTTTAACAGATCATTTTACGATTCAACAAAAAAATGGGGACTGTATGCTTTTGATATTTTACAGTGTCAAGTTGACAAAAATATTGTTAAAAATCCTATTATGAGCTGCATGTTAAAGACTGTCCGCTGCATTTAGGTTTAAGTTCAGGACCATATCTCTGTGCAATGTGGCAACAATCAGCTCTGTTAAATGTGAAAGTCATGCAAAAAAACATTGTCTTGATTGTACGAAATAGTTTCTGAAGAACTTGCTTGGAAATTTTAAACATGGCTTATTTTTTATTTATATGTCTGTGCTCCCTCCAACATTTAGATTGGATTCCCTCACAGACAGATAAGCTTTTAACTTTTTCTTGTAGCGATAGAACAAATAATAAATAATAAATTAGAGGTTGATTTCATTGATCCGTTATTAGTAAGGATAGCTTGTGGTAAATGTGTTTGCAAAATCTGTAATTTATCAGTTGTGCTCAGACTTGTGATTTGACTGCTGTTTGATCTACTTTAGACAAACCTAAAAATAAAATTCCATATGCTTGCTGACTACTGGCTAAATGGCTGATGTGCAGTTGTTCTAAAGGTAACTAACTTTAACGTGGTTAAGTCTGATGGACAGTTGACTCAGAAGTAAAGCTTCAATGAAAACCTTTCTGTTGGTTGATGACTGTTGATTTATTATTTTTTTTTAATAAGTTCTTTTGCATTGACCTTTGTTGATTGGATAATTGTTATTGGCATCTTATAAAGTCTTATGAATTCTCTGAATAAATTAATGAAAAGCAGTTTTGTTTGATGTTTTCCTGCCTTATTTGCAAATCACTTGAATAAAGACTGATGTTGACAAAGTTGAACAAACCTATGGTAACAGGCTTGACACTGGAGCACATGAATGGGAACCATGCTTATTTGATTTTCAAGAGGACTTTCTGTAGGTCAGCTAGCACTGTACTACCATATTATATCAGATGGGATAATTAACCTTTGTTGGGTAGTGAATGCTTTACAATGTGGCTGTTCCAAATTGAAGAATCCTTTGTATGGGAATGCAGCCTATGTTTGGATACAACTGATGTGTCCTTTACAGCCCTCAGTAACCCAGTTTTCCATGCATGTGTTGCATAAAGGGGTGGAAAATCATCATGAAATTGGCAGATAATTCAACAAATTAATCTCTTAAAAAAGGTTATCATTTCTGGTGGTCACCTCACAGCCTTATAGACTGTTCCAAATTGATTAATTTGTGTGACGAACCAGTTACCAAGAAGATGTCTTCATAGGACAGAGGATCTACGACTTGTGATCTTGATTTTCAGGGATAGTAGACAGTGAATAGGGCACAGTTTACGCAGATGGAGGGAATGCTGGGAAAGCTGTGCAGGAGTCTCCAGGACCAGGATTTCCCATCCAGGCCTTGGTTGGATAAAACTGGGGGTGTATGTGAAAATGTGTGGGTTTAAAAAGAACAGTTCCAGTGTAGGTCTTCCACCATGTGGGGGTGCTAGTTTTAGAACTGGAGCTCTCCAAAGAAAATGAAGTGGAGAAGAAGATCTCAGTCCGCAGTCATACAGTCTGCTGAAGGTAAAGAGCTGTTCTTGTCTTTTACAGTTTATACTGTCCTCAGAACTGACTCCCATAAACTAGACCTCAGGAAACTGTTTAAACAAACTATCACCTAAAAAATATCTAATGGCCAAAGAAATATGCAAGCATTTGAAAAGATTGTAATAACTCTGAGCACATGTGGAGAAAACTATATTATAATGAATTTACACTGCTGTACAGATTACCTACCTGTGTCACATGAAGAGAATTTTTTTTTTAAATTAAGCAGTTTTCCAAGCTGGATTTCTAGTTAATAATTCATCTCAGTGATGAGACCATGGTTAGATAGGGTAAGTCTCCTGTTTTATGATATGTCTGTAAGTTACTCTGATCCTGAGATATGAAGAAAGTGCTGCTCTTGGGTTCTAAGAGTTAAACCTGCCATTGAATGCATTTATTGAGTAAATGAAGTTGCTCTCTTTGTTTTTGTTCTTTGATCAATAAACAGTAAGCGCTTGACTTACGTGGTTGAGATGAAAAATCCTCAGATTTTGTTTAACACATATTTACAACAGGATGGAACATTAATCCATTTACAGCATTGGCAGCTGCTCACAGAACATTTTAAAACATAGTTTCAACGCTGCAATAAAAATAACCCACTGTAATTATTATTATTATTATTATTATTATTATTATTATTATTATTATTATTATTATTATATTCCTGAGTCTTACCTTTTGCAGGCCCAGGGAAAGCCACAAATGTCGAGGACTGGTTCCCATGGCTCCCATCTAGCGGAGTGGAGGTGATGAGCTGCTCTCCAGTAACAACAAGACCATATTCTCTTGAAGGTTTCATATTCTTTCTAGGGCTTGCTTGAGCTTAGTGAGCTGGGTGTATATACATTTTGGGGACGTACAAATAACAAGTCAAAACTTGCCCTGTTTGGTCACACTGTTCTATTTTTAAGGAGGAACAACAGTGTGTGAGGTTCACAGTTCTTTATTTCTATCTACTGAACTTGGATATTATTATTATTAGTAGACCCCCTTTAAATGTTTGAGTGAATGCAGCCTTAATGGACTGAAATAATGAAGGTTTACATCTAATAATACATTAAACTAAAGTATTAGGAATATATATTTGGAATGCATTCAGTGAAATATCTGTATTTCATTGTTTTTACAGTTTGAAAATACTGGCCTCAGAATACAGCTACAGTTTACATAGTTGGTGAGTATTAACTTACCTTCTAAATTGCTTAAAACATGCAATATTGAAGTAAAAGTTAGAGTTAGAAATGGCAGATATTTACATGAACTCATTATGACACTGAATATCAGACGTTGAGTGATTTCTTTGAGCTGATCCTTTTCAGGGTTGTACAACCTACATCTTTATTGAAACAAACAAAGATTTGGTCACAAATGAATTTTTCTGAGGGTAAAATATCAATACAGCATACCTAATATTTGGTACTGGGTAGTTTTGGTAGAGTTCAATTACATATTTTTCCTGACATGGACTCTTAAGCACAGTCCATATAGTTGAGCTCAGGGCTTTGGAAATGCTGCTCCAAAGGCTTAAATCTTTAATGTATGTTTGGGGTCACTTTAAACTGTTTCAACATACAATTGTTAACATACAAGGTTATGCGCCTGAATCTGATGATAGATTTCCTTCATTATTATCCCTTCCTTTTTATGCAATGCAGCAGTGTCAAACTGCCCCAGGACATGTTGCTACCACCACCATTAACAGCTGATACGGTTTTCTTGGGGTTGATTGCCTTGCCTTGAAATATCTTTGTCTCTTTTTTTTACGTTACGGCATGTAACTGTCCGCAAAATTGGATCTCATTTTTTTTTTAAATCTATGTTGCACACTCATTCTGCAACAAAAGAAACCAAAAGAATTGTTTGTAAAAATCACTGAATGCCTAATATTGCCAAGATGTTCATGTCATGAGTTTGCAACTATGTGGGGGATGTCACCCAGACACGGTTTCAGGCAGTGCTGAAATTTTGATCTGAGAACTGTATATAATTGCCGGAATGACTCCTCTCTTTCTTTAGTAAATGTTGTGCAGCAAACCCCCGCCCCCTTTCTTTCAGTTCAATATTAACACATTTGTCACCATTTTGTTGTACTTCACATTAAATGTTTGGGGGGGTTTTTTCTCTTTTTTTCAGGAAGAAATTACCTCATCTTTCAAAATCATCTGCTTTTACTGCCCACTTCACTGGAGAGTTCTAAACAAAACATTTTAGAAACTCCACCAAAAGGATTACAGGACACTGATAAAATTAGAATGATGGAATATGACAATATGGTGTCCCACATCTCCAGTACTCAAACAGTCTCTGCTAAGCACCACATCAACACATCTAGTGGACAAATGCAAAACATTACAGGCAAAGAAAAAACTCACTATTGCTCAGACTGTGGGAAGAGTTTTACTCAAAAGAGTACTCTCAAAACACACCGGCGCATTCACACTGGAGAAAAACCGTATCTCTGCTCAGACTGTGGGAAGAGTTTTACTCAAAGGATTTATCTCCAAAGACACCAGATCATTCACACAGGAGAGAAACCGCATCAATGTTCAGAGTGTGGACAGAGCTTTAACAGACAGAGTACTCTTCAAACACATCAGCGCATTCATACTGGAGAAAAACCATACCAGTGTTCAGAGTGTGGGAGAAGTTTTACTGTACAGAGTAATCTCCTAACACACCAGCGCATTCACACTGGGGAGAAACCGTATCACTGTTCAGACTGTGGGAAGAGTTTTACTAGACAGAGTGATGTCCAAGTACACCAGCGTATTCACACAGGAGAGAGACCGTATCGCTGCACTGAATGTGGGAAGGGTTTTACTCAAAAGAGTAATCTCCAAACACACCAGCACATTCACACAGGAGAGAAACCGTATCACTGCTCAGAGTGTGGGAAGAGTTTTACACAACACAGTAGTCTCCAGATACACCAACGCATTCACACTGGAGAGAAACCATATCACTGCTCATACTGTGGAAAGAGCTTTAGACATTCAAATTTTAAGACACACAAATGCATTAAGAGAGAAGATGAAAACTGAGTCTTAAAATTTCAAAATCCACACTAGTACATTCACAAACAACTCTTGGTATTTGTTTATGATCTGTGCTGTGTCTTCATTTCATAATATTAAAGAATCAGTTTCTGTCAGCTGTAGATTAAATGTTTATTATGTGTATATTTTTCTCTGCTCTGGAGAGAGGAGAGAGTCCTGATAGAGGTGTTCTGAGTCATTGTTTTATTTAGATTGTTAAAGTCATGGTTGTCTAAGTTAGGGGTGCACAACTCCAGTCCTCAAGGGGCAGTCTCCAGCAAAGTTTGGCAGCTACCCTACTCACCCATTTCCTCTGATAATTAACTGATGAGTTGAATCAGTTGGGTTTAAATATGGCATTTACCGAACTGGTAAATGTCATATTTGGAGTTGTGCTCCAGAGCTGGAGTTGTCTCATTATGTACTTCCTATTTTCTGCCATCATTGCATATATAATCAATAGTAATCAGGTAATCTTGAATAATCTAATTATTTTTCAAGACATTCTTGCTTTATTTATTATTATTTTTTTACTAATAATCATTTCACTTTTGAGAGGAAGAAACACATTTTTCAAGGTTTGTGTCACCAAAGCATGCAAGGTGCTGTTTATGTGTAACTCTCATCATAAATTATAATTTAAATGTCCAGATTGGGAGGGGATTGTACCACTTGAATGTTTTGTCTGCACAGTGTCAATATTTTGACAGTGCTTTTTAGGTACTTTGACAGCGCCTTCATCCAAGCCCCTCCGGTTTGAAATATTTTGGGCCCATTCTGTGGGCAGAGAAGTTTGAAACTATTTCACATCATGCAAACAGCTTAATCTGGCTAGTACATAGTTGGGCATTATTAAGTTCAGATTTTTTTTTCTTCTTTATATTTGGAAGGAACAGTAACTCAGCATGTAGGGCCTGGAGTTCAGTATTAATTATTAATGAAACAATTATAGGCAATGTTCGTGCATAGCCCGTCATGCCACAGCATCTCAATACAGTTAGGTTCTTCAGCTAGGTTCAATCCAGCTGTTCTTTAATTGATTTACTGATGTTCTCTGGGAAATTGTCTTGTTGCATCACCCAAAGTATATTTAGCTTGAAGTTATGAAATGCTGATCTTATGTTCAGCTATTAAGATGCTTTGAGATGTGTTTTGAATACATTGTTCTCTTACTGATTGCAAAGCAACCAAGTTCTCAAGAGTCAGCAAAGCATTCTCAATCCATGATGCTCCCTCTTCCATGCTTCATAGTTTTTCCATAGCTTCACAGAGTTTTTTTATAAAGTTCCACTTTTGTCTCATCTGCAATGTGTTTTGCTCACCAATTGTGTCTTTTGCGGTGTCCTTCTATGAACACCATTTTTGTTTTTGTAATAGTGAGCACATGAGTCTTCTGTAGATCTTTTGCTGTATTCTTGGGTTCTTCCTAACCTTGTTCAGGATTGCCTATTGTGGTTTTACTCCTAGGGAGTGGGTATCAATGTATAGACAGATGTTCTATCTGACCAGTAATTTATCTAACCATGGATTGGTATATATCCTGGTCTTTAGTAACTGAATCAGTTTGAGTTTGTGCACTGTAGGCAATTTGAGAGCAGATGTGTCAATTTTCAGGCTTTGCATGCCTTTGTTAAATGGACAAAGCACCTGCAATCCACACGTCCAGTCACATCTCATTATTTGAAACAAATTGTTTTTCATTTACTTTTCGCCTGCACTGTAGGGTATTTCCTCAGTGTTCTCAATTAAAGGCATAAACAGTATAACTGTCTGTGTTATTAGTTTAGGTAAATTGCATATGTTTGTAACTGTGCCTTTAATTATTAATCAATAAAAATGTAGGTCATTCCAAAGGGTTCACTTACTTTTCTTGTAACTTTCAATTATGTTTATAATCAGTTTAATATTTATATCTATTTAAATAATGCATTTAACTTTGTTTATTTGGGATATGTTTCTTAGAAAAATACAAAAATACAAAGTGCATCTCTGTTTGAAATAAATCTGACAGAAGCAGTTGTTGGACTGTGTTGACTGTATTGATTTACTATATAATGACTGATCTTCTTTGTACCCTCCTGGGGAACTATGAGCAGGCTGGCCCAAACCCACTAATGCAGGAGTGTCAAACTGGAAAATAAATGGGTCGGGGTGGCTGCAGGTTTTCAGTCCAGCCAAACAGAATCCTGTGGAGTCAAATGTTTGAAAACTGGCAGGTTGATAAAGTGAGTGGAATATGATGTTGATGCTGGTTTAGAATGAAAACCTGCATCCACGCCAGCCGTTTTTGACTCGGTTTGACACCCCTGCACTAGAGGAAAGATCCAGCAGAAGTGGGGTAAGTTGCTGACTCATTCTTTTATTCATGCCATGCCTTTTTTTACATTTAAACTAATAACAAAAACTAAATCTAACACATCTCAATCAGGTGAGGTGGATTAAGGTTGAGTCTAAAGTCTGCAGGAAGGTAGCTCTCCAGCGCCAGGGTTGGTGGTCACTGAACTAATGTACATCTTGTCCCCAAGCCTGCTGTCAAAAAAGGGTGCCATACTTACATTCTTCACCACTTGTTGCCAAGGGAATTGCATTGCTAAGGTTTTTCTGAATTATAGTTTTAGTTTTCCAAGGGATTTCCATGGTGTTCATTTTAAAAATGTAAACAAATGTATAAGTCGGTTTATATATGAATACCTATTACTTCTATGACAATGCAATAAAGTGTGTATAGAGTGTTACATATTTTATTACCTTTTCTTTTTTCAAAGTTGCTAACAAAATCTTCTATTGTCTTCTATTATGACCCATTTATTATGGCTCTCTTTTTAAAATTAAATTCTGGTCATTTGAAACCTTCAGCTTGTCCCATATGTTTTTGTAAAGATATTTTGGGCCTGATTCAAGCAACAGCAAACATTCTACCTACAATACATTAACCAACAGAACTAATTTAGATCCATTAATGCCTTGTGAATTTTGCAACCTCCTCTTTTTAAAATACAATGAAAAAAAACTCCTGTAATTTGTAACTTCACTTGGAAGAACAACAGCTGGATTTGCCACTTCAAAGGAAACATCAACATTTGATTTATACATCCGTTTGACTGAATCACTAATCAATTTCTGGTTTTCATGAGCTATGTCAAACTGATCAAAAAAGAAGGCCTGAAAAAACATTACTAAAAAAAGTAAGGAATATAACTTATATGATAGTTTAACTATTTTAATTAAATTATGAAAATAAAAACAAAAAAAAAAAACTTCACAATATCCTAATTTTTTCAGATGCACTAGTAAGTTTTTGGACCCACAGGCATGACCTTTAGTTTTAATTTTGGCACTGTCTGGTTAGTCATTCAGTCAAACTTGAAATAAAAAAATATAAGTTTCTGGATTTCTGGTTTTCATTATCTATATGCCAAACTGATTAACAGTAAAATAAAAAAAAAGTATTGAAATGTCACCTTATGTGTAATGAATATAAAATATGACCTTTACCTTTTTTCAAACACTGTTTATTTAGATGCACTAATATCACTTAAACAGAATATAACATACATGACATTTTAACATTTTTAATAAAATTATTTACAAAATAAATGAAAAATAAACACTTTCCAGATGTGCTATTAGGTTTTTTGACCCACATGTAAAACCTTTTGTTTTAATTTCGTCTGATTAGTCATACAGTCAAACTTGAAATTAAATATTCTTATAAAAAGGTATGAAATATATTGATATAATTATTATTATTATGAACAAATTAAAATTTTCACAATTTTCACATTTTTTTTTAGATGCACCTGCCGACCAGTCCGCGAGCTGCTCCTGCAGCCTTCTAGCCAATCGTAGCAGAGAAGGAGGAGCTTATACAGAACAGTTACTAGGGGGCACTAGATCTCCAGTAGTTCTTCCAAAGGACTCTAGATCTTTGCAGAAGAAGATCCCAGTCCGCAGTGTTATGGAGCTGAAGGTAAAGAGCTCTTCTACAATTTTTGGTATTGTCACACTCTGTTCACACTTAGTAGAAGACTTGAGTAGAGGACAATCTTGATATTCAGACCAATAGAAGACAGTAAACTAACTGTTTGCATAGTTGTGGTTGGGTTTTGGGTTTTGTGACAGTGGGTTACCAAACAGAACCAAACAGGCCTAAGTTACAGTGGTCATTTACCTTGTGGACCAGCCCTTTCATACTTGATGGCAATGGTCAAAACTTGATCTGTACCAAAAGTCCTTTGAGCATCAAATACAGCTCAGCTTGATGCCCCATCCTCCCAGATACATGGAAAACAAGCATCCAGGCTCTCTCCTCTCCAGTAACAAATTGGTGAAATGAACTTTCCCTAGGGGATTGAACACCAACTGAAGACCATCTCTTTCAATGGCATTTAGTGCATTAAAGTCTTATAATTATATAGAATCTTGTAGATATCAAGGTCTCCAACCTGACATTTTTTATTTTGCAGTATCTAAACTTGAGGAATCTCTGGATTCTAGAGTCTACAAACAAGCTAAGTATATTTTGTGAGTGAACAGCAAAGCACTGCTGTAAGTGGCTCTGGATAAGAGTGTCTTACAAATGCCCAAAGTGGTGAAGAGCCTATAAAGAAGGGTTAACCAAAAGCTTGAGTTAAGGACAATGTTGAAATGTAGACTGGACTTGAAGGGTACTCCATAGGTGTGGTGCTATGGGCAAACACTGGCCAAATTCCAAGAGAATGATCTCATTCTAAAACCAGTGTCCGGTTTATAAGGCAGTTGGAGAGTTTCTTATTTTTCTTCTCAGTCAGTGGTGATGTAAAAGTGTCTCACCAGCTTCCAGTTCATAGCAGGTCTGTGAATTATTGGTTCTTGGATAACCAGGGGGACAGCCTCCCTTTTTTGTTTCCAATTTACTACTAAAAGCTAAACATTAGGGTCAGTTTCCTAGACATGTATTAAGCCATGTATTAGTCATGGAATACGTGTTTTCTTTCAGTGAAGAATCTCTGTTCAGAATGCTGTTTTGTCCAGGACTAGGCTTAATTCCAGCCAAGGAAACCAAACCATGGTGTCTGTTGTTTTGTTGCCCTTGACATACATTTTTTTTCTCTCTTTTTCAGAAAGGAATGATCTCCTATTGAAATAACTGTGATCTCAGCACCTACTTTGGAGAAAATTAGGACAGATGGAATATGAGAATATGGTGTTCCAATCCTCAGTCAGTAATCAGAAAACATCCTCTGATACTCACCACATCAACTTATCTAGCAGACGAACACAAACAATCTCATGCAAAGAAAAAACTCACCTGTGCACAGACTGTGGGAAGAGTTTTACTCGAAAAAGTACTCTCAGAACACACAAGCGCATTCACACTGGAGAGAAACCATATCTCTGCTCAGACTGTGGGAAGAGTTTTACTCAACAGATTTATCTCCAAAGACACCAGATCATTCACACAGGAGACAAACCATATCATTGCTCAGAGTGTGGTCGTAGATTTAATAGTAAGAGTACTCTCCATGTACACCAGCGCATTCACACGGGAGACAAACCATATCACTGCTCAGAGTGTGGGAAGAGTTTTACTGTACGGAGTCTTCTCCTCACACACCAGCATGTTCACACTGGAGAAAAACCATATAAATGCTCACAGTGTGGGAGGAGTTTTAGTAGACAAAGTGATGTTCAAATACACCAGCGTATTCACACAGGACATAAACCATATCACTGCTCAGATTGTGGGAGAAATTTTACTGTACGGAGTCACCTCTTAACACACCAGCGCATTCACACTGGAGAAAAACCATACAGCTGCTCACAGTGTGGAAAGAGTTTTAGTAGACAAAGTGATGTTCAAATACACCAGCGCATTCACACAGGAGAGAGACCTTTTCACTGCTCAGAATGTGGGAGAAATTTTACTGTACGAAGTCATCTCCTCACACACCAGCGTATTCACACTGGAGAAAAGCCGTATATCTGCTCAGAATGTGGGAAGAGTTTTACTAGACAGAGTGATGTCCGAGTACACCAGCGCATTCACAAAGGAGAAAGACCATATAATTGCTCTGACTGTGGGAAGAATTTTACTCGAAAGAGTACTCTCCAAATACACCAGCGCATTCACACAGGAGACAAACCCTATTATTGCTCAGACTGTGGGAGGAATTTCAGACATTCAAGTTTTAAGGCACACAAATGCATTAAAAAGGAGGAACAAACCTGAGTCTAAGACAGGAATACTTATCATTGTGATGATATTTGCAGCTGGCTATGGTCAAAACTTTAACTGGAATTTTCTTGTTGAAGACACAAGGTAATGGAATTTGATTGATGGCACTTTTTACCTTTTAAATATTTGAGTTCCGAGAGATATTAATTTTACTTCTAAAACTGGAATCCAGTTTTTTTTTTATCTGTATCAGTGAACTTGTATACAATAAAAACTGTTTGCCTGCATTGTTATCTTCTGTCCATCTCATAAATATCACAAGAAGAAAATGGTAAGGCTCCTGCAGGAAGTCTCAGTGTAAACATTATTGCAGCAAAAAACCTTTTTAAACTAAATTAGTAAATTTCAGGAAGTATACAACTCATCTTGTTAACGAAAAATTATCTGCTGTGTCTCCATGGCTTATTTTCACATAGGAAAGTGGTTGAGGCAGCTATTGAATTACATCTCTATAAATGACAGTATTTTGAGTTTTTTTCCATTTATAATTGAATTCAAAAGTTTAACTGTCATTTTACATTTCAAACTTTTAAAGGTTTTTCTTTAACATTTGATGATGATTAATAATTTATTAAAATATGTATTTAAATGTTGCAATAATGTGATATTCTGGATTTCTTATTTTCATGAGTTATAAGCTATCCTGATAAACAGTAAAAAAAATTATATATATATATATATATATATATATATATATATATATATATATATATATATATATATTTAATGGGTATAAAAGTGGACCATTTTTGTTAGAAACTATGAACACAAACTTAATATTTGGAAGAATATTCAAATTTTCTAAGATGCACTAGTATAACTGTGGGGTTTTTTTCTGCAGAAGTGTTCAAGACCTGGTAGCCCTGTTCCAAGTTATTAGCTAGTAGTGATTTATTTAAGTAGGTGAAGGGGAATTCTGTCTAACCTAATGTTTTCATTATTGAGATATTCTGCAGTTCACTATGCATTACATATGTAATTACTATAGTTCATGTAATTTTATTTAATCTGTTCTTAATCAAAGAGTCAATTCGTTGTTCCATGAAGACATCCCTGCCCGAGGCAACAGAGCAGCCCCAAACCACGATGCTGCCTGTTCTGAACTGGGATGAAACGGTCATGATACTGTTGCTATGGTAACGTGAGCGACTTCTCAGCTGACCAATCAGCGAGCTGCTCATGCAACCTTCTAGCCAGCCATAGCAGAGGAGGAGAGACTTATACAGAACAGTTACTAGGGGGCACTAGATCTCCAGTGGTTCTTTCAAAGACTCTAGATCTTTGCAGAAGAAGATCCCAGTCCTCAGTGTTATGGAGCTGAAGGTAAAGAGCTCTTCTACACTTTTACTCATGGTTTACTCTGTGTTTAGACAGTGTTTACACAGTGTTTATTTTGTGTGTACACAGTGTTTACACAGTGTTTACATAGAGTTTACTTTGTGCTTACTCTGTGTTTACACACTGTTTACTCTGTGTTTACACACTGTTTACTCTGGTTACTCTCTGTTTATACACTATTTACTCTGTGTTTACACACTATTTACTCTGTGGTTACACACTGTTTTCTCCCTGTTTACAGCAGTGTTTGATGATACCAAGTAACACCAAGACTAATATTCTGATACTTTGAAATTAGTGATTGTGGTAAATGTGAACAGAATTCTAACAAATTTGGCAAAAATAGTAAATAAACTTTCTTACTTTGCGTCTTTTTTATCATGGCACTGAACAAAGCTCAGGTTTTAGATGAAACGGCAAGAATTTTGATGAATTATTTGTAATGATTAGATTGACAAGAATATGTATAATAATGCATTCTTCAAAATACATTATTGTCCTTTATAATTTTAGTTTTTTATATATGTATATATCAATATTTTCCAATCTAAGGACTTTTATTTTGAAATTGGGTTAAGAAAGAGAACCATCAGCCCCTCCCTTCTCATTTTCATCTACATCTGAATATCTGGGTCACTGATGTCATTAATCCCGCCCCCTCTCTCTGATCAGTCAGAGTCTGAGTATGCAGGTTGAGCATGTACATGTGGACAGAGCAGTAAACATGCACTGGAGACTCACTGATACTCACTGATAATTCATCATCCTCTTCATAATTTCATGCAGTTTGTGCATTGCACCAGCTACCTGGTTGAAACCATGTTATTGGTGTCTCATCTTTAATGGCGCCAAACATCTTTGTCTCATCTAGCCACAAAGCTAAGGACAATGATTTTTGTTTGTCCTGGTGGTTCAGCTTACATTAGTTGAGTTTGAAGGCAGTGGATTTTGGAGCCACATCTTTTTTGCATGGCAGAGTTAATCTTAGCTTGCTTAATGTAAAATTCTCTTAACTCTACTCAGTGGCACTGGTGTTACATTTCAGGCCTGTGCCTTGTGCCTTGATGGTTCTTGGGTTGTAGAAGACCATCTAAACTAATTTCCTTTCATATGAGGGAGGCAATTTTGGATAATCAGGTTCTTCTCTGACCATCCATCTCAGGTTTGCACTATGCTTCTAGGACTTTCCTATAGTCCTATAGGTGGGTCAGGGAAGCTGCTGTAACTATGATCTTGGAATGTTCAGCATAACTGTATTAAAATATAACAAGTGGGTGAGTTTTTGACCCTGTATGTATAAATCTTACCCTAATATTAAGCTTTGCGTACAAAATAAGTTTCTGTTAATAATCAATAGCAATAAGCAATATTTCCATGATGAGTGTATGTATTATGATTGTATGTAGGGATGTGTCCCAGCAACAGCTTCAGGAGTTCTGAACAAAAATAGGAAAATGTGTAATATTATTGAAATTATGTATTTGAGTAATAAACCTGAGAGACAGCACTCCCTTCCCCTCTTTTCAAATTCACCACTACTATTTGAACACTGGATGTTTGTCCTTGTTTTGTTGTACTTGACAATTGATTTCTCCTCTTTTTCAGAAAGGAATGATCTCTTATTAAAATTCTTCTACACTCACAGTGTATTTTGCAACTGAAAGGAATGTACTATTAGGGGAGATGGAAAATGAGAATATGGTGTCGCAAACCTCCAGCACTAAGAAAATATTCTCGGATACTTTCTTTGTTGACATTTCTAGTGGACAATCACAAAACATTACAGACAAAGAAAAACCTCACCACTGTGCAGACTGTGGGAAGAGTTTTACTCAAAAAAGTACTCTCAAAACACACCAGCGCATTCACACTGGAGAAAAACCATATCTTTGCTCAGATTGTGGAAAAAGTTTTACTCAGCGGATTTATCTCCAAAGACACCAGATCATTCACACAGGAGAGAAACCGTATCACTGCTTAGAGTGTGGACGAAGATTCAATAGACAGAGCACTCTTCAAACACACCAGCGCATTCATACCGGAGAGAGACCATATCACTGCTCGGAGTGTGGGAGAAGATTTGCTGTACAGAGTAATCTCCTCACTCACCAGCGTATTCACAAAGGAGAGAAACCATATGACTGCTCAGAGTGTGGGAGGAGCTTTACTTTACAGAGTCATCTCAGAGCACACCAGCGCATTCACACAGGGGACAAACCATATTATTGTTCAGTGTGTGGGAAAAGTTTTAGTCAGAAGAGTAATCTCCAAACACACCAACAAACTCACACAGGAGAGAAACCATACCAGTGCTCAGACTGTGGGAAGAGTTTTACTCAGCGCAGTAGTCTCCAAATTCACCAGCGCATTCACACAGGAGAGAAACCATATCGCTGCTCAGAGTGTGGGAGGAGTTTTATTCAGCACAGTAGTTTCCAGATACACCAGCGCATTCACACAGGAGAGAAACCTTATCGATGCTCAGACTGTGGGAAGAGTTTTACTAGACTGAGTCATCTCCAAGCACACCAGCGCACTCACACAGGAGACAAACCATATCACTGCTCGGAATGTGGGAAGAGTTTTACTGTACAGACTAATCTCCTAGCACACCAGCGCATTCACACAGGAGACAAGCCATATCAATGTTCAGAGTGTGGGAAAAGTTTCACTCAACACGGTAGTCTGCAGATACACCAACGCATTCACACAGGAGAGAAACCGTATCATTGCTCGGATTGTGGGAAGAACTTCAGACATTCAAATTTTAAGACACACAAATGCATTAAGAGAGAGGATGATTCTTGATCTTAAAACAGAAAAAGGTGATTATATTGTTGTATTTTTTTTTATCTGGCTGAAATTTATGGTGTTAGACAATCCCTGCCATGCTTTTTTTTAGAGGATTCCATGCTATAACACACCCTCTGAAATGGCTTGTTAATGAGCTGATAAGTTGATTCAGGTGTGCTGAGAACAGATGATCCATTAAATATGCAGGCTAGGGGGTTTCGAGGACAAAGTTTAAGAAACACTGTTGCCGCACATTGGTAAAAAAAATCTTACATTGGTTTATAGCAGTGTTTATCAACCCTGGTCTTTAAGGCACCCCTGCCCTGCAGGATTGCTTGCTTTAACACACCCCTTCAACACTAAAGGGCTTGTTAATGAGCTGATTGGATGAATCAGGTGTGTTGGGAGCAAGGAAAGCTCTTACATTTGCATTGCAGCAATGCCTCTAAGACCAGGGTTACGAATCAGTGATAGATATCATTTTTTGTTCTGAGCAAGTGAAAATTAAGGAAATCTTAATTACAAGGGAATCTTCCTGCATCCATCTATCAAATATCACACAACATATCCTTGCTCTTCCCTTGATTTGTGATGGGAAAGGATCAGGGTGTTATGTGTATGTTTTTACTCTGCACTGTGGAGAAAGAATTGACAAAACTGTGTTTTAACTATTTATTTAGTTAAAATATGCTACTAACTAATGGTCTCATTATATGATTGACATGTTCTGCTATTATTAATAACATAACTAATATTACCAGTGTAACCTAATCCTTTAATTCTTAATCAAGGTGTTTGTGTTATATTTGTATTAGCATTCATTTTTGAGAATCAGTTTAGCACTTGTATCTGTTGATATTCTTGTCTTCAAGGTGTTTGATGATGTACTGTTTGGGTTTGACCATCATCATTCACAAGTCAGAATGTCTATCTTTACAAGATTGTACTGCGTGGATGTTTTGTCTGCAGTTTTCTCATTCAATCAGTTTGAAGATAAAGTGAACCCTTTGGAACAATCTGGATTTTTGCATTGGTTACTAATAAAAATGTGTTCTAAACACACAATTGTAGACAAACACCAGCCAACAAAACTAGTAACAGTTGCTCCATATCTTTTATTGAGCACATTCAATAAACAAGTACTGTGGAAGGAAAAATGTGAATCCTTTGAATAACTTGCAGATCCCATTTTAGCAACAGTTGCAGTTGTTGCAGATAAGACTTGCATACTAGAGCATCTAAAAAAGGAGTATTGTGATTTGTTTATAAATTCTTTACATTAATAATAATTCTTTACATTTAAAGTGAGATATTTCAATTAATTTTATTTTCGATACTATCTGGTTAGTCATTTAGACAAACTTGAAATTAAATATTTTTAAAATTTAAGAAATATAAGCCATGTAGATCAACAGTAAAAAAAGGTATGAAATATCACTTAAGATATCATGAATTCAGTGAAGGAAATAATTTTTTGATCCCTTGCTGATTTTGTAAGTTTGCTCACTGACAAAGACATAAACAGTCTACAATTTTAAGGGTAGGTTCATTTTAACAGTGAGAGAATATCAAAAATAAAATCCAGAAAATCACATTGTATAAATTATATAAATGTATTTGAAGTACAGCAGTAAGAGGTTTTTGTAGTTGATGATGAGGTTTGCATACATGTCAGGATTTTGGTCCACTTCTCTTTGCAGATAATCTCTAAATCATTAAGATTTTGAGGTTGTCGCTTGGCAACTCAAAGCTTCAGATCCTCCATAGGTTTTCTATGGGATTAAGGTCTGGAGACTGACTAGGCCACTCCATGACCTTAATGTGCTTCTTTTTGAGCCACTCCTTTGTTGCCTTGGCTGTATGTTTTAGGTCATTGTCACCCATTTATGTGGTAAAGTAGTCCTGTGCCCTTAGCAGA
Organism: Acestrorhynchus altus; assembly: GCA_034509495.1. Classification (NCBI taxonomy): domain Eukaryota; kingdom Metazoa; phylum Chordata; class Actinopteri; order Characiformes; family Acestrorhynchidae; genus Acestrorhynchus; species Acestrorhynchus altus. The sequence continues at coordinate 993,785 of CM067524.1, forward strand.
GAAACACCCCCAAAACATAATGTTTCCACTTCCATGTTTGAGAGTGGGGATGGCGTTCTTTGGGTTATAGTCAGCATTTGTCTTCCTCCAAACATGGTGAGTTAATGCCAAAGAACACTTTTTGTCTCATCTAACCACAGCACCTACTCTCAATCACTCTCAGAATCATCCAGGTGTTTATTGACAAACATCAGATGGGCCTGCACATGTGCCTTCTTGAGCAGGGGGACCTTGCAGGCACTGCAGGATTTTAAACCATTACAGCATAATTTGTTACCAATGGTTTTCTTGGTGACTATGGTCCCAGCTGCCTTGAGATCAATAACAAATTCCCCCTTGTAATTTTAGGCTGATCTCTTACCTTCCTCATGATCAGTGATACCCCACAAGGTGAGATTTTGCATGGAGTCCCAGATTGATATGATTGAGTCATTTTGTATTACTTCCATTTTCTTACTATTGCACCAACAGTTGTCTCCTTCTGACCCAGCATCATGGTTTTGTAGCCCATTCCAGCCTTGTGTAAGTCTATGATCTTGTCCCTGACACCCTTAGAAAGCTCTTTGGTCTTGTAGTGGTTAGAATCTGACTGATTAATTGAGTCTGTGGACAGGGGTCTTTTATACAGGTGATAATTGTGACAGCTGTCTTTAATGCAGGTAACGAGTTGATTAGGAGCGCCTAACTGTTCTGTAGGAGAAAGAACTCTTAATGGTTGGTAGGGGATCAAATACTTATTTCTCTCTGCAAAATGCAAATAAATTTATATAATGTATACAATGTAATTTTCTGGATTTTATTTTTGATATCTCTCACTGTTAAAATGAACTTACTCTTAAAATTATAGACTGTTCATGTCTTTGTCAGTGGGCAAACATACAAAATCAGCAAGGGATCAAATAATTATTTCCTTCACTGTATAAAATCTGACACTTTTGTATGAAAGTATGAACACTAAAGAATTGTTTCACAATATTCTATTTTTTTGACATGAACTAGTAATGTTGAGATTTCTTCCTGCAAATGTGTTCATATGTGCTAGTATTTATGGGATGCCTTATGAGCACAGTGGTCTGCAGGTCATGCTACAGCATGTCCAGAGCAACTTTTGTAAATGTAATGTAAATGTAATGTCTATATGGTTATGGTCAGGGAACAAATTATTTGATACTCCCTATGATACACCCTGCTTTTTTCCTTAAAACATAACATTTTGCATTTGAGCAATAGGTTCCTGTGTCTATATAACATTTTCTAGAAGCAATGTTTAATGCACAATACTGATGATCCAGATTCAGAGGTTTTCTTGCTTTTTCTTGCAAACGTTTCATTTACTGGATTTTTATGTTTTGGTCTATTTCTTTCATTGTTTTTCATACAGTATTGAATTTTTGAATGTCTGTTTGAAATAATTCAGTCAGTAACATTTCTTGGACTATGTTCACTTAGATTTACTTTCACACCAGAAATACTGATCAAGTGGATGAGCCAGTGACATCTAGATTACTTGATCTCACTTGAGACAGTGTATGCATAGTAAAATGACTACATAAATTATGAAGAAATAGAGTATGGTTCAAGCCTGTTCAGCCTCAAGAGAGCACAATATCACATGCAAACTTGACTTGAGATCTCATAAACAAAATCATTTTGATCTCGTGTTTTTGCTCCTTATTACTTGGCAAATGAGAAACAATAAAGGTCAATAAAGCCATACAACTCTTACAACTGCTTTGTCTTGCAAATTTGTATAATATGAAAAACCTACATTTGTGAACCAGTCCTAGGATTTCTGCATTAAAAAAATAAATGAAACAAACATTCATGTTGTAATATTCACAATACCCTAAAGTGAATGTTTATCAAGGTGTGACTTTTGTAATGTTTGCCATATTCTAATTAACAAAACAATTTAGAAAAAAAAATCTTTAACTTAAGAATGCTTCATAAAAAATATTTAAAACATTTATTCGGGGGTAAACTTGGAGGTAGCCTTTCAATTTTTATATATGTACATTATTTTGGAGCACTATATTTGGTACCTAAGAATGTGGTTTCCATGAGAGTGAGATCTCTAGGCCCTGCCTCAGGAAAGCAGCCCAAGCATTGAAACTTCCACCCCCATGCTTCACAGCTGGTATAAGGTTCTTGTGTTAAAATAATTAATGTGTGGATTCATCTCAAAATAAATTGTTTGAGAAGTCCTCATCTTTACCATATTCTCAGGATATTCAGTGTTTATGTTACAAAAAAAGACAAATTACATTCAATAGAAGACCAACAGGATTTACTTTAGTCATAAGCTCACTTTGTATAATACAAATAAATTTGCCTTCATATGTGGCACATAACTAACATCTATGGTATTTGCCACTATCAAAAAGTGAATCCTAATAGTGCCACTCTCAAATACACATGGATTAATAAGCTTATTTTGCCATACTAGGTAAACTTAGTACACATATTTGACACCTCATACAGTACATGAGTCTAAGAGTATAATATGTAGCATTTTGTAATACTTTACAAATTGGTAGTAAAATATACAGTGCAGGATATTATTTTACATTGATATGATACAGAATCAATGTATAATGTAGTGTATTGTAGTGGAGTCCAGCAGAATGATGGATGGAAAGAAGTCTCAGATGACAGGGGGATGTGCACCAATAACATGCCTTCCTGTCAACCACAGTGAAGTTGTCTCATACTTGGCTAGGGTGCCCTGGATAGGACAGATGGTCCTTCAGTACTCAAGAAGTAAAGATGATGCTGCACCATTTTATCTAAAAGACAGCTCCATGAAAGTTCCTCAGAGAGGAGCATACTGAGGATCATATATCTCAAGACACTCTACAACAAGAGTATGTGCAGCCTGTGGTTTTACATTTATACGGTTTTACATTATAATATGCTCTTTGGTTTTCTCTATATTGAGGGACGCGTTGTTGGAGGAACACCAAGCTGTTAGAGTTTGGATCTCCTCGTGTTGGTAGTTGACTACCAAATCTGCAAGCAGCACCATACACCATCAACAATGTAGGGGAACATTACCATTTATTCAGGGCTTCATGGAGCCATTTACTGTGATTAAGTTCACTGGTCCATTTGCTGAAAAACACCTCCAAATTATTAGGTTCCCACCTCCAGTGGGGATGGCGTTCTAAGGGTTCAATTATTCTCCCTTTTTAAATGCCTAATTTGTGGCCAAACAATTCCATTTTTGTTTCACCTGACTATAAAACAGATCATCTTCTTCTTCTTTGTCCGATTGAGAATTTGCATGGCTGTTGTGTGCCTTTTTCCCTGAAGGAAACCTCCCAAGGGATCAATATAGTTCTATTCTATTCTATTCTATTTTGTAGAGAAGTGGCATTCTCCTTGGTCTGCAACAATGTGCAGTGCCCATTGGACTGTCTGCCTTGAGAAGTTGCCCCCAGCAGAGCCCAGATTCACCTTGATGGTGATCCTTTTTTTACACCTCTCTCACTATCCTGGCCAGCACACCTGTCACTTTTGGCTTCTGTCCACATCATTTGAGATTTTGCACAATGTGGACCGACTTATATTTTTTAATAATACTTTGCACTAAAGCCACTGGAACTTGAAAACTTTCTAAACATTTAGATATTGCCTTATAGCCACAATGCACGGCTGCAGGTCCTTACTGTACTCCTTTGTCTTAGTCATAATTGTCCACAAACCAACTGCAGAGAGAACTTCAACTGCTATAGAACAGCTTGGACTGTTTGGAATGGTCTAGAAGTTTGGTTTTTCCCATAGACTGACAGTTTGCAAAGGGTATGAATAATTTTAGACATGCCATTTATTGTTCAAATGTAAGTAAAAGCATTTTTTATTAAATAATTTTTCCACAATAATTATGTTATCTTTCTACCCTTTTCTGCTGGAACCTTAATTTCCCAGAGGGAACCCTCCCAAGGAATCAATAAAGTTCTATTCTATTCTATTCTTCTTCTATGCTCCAGGAGTTTAGGCATTACGAGTCCTCTTGTACAGAGTCCCCATATACTAACCCCTACAGTCCAGTGGGGGCACTATTTCTATAACAGATCTTCTCCAAAGACTCTAGATCTTTGCAGAAGAAGATCCCAGTCCGCAGTGTTATGGTGGAGAAGCTGAAGGTAAAGAGCTCTTCTACACTTTTACACAGAGTTTACTCTGTGTTTACTCTCACTGTTACAGGAATGCTCTGTTTTGGAAAGGTAAGATGTGAAATATGAGGAAACAGAAGCAGATTTAATTCAGACTGAACTGAGAAGGCTAAAGCTAACCTGTGATCCTTTTCTACATGTGTCTCTGTGGAGTTGCACAGTATTCTCATATATGGGCAGAACCATGACTCCACCAATCAGTTTTAAATCTATAAAAGTCAGTATGTTGTTAAAGGTTTGTACCCATTAAAGGGAAATTCTGCATTATTATTATTATTATTATTATTATTATTATTATTATTATTATTATTTATAATAATAAGAGTATTGGGCTGACAAACCTTTGCATAAACTGTTAACACAGTGAAAAGTGTCTGATCTGAATATCTAGGGCATTCAGTGTTAGATAATCCTTTATTATTCCCTCAGTGAGGAAATTCAGTTTTACATTTATTGCATTTATCTGATGCTTTTATCCAGAGCCACTTACAAGGTAACTTACATTACAGAGGAGGTCCAAAGTAGTGTTTGGAGTCTCACCCAAGGACTTTTATTGGTGTAGCATAACATAGTTGCCCAGATTGTGAATTGAACCCCAGTCTCCCAAATGCTGTAGTGGCTGGATGGTGGTGTTAATAAAATTAACAATACAGTATATAAAATATAAGCATTATAAATAAGCCAAATAAACTGCACAATGTGTACAACTGTAAGGTTTTTGAGTCTTTTGAAATCATATTTTGATGATTTTAGTTTGGATTTTTTAGTTTAGTTTTGATTTTTATTTTTCATTGAACCTTCTTTTACATTCTGAATAGTTGGTGTACGTGATAGAAAATGCAGTTTCTATCGGGATCAGTTAGGTTTCATTGTATTCTTTCTTATAACACTCTTTTGACCACAGTAGTACATTGTGTGACTGTACAAAACTAATACTGGAACAATTGGTATTTTAAACTATTTTGTCTTACTTGCACTCAACTTGACAATGTTTGTTTTTCTCACTTTCAGAAAGTAGTGCCCTCCTGTTTAAAGTTGGGCACCTAAATGAGGAAATACAGGATATTCTGACAACTAGGAGAGATGGAATGTGACAATGTGATGACACAAAGCTCCAGTACTCAGAAAAAAACTTCTGCTACTAGCAAACAAAAACAAAACATTAGTGGCAAAAACAAAACTCACTGCTGCTCAGAGTGTGGGAAAAGTTTTACTAGACAGATTAATCTCCAAATACACCAGCGCCTTCACACAGGGGAGAAACCGTATCACTGCTCAGAGTGTGGGAAGAGGTTCAGTAGGCTGAGTGATCTGCAAACACACCAGCGCATTCACACAGGAGAGAAACTGTACCACTGCACAGAGTGTAAGAAGTGTTTTATTGTACAAAGTAATCTCCAAAGACATCAGCGCATTCATACAGGAGAGAAACCATATCTCTGTTCAGACTGTGGGAAGAGTTTTACTCAACAGTGTCATCTCCAAAAACACCAGCGCATTCATACTGGAGAGAAACCATATCACTGCTCAGTTTGTGAGAAGAGTTTTAATCAACAGAGTAATCTCTATGAACACCAACGCATTCATACAGGAGAGAAACCGTATTATTGCTCAGAGTGTGGCAAGAGTTTCAATCAACAGAATACGCTGAAGAAACACCATCGTATACACACAGGAGAGAAACCGTATCACTGCTCAGAATGTGGGAAAAGTTTTACTCAACAGAGTAATCTTCAAATACACCAGCGCATTCACACTGGAGATAAACCATATCACTGTCCAGAGTGTGGGAAAAGTTTTAATAGACAGGGTAATCTCCAAATACACCAACGCATTCACACAGGTGACAAACCTGGAAGAGCTTCAGATTTTCCAATTTAAAGACACACACATGCAGTAAGAGGGAGGTAAAAATTTTATTTAAAATGGTCTACACTTGTCAGTGTTGCTTACTTTACAGCAGAAATAAGAAAATGAACTTTAAGTGAAAGTTAATGTAAGATATTTATGATACTTATGTCATTTTGAAGATATTCTGTTGCCTTCAATTTCTGAATGGTTTCATTAGAAGGAAAATGTAGTATTATTAAAATTTTATCAGATAATACTTGTTTAAGTATGGACCAATAAAGGGCTTTAGTTACCTGTAGTTATGATATGTAAACAACCATGTCGAAAGGCACATCCTGTGATCATGGAAAACCATACCAGCCTGTGGAGGCAGTGTTATGATCTGGGGGTGCGGCAGTTTGTCAGGTCAAGGTTTAGCAATGTTACTTGCTCAAACAATGAGGTCAGATGTCCACCTGAATATACTGTATGACCAGGTTATTCGATCAATAGATTTTTTCTTCCCTGATGACATGGGCATATTCCAAGATGACACTGCCAGGATTCATTGGGCTCAAATTGTGAAAGAGTGGTTCAGGGATCAGGAGACTTCATTTTCACATATGTATTGGCCGCAACAGACCCGAACCCCATTGAGAATCTTTGGGATGTGCTGGAGAAGACTTTGCGCAGTAGTCCAAATCTCACATCATCAGTACATGATCTTGAGGAAAAATTAAGGCAACTCTGAATAGAAATAAATGTTGTGATGATGCAGAAGCATATGGAAATGATGCCGCAGTGAATGTGTATCATAATCAAAGCTAAAGGCAAAATATTAGTATTTTGGACAGGCAGTTTTTTAGATAGGTAATTTCAAACAGAGAATTTCTAAAATCAGTGTTTTTTTTTCCAGTAAAAGTAGGGAATGTTTAACTGTAATAAATCATTAGTATGGCCAACAAAAATACAGAACATTGAAAATCAACATCAATCAAGAGGAGTGTAGTAACAGAATTTGTGCTGTGATTTTTTTTCCTCTTACCTGACTAAATTCATACAGAATTGAATTTACATTGTCATTTTATTAAAAAACATTTTGCTGAGACATAATCAACAATAGTCATGTTGTCTTCTAATGCTTTATGCTTTTATTAAGGCATTTGACTTCTACTTTTATCAACTCAACATAAACATCCAAAGCATGTGGCAATGTACTGTTTGTGAATGTTCTGGAAGGAATTGTGGTGTTTACATTTATGGCATTTGACAGACGCCTTTGTCCAAATTGACTTACAAAAGTGCTTTGCTGTTCACTCAGAAGATATCCTTAGCTAGTTAGAAGAGGCTAGAATGCAGCATTCGTCAAGCTTAGATGCTGCTGAAAACAAATGTCAGATTGGAGACAAACATGGTTCAGTATAATTATAAACCTATAATGAGTTAAATGTTCTTGAAAGAGATGGGTCTTCAGTCTGCATTTGAAGACAGCGAGTGACTCAGTTGTTCAGACCCCCAGGGAAAGTTCGTTCCACCACGTTAGTTCCAGGACAGAAAAGAATCTGGATGGACGACTTCCTTGGAACTTGAGGGATGAGAGATGGTGGGACAAGCCGAGCTGTAATTGATGCTCAAAGGGTACAGATTAAGTTTTGACCATTGTCATGAAGTACAGAGGGTTTGGTCCATTTTTACCTTTAGCATTTTGGGTTAGCATCAAGGTTTTGAATCTGATGCTGGCAGCTACAGGCAACCAATGCAGGGAATGCAGCAGAGAAGTTACATGACTGAACTTTGAATATTGAAGACAAGTCGTGCCGCTGCATTTAGATGAGTTCCAAGGTCATGAAAATCTTGAAATGGCTGAACAAGCACGAGAGGCCTCTCTAGTAAGAAAAGGTTTAATTCTCCTGATGTTGTAACAGTGCTCTCTGCATGAGTGAGTCAGGTTTGCAACATGAGCTAAAAAAGGTAACTGATCATCCACAACTACACCAAGGCTCTGACAATGGAGTGACCAGTGAGTTCTCAAAGGAAACAGCAATTCGGATTGTCGTGAATTTACTTTAAGATAACAGTTTTGGACAAATAATCAATAGCTTGATTTGCACAGCTAAGGCACTAATCCATAGTTAAAGCATATAGACATATATAATCTTCAGCCTGTACTCACATTGATCATTTAATCAAGATTATTAATATAGAAAACATTCAAGACTTGATAAGAGATTGCAATCAGATCACTCAAGCCCATCATACGATACTCAAGCCTATCAGATGAACAATGCTGACCTATACCTGAACTCCACTTCAGGAAACCGTCTGGCCGGAGATAGCAGACGTTTCCTCTTTAATGGTAGAAGTTCATATGATCAGGTCAGACAGAAGGCAGCTAGAATGGAAATGATTGATGAAGGATATGTGGACTTTACCTCAGAGGGTATATGAGAACTATGCTTTTTTTTACAAATGCAGCATATTAGAGTGGGAAGAAGAGCTTCCCTTTCTGCCAAGCAAGGGGCGCTTACCGACCCCAATTCCGAGAAGTAAGGGGCAAACAAGATAAAAGTACCTCCTACAGGTTTCGAAAACAACAATTCTGCATACATAAGCTATACCATATTTGGAATGATAAGCATAAAATGAGAAATGTCACCTGAGCTAAGCATGACAACCACCTAACAACCAACGTGCGTCAGAAGGGGGTATAAAGGATGGAGTCAAATAGGACGAGGTTGAAGAACTTTGGGGCGATGGTCATGTTAGACTTGCTGTAGGCTTGCAATGTTCTTCCCAGATCTGAAATAAATGATTTTTACTTGTTCAATCTCATTCTCTGTGTGGTCTCGACTCCTCAACGAACACGCAGGACAAAGTTTGAGATTGTCCACAGGATCCATTTTGGAAGTGGAGTTATTCACAGTAGAGCAAGGATGCCCAGCTCCAGTCATGGAAGGCTGGTCTCCAGGAAAGTTTGGTAGGTAGTTTTCCTACTTAAAAAACAAACTCATCCTTTAATTACCAGCCAAATGGATGTTTTGAAGTAGAGCAACTACCAAACATTGCTGGACATCAGCCCCCTGGAGTTCTGCACGGCCTAAAGTAAAATCATGGCATGCAAGAGTGCATTGGCACACATCGGTGTTTTATCAAGTTTCTAAATTTATATATATAGCAATATATATACTTCTGGATCCACTTGTATTCCCAATAATATCAAAACATTGAAATAATGTATTTGTTGTCTCCTAATTACAGATGATTACTTATACACTGAAATGTAGTTCATTAACAATCACTGACTACTTAAAATTAATTAATACAATTAATAAAACTTTTAATTGTTACATAATCCAAATGATTACTACACAGCATATTAGGTCCTAGATGGGACCAGTGCAAGATTTAATTGGTCGGTTTTGTACACTGAGAGCCCTTGCCCAACTGGAACTTACCTAGTCCAGGGTTCACCCATAAGGAAACCCATGTTAGCATGTTGGCCCATGTAAAGTACCATTCTCCCTCCATTTTGATACTTCCTGCTGGAGGGGTCACTGTTGCCAATCATATTATTCATTCTTCTTTGCTGTCATTTTACAATGATTACACATTATTTTTATTGCACATAGTTTTTTGCAGTGGTTGTTGGGTTGCAGGTTACTGGCTACTGCTACTGCTTCTTCCCATCCTCTGTCTTCCTGTTACCCCTCCTCCCTTCTCTGCCACTGTCACCAGAGAGTCCATCTTCATGCCAACTACAGAGCCAGCCCTCCTGATCAAAGGACCATAGCCTCCTCAGAAAGTACAGTCTGCGCTGTCCCTTTCTGTACAGGTTTAATCCTTTTGCAATAAACTAATCTGCAAGGCTCGTGATGTGGGTTTTGAGCTGGACTCTCTAATGGCAGCATTGGAGAGGAGAATGTTGTCTAAACTGCAGGCCATTGAAATGCACTACAGAGCACTACAGGAGGTCATTCCTATCTGTGGCCATCAAACTCCAGAACTCCTCCCTTTTCTACAGTTGTGTATAGTGTACTATTTAATCTTTACTGTATATACTAGTGTCTATTTAATGTTTATTACTGAACCATGAACCATTTTGACTTAATGGATGACCACTATTGTTCATCTGTGCAAATTAAGTTTTTGTGCAAATCAAAGCTGCAATAGTTTAAACTGCTGTACACCAGCTATTTCATGTTCATTTATTATCAAAGCCACTGCCTTTTCAGAATTTAACAGGAATATATTTCAGTGTTTATCTGTTTATTCTTTTATATTATTCTGTTTATCATTTTATATAAATGGGTGCAACTGTAATCATTGCAATTTCCCTCTGGGATAAATACAGTATTTCCTGATTCTGAAACATTATCAAAGGTATTCTTCTATAATTCTGTAAAATCTGATCAAAACTTAATTAAAGAAATATTCTTTGGACTATCAATTATGCTATGAGACGAATGTCAATTTACAGTCCAGAGCTGATTTTCTCACCAAATCAAATTTTTTGGACCATTCATACTATCTTATATCTTACATTCCTCTGAGTTTGTTTTAACTTTATCAGCATCGCAGGAGCTATCAATGAGTTCCAGTGGCTTACAAAGAATGTGTTTAAAGTCTCTGTAAAAAAAAGGTACATTTCAGTACAATCAGAAATATCAGATTTAAGTACCATATATGAAATTGGCCCAAATGATGAGAAAGATCAGATTTGGGTCACTTATATATGCTCTGTGAATGTAGTCATTATCTTGTTCAGCTCTGATGGCAGTGATATGCTCTGCTCTGATAATTCCAACCACAAGCATTTACTTTAATTTATTTGTACAATTTAAAATACTCATAAAAATTCCCTGTAAAAAAAATGTAACAGCTTTTATAAAGCCTATAAAATTTTAATATTACAATTTCATAACATTAAAAAAACTGAACGCAACATACAATATAGTAACTACAAAAGATACGATCAAATAAGCTTAAAATATTAAACACAAAGCAAAACACATGAAAATAACCATAACATTATGACCACTTTGTTTCTACTCTCACTGTCAGCTCCTCTGATCACACAGGAGATCTTAGTGGTTCTATAATTACAGACTGTAGTTCATCTGTTTCTCTGCAGACTTTATTCTCCTCCTTTCACCCTGATCTTCAATGATCAGGACCCCACAGGACCACCACAGAGCAGATATTATATGGGTGGTGGGTCATTCTCAGCACTGCAGTCACACACAACAACAAACTGTGCAGAAACAGATGAGCTGCTGTCTCTGAATCTACAAGGTGGAGTAAATAGGTAGGAGTGGACAGTGAGTGGACACAGTGTTTAAAAACTCCACTTGTACCAGCACAACACACATCACCATGTCATTGTCACAGCTGTACTGACCATTAAAGAACAGTGTGAAACAAGACTAACAAAGCAGGCAGATAAACAGATGATAAAAGGAGCTTAGTAAATAGACAGCGAATGTGGAAACAAGTAGGTGATTATAATGTTATGGCTGATCGGGGTGTGTATGTATATGTATGTAAAATAAATAAATGCATAAATTTGTAAGGCTTATGGACCCATCTCAATTGCTAATTAGGAACAGTGAGAAGCAAGCAAGTCCAAGCTTTTAGAAGAGAACAAGACAAAACAGAAAAACAACAAGGCAACTGTGGCAATGACTACCTACTAAAAGACTAAATTGGGGAATCCCTTCCTCTTTGATGAAACGCCAGGACAAACAGAGAATAATATTAGACATGCCTGTAAGTGAATTATTCAAAATATTTTAAATGTTTTTATAAAAATAAACACACACACATTTTTTTCCCTGAAGAACATTAAGGTCATTAAGGCCATTGTTCACTAAAGATCTTCACAGTGCAACCTGTCTTGGCTTGGTAAAAAATATATATTCAAGCTTATTTACTCTTTTGACCAAAACTCTTCCAACAGCCTCACCAGTGAGAAATCACTCTAGTGCAAATGTGCTCATGTTATTTTTAAGCATAGTACTCCTTGTAAGTCATCCTACCCAGTGCATTTGTTTTTTGTGCTTATATTTAATTGAGAATCCAAAATCAAAGTAAAAAATGTTTCCAAATTTGTTTCTAAAACTAATTCCAGAAGTGAAATAGCAGTTTGTTTTTTGTATTTTCAATTTTATGCTCAAAACAAAAACAAAAAAGAAAACCCCACAAACCTGGACCCAAACTTGATTTTAATATTTGTTTTTTGTTTTTTTCCCTTTTGCATGACCTGGTAGTTAATGATTCCTTCATATCCATCAGTTACTGACACAGTGGCCATGCAGCTGTCAACTACAAAGTAATGCAGACTGAACAAAACAAACATTACAATATAGTTAAAATCAAGGAGATATGTTTTGCATATTTTTTCTATTTCTGATTTGAGCAGAAAACTCAAAATATGAAAAACAAACCATTATTTCATCTTCACTGTTAGATTTTAAAGCAGACTGGGCAGTAATACTCAACTCTTTTTTATGTTGTTGTTGCTCAAATTGAATTTAGAAATCTTGATGGTTCATATTGTGAAGTAAGTGACCTGTGCGTGTGGATATCTTTCCATGAAATTGCATGCATGCACACATTGATACATCACCTTATAAATTAGTAAATTTGGTCCCTGCTTGAAAGTCACAAGTGTTTGTAACACTCAACATGGCATTTGTTATGAACAAAGTTATGACCTTCAACAAAAACACCACATGCAGAGACAGGTCTAAATGCATATGGGGAAGCCCCACTTTACACATGGAGTTCTGTGCAAGCACACTAGCCAGAACAAGCAAATAAATTAAATAAATAAATAAATAAATATCATTTTTTTATATTATTGAGCCAAACATTTTAGAATGAATAATCTGACCTCAGTTTTTAGGTCTCTTCCTATTTATAGGCCTTTGGCCTTCATCAACAACAGCACTAACTTCATGCATTTAGGCAAAAAGATGCATGAAATATGATCTGACCTCACAGTCATGTCACAAGGTCACAAATCGAAAATATTCAATTTAGGACCACATATGAAAGTGGTTGAAATCCAATTTTAAAAGATCATATCTAGGTCACATTAAGGCTCACTTCATCCTGGTAATGTCAATGTAGCCTAATACATTTTCTCTTCTGTGTGAAAGCAGTGGTGCATTTGGAGACCTGACTGTTGAGTAAAACTTTCCCCACACTCTAAGCAGTGATATAATTTATCTACTGTATGGATGTGCTGGTGTTTTTTAAGTGCACTGCTCTCTCTAAAGCACTTCCCACACTCTGAGCAGAAATAAGGTTTCTCTCCTGTGTGAATTCGCTGGTGTTTTAGGAGATCAGACTGTTGAATAAAATTCTTCCCACACTCTGAGCAGTAATATGGTTTCTCCCCTGTGTGAGTGCGCTGGTGTCTTTGGAGACCACTCAGTACAGCAAAACTCTTCCCACAGTCTGGGCAGTGAAACGGTTTCTCTCTTGAGTGAATGCGCTGGTGTGATTGGAGACCACTCAGTACGGTGAAACTCTTCCCACACTCTGAGCAGTAGTATGGTTTCTCTCTTGTGTGAATGCGCTGGTGTTTTTGGAAATTACCCTGAATGGTAAAACTCTTCCCACAGTCTGTGCAGTGAAACGGTTTCTCTCCTGTGTGAATGCGCTGGTGTTTCCTGAGGGCGCCACTTTCTCTAAAACTCTTGCCACACTCTGAGCAGTGATATGGTTTCTCTCCTGTGTGAATGCGCTGGTGTTTTAGGAGATCAGACTGTTGAATAAAACTCTTTCCACACTCTGCGCAGTGATGTGGTTTTTCTCCAGTGTGAACACGCTGATGTTTTTTGAGGCTACTACTCTCACAAAAACTTATTCCACACTGTAAGCAGCAGTATGGTTTTTCTCCTGTGTGAATGCGCTGGTGCTTTTTGAGGGCACCATTCTCTCTAAAATACTTCCCACACACTGAGCAGTGAAATGGTTTCTTTCTGGTGTGAATACGCTGGTGTCTTTGGAGATAAATATGCCGAGTAAAACTCTTCCCACACTCTGAGCAGCAGTGAGGTTTTCCTATGCCTGTAATGTTTTGTGTTTGTCCAGTAAATGTGCCAGTGTGGCAAGTAGATGTTTTCTGATTACTGGAGATGTGGGACACCATATTCTCAAATTCCATCTCTCCAATATTGTGTATTCTTTCTGGTGGAATTTCTTGTTTTATATGTGGAAGTGGACACTTGGAGCAGGTGATGATTTTGTACAAGGAATTATTTCTATCCTAAAACAGGAAAAAGAAAAAAAAAATATTAAGACATCAAGCAAAAATATTATTTTTCAGCAAATTCTGAAGCTGCATTTGGGCAATATTGACAAAATTATGTAGAATTATGTAATAATTGACATTTCTTGCTCCTGGTCTCCCCATACAGTTGGGAAGTGCAATTTGCAATCTGACCAACCAGTGAAGTAGAATCAATTTTGGACATGCCAGCAACTTCCAATAATATATATTTTTGTACAGATTTAGCATTTATTTTATATAATATGCTTCCAGCCCTTCTTAGACTTAGGCCTTAGACTCAGAAGGGCTTGAATGGTCTATTTTAGTCAGTGCTAGATCATAAGGAGATCTCAGGAGTACTCTCAAAAAGAACAGACCTGGGATGAAGACCCTGACAAACACAATCCAAAAACATGTATCAGAGTACAAGTGGACAGAGTTCCCTGTCTGGAAGAAGGGTTTACAGGGACTTACACATTGACCCAGGCCTGGGGATTGTATCCACAATTGAGTGGTGATGGTAGGGCAACCCACATACACTGGTGGGGTAATTAAACAAACCACATGACTAAAATAATGTGAGCAGTATTTGGACCCATGACCCACAAGCTCTGGATTGGGGATGCAATGCCAGCAGACAAAGGGCAAGGATAGGGTAGATACATTGCACAAAGTTGATGGACTAGTAAAGTAGGACTATGTTGCATTTCTTCATCATAATCTGAAACTAAGATAACAATAGAATGGTCTTCCCAAGACCTACCCTCAAATATAGGGACTGTGCTTAAAATTTTGGTCTGTGACATAATGAATCAATTTAACAGAAGTCCAATTCTGCCAAGAAGAGTGGTCAAACATCCAACCAAACCCTGACACTTCCACCACCATGCTTAACAGCTGGTTGTCAACTTTATTGTCAATGTCGCAATATGTACTACACATACCGTAGACAAACTGCATTTCACTCAGATCCATGGTTCAGTACATTCATATACAGCAGATAGCTTTGAAATATGTCACTCTACATGTAGTGAAAATAAAATTTGTCTTTGATTTTTTGTATATAATTATGAACAAAAATATACCTTTCCCCAATATTTTAATATTCTGAGATGCATGTATAAATATAGACATGTTTGCAGCTGTTTTAAATTTTCTCCACTTGTAACCTATTGTCTGTGTTCAAAATTTCATACAGAAAGTCAGACAAAGATTTTATATTCATTACATGTAAAAAGTGACACGTCATACCTTACCTTCATTAGCTAAACACGTGAAATTGTAAAAAGTAATTCACTGCATTTTTCTTGAGGAAAAAAAATCCAGTAAATAATTGACAAGTGGAGACAGTTTGAAACAAGTGCCCATTGACACCAGGCTTTGCACTTTACCTTTAACTTTATATAAGCACACGATCATTTTGACCTATAAGCTTTCCAATGTCCATACTTTCCATATCTACAGCCCTGGTCTGTTAGGTGCTGTGCCACCTTAAAGGGAGCCATTTTTTATATTATATAGCTCTATGAATAATGTGTATAGTGGTTATTTAATCTTTAGAGTAAATACTAGTGTCTATTTAATGTTTACAATTGGACCATGAGAGACCCTAACCCTGAGAGAAGTGCATTTTGATTAAAATGTGTAGCATTATGGGAACAGGCAGGTGAAATCTATAAACATGAAGGTTGAAAACTTCTTTTTTGTTAAACTCCCTCAGTATATCAGGATATTAACAGTAGGGCTGCTTTAGTGCCAGCTTTGTGGTACTGCTCGTTCATATATTTATCCCACCAGTGAAGAAGGTTTAGAAGAACAAACACAGACTAAGCATGGTTTTATGCTGGTTAAGCTTCTTCAGGTTCTTCTTCCACTTTTCCTAAACAGAGCATTTCTCCACTCATTCCTGTAAGAGTGAGAGTAAAAACAGAGTAAACAATGTGTAAAAGTGTAGAAAACCTCTTTACCTTCAGCTCCTGTTTCTCTACCAAAACACTGAGGACTGGGATCTTCTTCTGCACCTTTTTGTCACTAGAGAACTTTAGTTACAGGGTTAGAGCGCCCCCACCTGCACTGCAGGGGACTCACACTGCCCTTCTGCACTACGATTGGCCCAAAGGTCTTCAGTGGGGTCTGCTGATTGGTCAGCACAAAAGTCGTTCTACAAGTTCAAAAATGAAACGTTTAAAGGTAAAAACGATGCAGAAGTTTGCCTTTGGTGATTCAAATTAAATATAAATTTAAAATTTAAACAAAATAAAATTCTCATTTGGAACCGTTCAGTGAATTCCACCAACAAGAATAGGTTCTGGAACCTGAAAGGTTCATTAGCAGCAGGAACCAAAGATCAGTAGGTTTTTCAGTTTCAACCACTGTGGGCAGGTTTGGTGTTCAGGAGCAATGACATACCACTTGTCTTGTATGGTGTGGTCTTCTACATCTTCTTATTGCCAAAAGCTGATCCATGTTTGCTTTTTCAAAAAAACACAAACAGACCCAGCTCAAGAACCAGAGATCTTTTGGTTCTCTTCTCCACCAATGTGGAACAGGTTTCATTCTGGTTTGTGAACCAGAATACACTTCAATCTTTACAGGACAACCTTACAAAATTATCTGTCTGTCTGGTTCTATATAAACCAAATGGAATTATTTTGTGTAATTAAGAACAGATGATCAATAGGCAAAAATTATCTACTATTGTGGATTTTGTCTATTTGCAGTTATAAATAAAAATATTTTGGTTCATACAGTATATGTTATGAACCAAAATATTGAACCTCAGGGCCTGAACGCAGCCCAATTTAGACAGTAGAGACAGGAACCCCATAAAAAGCACGATAAACCCTTTTTTTAACCCTTGCAGGTGTCCCAATATTTTTGAGCATATAGAATATATTATCAGCTGATACTCATTTTTAAAACCTAACATTGTCATTTCCAGTACATTCAGTCCAGTGTGTCTAAACTGGTACTGTATGTATTCATTAGGTTTAAACTAAGGTTCATAGAGTCACAGTGTACTAAGGTGGCTATCAGTAATAATTTCATTGACAAGAACTGAATCAATCATGTACTCAACAAAGTTCAATGGTCTAGTGGAAAGCCTGGGTAGATGATTAAATGCAGTTACTGAAGCAGAAGAGGACATTATGGAAGAAACAGATAGTGTGGATGTAAATATGCCAACTATGTTTACACAGAGTAGAAAAAAACATAAAGACTGATTTTTTATCAGATCAGATTGATTCTCTCATTAAATAAAAAAACAAGTATTAACATCAACAAAGTGATTCCTTAACCAATAAGATTTTTTAAATAGTTTTTTCAAACATACTTGTGTGCATGTTTTTTTTTTTATATACATATAATACACATAAAGCATTCATTGTCCATTTTATCATCTCCTACCACACGGGAGCACATTGTAGTTGTAGTTAAAACATTAAACATTAAACATAAAGCAAAACATGAAAATAACCATAACATTATGACCACTTTGTTTCTACTCTCACTGACAGCTCCTCTGAGCATACCGGAGCTCTTTGTAGTTCTATAATTCCAGACTGTAGTGCATCTGTTTCTCTGCATACTTTATTCTCCTCCTTTCACCCTGATCTTCAGTGATCAGGACCCCACAGGACCACCACAAAGCAGCTGTTATATGGGTGTTAGTGTGTGTTGTGCTGGTATGAAAACAATGCCTGATCTGTTCAATCAGTGTGTCCAGTCTGTTAGAAACTCCTACCGAGTGTCTCCACCTTGTAGATGTCACAGAGACAGAAGAACATCTGTTATAGCACAGTTTGTGTTGGTCATCCTCTAGTCCTTCATCAGTGCTCACAGGACGCTGCCCACAGGACGCTGTCGGCTGGACGTTTATGGTTGGTGGACTGTTCTCGGTCCAGCAGTGACACTGAGGAGTTTAAACACTCCAGCAGCACTGCTGTGTCTGATCCACTCATACCATCAGAAGTCATGATTTTTTTTTTTTTTTGTCGATGCACAAAAGTAAATGACTATGTAAATGCACTGGTATGTGTTTCAATCTCAATGTCTGAAGCTCCTCCCACAATGAGTTGTGTTATTGTTTCTCTTCTGTGAATATGCTGGTGTCTTTTGAGATGATGCTGTCTAGTAAAACTCTTCCCACACTCTGAGCACTGATATGGTTTCTCGCCTGTATGAATGCGCTGGTGTTTCCTGAGAGTGCTGTTCTCTCTAAACATCTTCCAACAGTCTGAGCAGAAATATGGTTTCTCTCCTGTGTGAATGCGTTGGTGTTTTTGAAGATGACCTTGTTGAGTAAAATTCTTTCCACACTCTGGGCAGTGAAACGGTTTCTCTCCTGTGTGAATGCGCTGGTGGTTCTTAAGGGCACTACTCCCTCTGAAACTCTTTCCACATTCTAAGCAGGAATATGGTTTCTCTCCAGTGTGAATGAGTTGGTGGTTCTTCAGGGCACCATTTTCTCTAAAATGCTTTCCACACTCTGTGCACTGATATGGTTTTTCACCAGTGTGAATGTTTTGGTGATTTTGGAGATGACCCTTTTGAGTAAAACTCTTCCCACACTCCGAGCAGCAATACGGTCTTTCTCCTTTATGAGTGCGCTGGTGAGCGTTGAGAGATCTCTGTTGAGTAAAACTCTTCCCACACTCTGAACATTGGTGAGATCGCTCTTCACCTAGATTTTCTTGCTCATGTCCAAAAGAAGAATTCTTGTGGTTAATAGTAGAGGATGTTTGCTTAGCATTGGAGTTCATGGACATCATTTCCCTTGGGGGCGTTTATTGATATGTTTAAGGATGTAAAGTAGAACATTTAAATCATGGAGAAGATCAGGAGGTTGTGTCTTCCTGAAAGAGAAAAAGGGAGGACATAAATTGTAATTTAGCTAGAAAATATAATGGATTGTAAATCAAAAAGATGACAGGTTTAGGAATGAGTCAGAAATATAATATTGGAGGAGGGAATTCAATCATTTGTCAACCACTTGTCAATCTCAATTCTTGAAGGGCACACTTTTATGAGGCTGTTGAAGGGTGCAAGTACTCAAGGCATTAAAGAGATATCTTATGTCCCTCAATTAGTGCATGTCACTGCCACCTAAACACGAAATATGCAGTTGCTGCAGTGCTGCTATTGTTGCGGTACTGCTGCTAAAATAGAGAAATAGCAGCAGAATAATGAAGGCTTTCCGGCTTTTTTAACATTACTGTTGGTGTCACATGTCCTCCAGATGCATGAATATGATTATCTCCCAAACACTTAATTTAATTGGTATGGTTTACTAGACACTTGAAGACAAATGTGTAGAAAGTTGGACTGACAGTGTGGACTGACTGACAGTGTGGACTGACAAAAATGGATCAAAAGTGGACCAACAGTGGACAAACAATGAATCAACATTGGACAAACAGTGAATCAACAGTGGACAAACAGAGGATCAACAGTGAATCAACAGTGGATCAACAGTGAATGAACAGTAAACAAACAGTGGGTCAACAGTGGATTCTCCTGCTGTCAAAGAAAGCTGACCTGTCAATAATCAAATCAATCACATACACAGTTATGTTGGACACACCAGCAGTAGAGAACAGTGGTGTTTATCAGAGTAAACGGTGTGTAAAAGTGTAGATCTCTTTACCTTCTTCTTATCTTACCTACTGCTCTACAATAATACTGCGGACTGGGATCTTCTTCTGCAAAGATCTAGAGTCTTTGGAGAAACACTGTAATAGAAATAGCGCCCCCACTGGACTGCAGGGGGATTCTTGCAGGTAGGGTTGCCAGGTTTGCGGTTTTCCCGCCAAATTGAGCACATTGAAAAAGCGGTGGCGGGTAAAAATTCAAAGGTGTGTTTATTTTTTGGAGGCTAAATTCACTACTTTGCCTCCAAGATGCTTCCATTACAAACAGAAAAAAATTACAATGATTTTAGTGATGTGTTGTTAAATAGACAAAACTGACCAATTTAAAATATATCTTCATGTGACTTGAAATTGTAAAGTCCAGGAATTCATTGGAGGCACCCCTGTCCTGCTGTAACAGTCCCTACAGCTCTGAAAGGGCTTGTTACCGAGATGGGCCCGGCTTCCCAAAAGCATCTTAGCATTAAACATTAATTATTAACATGCTTGATCTAAGAAACACTAAGCTAATAAGCTTTTGGGGAAACCCATATCTGATTAGTTTTGATAGGAGCAGGGAAAGCACTGAAATGTATGGGGTGTCTTCAGGTACAGGGTTGAGAAACACCTGCCTAGAGAAATAATGCATTGAAGTAACACATATAGTTTCATAATTACCAGCAGTGCACCATGTTCAGCCAAAATATATTTTTTGTTGATGCACAATTTAGAACCTTCATCTAAATGTGCTGGTATGTATTTAAATCTCAATGTCTGAAGCTTCTCCCACACTGAGTGGTGATAAAGCTTCTGTTCTGTGAATAGGTTGGGATGATGCGGTACAGTACAACCTTTCCCACAATCTGAACATTGATAAGTTGTTTGTTGTGTGAATGCACTGGTGTTCTTGTAAAGGACACTGAGTAGCTCAATTCTTCTCTCAATCTGAGCAGTACTATGATTTATTTCCTATATGTGCTGGTGTCTTTAGAGATGACCCTGGTCACTAAAACTCTTCTCACAACCTTAACATGGATATGGTTTCTCTCTTGTGTGGATGTTCTGGTGTCTCTGTAAAGCACTTGATTGAGTAAAACTCCCCATGCTCTGAGAAGTGATACAGTTTCTCTCCTGTGTGAATGTGATAGTGTTGATGGAGATTGCTCTGTTAATTAAAACTCTTCCCAGTGATGGTTTCTTTCCAGTGTGAATGTGCTGCGGTTGCTGGAGATGACCCTGCTAATCAAAACTTTTCCACAATCTGAGCAGTGATGCAGTTTCTATCCTCTCTCAATGCACTGGTGATTCATGAGCACACTAGTCTCTTTAAAACACTTACAGTGCACCACCCATCTTAGTTAAATGCACATTTTGTTTGATGACACTTCATGACATAAGGAAATGGGTTATGAGACCAATTATTTAATTTAATCGGTTAAAACCTGCATATATGCGTAATAATGATAACGAATCATACACAAATGTAACAGAGAAATACTAGAATAGTATGACATGCTTCACATGGTTTTAAATCAGGTACACATTGTTAAAATGTTAGATTACGGAACTGTTTAACCACTAAAGCTAAAAAAAAAATAAATAAATCACACATTCTGATACCTTAAATCTTAAATGAAAAAACACAGAGAATGTAGAATTAGTCAGATGAACTGAGTATGTTGACCGAATATAATCCTTAATTCTTGATTAAAGGTTAAAGGTGCATAAAGACCCACTGCAGTTGCACAAGGGAATTTTTCACTGATCCTTACATACAGTATATACAATAGTGAATTCACACATTAAGGGACAGTGAGCATATGTGCCCAGAGTGGTGGGCATTGCTATCCACAATACCCAGGAGTTAAGTGCCTTGTTCAAGGGCAATTCAGTCATATCCTACCAGATCAGGGACTCAAACCAGCAACCTTTCAGTCATAAGGCTTGTTCACTAACCACTAGGCCACAGCTAATTAATATGTTCATACCACAAAAACAGTATACAGTTAACTCTTTTGAAGATTTCCACTCTCATTGAAATGATTCAAGGAGAAAAACATGTTTGTGTAAGAGAGCACTCTCTTTGTTCTCAAAATTCCCTATGTCCACCCTGCCATTACATTAAGAGAGGCTAGGAAGGCTGTTCTTCTAAATCGGTATAAAATAAAAACAACTCAAATATCAGCAGAACGGAACTGAAACCAACATGATTAATTTCAAATGAAAGAAACCGAACACTAATTTAAACAACCTTAGCTATAAGAATTATCCAATATTCCTTATAAACCAGCGGGAAGAAAACTAAATATGTGATGAATTTGTGATAAAGCAATATAGATTTCCTGATAAACATGTCTAACAAAAATAGTGAATGATTGTAAGAACAGTACTAAACCTTGCTCACAATAATTTTTTAACTAATTAAATTTTCTGTTGACAGATTTCAGACATTGAAACAATTATTTCAACACTGGTAATTTGTAATTTGTAAAACTGCAAGACGAGCACTTGAATGTATCTAACAAATATCTTAGTTTGTTACAGGTCTGTTTTCTCTCTAGCTGATCCTCAGTGCATTATACTGTGGGTGAGGTTGGGTTGTAAATCAAGGTGTTGGGTTAGGGTTGGACAGTACTTTTTGGAACAGGAGTCTTAAATGCTGGCCAAAAGCAGTTTTGGAGTACTAAGTCAAGATGGCTCAGTTCTCTTCTCGGAAAAACAAACTAATTTCTCCCTAGAGTTGTTCTGTATTCAGTTTGAGCCTTTGCAATAATTCCAATTAAGATTAAGGCTTGCCTCCCGATGAGGGAGGGAAGTAAATTAGGGCTTGCTAGAGCAAAGGTTTCTGCTGGTTCCCCAAGGTCGGGCTGAGGTGTGGCTGATAGCCGGAGCTGTAGAGTTAATTCATCAATGAATTTTTATGTTGAAGATCATGTCTGCAACAGTTACCGCGACAGATAATACTCAAAGAATTGGTATGTGTTTAAAGCTTGGTGTTTGAAGCTCCTCCTACATCAAGTGGCGGTAATGCTCCTCTTCTGTGAAGGTGCTGGTGCTGTTGGAGATGATGCTGTCTAGTAAAACTTTTCCCGCAATCTGAGCAGCAGAACGGTTTCTCTCCAGTATGAATGCGCTTATGTGTATGGAGATTACCTTGCTGACTAAAACTCTTCCCACATTCTGAGCATTGATACGGTTTCTCTCCTGTGTGAATGCGCTGGTGTTTTGTGATATGTTGCTGTGTACGAAAACCCTTCCCACAATCTAAGCAGTGATACAGTTTCAGTTTCTCTCCTGTGCGAATGTGCTGGTGTCTTTTGAGATTTTGCTGTGTAGTAAAATTCTTGCCACACTTTAAGCAGTGATACGGTTTCTTTCCTGTATGAATGCCCTGGTGTTTGCTCAGAGCACTATTGTCTCTAAACATCCTCCCACACTCTGAACAGAAATACGGTTTCTCTCCTGTGTGAATGCGCTGGTGTTGTTTAAGACTACTGAGGTGACTAAAACTCTTCCCACACTCTGAACACTGATACGGTTTCTCTCCGGTGTGAATTCGTTGGTGGTTTTTGAAGGCACTACTTCCTCTAAATCTCTTCCCACACTCTGAACAGTGAAACGGTTTCTCTCCTGTGTGAATGAGCAAGTGGTTCTTGAGGGCACCAATCTCTCTGAACCTCTTTCCACACTCTGTGCAGAGATGTGGTTTCTCTCCAGTGTGAATAAGCTGGTGTTTTTGAAGAAGATGCTGCACAGAAAAACTCTTTCCACACTCGGAGCAGTGATACGGTTTCTCTCCAGTATGAATGCGCAGGTGAATTTTGAGAGACCCCTGTTGTTGAAAACTCTTTCCACATTCTGAGCACTGATATCGCCTCTCTTCTCTGTGACTCCGCTGGTGGTTCTTATTAGCACCACTCTCTGTAAAATTCACACAGTCTGAAATGCAATGTGTCTGAATGCATTTGTGAGCTTTGAGAGAATTCGGTCCTGTAAAACTCATCCTACATTCGGAACATCGGAAAAGTCTCTCTTTGTCTACATTTTTCTGTTTGTGTCCAAGCAAAGGATTCATCTGGTGAGCAAGAGAGTGTGTTTCCTGAGTGCTGGGATTTATGGACACCATACTTTCTGGTTGTATTTGTTGATTTGTGTGGGGTAGGGAAATTTGAAGACTGCAGGACAGTGGGTAGTGAAAAAAATAACAGGAGGTCTTTCTTTGCTGAAACAGAAAAGTAGACAAAAGTTGAATTACAAACATAACAGTATAACAGATCAGACATGAAGTATGTCTAAAAATAAGTTTAAAAAATATTAAAGATTATTATAAAAATATTATTATAACAGAGAAGGGAATACAGGACAAAAACAGGAGAAGTGTGAATATGCACAAAATATGAAACTTTCTCCTACAATAGAGAAAAAAACTACCAGGTATACTAGTTCCCCAGTCATGAATAACACTATTCCCTAAACATCTCCCTTTCCAACACAAAGTGTACCATTGAGCTGACCTCACACATTATTCAGACAGGATCAGTTTAAAATGGGGAGGTGGGGTAAAGTCATTTTTACCAAAGAGACCAGTGATCCCACCTCAAAGTGCAGATGAATCAAGATATGACTAAATATTCCTTCATATTCCCACAATATGAATATTCATATGAATATGAATATTCCCACCAGATTTCTAAGAGTAAATACAGAGTAAACAGTGTGTAAAAGTGTAGAACAACTCTTTACCTTAAGCTCCTGCTCCTCTACCACAACACTGAGGACTGGGATCTTCTTCTCCAAAGCTTCAATGTCTTTTTAAAATCTGTTATAGATATAGCACCCCCACTGGACTGTAGGAGGACCATCACTGGAACATGTATTTTCTGTAAAACTCAGCAGTGCTGCACTATGATTGGGTAAAGGTCATACGGGCAGTTCACTGACTGGCCAACTAAGAAGTCGACCAAACTAGGGATGGGTGATACCACTGATTTCCATTTTTGATTTACTAAATAATACCAACACTATTTAATGATACTGATATTGATAAATAAAAGTGTGTGATTTTCAGTAATGACAGATGGTAAATGCGAACAAAATTCTGAAAAGTTTTGACAAAAAAGGAAAACTTTTAGAAATCAGTTTCTTTTCTTGCTTCTTTTTATTATCACTTATAATACCTCTTTAGTACCTTCACTTTTAATAAAAGAGCTATAAATCCTATAGCTAGTTTTATAACATGTTAATATGTTGACATTTTTGAGTAAACCTGTGACAGCTGCCTGTCTGCACTACTTTTCACCATTTCACAATTTTTCACTATTGCCCTGTGGGAGCAGAAGAATAAGGCAGCAGGAAAAGTAGTTCCAATGTTACATTAAATAAATACATTATATCAATACAATATACCAATCAATCCAAGATTGATTCTTAAAAGTAATCCCAATGGATTGGAAGTACTGATATTTAGGGATCAATCTGCCCATCCATACATCAAACAGAATATCTTAAAAAATAGATTTATCCTATGGGTTTGAAGCTGTTATTTTAAGAATAAATGCTACACAATTTTGCATTAGTTTGTTCCAATATTTTAATATCAGAGAGAGACAATATTTTTCATGAAGTATGCTGAAAAAAACAATTTTTTACAACATTTAAATATACTTTCATTAGATTAAGTATACCTCAAATCTCACACAGCTTAAACTCCATCACAAGATGGGTCATACTACAATTAACCAAAGAAAAGGGAGTCTGCCATCCAGACAATCACCAAACGCAATTTAGCAATCATTTCCTGTCAATAACAGCTTCCGTGTATTAAGAATCAGTGGCCTTTTGAGATCTTGGCTTGGCTTGTCAAGCTTGGTGACATGATCATGCTTGTTGAGTAGCTAAATTACCACACTCAAACATAAAGTATGAGGGTCAAGAAGTAAACTGGTCATCCAACTTCAGAAGCTTGACCAACTTGAGCATGGATGTCAATCAATTCTTACTTGCCCACTAAAATCTTTAGCCCAAAAAATAGAACCACTGACATTGATATGATTTTAAATCTCAATATCTGAAGTTCCTTCAGCATTGGAAGGTGGTGGTAGTGGGGTTTTTTTTCTGTGAATACGTTTATGTTTTGTGAAGGTACTGTGCTGAGTAAAGCTCTTGCCACACTCTGAGCAGTAATATGGTTTCTCTCCGGTGTGAATACGCTGGTGTGCTTGGAGAGTACTGTGTCGACGAAAACATTTCTCACAGTCTGAGCAGTAATAAGATTTCTCTCCAGTGTGAATGAGTCTGTGTGCTCGGAGAATACTCTGACGACGAAAACTCTTCCCACAGTCCAAACAGTGAAACGGTTTCTCTCCGGTGTGAATGCGCTGGTGTCCTTGGAGATCACTCTGTGTTGTAAAACTCTTCCCACAGTCTGAGCAGTGATAGGGTTTCTCTCCAGTGTGAATGCGCTGGTGTATTTGGAGATGACTCTTTAGAGTAAATTTTTTTCCACAATCTAAACAGTGATGTGGTCTCTCTCCGGTATGAATACGCTGGTGTGTCTTGAGAGAACCAATTTCTCTAAAACTTGTTCCACAGTCTGAGCAGTAATACGGTCTCTCTCCTGTGTGAACACGCTGGTGTTTCCTGAGGGAGGCAGTATCTCTAAAACTCTTCCCACACTCTGAGCACTGATGTGGTTTAACTCCTGTGTGAATGCGCTGGTGTTTCCTGAGGGCACTTCTCTCTCTGAAACTCTTCCCACAGTCTGGGCAATAATATGGTTTACTTCTTACATGAATACGCTGGTGCTTTTGGAGATAATGCTGTGTAGCAAAACTCTTCTCACACTCTGTGCAATGATATGATTTCTCACCTGTGTGAATATAACGGTGTCTTTGGAGATTACCCCATATAGAAAAACTCTTCCCACACTCTGAGCAGTGATACGGTTTCTCTCCTGTATGACTGCGTTGATGTACTTTGAGATCCCTCTGTACTCTAAAACTCTTTCCACACTCTGAACACTGGTGAGATCTGGAACTTATGGACTCCATATCTTCATATTCATTTAACCTCAAATTTTAACTATGGAACAAATTCCTTATGGTGGCATTTCTTGATGTAATTGAGGAAGCAATTAGATGTTTGGAGGAGAGGATGTTATTGTTTCCTGAAAAATAAAGTGGTAAAGATGAAGCCTAATGAGTAAAAAGGTAATACAATGTAACAAATTCTGTTGAATATCAAATAAAATCTCAGGACCCACTGGGCACACCCCCCTGAAACTGAAGATGAACCTCTTAAGGTGCTTCAAAGAACCTTCAATAAGGACAAAGGTTTCCTGAAGGTTCTCTTGAAGCACATTAAAGGTTCCATCAGTTTCATACAGAAGAAATGTTTCTCAAGGGTCTTATACCTTTTACAGTGATGGTTGTGCCTTTGACAGCCCAAATGAACTGTGTACTTGGAGAATACTTTGATAATGAAGATTCTTCCCACAGTCCAAGAATTGGAACGGTTTCACTTGGCAATTATAGAGTAAAGAAAATGAAAAGAGCACCATGAATCCCATTAAATCTGAAGCTTTATATAACGAATTAATAACTAATAATTCATAATAAAAATTATTACTGATGAACTATTTTTGTTGAGGAACTAATGGCTCTTGTAGCCACTAAGCCTGTGATAGATAGGAGCTAGCTACTGGACGCTGTGAAGGTAAGATGTTTTCCTTTTGGTGTAAAATTACACATTGCACCTCCAGTAGAGGAGTGATCTAGCTATGGTTAAGCACATCGTGAGCTGAACCATCCACAGCTATCATTACTTTCCTGAGCACAGTTTGTTAGTCACGTCTTCTACAAACAAAAGCATTTTCCCACCAATTCCTGAAAGAGTGAGAGTAAACAAAATGTAAACAGTGTGTAAAGGTGTAGAAATTCTCTTTACCTTCAGCTCCTGCTTCTCAACAATAACACCTCGGCCCGAGACCTTCTTCTATGCTGTTTTTGGAGGACCTCTGTTACAAAACCAGTGCCCCCAGCTGGTCTACAGGAGTACTCTAACTAGATTTTAAGACCACTCCCATTTCCTCTTCCTCCTGCTCTATGGTTCTCCGATTGGCCAGCTGAGAAGTCATTCATGTTGCCATTACAACGAGCATCTTGAAATATTATATAGACAGAAATATTGGCATACCTGCTCATTCACTCTCATTCTTCTGAACATCTGTCACAAAAAAACAAGCAATAAAGATGCGTTACTAACATCAGACCTCTCTAGTAACAAAATGTGGACTTATTTAATTCTGTCTAAAAGCTTCCTCTATATGTAAGGCTATGTGTCGACACAACTAAATCTCAGTTACTAAATCTTTTTTTTTTTTTTTCATTTAAAGATGATTTAAAGTGCCATTTCTGGGCCACTATAGACTACTGCAATAGATAGTAGTCTATAACTATGATGAGATTATTTTCTCTGTAATATTTTGTGTTTGTCTGAGAGACAGATTTGTGTGGAGAGTAGGAGATGTTTCCTGTCCTAACATATGGACTCCATATCTGTATATTTAATCTCAAATTTTAACAGAAGGACATATTCTTATGGGTGGCATTTATTGCATGGCGAATTAGAACTGGAGACAAAAAGATGACATTCCATCCAGTAACAGATTAACAAAATGGCAATTGTAAAACAATAATCAGTGCATCAAATTCTGTTCCTGGAATCAAGTTCCTGGAGGGGTGAATGGAAAACATCATTTCAACATGGGTGGGGTTTAAATCTCCTGTGCCCTTATATTACTATTACAGCAAATTAAGTGTGTTATGCCATGTTCACAGTACACTATTTTACCCTGATTTTTGAGTCACCAACAAAAACCTCATATGGGAGCAAAATTGGCATTCACTTACACTGGCTCAGACACTATGTTTGAACAGCTGAAAGATGTGATCAAAGACTGTTTTGGCTGGAGGTAGGTGCAACAGCTACCTACAGCCAATGCAAGTGCAAGACATGGGATGAAGAGAATGCCAAAGGTGGCGTTAAACATCAACAAGCCTGCAGCTCTTAAAGCTTTCCCTGCACTCAACACATCTGATTGACAAGCTCTTTCAGAAGCAGACATTCATTCTGGAAGTGCATGGAATCACACCAGACACCAATGAAATTTGCATGGTACCACAAGAGCTAATAATCACTAAAACTTTATGAGCCATTCAAAAGTGATGAGGATTGGAAAAACTAAGGATTAGCACTACACAGAAATGAGTGTGAATGAAGATTTTGTTTTTTTTTTACTTTACAACAGAAGAGACAACAATGAAATGCCTCCTTAACTATGCCTCGTTAACTAGATGTGAAAAGCACTTCCCTCACTAAAAAAAGAATTTTGCCAGTTGGTACACTGTCTTTTGTGGTCTTTCGAGCATTTTGATGTTGCCGATCTTGCTATTCCATTGTTAGTTTTTAAGAAGGTACCAGACTGTTGATTTCTGGTTTTCTTGGACAGGGACAAAATGTCTAATTTGTCTCTGTGCAAATTTGAAATGAAGCTGTAATACAGCATTTTCCCCATACAGCAAACATTTTCCTCATAGTCTTTCCATTTTGTGAAAAGCATGTTCATTAAGGTTGAGATCAGGTGACTGCACTGGCCACTTACATAGTCCAGGGGTTCCCAAATTTTAAGGAAAACCAGTTTGGCCTATTTCAACCAAACTTAATTCACCTTCAGTGCTCCTACATCACAACACTGTATGTGCATTTTATTGTTGTGAGGTATTCTTTGACCAGCAGTCTGCACAACCGAGAATCAGCAGTTCTACATTAATTCCAGCACTTAGAGCGATTTATAGATTACTAAAACTGGATAAAATGCAACACCATTATTGTGGAATTATGCCAGGTTGTGCTGAAAACAACAAACATCAGAATGTGTTGAGGAGGATACAACTGAGGTTACAACTTTTAACTTTTGAGGAGGATACAACTGAGGTTACAACTCATCAGAGCTGAGTTTCTAAAACAAAACTGAAGTCAAATCATATTTTGAACTGGATATAAATTTCATAAAACCTTGGGAATATTTTGTAGCGTCTGGCTCAGAAATGCATTACAACATGTCTTTATCCTTTGATTCTGTCTCCAGTGAATATTTTTCTACTATTCATATACATTTAACTTTTATATATTATATATTATTGCTGTCCTCTCAAAGTTTAACATTTTCCTTCAGTAGTTCTGTAATCCAATTCTGCACTGTTTGTATATCCTGTAGGAGACTCTGTCAGAACTGATTGAATACTGGATTCCCACAGGGATTTATTGCTGCATGATGGTATTTTACATCTTCCATTTAAATTAATGTTCTATAAAATATGCAGGTATCATTGAAAATCTTGTATTCCTGCAGAAATATCCGTGACAATATTCCTGAAGGTATTACCTTCACATTTTTGCAGGAATCTTGGGGGTTCTTTCAACTGGTCTGTCAACTCCTCACTGGGTCCTAGACAGGACATTTGACCTTTCAGCACCACTGTCCTCTTAATGTCTAATATTCCTTCATCAAACATGATCATCTTCTCTAAGATAAAAACTCAAACTTAATATGAAAGTCCAGCAATCATAAAATGAGCCAATGTGAAGATCCCAATGAGGACAGCATCGCAGAAGACATTGTGGTAGTGAGACATTTAGGATGGACAGTCAAGCCATTGCAGAATGGAGCAGATGTGGCAAAGATACAGCTTCTCAGGTGGCCAATCATGGAATAGGGACTAGGGGGCGCTAGTTGTTTTTGGGTTCTCCAAAGACACTAGATCTTTGCAGAAGAAGGTCTCAGTCCGCAGTATTATGGTAGAGAAGCAGGAGCAGCGCTGCTGAAGGTAAAGGACTTTACTGTATTCATTCGAATTTAAAATTCAAATTTCCTTTCATTTCAGGTGGTAAAAGAGCGGAGCATTTAGGTGAAGGACGCACTGAATAGAGGCTTATTACGTCACTGTTATAAATGATAAATACTGTAGGCTGTAATGGTGAGAACAATAGAATCAATAATAATCACATGACGTCACATGCCTGTTCACAGTGGTAGGTTGTGTCAGTGTTTATATATTTTCTCCATCTGCAAAATAAAAAGAGGAATATGGGAAAGAGATTCCTGTACTGGACCCTTTAACCCTTTCATGTATGAATTATGACATTAATCAGTATTTTCCCTCCAGGTTATTTTGATTTAGGCTGATAAAACTGTTGAATTGTGTGTTTGTGGGTTTCTATGGAACTGTTTTATGTGATTCATGTGTCCACTTAGGTGTTCACCTACAAGTAATATTGAATTATTGACCCAATGAAGGAAAATGAGGTGAAATTGACATTTTAATGCTGCATAACAAGCATAATGTGAAATATTACACTTAAGTATTAATACAGTCTGGTGGTTAACACAGTCCACTGCCCTGTGTTTTCAAATAAATACATAAATAAATAAATAGAGTGAATGAGTCACCAGAAACACTTCAGACCAGAAAAAAACAATGCATGTAGAAAATAATGACTTTTAAATACTCGTCCACCATGCACAATTTTTGAAACTCAGGTCTCATCATTTTTCTCGTCATAGTACACATTAGGGTTTCATTTTCCAAAACATATAATATTAAATGTTGACCTGTGGTCTCTGTAGATTATGAGCAAAGAAAGTGAAAGTAAAAAAATACAAGCAGACTCATATGATATGTAAAATATGGCCCTGTATGTGTATCCCAACTTGGAACCAGAAATGTTTGTCCCCTGGTTCCATGTTTGCCCCTCATATGGATGCCCACCAGTGTCAGTGACGGGACTAGGTTTTAAATTTAGGCCCCATCTGGGCTGTCATCTGCACACTGAGTTCTAGATGGGACACATATGAGATCATGTTGGGCTGTGAAACAACAGGGTCCAATTACAAAGACCATGTCCACCTGAAACCCACCTAGCCAAGATTTCACCCTTGTGAAACCAACCTGACCATGTTCGCTGGGTTATTATATGTCATGGTTAAAAATTAATAAAGACATGGAAAATCAGTTAGGATTGGTGAGATGCAAAACATAAAAAATACTAACATGACAATACATCTCCTGGTATATATGAATATTTGACAATTTTCTCTATCTAAAAAAAAACAAAATAATAAACAATAAGGATTGACATACTGGACTCTTGTCCTTTAACATGGAAGTTGGGGCTCCACCAAGATGTGGAAAACTGCAGTAAATATGTCTTGTGATTTGTGAGTCAGACTTAAATTGGGTCCTTAATTTCCACTCAATATTTCATGGCCAATATTTCACAGTAGTTTAAGTGACCAGGCTAATTCAGGTTTTGTAAGTTGTAAGTAGTTTCAGTAGTTTAACATTTTTGGGCAAATATAGAAAATTAATACAAGATATCAAGATTCCACTTCAAGATTAGGTTTCAACCTTGAAGACAATATATCTTATGGATTTATACATGATCATTGTATTGTCATTGTCATTGAACTGTGCGCAGTACTAGTTAAAACATATACTATTACAATATGTAATATTGTTTGTAGAATAAAAACAACATATTTATTTTTTAAATCTTAAACTATGTTTTTACTGTATGGTATGGATTGCCACCTGAAGACTGGTCAGCATCTTTAAAATCAACCATAAGTTTGACACCAATGTCCATAGGACATTCCTCATATGCAATTCACTGATTTTTGTCTTTGTAGAAGGATCCTAGAATTTAAAAATCAAGTTGTTTTCACACTGAACATGGTATTCACATATTCACACCAATCTATTTACAACTGTAATTCATGTTGCCCTTTACTGCACTTTATTTTTTATTATTTGTTGTGACTGTATTGTCATCTCTCTTAATATTTATATACTGTCTATTTCTATTTTTACATATTACATATTGCATTTTTTGAGATTTTAATTTTGTTCTTTCATCATATAGTGTGTAATATTAATTGGGTTTTCTTTGCAAAATGTGTCTTGTTATCCCCACAGCTGTCATTAATTTTTGTGCTTGTTTCCATCCCTGAACACTGGCACTTTTTTTTTCTCCTTTAGGATGGAATGACCAGTTCTTTTCCTGCTGCTAGTGTTCACTATGCTACAGAGCTCTAATTTATTTACTCAAACACATCAAGAAATTCATTAAGAAGAATTGGTTCCACTGTTTAAAATCAAGAATAAATGCAAGGATATGGAGTCCTTGAACATTAGTGCTGAGGAAACATCTCCTGCTCACGACATAAATGCATCTTTCACACATGACCATATTAATACAGAGAAAGTAAGATCTCACCAGTGTTCAGAGTGTGGAAGGAGTTTCAGGCGGAGTGGTGATCTCAAAAGACACTATCGCATTCATACTGGAGAGAAACCATTTCACTGCTCATTCTGTGGGAAGAGTTTTACTGTGCAGCATAGTCTCCAACAACACCTGCGAATTCACACAGGAGAGAAGCCTTTTCAGTGCTCAGAGTGTGGCAAGAAGTTCACTGCACAGAGTAATCTCCAACAACACCTGCGCATTCATACAGGCGAGAAACCATATCCCTGTTTAGAGTGTGGGAAGAATTTTAAAACGCAGAGTAATCTCCAACAACATCAGCGCATTCACACCGGAGAAAAACCCTATCAGTGCTCAGAGTGTGGAAAGAGCTTTAGTGAAAGTGGTTCTCTGAAGAAACACCAACGAATTCACACTGGAGAGAAACCATATCATTGCTCATATTGTGGCAAGAATTTTATTATACAGAGTAATCTCCAAAAACACCTGCGCGTTCACACAGGAGAGAAACCATATTACTGCTCCAATTGCGGGAAGAGTTTTAGAACACAGAGTCGTCTTCAAATACACCTGCGCATTCACACGGGAGAGAAACCATTCCAGTGCTTAGACTGTGGAAGCAGTTTTAGAGATAGTGGTTCCCTCAAGAAACATCAGCTCATTCATACAGGAGAAAAACCGTATCACTGCACAGAGTGTGGCAAGAGTTTTACCATATTGTGTAATCTCCAAACACATCTGCGCATTCACACCGGAGAGAAACCCTATCACTGCTTAGACTGTGGAAGGAGCTTTAGGGAGAGTGGTACACTCAAGAAACATCAGCTTATTCACACTGGAGAAAAACCGTTTCAGTGCTCAGACTGTGGGAAGAGTTTCAATCAACAGAGCAATTTCCAGAAACACCTAAGCATTCACAAAAGGAAGAAACAATAGTGTTCCTCAAAGTGGGAGGAGCTGCAGAGCTTTGGGAGGTACTAAGTTTGTTTTGAGTGTCAAAATGAAAAACATGATTTTGTTAAACATGTTATGGAATCAGAAATTACATATGTAATTGCATATATCCACTGATTTTCCAAATCAGTTTGATTTCAATTCAAATGCTATCTGGAAACAAAATGCATGTTAATGCCAGGTGTAAGCAGGCCCTATAGTTTGATTGATGTCCTGTACTCTTTCTTAATTTTATATCAGGTGCTCAAAAAGCTAGAGCAATTTGATTGATTAGAGAGAATAATGTTAATTGTCTTTCTTTGTTTTGTGCTCAATTCATTCATTTTTGTACTCTTTCAGGTGTTTGCTTTATTTCATCACATTGATCTTTAACCTGGGAGAACATGAGAATCCCCCAACAAGTTACTGAGTGTAAATGCTGGAAACCTCTCCAAAGTAGCCTCCACTTGTTTGTTCTACAGAGACCAGAAGATATCATCCTGGAGAACACTGTGCAAACATGGCACACTGACAGGACCTTCAGTGCCTTTTCTGAAGTCCCAATCATTTTGGAAAAAGCTAAAAAAAAATTGTATATTTTATCTGAAGTGGTTCCCATTGAAACATTAGCAGTTGTTTGCATGTTTATAATCTATGCTTTTAGAATTATTTATCATGTTTGTGTATGAAAATTAACAATGATGAAGGAAAGAAATAGACCAATGGAAGTATTTCTGCTGTTTCTAGAGATAACATGGATCAGCTCTCCTCCCCTCAAGGTCCTGATAGCTATTTGTTTTGGAATTGACGATTGATCAATCATACTATGTAGTAATCATGTCCAAGCCATTATTGATTAGCAGAACGTTGTAGACTATTCTGCTCCATGCTCCTTAAACTGTAATTTTACATGGTCTGACAGTTGGTGTTGGTCCTAAATGCTTCTAATTTTCAATAATACAGTTGGATCAGGAGTATCTAGGAGGCAAGATGTTATAACAGCTGATGTCCAGTGGTGGTGTCATATTACAGCACCACAATGGAATTCAGTGAGTGCTTTTGAACCACTGGTTCTTTCACTAATGTTTGTAAATATACAGAAAGACACACACAAACTCTACATTTACTTGTAGTTATACTAGTATCTCAGAATATTGTGAAAAAGTTCATTCATGTTCATAATTTCATACAAAATGTTAGATATTAATTAAAATATTAATTAAAAGTAAAATGTTTTTTGTTTGTTTTTAGTTTGGATCAGAAAGACAGAATCTCAATTTATTACAAAATTTGAACTTGGGTTTGACGAAATTACAAATCAGTATAAAAAACAATAAAAAGCTTGAAATATATCACTTCAAATGCAATGAATATACAATATATGACAGTTGTTTTTTTTTTGGTTTTTTTTTATTAAATTATGAACCAAACTTTTTTTTTTTTTTTTCCAGAATATTCTTTTGTTTTTTTAAATCTTATTGGGGTAGTTTTCAGCCATGGTACTTGTACATGGTACTTGATACTTCCTTGACTCTCCCAGCAATACAGATGCAGGGATATTTTCATTGTCCTACAAGTGAAAATTTGGGACTTTCAAAAAAACTTTTTGCCATGTGCTAATATTTATTCAGTACTCAGCTCTATGTTTTGGAGTGTTTATTGTTATAACAGCATTATAACAGCATTGATTAATTGATTTTGTCTGATTTTTCTGTTGTTTTAATGCATTTAGCAGAAGCAAAAAGGGATGGTTTTAGAAAATAGCACCAGAACATTTCGCTGAGTGATTATATGTCCTTAAATATTTATTTAAATTCAGTCATAGACTTACATATGTCTGTTATTGTTGAAAGTAGCAGTGTAAATTCATCTTTATCCAAAGAAAGAGAGTCAGGAGCCTGGAGTGCAGAACCTTTATTGTGTGCAGTTGAGTGTATTGTCAGTCTGCTTAACCAGTCTACACTTGACTCACACTCCTTTTGAAGGCTTTGTCTTAATGTACAGATTTTATAGCTAGATTCTAACCCCCCCACCCCCATAAAATAAAAGACAATAAAATAAAAATACCAAATCCTACAATAGTAAATGTTTCAGACTTAAACTCCGCCATTATTGTTGAAGGACGTTTGTTGTAAATATGTTTGGAAAATCTGTAGCTTGTTGGTTTAACTGTTTTAAGTCTGAACATCGCTTGTTTAGAGGCCTTAGGACGTTGAGCTCAGACTGGCTGTCTCCAGTATTTGCTGCTCATTCTGCTTTTTAAAAATAAATAAATAAATAAATAAATAAATAAATAAATAAATAAATAGTGTTTCTTATGCTTTTAACCAAACCTACAAAAGGATGTTCTCCATGTATTTGAAGACTGTTGGACAAAAGACTGTCAGTCGTATGTGTAGACTGTCAGTCGTTGGTTGTATAGGTAACTAATATAAAAGAGGTTACATTTGGTAAACACTAAAGCATCTGAACTCATTGTCAGTCTGGGAAATGCCACTGTTTGCTGTGAGACCAAAAATATGCTCTGTATTTTTTAAATTATTTTGTTTTATTGATGATGTCTGTGCCTGCATTTAATCAGTGATGTTCTGTAGTGATAAATTATTTCTAATTTGTT
Organism: Acestrorhynchus altus; assembly: GCA_034509495.1. Lineage (NCBI taxonomy): Eukaryota > Metazoa > Chordata > Actinopteri > Characiformes > Acestrorhynchidae > Acestrorhynchus > Acestrorhynchus altus. Next base: position 1,030,571 of record CM067524.1, read on the forward strand.
TTGTGGAAAAACTACTGAATAAATTTGACAAACAATATTGTTTGTTTGATTGTTTACATATATTTGGAGGTTAGGTTAAATATGGCCCAGAATGGTTAAAATGAACACCAGCATGTAGACACATTTCTTTAGATTTTATTTCTTTACTTTTGGGAGTTGATGTGATGTGATTGTGTGTAAATTTCACTATTTTCAATGAAGTTAAGCCATTTTGGCTTCAGACAAGTGTATGAAATTTTGCTGCTGGGTACAACAGTGCTGATAGTTTGGGGTTTCTGTAGAAAAATAAATTTATTAGGAAACCATTTAGGTAATTATTTGGGATTTTTTCAGCTACTTTGCATATAACACATCACAATATGATGGCTTATGCATCTTTGCACATCAGGAGTAAAGCATCTCAACACACTGTCAGTCTGGGAAACATCACTGTACTTCCTTTTGGCTGTGAGGAAATTATGCTCTGTTTGCCTTGTTTAACTTTGGTCAGTAATTTCTATACCTGCATTTAACCAGTGCTTTTATATGGCTACTCATTATTTTCTTGTATTGCAACAAAAATACTTCTGTGAATACATTTTTAATGTTTTTCTTTGTTTTTGGAGGGATTCTTGCATGTTTTTATTTTTTTTATGTTTTTATGCAAGTATTTATTTATTTATTTGTTTGTTTATTTTTGAAACCTTTATTTAACTGAGAGGTCCCTGTTTTTAAGGGATTACCTTGCCCAATAAGAGTAAAATAAATGTCTTTTTATTATTTGGGTTTATTGATATTGGGTTTGATGTGCTGTGATTATGTGTAAATATAACAGTGCTTTAAAACTAGGTCAATTTTGTGGGATGTTTTTGTAGTTTTTATTTACCAAATTATTTGAATAGTATTTATAGGAGACAATAACACATTTTCAGTTGATTCTATGATACTCAAATTTGTCTTAATTTCAGATCTAAACATTAACATTATGTTGATATTTGCATGAATGTGATAATGATTTGATCAAAATATTTACTTGCACCTACATTTATTGTCAGTGTGTCTTTACATCTCAGAAATTCTGTTGGAAATTGATCATCCAGTGTGTATTTGAGCTGAAAATGCAATAATCTTGATGACTTATTTGTAATAATTAGATTGACAAGGATATTTATAATAATGAGTTATTTAATATGTTTGACAGTGGTCCAAATAAAATAAATAACAACCTAAATGTCATTTATTATTTTTGTTATGTTATCAGTATTGTCCCTTCTCGGGACTTTCATTCAGAGCTCCTCCCTTCTTATGTTCATTTATAACCCAATATCTGAACCATATTTGGAGCATTTAAACTGCTATTTAATTCAGTTGAAAAGGAGTGAATTTTAGCTGTTTTCTGATTTTGATTACTAATTGATAATTCATCACAATGATGAGACCATGGTAACATAGGGTAAATCTTAATTACTCTGATCCTGAGATATAAACATGGTTATGAAAATGGCATGAAATTAAAAATTGAAATAGAAATAAACAGTATATAAAGATATGAGAAGGAGATACAATAAGTATAAATAAAATAAATAAGGTGCAGTAAACAGTAACATGAACATGTGTCACAGTTCTGAGCAGATGCCTATGAGTATAGTCATTGCAGTGTTTGTCTAGTTAGAGTTCAAGAGTCTTACAGCTTCAGGGAAGAAGCTGTTTCTCATCTGTGGGGTCCTTCAAGACACAATTGGCCCTCTTCCTGTTTCTGGAGGTGTAAATGTCTTCTGTGGTGGGGAGGCTGTTCTTGTGGTAGGCATATTAGTGTGGGTCCCCACTGGAAGGTTGCCAGTTTGAATCCCTGAACTGGCAGGACAGGTACTTAAGTACTAAAGCACTTAATTCCCCAACTGCTCCCAGGGTGCTGTAGTTAGGGTTGCCCACCAATCTGGGCACATGTGCTCACTGCCCCTAGTATGTACAGTGGCTTGCAAAAGTATTCATTCAAGTAAATTGCTTTTACATATTTGGTCACATTACAACCACAAACATAAATATATTTAATTGGAATTTAATGTGAAAGACCAACAAAAAGTGGTGTACAATTGTGAAGTGGAAAGAAAATTGTACATTATTCAAAACATTTTTACACATAAAAAACTGAAAAGTATGGTGTGCAAAAGTATTCAGCCCCCTTGAGTCAATACTTTGTGGAACCACCTTTTGCTGCAATTACAGCTGCAAGTCTTTTAGGGTATGTCTTCACCAGCTTTGCACATCTAGTGACTGAAATTTTTGCCCATTCTTCTTTGCAAAACAGATGGAGAGCGTTTGTGAACAGCAGTTTTCAGATCTTGCCATGGATTCTCAATTGGGTTTAGGTCTGGACTTTGACTGGACCATTCTAAGACATCAATATGTTTTGTTTAAAACCATTCCATTGTAGCCCAGGCTTTATGTTTAGGGTTGTTGTCCTGCTGGAAGGTGAACCTCTGCCCAAGTCTCAAGTCATCAGACTCCAACTGGTTATCTTCCAAGATTGCCCTGTATTTGCCTCTATCCATCCTCCCATCAACTCTGACCAACTTCCCTATGCCTGCTGAAGAGAAGCAGTGTGATTGCAGTGTTATATCTCCTCCACACATAGTGTTTTGAATTTTGGCCAAAAAAGATGCTGTTTACTCCCCAATGTTCTCTTAACCAACCTCTGAGTCCGTCACAGAGCAGCTGTATTTGTACTGAGATTAGATTACACACAGATGGACTTTTTTTAGTCATTAGTAGTCATCAGACAACTTCTGAATGCAATTGGTTGCACTCAGAGAAATACTTTTGCACACCACACTTTTCAGTTTTTTATTTGTAAAAAATGTTTTGAATCATATAATTTCCTTTCCACTTCACAATTGTATACCACGTTGTGTTGGTCTTTCACATTAAATTCCAATGAAATATATGTATGTTTGTGGTTGTAATCTGACAAAATATGTAAAAGTTCAAGTGGTATGAATACTTTTTCATTCAAGCCACTGTATGTGTGTGTATCACTGCGTGTGAATGGATGAAATGCGGAGGACAAATTCCCCTGTGTGCAAGCACATTGGGTCTGTGAGCACCTTTACCTTTGTTAAATGTTAATTCAACTTTCTGTCTAAAGCACTGTATTAAGCATACAGCTGACTCTGCATTTACCATTTGACTCCTTCCAAGTTTTTTGAATTGCATTTGTTTATTTTTTCCCCTTTGTTTTTCTCTTTTAGGAAGAAATGGCCCATCATGCTGCTAGTACCTACTGTCCTACAGAAGTCTAAACCATATTGCTGCTCTGAATGTGGGAAGAGTTTTACTTCACAGCATTATCTACAAATACACCACCGCATTCACACAGGAGAGAAAGCACATCAGTGCTCAGTGTGTAAGAGTAGTTATAGAGAGCTTAGTTCCCTCAAGTGACACCAGTGCATTCACACTGGAGTTAAATCATATCACTGATTAGAGTGTGGGAGGAGTTTTACTTGACATAGTTATCTCCAAATCCACCAGCGTATTCATACAGGAAAGAAATCGTATCATTGCTCAGATTGAGGGAAGTAAGTTTAAAGTAGTTTGTTACAGTGCACATTTATTTTCTATACCTCAAAAAAAGGAGACTCGGGTGCAATAGTAAATAAATAAAATTAAAAGTCTACAATAGTAAATATGTTTCAGTCCTCAAAGCGTCATCATTGAAGATAATTTCTGGTTAATACATTTGGAAAATATATTAGATTGCTGTAGATTGCTAGTTTAAATACTTGTTTGAAGTATGAAATATGAACACTGCTTGTTTAAAAGCCTCTGAGAAGTTGAGCTCTGATTTTTTTTTTTTTTCAGATGCCGCTAGTATAGATGCAGGTGAACAGAAATACAGTAAAGAGGGAGAAGATCTTCAGAGCTGGTTTGAAGAACAAAGCTTGGTTCCAGATTTCTCCTGGATGCCCTAGGCCAGCACCTGGATGTGTTCAATTCCATCAGCAGCACATCTGATTTAACATCACTGAACACTGATTTACCAAAGCAGATATTGATGAGACTATAAATAATACTAAATAATACTACTAAAGACTCCCACGAGGAGAACATTGGAGATGTTTACTGAACACAGTGATGGAAAACCACCACTTTCTGTAGGAATGTGTTAATTCTAACGTGTTTTACTGAGGTAATAAACTCTCTAACTCTCTAGGGGGCACTAGATCTCCAGTGGTACTCCAAAGACTCTCGCTCTTTGCAGAAGAAGATTCCAGTCCTCAGTGTTTCTGTAGAGGAGCAGGAGCTTCTCTGCTGAATGTAAAGAAGGTAGAAGGTAGGAATTGTGCTCATCGGTGTGTATGAGCATGTAAATGAGATGTATTGTTCTTGTAGGTTCACTGCTGTTGGACAGTGCAATTCTGATGGAGATCACTCTGGGCCTGGGGTGGTTCTGTATTATAGGGGGTAGATGTTGGGAGAGGGGTAAATAGGGATATCCCTCAATGTCCCAAGAGAAGTGCCCCTCCATTTGATAAAACAGGATGGATTTAGGTACTCCTCTAATGGAGAACTGACTGCCCCTTCATTACATTAGTTGTGATGCAGTTAGCAGGTCCTTTATTGGAGTGTCCCTCCATTGGAAAAAAAAACATGTTGCAGATAGGTGCCCCTCCAGTGAATAAAATATGGTGCAGTTTTGTGCCCCTCTAATGGAGAACTGCTTCATCAGTTGTTCAACTGTGGTGCAGTTAGGTGCTAAAAGTACTGATTGAGCACCTGAGCATCTAGGGAAAGGGTTGAATTCTCTAGATTTTTAAAGGAGAAATCTGCATGACTGAGGTTTGAAACATGAAAAAGAATGATGACTGGCTATACACAGTTATACCAAGGTTTTGTGCTTCTGCAGACCAGTGAGCAGGGAGTTTCCAAATGGACAGAGCAAGGTCTCTGTGAGGACCTACAGTTCCAGGAAAGTTGTTCTCCAGGTTGTTCTGGAGTTTGCTCTGAGTGAGAAAGAAATGTGATTATAGACAGAATGTTAAAGAATTTGTAAAAGCAAACTAAGGAGAGACACTGATCAAGCTGTCTCCTCTGATGGTACAAGACCTAATTACAATAAATGTAAGTTTAAGATGAATAGAAGGGGGGACAAAACAATCATTTCAAACAACATAGATCAGATATAAAAGATGGATTGTCTGTTTGTTATATGTGAGAAGCTATGAAATATAGTCTGTTACAAAATGAAAAAAAAGGACAGAAATAGTTGGAAGATGGTGTTGGGTTGTTTGAGTGAAGATAGAAGGAAAGGATTGTTAGATCTTGTTACCTTTCACCACAAAGAAGGTCACAGAATATTCTGGGGAAGTGAAGTGGTGGTGGGGGGAGCAGGAGGTTGCAGGAAAGAAGAGAAAATGGTGGAAGAGCTTGCTTGACATTTCCTTGGATCAGATGATAATGAATGCAGTTTCTGTATGGGTTCATGGATTTGGACTACCGACACCTTCCGAGAATCCTGTACTCAACAGACCTAAGATTTTCTTTGCAAACTTGTCTTGGTAACCTTTAACCTATTTCCATTCTTGACCTTTTGGTAACTGTTTTCATATTTTTCTCTTTCAGGATGGAAAGATCTGTCTTTTTCCTGCTGCTAATGCACACTGTCCTACAGAGCTTTAATTTATTTTCCCAAACTTCAAGAAATGTCATCAAAAGAAATTCCTCTAACTGTCAAATTGGAGGTTAATTATAGGGGAATGGATCCAGTGAGCTCCAACACTGTGGAAACACATTGTTCTAATCATCATAAGAAGTCATCTCTAAGACATAAACAAAACATTACAGAGCAAGTAAGATTTCATCAATGTTTAGAGTGTGGAAAAAGGTTTCAAAATAGTGTCTCCCTAAGGAAGCACCAGCGAATTCATACAGGAGAGAAACCGTATCACTGCTCAGAGTGTGGGAAGAGTTTTACTTCACAGCAAAATCTCCAAAGACACCAGCGCATTCACACGGGGGAAAAACCCTTTCACTGCACAGAGTGTGGGAAGAGTTTTTCTGTACAGAGCAATCTCCAAACACACCAGCTCATTCACACTGGTGAGAAGCCATATCCCTGCTCAGAGTGTGGAAAGAGTTTTACCCAGCAGATTACTCTCCAAAGACACCAGCGTATTCACACAGGAGAGAAACCATATCCCTGCTCAGAGTGTGGAAAGAGTTTTAATCAAAAAAGGATTCTCAGAGCACACCAGCGCATTCACACAGGGGAGAAACCATATTACTGTGCTGACTGTGGGAAGAGTTTTATTGAACAGGGTCATCTCCAAGCACACCAGCGAATTCACACAGGAGAGAAACCATATTACTGTTCAGAGTGTGAGAAGAGTTTTACTCAACGCATTACTCTCCAAAGACACCAGCGGATTCACACAGGAGAGAAACCGTATCTTTGCTTAGACTGTGGGAAGAGTTTTACTGTACAGACAAGTCTCCAAAGACATCAGCTTATTCACACAGGAGAGAAACCGTATCACTGCACAGAGTGTGGGAAGAGTTTTTCTAGACAGAGTAGTCTCCAAAGACACCAGCGCATTCACACAGGAGAGAAACCTTATCTTTGCTTAGAGTGTGGGAATAGTTTTACTGTACAGACAAGTCTCCAAAGACATCAGCTTATTCACACAGGAGAGAAACCGTATCACTGCACAGAGTGTGGGAAGAGTTTTACTAGAGAGAGTAGTCTCCAAAGACACCAGTGCATTCACACAGGATTGAAACCATATTACTGCTCACAGTGTTGGAAGGGTTTTGATGTAGTTAGTGCCCTCAAGAATCACCGGTGTGTTCACACAGAAGAGAAACCATATTGCTGCACAGACTGTGGTAAACGTTATATTAGACAGGATAGTCTTCAAAAACACCAGCAAATTCACACAAAATAGAAACTGGATTCATGCTCAGAGGGTTGGAAGAGTTTTGATCAATGGAGCCAATTGCAGAGTCTCTCAACACATTCACATAAAGAAGGGGCAGTAACACTGCCCAGAGTGGGAGGAAGTGCAGACCTTTGAGAGGTAAAAATGTGTAAAAACAAAAAAAAACAAACATGATTTTTATGATGTCAGATAATGTTTTGATGTCAGCTGGGCCCGTAAATAAAAGAAGAATTCCATTTTTATCCAATGATTGATTCAAGTGCATACATGTAATATGTATAGGGTCTTTGTGAGTTTCTTGTGTCACATTGCTAAAAAGTATATTGCAGCAGATCAATTAAGTGGCAGTGCGTTCAAAAACAAAAACCTTAGAATCAGTTTGGTGTTTTGGGTTATTTGATGTTGCTGAGTTTGCTAGTGCATTGCTTCCTAATTGATCAGAATCTTTTTATTGCATTTCATATATTAGACATTTACATTTTACCTTTAAGGCATTTGGCAGATGCTCTTTTCCAGAGCAACTTACAAAAGTGCTTTGCTGTTCTTTCAGAAGATATCCTTAGCTAATTCTAGAGGCTAGAATCCAGAGATTCCACAAGCTTAGATCCAGAGATTCCACAGGCTTAGACCACAAATATAAACAGCTCCACCCCAGACCCCTCATATATTAGTAATCATGGTGCTTTAAAGTTTGTGAGAATTTGAAAATATGACTTAAAACTCTCATATTTTCAAGTCATAAATGCAAATAAGAAGAATCTAATCAAAACATTACACAAAAATATTACAGTTCATTTATTGAGGTAATTCATTTAATTAGGAAAATGATCTGACCTATAATCCACCTAAACTGTTGACCATTCTTCTGTACATTAGTGGGTTTCCTTCCTGAACTGCTTACTTCAGATCGTTCCACAACATTTTTGTTGGATTTAAGTTAGGACTTTGTTTGGCTGTCTACAAAGTTTGGGTTTAAGGTGTAGGTGGATTCATCTAACACTGACATGTCCACCTACCTTTGAGGAAAGTTATGGGCCACCAGTCATATTCTAGACACAATGGATATTTATGTTTGAAGTTGCTGAAGTCTCTGAGGGTTTCTAATTTGAAGTCTCTGAGGGTTCCAGTCTGAGCAATTTTATTCCTGGTGTAGTCATTGTCTGTTTGAGACAGTGTTTGCAGACAGTTAAAGCTTTAGTTATGATCCATTAAGTTGTGTAATTTTGTGTTGTTTCAGATGTTTGCTTTATTTCATCACATTGATCTTCACCTGGGAGGACTCTAAAAAGAAGTTACTGGATATAAAGTCTGGACTACACAGACTAGAAGATACCATCCTGAAGAACATTGTGTAGTCATGTGGTGTGCAATCAAGACCTTCAAAACCTTCTCTGAATTTCCAGTCATTTTAGAAAAATATAAAAAGTTGTTTGCATGTTTATAATGAATGCTTAGTATCTGAAAAGAAACTCTTCTGTGGTTCCTGCTATTTCCCAAAATAAAACAAATCATCTCTCATCACAGAACCTTTAAGTTCTTGATGGAATGTCCTCACCATTAGCATACTGCATATTGTTTTGAATTGACACTGGAACAGTCAATCATATATCTGTGGATGTGCTCCAACCTCTGCCCAGAAAAAAAGAATAAGGAGAATGAGGTGTAGAATGGACTGCAGTTGTCTGTGTTGCCAGTCTGCACTCAAATCACACCTGGATTGAAGACATTGTCTAAATGTTAAGATTTAATAGCCAGATTCTAACCCCCCAAATAAAATAGACAGTATTATATAACATAAATTCCATTGTAGTAAATGTCTTGTTTTTCTTTCTTTCTTTCTTTCTTTCTTTCTTTCTTTCTTTCTTTCTTTCTTTCTTTCTTTCTTTCTTTCTTCACTTTCAGATTGTTTTTATTTGATTTTTTTCTGATTTTTCTATTATTTAGACTCATATGAGAACATTTCACTGTGATTTGTCATGTTCTTAATTTATTTACAGTCAGTCATAAACTAAAATACATCTATTGTTAAAGGTAGTTTGTAGTACATGTTTGGAAAATCTGTAACATTAGATGCCTGTAGGAAGTTGAGCTCAGACTCTCCAATCAGTAAATTAGGGTATTTAATCTGCTTCTAACCACTGTTGGCTAAAAGGCTGTCAGTACACGATTGTAATGATTACTAATGTAAAAGTGGGTAAGTCTGGTAAACAATTCATTCAGGAGTAAAGCATCTCAATTCAGTGTAAGTCTGGAAAACATCACTGTTTGTTGTTAGACCACAATTATGCTCTGTATTATTGATCAATAATTTGTCTGCATTTAACCAGTGATGATCTGTAGTGATTAATTATAATTTGTTTGGTTGAAAAAATGCTGAATAAATTTGCCAAACAAAATTGTTTGTTTGATTATGTATTTTGGAAGGAATCTCAAACAATAGGTTTTATTACTTAATTTCTTGGGTTTGATTTGTGTGTAAATCTAACTATTTTCAGCAAAGCCAGGTTGGTTGCTGACAAGTGTAACATTTTACTACTGGGATAGTTTGGGGTTTCTATAGAAAAAGAAATCGATTAGGAAACCAATTAGGAAAGGACTTATTCAGCTACTTTCATTCACATCACTTTACCATTATTTAATGTCCTTTGCATTTTTGCAGACTACCTTAGGACTCACTGTTTATTGGACTGAAATACAGATAATACAAATTATGTAGAGAAACAGATGAACTATAGTCTGTAATTACAAAACTAAATGCTCCTGTATAAGAAGAAGTGCTGATGAAATGGACAATGAGCGCAGCAACAAGTTTAATGTGGTCAGTATATATTATGTAATAGTATATAAACAACACAATTAGTGCTTAGCTGTAGCTTATAAGATCACAAACTACATGTGCATTTTTTACTTTAGTAACTGAGATATAAAACCAACCCAGCCAACTGGAAATACACACGTCTCAAAAAGCAAAATACACAGTTTATACAGGCTTTTCTGTCACACTTTCTTCCCAGTAAGAAAAAGTGATAAGTATTTCATAAACAAAAAAAGAATGCTCTTATGACTACACATTATGCAAATGTTAAATTAACAAGTGTATGAAACATTTAATTTCTAGGCCTGCCTGACAGCAAAACATCATGTTTATCAAAAAATAATTTAAACTTCCATACAAGTACTTTTATCCTAATACATTTGTTTATTTTCAATTCTCAATGCCTGAAGCTCCTCCCAGAGTGAATGTGTTTATTGTTTTTGCCTTTTGTGAGTGTACTGGTGTTTTGTTAGGGTACTCTGTTGAGTAAAACTCTTCCCACACTCTAAGCAGTGAAACGGTTTCTCTCCTGTATGAATGCGCTGGTGTTGTTGGAGATGACCATGCTCACTAAAACATTTTCCACACTTTGAGCAGTGATATGGTTTCTCTCCTGTGTGAATGCGCTGGTGTGCTAGAAAATTACTCTGTCTGCTAAAACTTCTCCCACACTCTGAGCAGTAATAGGGTTTTTCTCCTGTGTGAATGCGCTGGTGTGCTTGGAGATCACTCAGCACAGTAAATCCCTTCCCACAGTCTGAGCAGTGATATGGTTTCTCTCCTGTGTGAATGCGTTGGTGTATTTGAAGAGAACTGTGTCGAGTAAAATTCTTCCCACATACTGAACAACAATACGGTTTCTCTCCTGTATGCATGCGCTGGTGTGTTTGGAGATGATGCTGTTGAGTAAAACTCTTCCCACAGTCTGAGCAGTGATATGGTTTCTCTCCTGTGTGAATGCGCTGGTGTCTTTGGAAATTACATAGCAGAGTAAAAGTCCTTCCACACTCAACACATTGGTAAGACCCTTCTTTCCCTTTATTTTTTTGTGTTTTGAGAGATGCATTTGTGAAACAAACGAGAGAGGACATTTTCTGAGTGATGGAGGTTATGGAAACCATATTCCTATATTTATTTATTTTTCAGTTTCAAGCATGGATCATTCCTCCCTGGAAGAGAAAAAAGAGAAAATCATTAATTTGCAAAAATAACATCTGTTATATATTGAGATTGTAAAATATGTGTACAGTTCTGATCAATATAAATACAAGATTTTCAGAAATTAAGCCTGGGAAACATAACATATTGGACACTCCAATAAAAAGAGCATCTTTAATTAACTTCTATTTGCCACTATTTTGGTCCTACTGATGAAAATAACAGACTTAAGAGAGTAAGAGGAGTGATCTACAGTAAAGCATTCCAGGACCTGAAGTATTGGCAGCCAGTATTGGCCTCCTCAGTTCTGGATGACCCCTTCTGAATAAGCCCATGTTTCACATCTTATGTTACCAAAAGAGAAGATTTCTCCAACAATTTCTGTAAGAGTGAGAGTAAACACAGAGTAAACAGTGTGTAAAATTGTAGAAGAGCTCTTACCTTCAGTTCCTGCTTCTCTTCCAAAACGCTGAGGACCGGGATCTTCTTCTTCTATGCTGTATTGTCTTTGGAGATCCACTCATATAGAACAAGCGCCCCCTAGTACATATTCCATCCCAATCAACAAACCTGGAGCGAGTCCAGGTGTTTCATGTGTTGCATCTCAATTTGGAGAAACCTTTTGTTATATTAGTTGTGTTGAGTTGTTTAAATTGTTTGCATTAGACTCCACCTGCCAAAAAGTCCAGCAGGAATTTGATCCTTTCTAAAGGAATCCTGAAGCTATCTTGCAGGAATTCTGCAGGAAATAGAAATTCCTACAGTTATGAGCCCAGATACACCTGCAAGGAGGATAACGTGTCCTGCAGGATTTTATTAATCACACAGGCTTACAAATATTCCTTCTGAGGTCCTGTAGGACTTAAACCTTCATCTGTATATTCCTGTAGGACACATTCCTACAGGGCCTAGAGAAAACTTGCAGGACAGAATCTGCAGGATTTATTGCTGCATGATAGTATTTCTACAAAAATATAAAATTTACAGGTATTTTCATCCATCAGATTCCAATGGACTTTCTACAAGAACATGAGGAATCATGGAAAATGATCTTTGAAAATCCTGTAGGACTATATTCTTATCCATGCATTTTTGCAAGAAACCTGAACGTTTGTACATTCTGCAATTTGCAACTGTATGTAAATAAAGTGTTAGTTTACAAGTACCATTATTAAAACAACACAGTGCTTGGCTGATGTGGAATTCTGCATTATCAAGTGCATACCATTGTATCAACAGAAATCATGTGCACCATCATTGTAACTAGATAGGATTGCAGCCTTCTTTCTTATTGTGAACTTTAATCAAGTGCAAATACAAATAAAAATTTATCCAGAACTGCAAGAGAAATCAGCTTTCTGAATTGTCTATATGTAATAATGTATATAATTCTCATCTGATATCCCATGTCTCTGGGTTGATGGAAGGAATATCTGGATAAATCTTATTTCTTTGATTGCAATGTCATTACCAAAAACATATGACCACTTTGACACCATCTCCATCTCCCAGGCAGAACCCTGGGGCACAGCTTTATTGATGAGCTTTGGGCTCACCAGGGCTGCACTCACAGGTCTGATCACTTAACCCTTCTTTCCCCCCAACCAGCAATAAGTTGGTTCAAAACAATATTAATTTATTTATGAATATATAAACATTTTCTGGTTAAAGGAAAACACAGTGCAACACACTCATATCAATCCACTTTCTTTTGAGTATTTCAGTTAAATGTAGTCACATGAGTTTAAACTAGGAAATCAAACACGCAGATATAACACTGTTAGAACAACATGATAAAGTTCCAATCACTGACCTCTAACTTACAAAACTACACACATTTCCAAGACATGTTAAACAGGTGCTATATTACTAAGGAGATTGGCAAAGTACTATATCAGTGTAATAACAAGCTTGAGGAATATTGCTGGAGAAAATATACTTTTGACCATACAGTGTAGCTGCTCCTTAACATTCAATTCCTAAAGAAACTGCTTTTCATTTAAGCCAGTGTATCTTAAATGAACCAGAATAAATGCTCACATCCTGTATGGTTCCACACACTGCTGTCAGTGGAAAACAGCTAAAGTACAACATCTTTATACAGGTCTTGGGTGATATCAGAGGAATTGGCTACTCTAAAATGCCCTGTTTTTTTGTGAATTAATGTTTATGTGTGTGTAAATGAGTGCATGTCTCCATACCCAGATATAGGTTGGCACTGTTCCTCATAAGTAGGTGGGTATGTTTTTATATGTAAGTTTTAGATCCATCTAAACTTAACTAATTAAACTAAATAATTATTTGATCTCTAGCTGAATTTGTAAGTTTGCCCACTCACAAAGACATGAACAGTCTATAATTTTAAGGGTAGATTAATTTTAACAGTGAGAGATACAATCCTCCTCTCCTTTCAATCTGCATCATTTAAATCTGAATGGCTGACAAAACATTTACATAATTATAAGCTTTTGTAGACAGCACCACTCCATAACAGCAAACACAGAAGCACTATTTCAGTTAATGTTTAAATCTCCACTTGGTTTCAGAAAGAGGTCTGGAGCTCCTCAAATTATGTGGTTTCTCTCCTGTGTGAATGAGCTGGTGCCTTTGAAAATTGTTACATCTACTAAAACTATTCCCACTGAGCAGTGATATGGTTTTATTCCTGCATGAATGCGCTGGTGTTTCTTAAGGGAACTGTTCTTTCTAAAACTCATCCCACACACTGAGCACTGATAAGGTTTTTGTCCTGTGTGAATAAGCTGGTGTTTTTGGAGATGGTTCTGTTCAGTAAAACTTTTCCCACTCTGAGCAATGATACGGTTTCTATCCTTTGTGAGTGCGCTGGTGTGCTTGGAGATGACTCTGTTGATTAAAACTCTTCCCACACTCTGAACAGTAATATGGTTTCAGTCCTGTGTGTAAGCACTGGTGTGTTTGAAGACTTCTCTGCAGAGTAAAACTCTTCCCACACTCTGAGCAGCAATATGCTTTCTCTCCTGTGTGAATGCGCTGATGTGTTTGGAGATCCCACAGTCTAGTAAAACTCTTCCCACAGTCTGAACATTGATACGGTTTCTCTCCTGTGTGAATGCTCTGGTGTTTCTTGAGGGAATAACTCTCTCTAAAACTCTTTCCACACTGTGAGCATTGATACGGTTTTTCTCCTGTGTGAATGTGGTGGTGTATTTGGAGATTTTGCTGTGAAGTAAAACTCTTCCCACACTGTAAGCAGTGGTATGGTTTTTCTCCTCTATGAATACGCTGCAAATTTCTTTCCACATTTTGAGCAGTGATAAGATTTCTCCCTTGTGTGAATGTGCTGGTGTGTTTGGAGATCACTCTGCCTGGTAAAACTCTTCCCACACTCTGTGCACTGATATGGTTTCTCACCAGTATGAGTGTGGCAGTGTATTTGGAGACTACTCTGCTGAGTAAATCTACTCCCACAATTTGAGCAGTGATATGGTTTCTCTTTTGTATGAATGCACTGGGGTTTCTTGACGGTACCACTCTGGCTAAAACACCTTTCAAATTCTGAACACTGGTAAGATCTTAGTTTCCCTGTATTTTTTTGTTTATGCTTTAGGGATCCATTTGTGTGCTGAGTAGGATATGATGTTTCCTGTGTGCTGGAGTTTATGGACTCCATAGCCCTACATTTATCCCAGGTCAAATTTTACAGATTGGGCAAATTCATCTTTGTTACATTTCTTGATATATTTGGATAAATAAATTAGACCTCTTTAGGACAGTGGGTAGCAGTATGAAATGAACTGGTCTTTTTTTCCTGAAAAAGAGGGATAAAATTGACAAAGATCAGGGATGAAAAAAAGTCAAATTAGAAAAGTAGGATCATCTTTGTGGTTAATAAAACGTTATAAAGAAAAACCCAATTAATATTAAACCTGTTTGAACTTGTTACCTGTATAAAAGACACCTGTCCACATAATCAATCATACACTATTGGTGTCTAAGAAAACCTGGGACAAATCTGTAGACCTGCACAAGGATGGGATGGATTACAGGACAGTGGGCAAGCAGCTTGGTAAGAAGACAAGTGTTGGCATAATTATTAGAAAATGGAAGAAATTCAATCTTCCACGGTCTGGGGCTCCACGCAATATCTTGCCTTTTGGGGAGGGATGATTATGAAAAATGTCAGAAATCAGACTAGAACTACATGGGAGGAGCTTTTCAATGACGTGAAGAGACCTGGGACCACAGTCTCTTCTCAAATATTACCATTAACACATGATGCTGTCAGGGATTAAAATCCTGCAGGGCACACAAGGTGCCCCTGCTCATGCCAGCACATGTCCAGGCCCATTTGAAGTTTACAAATGACTGGATGATGAAGGGGAGGCATGTGGTCATGTGGTCAGATTAGACCAAAATAGAACTTTCTGCTGTCAACTCCACTTGCCATGTTTGGATGAAAAAGGATGTGAACAACCCCAAGAACACTGTCCCAACTGTGAAGCACAGGGGTGGAAATATTACACTTTGGGGGTGCTTTTCTGCAAAGGGGACAGGATGAATGCAATGTATTGAAGGGAGGCTGGATGGGACCATATATCACAAGATTTTGGTCAACAATCTCTTTCCCTCAGTGAGAGCATTGAAGATGGTCATGGATAAGTCTTCCATTATGACAATTACGCAAAACACACAGCCAAGACAACTTATTTTCCCCAATGTATGTGGGTGGGTGGGTAAGTTGGTAGGTAGGTAGACAGATCAGACAGAGTGGGTTCCCTCAGGGCAGATAAAGGAGCCAAAATCCAAATTCAATTTTATACTGACACAAGGAGAAGTAAAACTAGGCTAAACAATGTTAACAGTATTAGCAGGAAAGGTTATCAGCTCAAAACACCTTAAGTACTGAGTATCTTCTAGAGCTTCAGTGTAGATTCTGGGTCCATCCAACATCTCAGCACAGGAACTGCAGTAACTCTCTATTCTTCTTTGTTTGGATCTTTGGTGTAAAATAAAAGCACAAATGAGCTCATTTCCTACCTTCTACCTTCTTCACTTCTGTTTTTAGTGTGTAAAAGTGTAGAAGAGCTCTTTACCTTCAGCAAAGCTGCTCCTGCATCTGTACAATAATACTGATATCTTCTTCTGCAAGGGTCTGGAGAACCACTGGAGATCTAGTGCCCCCTAGTTCATATTGTAGGGGCAGCCCTGATTGACCAGCTCAGAAGCTTCATCTTCTCCACATCTGCTCCATTCTGCACTGCAGTTACTTTTCCCTCAACCTTGCCTAGACTCCCAGTTTCTGCTGCAGAAAAAAACATCCCCACAGCACTAGCTAGGTGAAGAACACTGCCTGGTTTCCTCCAGACATGATGCTAAGCATTCAGTCAAAAAGTTCTTTAAGTCTCATGGTCTGAGAGTCTTGGGTGCATTTTGCAAACACCAGATGGGCTGTCATTTGCCTTTCACTGAAGGGTGGCTTCTGTCTGGCCACTCCACCATACATGCCTGATTGGTGGAGTGCAGCAGAAATGATTCTCTTTTCCTGAAAGTTTCTGCTCTCTCCACAGAGAAACGTTGTAGCTCTGTCAGAGTAACCACTGGGTGCTTGGTCACCTCCCTAAGGCCCTTCAACCACAATCACTCAGTTTGGCCTGGTGGCCAACTCTAGAAAGAGTCCTGGTAGTTCCAAACAACAATTTATGGATTATGGAGTCCACTGTGCTCATTGGGTCCTTCAATGCAGCAGACATGTTTCTGTACCCTTCCCCAGATCTGTGTCTCATCCTGTCTACATACAATTCTTTGTGCTCTGACATGCACTGTCTACTATAGGACTTCATATAAAGATCTTTCTACCTTTCCAAATCATGTCCAATCAATTGAATTTATCACAGGTTCAATCAAGCTGTAGAAAAATTTGGGGATGATCAGTGACCAATTTTGAGACAAATGCCAATATTTCTGTTTTTATTTTTAATAAATGTGCAAAAATTTATTTAATCCATTTTTAAATAAGGCTGTAGCCTAACAATGTGCAATGAGACAGAAGGCTATGTTTGCTCTCTTTTTTCTTGTGCACAGTGTTCAAATTTCAGAATAAAAGAGATAGATTTGTTTTTTCTATTTTATTTGGAGACTTTGAAGATCAAATCATTATAAATAACTTACCAAAAATCTTTTTCAAATACACTCTGGATAGTCCATTTCCAACAGTATTTCTAAGATGTAAAGTGTAGGCACTAGTAAATTCATGGTCAAACCAGGTAAAGCATGGTCAAATTCATACAAATATCTCAAATAAAGACAAATATGAGAAGCCCAGGATCTAATACACTGCTTGAAAGACAGAAATGAAGAGAGAGATTACAGAAATGAAAAATCTAGCTTTAGTGTGAATATATAAATCACCAATATTAAGACAATAGTAGGGGGGAAGGCAGAATCATATATTAGTCACATTTTTGCACACCAAATCCTTTAAAACACCATTCACATCATAGCAAAAAATATTTGGCTTACTCCTGTCTTACAACCCCATCTCTCAAAAAGGAGGAAGCTGTTAGAGCTACAAAGGGGGACCAAATTAATATCTATGGATTCAGAATGAGATGCCAATCTTGTGTAGCTATCCCAGTACCTTTATCCATATACTGTAATCCATCTCATGAAGCTTGAATATTGTTCCTCAGTTCATACAAGTACAGTACAGGTTGATTGAGATAGCATGTCCAATAGCATTGCACACATTTCATCCACACAATCAGGGATAGGTCTAACAATGCAAACTCTTGAGATGACAGTGATATGTGTATGAGCACCATCCCATTCCAATAGGGCACTGGACACCACAGTCCGGTAGGGTCACTGGTTGCAGGACCTGCTTAATGTAATGTTGGGCTGTCATAGTGCCTATGATGAAGGCAATTTGTGATCTGGTACCATACAAAATTGTACAAATAAAAATTTCTAGAAAAATTGGAACATTATGATAGTGAGAGAAATTATGATTTTTTTTATTGACAACTACACAAGTGCATTTCCTGAAGGAAACACAATAGTTCCCACATCAAGGTTGTTGGTACGGTGTAGCTAAATGGTGCCTAGGGGCTATGGTTTTGCTACATGGTTACTATGGTAGCCAAGGAGGTTGCTAAGGTATTAATTAGTGGTTACTGTAGTGTCCCATGTGGTTGCTATCATGTTGCAACTGATTGCTACGGTATGCCAAGGCTCCAATATGGTGTTGCTATGTGGTTGCAGTGCATTTGCAATTATTTATATCAGTGTCTTATTGAAGATTGAAGAGCTTCCCCTGCTGCCACCACACCTGCTTGTCAGAGTTGCTTGGGCCTGTGTTTAAACCAAAATGTGCAGGACAGGGATGCTTCCAGGACCAGGGCTGAGAAACACTACTCTACATTGCATGCTGCATTATTGCAGAGACAATCTTCCATGTAATCTGCAATCTGACAAACATGCCTGTAGCTCCTTACATTCTAAGCAGTGTTACTGTTTCTTTTTTATGTGTATGCGGTGGTGTTTCTTGAGGGAACTACTGTCAGCAAAACTCTTCCCACACTCTGTGCAGTGATATGGTTTCTCTCCTGTGTGAATGCGTTGGTGTTTCTTGAGGGAACTATTCTCAATAAAACTCTTCCCACACTCTGAGCAGTGATGTGTTTTCTTTCCTTTGTGAATGCGCTGGTGTGCATGGAGATTACCTGGTTGATTAAAACTCTTCCCACACACTGAACAGTGATACGGTTTTTCTCCTGTGTGAATGTACTGGTGTTTTGTGAGGGAGCCACTCTCTCTAAAACTCTTCCCACACACTGAGCACTGATAGGGTTTTTCTCCTGTGTGAATGCGCTGGTGTGTCTGGAGGTGACTCTGATCTGTAAAACTCTTCCCACAGTCTGAGCAGTGATACGGTTTCTCTCCAGTGTGAATGCGCTGGTGTGCTTGGAGATGACTCTGTTGATTAAAATTCTTCCCACACTCTGAGCAGTAATACGGTTTCAATCCTGTGTGAATGCGTTGGTGTGTTTGAAGACTACTCTGTAGAGTAAAACTCTTTCCACAATCTAAGCAGTGATATGGTCTATCTCCTGTGTGAATGCGCTGGTGTGTTTGAAGACTACTTTTTAGAGTAAAACTCTTCCCACAGTCTGAGCAGTGATACGGTTTCTCTCCTTTGTGAACACGTTGGTGTCTTTGTAGATGAGTCCGTCTAGTAAAATTCTTCCCACAATCTGAACAGTGAAATGGTTTTTCTCCAGTGTGAATGCGCTGGTGTTGTTGCAGATTATTCTGTACAGTAAAACTCATTCCACAGTCTGAGCAGCAATATGGTTTCTCTCCTGTATGAATGCGCTGGTGTATTTGAAGATAGCTCTGTTCATTAAAACTTTTCCCACACTCTAAGCAGTGATATGGCTTCTCCCCTGTATGAGTACGCTGGTGTTTTTTGAGGGAGCCACTTTGTTGAAAACTCCTTCCACATTCTGAACACTGGTGAGATTTTACTTTCCCTGTATTTTTTTGTTCATGTCTGAGAGATGTACTGATTTGGTGAGTAGGAGATGTTGCCTGAGATCTCTGGTTTATGGACTCCATATATCTACAGAATGATCTTGGTGATGTTTCTTGATTAAATAGACCACTGTAGGACAGCTTGTATTAGGAGCAGGAAAGCACAAGTCATTCCTTCCTGAAAAAGAAATGGTAAAAAAAATCAACAAAAGCTTGCAAAAAAAATTAAATGACAAAGGGCATGATTACAACAATAGTTTACTGTTGTGAAAGTTGGTTTTGATTACTCAGTGAGTCATCATCTTATCTGCTTAATCCTGAATAGGGTCATGGTGGATCCAGAATCATCAGGCACAAGGCAGGGAAACCCCCTGGACAGAGAGCCAGTCTAACACATGGTGCCACTTAGGGGTGATGTCATAGCTCACTCAGATGCGCGTTTGCCTCTCTCTCTCATGAGGTTCAAACCCTGCGCTACACATATGGGGAGCAGCCGTGGCCTGGTTAAGGAACCAGCCTTTTGACTGGAAGGTCGCACTGAATCCCCGTTTTGAATCCCAGAACTGGCAGGACATGACTTGAGCAAGTCACTGAACTCCCCTGCTGCTCCCCGGGTGCTGAGGATAGGGCAGCCCACTGCTCTGGGCATGTGTGGTCACTGCCCCCTGGTGTGTGAATTCACTAGTGTTTATGTGAGTATCACTGTATGAGGATGGGTAAAATGTGGAGGTCTAATTTCTGTGTGTGCAAAAACACAGTGGGTCAAATGAGTATAATTATTACTTCATAATTCATCTACCATGTGTAATTTTGGGAAGTGAGCGGAAACCAGAGTACCCAGAGGAAACTTGGGTAGACAAAGGGAGAACACACTAAACTCCTCACGGACAGCAACCTAGAACCCCAGGCCCCTGGAGCAGTGTGACACACATTACTAACAAATGTTGACAAAAATGAATAATACAATACAGGTATGTCTATATATGAACTGCCCAGCCCATTCAAATAATTCTTAGAAACTGAACTGCAACAATATGCTCAAATAAGAGTTTTATAGTTTTAGCACAATGTTGATGTACTGAATTTGTTGATGAAATTAATTAATGCAACAGAAACACCTGCAAGTTCTGAATAAATAGATTGTAGCCTCATGGTGACAGTTTTGTTAGATCTTTGTTATGTAGAGCTGTGTTTCACTCTATTCTTCTGTTTTTGAATCTTTTGGTGTAAGATAAAACCTGCAGCCCAAGGGTGAGAGGAGTGATCTACAGTAACTCCAGGAGCTCAACCAAGACAAGCCAATCAACCAGGATCTAAACCTTAATGACTGGAGCATAATCCCCATCATACAGCAGTGAAGATACAAGAACAACACCTCTCATTTAAACCCTCAAACACACACTGATGACCTCATTTCCTACCTTCTACCTTCTTTACCTTCAGCAGAGTAGCTCCTTCTTCTCTACAGTGACACTGAGGACTGGGATCTTCTTCTGCAAAGATCTAGTGTCTTTGGTGGACCCAAACACACCTAGCGCCCCCTAGTTCCTATTCCTTATAAATTCCTCCTCCAGTGGCACAACAGATAACACCAATAGTGGACCACCACACCTTGTGGGAGACTGGGCTTCAATTCCCAGTCTGGGCAACTATAAAATACTCCTAACACTACTCTTCACGCCCTCTGGATAAAGATAAAATTTTATTAGTCCTGCAGTGGGGAAAAAATCACAATGTCAAAAACTGAACAGTGCAAATGTGCAATAAATAACAGAAGTGTGATGGTATATACAGAGTATATAAAAACACAGTATAAACACTAAATACATGTCTGTGCACTATGATGGGGTGAAGGGTGGACTTGAAATATGCCACTTTTTTGTAATGAATATAAAATATATGATTATTAATTTTTTTTATTAAATTATGAACAAAAAAACCCCCAACATTCTAATTTTCTAGATGCAGCAGTATAAAGCTCAGGGTTGTATGGAAACCAGTGGATTGAAGAACAGTTCCAGTGTGAGATCCCCTACAGTCCAGTGGGGGCGATATTTCTATAACAGAGATTCTCCAAAGACTCTAGCTCTTTGCAGAAGAAGATCCCAGTCCGCAGTGTTGTGGTAGAGAAACAGGAGCTGAAGGTAAAGAGCTCTTCTACAATTTTACACACTGTTTACCCTGTGTTTACTCTGTTGGCTTTTGGAAAAGTAAGATTTGAAGTGTGAGCTGAAGGTAATGTAAGCTCTTGGCCTGTGGTTGAGCTTCTGGACTGCTTTACTGCTCTTCTGCTCTACCTTTAAAGCTTGAGTGGTGTGTTCCTCTCTCACAGAGAAGAACAGTGCAGCATAACACACGGAAGGTGCTGGATGAAGAAGTCTTCTGAGCTGCTCCCTTTGTTTTTATACACTGCACACTTCAAAATGAAGGTTATTCAAGAGTTCTTCAACAAGGAACGTGGTTTCTATATAGAACCATGTACACTCAAGAACCATGTGCATGTTTAAAGAGTCATTTACCTTTTGAAATGGTTCTATAGTCTGTTGGAGAATGAGCTGTAGATGGATTATTTTGGAAAAGGGATTTATTAGTGCATCTCAGAAAATTAGAATATAATTTAAAAGCTCATTGTGATGCCAGTGTCACTCAAAATGGCAAGCTGTCATTTCATATTCATCACATTTATAGTGACATTTTAGTCCTTTTTGTTTTACTGTTGATCAGTTTGGCACAAAACCAGAATCTCAAAAATATTAAAAGATTTTAATTCATTTTTGAATAGATTACTAATCACAGGATCAACTTTGAAACAGAAAAACTTGAAATATACCATAACTGATTATTCAATTTCATAACTAGAATTTCATCATTTAGTTCTAAAAGTTGAGTCAGAACTTGTTAAAGGTAAAGCTGAAAGGAAGAAGAGGAAGAAATAAGAGGAGGGAGGACTCACCTCCTCTGGTCAAACTACTCATACATAGTTAATAAGGGGACACTGGACCACATGTGTGCAGTAGTACTGGAGTAATGACAGTTTAATGGTGGACATAAAAGTAACAGTAGCAGATAATTGGGGTCTGTTTAAATTTCTACATTCAGTAAATGTACATACAGTCAGTGATGGCAGATGGGAAAATAGTCTCTAATAATTTCTTCTGTGGAAACAGGTTTGGGCTCCTTTATCCATCTCAGTGACTAAAGCTACCCAAATATGCTATCTGT
Source organism: Acestrorhynchus altus (assembly GCA_034509495.1). Lineage (NCBI taxonomy): Eukaryota > Metazoa > Chordata > Actinopteri > Characiformes > Acestrorhynchidae > Acestrorhynchus > Acestrorhynchus altus. The sequence goes on from CM067524.1 coordinate 1,053,197, forward strand.
ATTTCTGATGGGAGCATTTTGTGATGCAGTTCTTTTAAAATTATTTTTAAAATAAATTCTATAGTTTAATTGTAACCAGTGCATGGATTTAAGGATTGAAGGAGTAATATGCTCAAACTTCTTAGTTATTGTATTCTGTCAGCTGGATTTTGAATTAACTGTAACTGTCTGATTGGAGTCATAGGAAGACCAGTAAAAAGTCCAGTGTTAGAGCCTGCTAGAAATGAAAGCATTAATAATTTTTCAAGAGCTTATATTTTTTTTCAATTTATATATTTTCTTGCAATGGTAAAAATCTGTGATTGTTTTCACGTGAAGACTGTAATCACGTTGAATTATTTTATTTTTTGTTTGCTTCGTTTTATATGTGAAATTATACAGTTGTATTGTGAGCTGTTTTTTTTTTTTTTTTTTTAAGTAGAACGCCCTGGATGCCTCTGGCCTTTTCCAGCAACATGGAACCGTTCGTTGCATTTCCACCAACAAAATTAGGTTCAGGAACCTGAATGTCTTAAAGACTTAACTTTTAACTGAATATCTATTCAATGCAACTTAACTCTAAGAACTCTAATATAAATTATTTTCTGTTGAAAGTAACCCCACCCCCACTCCTAACCCTAAACTTAGCATTTTATTTTGGGGTTAGGGCTGGGTTATGGTTAGGTTCTAACCCTTGAGTTACGTTTATGGATAGATTTACATTTGTCATTTACATTCAACTTGAAGTTCAGTTGTATTTATTAGATATTATGTTCATTCATGTTAGTGGACTCTACTTGCTAATAGTAGGATGAGGTCAGCACAAATATTGAGGTTATGTCTATTTCATGCTAAGTTCATTATGTAATTATCATGACAGGCCAATGTGGAGGTTAGAAGAAAAAATGTCAACTCTCCCAGTTGAAGATCTGAGAGAGGGTGCTTAGGTGTGTAAGGTTGAAGAATTCCACTCAGGTAAGAAGGCGCTAGATCACTGAGAGCATTGTAAGTAAGCAGAAAGATGTAAACTGAACTCTGGTGGAGGTTTTGGATAACTGTTATGGGTCAGATGATTTAGAGCTGAATTCTAAATTATCTCAAAGTCAAAGTCAGATTTATTGTGAATACTGAGATATGTACAAGACATCCAGAGGATTCACAGTCTCCTCCCTGGTGGCAGCAGGGGGAAGGAGCTGTGGAGGGAGTGGATAGGATCACCAGCAATGCAGAGGGCTTTCCCAGTGAGGCGGGTGCTGTGCATGTCCTGGACGGAGGGGAGAGAGATGAGATGCCAATGATCATCTCAGCTCCTCTCATGATGTGCTGGAGGGTCTTGCAGCAGACTGAGGTGCAGGTGTAGTATCAGACAGTGATACAGCTGGTCAAGACGCTCTTAATGACACCATTATAGAAGGTGTACACTATGGGGGTTGGGGCTCTAGCTCAGTTTGCAGAGGAAGTACAGGCGTAATATGAAGTTCATCCAGTAAACATAGGAATAAAGTTATGAAGGTTTCATACTGAAGTTGTCTCCAGATTATATGCAACACATTATTGCTGCCATTGGAATATTTGGCACAACCAGAAGGGTCCAATGGATAATAAGATGTGAACCAAATAAATCCTTTACTGATATTCAAAAGAACTCAGTATGTTGAACATTTCCTTTTGTAGTAATTGGCTTTGTCTTTGCAGTTTTCTAATTTTCTCAATTTTGTCTTTCAGGAAGGAATGAGCTTCTGTTTGTCTTCTGATTTTAGTACACCCTGTCTTGGAGAGAATTCACCTCTCAGAATACATCACAAATCTGCAGTCGGAGACATTTGTCCCAGTGTTAAAAGAGATTAAATATAGGAAGATGGAATCCATGAACTCCAGCACCCAGGATCCATCTTTTTCTACGTGTCACATGAATGCATCTCTTGGCCATGAACATAACAGTTCAGGGAAAGCAAGGTCTCACCAATGTTTAGAGTGTGGGCGAAGTTTTGGACAGAGTGGTACTCTCAAAGTACACCAGCGCATTCACACAGGTGAAAAACCATATCACTGCTCAGACTGTGGAAAGAGTTATAAAGATAGTGGTACCCTCAAGAAACACCAACGTATTCACACAGGAGAAAAGCCCTATCAGTGCTCAGACTGTGGGAGGAGTTATAAAGACAGTGATACTTTCAAGAAACACCAGCGTATTCACACTGGAGAGAAACCGTATCACTGCTTAGAGTGTGGGAAGAGTTTTAGACAGAGTTGTTCTCTCAGAACACACCAGCGCATTCACACCGGAGAAAAACCATATCACTGCCTGGAGTGTGGGAAGAGTTTTCGTCGACCATGTCATCTCCAAGTACACCAGCGTGTTCACACAGGAGAAAAACCATATCACTGCTCAGACTGTGGGAAAAGCTTTAATGTGAGTAGCAACCTCCAGAAACACCAATACATTCACACTGGAGAGAAACCTCATTATTGCTCGGAGTGTGGAAAGAGTTTTAGAACAAGTGATATCCTGAAGAAACATGAGCGTATTCACACTGGGGAGAAGTCATATCACTGCTCAGAGTGCGGAAAGAGTTTTACTGAGCAGGGTCATCTCCAAAGACATCAGCGTATTCACACTGGAGAGAAAACATATCACTGCTCAGACTGTGGGAAAGGCTTTACTGTCAGTAGCAACCTCCAGAAACATCAGTGCCTTCACACTGGAGAGAAACCATAATACAGCGTGTGTGGAACGAGTTTTAGAGAGAAAGGTGTTCTCAGGAAACACCTGGACTTCCACAAAGGAGAAACAATAACATTGGGAGAAGAGTCTGCTGTATTTTATCTGGATTAAAATCTGAGCCGATCAGACTGAGAGCTGAAAAACAGTGCCATAGATCACAAAATGGCTGGTCTTTGATTCCTTTTTCATCATTCTGAGTTTTACCTTCTTTCATTGATCACTGATTTCTTATGTCCATACAGACTTTTATTATTTTTATTCAGTATCAGCATCATATTTTCTAGAAAGGCCCTGTCCCAGGCCTGGTCCCCTGAGTCCCCCTCTCTCTCCTTCTGCCTCTGCAGACAGCTCTGTTTTGCACCTTACCTGAAACATTGTAAATGCTTCGTGTGAGAAGTGCTGCACTGAGTGAGAGAAGCTCCACATGCTCTGATTTATGTCCATTAGACTATGGACATAGGAAAAATATGCTTTATTTGATAAAGTGTCATGCAATTCATACAGAATCATTACATGTTCAATAAAAGAAATACATGATCAACAAAGTCTCCCAGAGTGGGATGAGCTTCAGACACTGATGTTTTTAAAGTTATACCAGTGCTTTTAGATTGAGGTTCTAATATGCGCATCACCAAACAACCCCAAACTGCACACACAAACACAAAAATTAAATGAGAAATGAAATGTTGCAACTGATAAATTCAATTATAAACATAATTTAATTATCTTGGTTTTTCAATATCTATAGCAAATCCATACTAGTGCAGCTCAGAAGATTAGATTATTGAGGTTTTTTTCAAAATGTAATTCATTAATTTACTGTTTTTTATATTTTTATTATATTTAATATAATGTAATTTTATATTCATTATATTTCAAGCTTTTCAAGCTAATTTTGATACTGATTTGTCAAACCGCAATTTATATATTGTAATAACATGAGATTCTGGATTTCTGATTTTCATCAGCTATAAGCCATTCTGATCAAGAGTAAAAAATGTCACTTCCCCTGTAATGAATATAAAATCTTAAAAGATTTAGTATGAAATCATAAACACAGATGAACATTTTCATTTTTTTTTGAGACCGCACTAATAGATATTTCTACAGTATTCTTTGTTTAGCACTGCTATGAAATATGTTGTAGTGGGCATTACCAACAAAGAACACTGCTCTTTAAATGAGTACATTTGAAAATGTATAAATCCTTATAAATGTGTCACATTGACTTGTAATAGGACAGCATTACTATACACTGACAAATGAGATGCCAGCCTTTATAGTCTGTATGCTTTTTTTCTGCTCTGTGAAGAAAAGACCTGGTTAGCACGTTTTATGAAAAGTAAAAAAAATGAAATGAAATTAACATCAGTGCAGTTATGTGCCCTTAATAAGTGCAGGCATACAGTTATAATTGTAAAGATGCTCTGAAAACAGTGTTTTCAAAATAACCGTTCCAGTGTGGGTCCCGCTGCAATCGAGGAAGTGGTGCTAATTGTATAACTGAGATTTCAGTGAAGGCAATAAGACGAAGAAGAAAAGAAGATCCCAGTTTGCAAGGTAATTGTAGCTTTGATGTGAGAAGTAACTTCCAGAAACACCAGTATATTGACACTGGAGGAAAACACAATATAACTGAGTGTGGAGATATATATCAATCATAGATTAATTGTGTTGATCTTCAAAATCTATAGCAAATACATCAATATTTCTTTGTTTAGCCCTGTTATGGAATGTATTATAGTAGACATATCAGCAAAGAACAAGGCCTAAATGAGTGGACATTCTAAAAAGTGTTGTTCTGCATCTTAACTGTTCTGCGGAGTCTCTGACCTGGTTGGTCCTATTTTGAGCAGGAATTTATATAGGAAGCCTGTCAGGGGTTATTTAGGTTCAAGGTGCAGCGCACCAGTGTTCACTTTCTGTGGGTTCCAGAAACACATTGGAGTAGATGTGAATCGTAAACTATAAATAAATGTGATTTATTAAGTGGTATCATTAAAAAGATACAAAGAAAGAAACTTTGTTATAATTTTGTTCACATTTACTATTGCATTTTTATTTTCTTTAAACAAACGTGCCAGAATCAGTTCCTCCCATGATCCAAGTGGGGGCACTATTTCTATAACAGATCTTCTCCAAAGACTGTAGATCTTTGCAGAAGAAGATCACAGTCCGCAGTGTTGTGGTAGAGAAGCAGGAGCTGAAGGTAAAGAGCTCTTCTACACTTTTACACACTGTTTACTCTGTGTTTACTCTCACTCTTACAGGAATGAGTGGAGAAATGCTCTGTTTTGGAAAGCTGGGATGTGAAATATGAGCTCTTTCAGAAGTGGTCTTCATCCTTCTGGGGTGCTCTACTGTAGATCACTCCTCTCACTCTGGAGCTGCAGGGTTTTATTTTACACCTGAAGATCCAAACAGAGAAGAATAGAGTCAAACATAGCTGCTGGGTGAACTTCCAGAAAATATAAATAATTAAGAGTCATATCAGTATTTGTTAGGCCAATTTCAGGAAAAACAGTGTCTATTATTTGTCATAAACCCTGTAAATCTAACAAGGGAAACACACAATTCTGGGTAAGGGTTCTGAATATTTCATACTAACATACTAGTGCAGCTAAAAAAAAATCAAACACTGAAAGATTAATTTCATTTAAACATTTAAAGATATTGATATATTTTGAGCTTTTTGTATTAAAGTTGATACTGTGATTAGTCATCTGTTCCAAGATCAATTAAAATGGATTTCTGGTTTTCATGAGCAATAAGCCAAACTGATAAACAGTAAAACAAAAAAGTCTTGATATAAAGTGACAGATTATGTTTTGGATGGAATTGTGATCACAAATTAGCTTTTTAATCATTATTTTCTTGTAGTTACCAGGTTATATGCAACACACATTGCTCCCATCTGAATATTTGGTTATTTTTGTTTATCCTGTTACAAAATTAACCAGAGCACTCTGAGTTAATAATCAAACATTGTCACATAATAAAGTGTCATGCCCAATGGCATAACCAGTGGTATAACTTGAGATTTTAATCCCAGGCCTGTTGAAGGATGTTTTCCAGACACAGCTTCAGGGAATCATGTACTAATATTTGATAGAACTGCATGTGTTGAACATTTTCATAATAAATAATTATTTTTCTCCATTTTCTTTTTCAGGAAGGAATGACCTCATGATGTTGTCCTGCTAGTACCCACTACTGTCCTACAGTGTTCTGATTTTCTTCTCCAAAATACTCCAGCAGGGGAGTTTGTCCCACTGTCAAATGTAAAGGTTTATTACAGGAACATGGTGTCCAAAAACTCCAGGACTCAGGAAACATCTTTTGCTACATGCCCCACGAATGCATCTCTTGAGCATAAACAAAAACGTACAGGCAAATTAAGATCACATCAGTGTTTAGAGTGTGGAAAGAGTTTTACGGTACAGAAATCTCTCAGAGTACACCAGCGCATTCACACGGGAGAGAAACCGTATCACTGTTCAGAGTGTGGGAAGAGTTTTAATGTGAGATGTGCCCTCAAAATACACCAGCGCATTCACACAGGAGAGAAACCATACTACTGCTCAGAGTGTGGGAAGAGTTTTAGAGATAGTGGGTCCCTCAAGAAACACCAGCGCATTCACACAGGAGAGAAACCGTATCACTGCTTGGAATGTGGGAAGAGTTTTACAGTACATGATAATCTCCAGAAACATCAGCGCATTCACACGGGAGAGAAACCATATCATTGCTTGGAGTGTGGAAAGAGTTTTCGGCGGCCAAGTAATTTGCAAGTACACCAGCGCGTACACACAGGAGAGAAACCGTATCATTGCTCAGACTGTGGGAAGAGTTTTAATGTGAGCGGTAATCTCCAGAAACACCAGTACATTCACACCGGAGAGAAACCGTATTACTGCTCAGAGTGTGGAAAGAGTTTCAGAGGAAGTGATGTCCTCAAGAAACACCAACGCATTCACACAGGAGAAAAACCATATCGCTGCTCAGAGTGTGGAAGGAGATTTACTGAACAGGGTCATCTCCAGAAACACCAGCGCATTCACAGGAGAGACACAGTACCACTACTTGGTGTGGGAGAAGCTTCAGACATTGAGATTTAAGCACATTTAGAAGGGGGCTCTAAAAAGTGCATCACCAAAACAAAACAGAATTCCTGATGAATATGTTTGCTGTCATCTGCACTTTAGAACCAAGTTGATACAATCAACTGTCTGCTTAATTTAAATGCATTTTCAAGAAAACTGTGTAGGTCTTTCTACTGAATTGTCTTGTTTAAAAATTTTGTTTATTATGTCACTGATTTGTAATCAGAGCAAATTTATGCTAACATTTGAAACTAATGATTGTAATCTGTGGTTTTTCTTCTGTGTAGAGATATTCTTGTCATATGTACCATATTTTCCGGACTACAAGCCACTACTTTTTCCCCATGTTTTTAAACCATGCGGCTTATAATGAGTTGCAGCTTTTTCTTCTTATATATGTTATTTTCCAGGTTTTTATTCTTTAAACTTTGTGGGTGTGGCTTATATTCTGGTGTGGCTTATAGTCTGGAAAATACGGTACATCTATGTCAAATCAAATCAAAATGTATTAGTATAGTGCATTTTTACAACTGATGTCACAGAGCAGCTTTACAGAAATCAAAAAATAAAGAGGTGAACAACACATGAACAAACATATGCCAAACAAATGCTAAAACTTCAGTTTTCACATTAATAAAAACCTTTTCTATGGATGAAAACAATTATCCAGGTATCCAACCTTGAAAGGCAGATTATTCATGTATGGTTTATTTGGAACTGTCTTCTACCAGGAAATTCCAAATGCTGGTTTACATTCTGTACATTCTGACTGTTTTGACCAATGACTCTAAAATGCATGAACAGCACATTGTTTCTCAGAAGTAAAGACACCATAAGTCTAAAGCCTCTGCCATTCATATACATTTCAATGGCAATACAGTCCATATTAATCTCATTTTTCTCTGTATTGATTTTCCATTTTCACTGAAAGTTTTCTCTCTGTTAATATTGGCACATTTTTTGCCACAAAAATATTTTTTGAATGTTTTTCTGTTATATTGTAAATTTACACCAACAGCTGTTGGGTTCCTAAAGTCAGAAGTGTGTGAGTTTCTGGTTGTAAATGAAGTAGGTAAACATATCTTTCACATAGCTAGTATTTCTAAGTCAGAAAGCATGAGATTTAAATTGGCTAAAATAAAAAACAAACTTTGTAAAAATGGTCACCCCAATGTTGTTGCACAAATAAATGAAGAAATCTGTATGTATGACTGAATTTTATACCAATTTTATATTTTTTATCAATTGGAATGTATTACCCGAATAATGCTAAGGGATTTATAGTTGGTAACTGGGATGTTGCAATGTTGCTATCAAATAATCATGTTTTTCTTCCTTTCTTAAAATTGTCTGGTTGTATTATTATACATGAAAGCTGTCTGTCTCTGGCTTCAGCTCTTTTGAGCCTTGGTTCCTCTCCAGGTTTCTTCTTCCTTCCTAGGAGTTTGTTGTCCTGCTATTATACCCACTGGCTGCTCATAAGAGGTTTGGACCTGTAATTCTGTAAAGCAGCGTTGTGATAACACCTTCTTTGTAAAAAGCGTTAAAAATATAAATAAAATTTGATTGAGTGATTTATTAAACAGATTCAAGAACAGTTTTTTTTCCTCAAAAGCCATAACCACTCTGAACTCACACATGCACTGTGAGTTGATGCAATATTTAATTAAATTAATATTTAATTGTATTGACAACACAAATTTCATTAGTGTGTAATTTCCCTGAAGGAACCCTCCCAAGGGATCAATAAAGTTCTATTCTGTACATTGTATCTATGCGTTGTTTTGTACCATTTATTTTATGACACCTCTCTGTGAAGGAGGTGGCATTTCATCTATTTGTACATGTGTATAGTGATAATAAAATGCATTCTATTCTATTCTAAACTCTACCACCATGCACATGCACATTTTTTCAATGTTGTATAACAATGTGCAATATTTTTACATACCCCCATGTGCAATAAGAAATTAGTGTGCAAATATCTGTATTTTTTATTTATTACTTATAATGATATTATTTTATATACTGTACTGATGATCTATTTCTGAGAGGCTTGCTCTCCCTTTGCTGCTGTAACACCATGAATTTCCCAGGACGATTAAAGGGTTTTCTTATCGTATCTTATTAACCCCTGGTTTATGGGATGAAGTTGCAGGAAATGATTTAACCACCTGAAGTTCCCTTATCTGATATAACGTGATTATTGTATAGGGATTATAAAGTCACTTCATTAAGTATCACTCCATAGTGGGGCCTTGCAGCCATTAGTAGGGTGTAAATGCCCCTGCAGTTCCAGTGGGGGCGCTATTTCTGTAACAAAGGTTCTCCAAAGACTCTAGATCTTTGCAGAAGAAGATCACAGTCCGCAGTGTTATGGTAGAGAAGCAGGAGCTCAAGGTAAAGAGCTCTTCTACACTTTTACACACTGTTTACTCTGCGTTTACTCTCACTCTTACAGGAATGAGTGGAGAAATGAGGAAACAGAAGCAGGAAGCAAGTGCTTGCTCTTAACCTGTGGTTGGATGAGCTCCTGGAGTGCTTTACTATAGATCACTCCTCTCACTCTGGAGCTGCAGGGATTATTTTACATTTGCACACTCCCTGCAACTCTGAAAGGGGGTGTTAGTGAGCTCATTAGTTGAATCTCATGTGCTCTGAGCAGGGAAAGCACTAGCATATGCAGGACAGGCTGCCTCCAGGACCAGGGTTGAGACTGACCTAGAACATGGGGTTTTTCCATCTTTCACCAAAAAGAGGGTATATAGGGTCCTATATATAAGTCCTGTAGTTAGTCTGTTGGTTACTGTGATCCTGAGATATGAACCTGCTTATGAAAGTGGTGTATAAAATCAAAATTTATTCATATGTTGCTTTTTACAGCTGAAGTAACAGAGCAGCTTTACAGAAATCAAAAGTAAGAAGGTGGGCAACACATGAAACCCATCTCCTCTGGTCAAATTACTTATTCATAGTTAGTTAGACCCCCCCACACATCTGTTCTAATACTCGGTGGACCAAAGTAATTTTAGTTGGTTGGTGGAAATAATAGTAACAGTAGCAACTACTTAGGGTTTGTGTAAATTTCTACAAAGTTGGTGATGCCAGTGATGGTGGGAAACTAGTCCCGGTCCAGTAGCCGGAAGGTTGGCAGCCAATGTGAAGGGCTGGCAGGGGAGCTCGGGATGCTTCTCAGACAGGTGACCGGGGAGCCTGAAGTCAGTCTCTGAAGGGGTGGCAGGGGAGCTGAAGTCCATCAGTCTGGGCTGGTCTGCAAAGTGGAGATTGCGGGTTTTAAAAGTTTAAAAACCTGCTGTCGTATGGAAATGTTGCTTCCACAAAGAATCACATTTACTGTGCTTCCAGCGTTCTTGTGTTATCAGCTATGGGATTGGGATCCAGCTTTCTCACCTCTTATTAAAAGTGAATGTGAGTCAGGTTTTCTTGAGTCCACCATAATTTTAAAGCAACTAAAAACAAAGAAACCAACTGGAAACTCACATACTGCTGCTCGTGTCGTTCTCTTGGTCTCACGTGATGTCATTGTCATGGTAGTGTGTACAATAAGTGGTACTCTGCACATCTGCAACTTTATGGATCAGATTGCATGTAGATGGTATTCAGTCTGGTAACATGTAAAAATATGGAATGCAGATTTGTCAGCTAAGCATTTCGTATATTCATTTCATATAATGGTTAAGTTGGGTCACACAAGCTGAGAAGCACTCTCTGTGCTGTTACTTTTCACAATTGAAAAGACCGACTGAGAGTGTGCAGTTTGTTAGTGTGACTTATTGTCTGATCGTTTTGATTTATTTATTTTTATTGTAAAATAATGATTGTATAAGCTCAGAAATTACTATTAGAAATCAAAGTTTTCTTTGATATTGGTCCTTGCACAACTGTTCAAGCATGTTGTAAATGGCATTTACTTCACAACTCTGTATTGAAAATGTCTTCATTTTGCTCTTCAGATTAAAAAAACACTTGAATGCAGCATCAGCAACAAATTACTGTTTCCTGAGCTGTTGTATAAAAGTCAATAGTATCCTTGATAAGGTGGGTAGATTTATTTTCAGAATTAATCTTTGCAATTTACTATTTTTATCAATTTTCTGTTTCAGGGTGCAATAACCTCCTGTTCCTCTCCTGGTTTTGGCACCTACAGTCCTAAAGACTTGTAATTTAATTCTCCAAACTCCTCAAAAACACACTCCACAAAGGAAATGGTGTTCATGAACTCCACCTGTCAGGAAACCTCTTCTTCTCACCACACGAATGCTTCTGTCATAGTCAAAAATATATCTTCCCAATATTCTGAGTGTGGGAAGAGTTTTACTCTGCAGGGTTCTCTCAGAGTACATCAGCACATTCACACAGGAGAGAGAATGCATCACTGCACAGATTGTGGGAAGAGTTTTAAAGAAAGTGGTGCCCTTAAGAAACATCACCGCATTCACACCGGAGAGAAACCGTATCACTGCTCGGAGTGTGGGAAAAGTTTTAATCAACAGGGTACTCTCCAAGCACACCAACGCATTCACACTGGAGAGAAACCTTATCTCTGCTCTGACTGTGGAAAGAGTTTTAGAGAGAGTAGTGCCCTCAAGAAACACCAGCGCATTCATACAGGAGAGAAACTGCATCACTGCTCAGAGTGTGGGAAGACTTTTACTGTACAGACTCATCTCAGAATACACCAGCGTGTTCACACAGGAGAAAAACCATATCCTTGCACAGACTGCGGGAAGAGTTTTCGAGAGAGTAGTGCCCTCAAGAAACACCAGCGCATTCACAAAGGAGAAAAACCATATCTCTGCTCAGAGTGTGGGAAGAGTTTTAATCAACACGGTACTCTCCAAGCACACCAGCGCATTCACACGGGTGAGAAACCATATCACTGCTCAGAGTGTGGAAAGAGTTTTAGAGAGAGTAGTGCCCTCAAGAAACACCAGTGCATTCACACAGGAGAGAAACCATTTCACTGTTCAGAGTGTGGGAAGAGTTTTACTGTACAGCATCATCTCCAAGCACACCAGCGCATTCACACGGGAGAGAAACCACATCACTGCATGGACTGTGGAAAGAATTTTAGAGAGAGCGGCGCCCTGAAGAAACACCAGCACATTCACACAGGAGAGAAACCGTATCTCTGTTCAGACTGTGGGAAGAGTTTTAATCAACAGGGTACTCTCCGTGCGCACCAGCGTATTCACACAGGTGAAAAACCATATCACTGCTCTGAATGTGGAAAGAGTTTTAGAGAGAGGGGTGCCCTCAAGAATCACCAGCGTATTCACACAGGAGAGAAACCACATCAGTGCTCAGAGTGTGGGAAGAGTTTTTCTGTGAAGAGTAGTCTTCAAGCACACCAGCACCTTCACACAGGAGAAAAACCATATCACTGCTTAGAATGCAGAAAGAGCTTTAGAGAGAGTGGCGCCCTTAAGAAACACCAGCGCATTCACACAGGAGAGAAACCGTACTACTGCTTGGAGTGTGGGAACAGTTTTACAGGACTGCATCATCTCCAAGAACACCAGTGCATTAATAGAACAGAAACAATAATGCAACTCAGTGTGGGAGATTCAGACCTTGATTTAAACACAGTGCATTTAGATGGGGATTCTAATTTGTTGGGGAAAAATGTTTTTGATGACCACAATGTTTTGCTGTCTGCTACAAACTAAATTATGTTTGATTTATGATCAACTGATAAATTGAAGTAGACTTCTAAATGAGAATACATTTGAAAAAGCATAAATGGTTTCATGTTTAGGAAATATTTGGACAAAATCAGTTTGTGCTGACAGCTGAGATACCAATCTTCTATGTTCTTTGTACGGAAGAGACCTGATAGACCATATTTCGATCTATATTAAAAAGCTTCTCAATAAAGAACAAAAAAATTGTACTAGCCTGTCAAGTGAACACTGAAGATGCCACTTTCACTTTTAGGCAGAATATTGTGGTATGATTTACCCTAAAATACACAATTGATATTGACAATATTGAAGGTATTATATATCAGGATGTTTTATATTTAGTTTTTTTACAGCTGCTGAATTGTATACAATTGTTTGTTTTCCTGTTGACTGGGATTTTTTTTACCACTACTGGTACACCTGTAAGAGCTCATTCTTTCATACACTTGGCCTTGGACATGTGTGAATGCATCACTCCTTTTTGCCACAGATCTAGGAATCCAGTTGCTCAAAAATGCAAAGTTATAGTCATATTGTATTGTTTAATATTTCATCAGTTGTTTATCATGAATGGTTGGATTTCAGGAATTTGAAACAGCATCTGAACATTTTTTACTGCAGAGCAATACTGTTGTAATATGTGGAGAATGTGGTTGACAGTCATGCTGAAATAAGCAAGGCATTACTTTAAAAAAACATTGCCTAGATGTCAGAATTTAAATTTAGATTTATAAGACCATAGCATAGTTTTCCATTTTGCACCAGTTCATCTCGAATGACCTCTGGCCCAGAGAAGACTGGATTCCTTTGATCACAATTATTAACACTATTAATTATTCCATCAATATAAAATAAACTATCCAGTTTCTGTGACCAAAGTATTAATCTCAGATAAAGATTGTTCAAATGAATTATAGTCATGTTAATTTTCACCAGCTTTTAGTGTTTAAAAAAGTCCACAGTTTAGGAAATGGGAGATACAAACATTTCATGACTCAGAAAACCACAATCAATAGCATGTGTTTCTACTGATGTTACTGTACTAGTAATATTTTATTGAAGTGTAAGTCTGGTACCTGCTATAGACTGCTGCTCATCCTGGGGTATTCCTGCCCGGTGCCCGATGACTCCAGATGGGCTCTGAATCACCTGTGACCCAATTCAACTTTTTCACATATTTTAAAACTATTTTTAAGTTTTTTGGTCATTTTGATGTGTGAAGAGGACTATTTAACTAACACATACAAAATTATAATAAAATATATCACAGTACATTACAGGATTTTTAATGAACAAATTAAAATGTGCCCAGTAAATGACAGTTTCTGTCTCTCCACTTGTTGGTATCAATGTTGGGAAATTGTTCAGTTGCCTATTTGGCCATCTGTAATGGAAAAATATTTCTGTTAGTGATTTGCAAACAAAAGTGTTTCAAGCTCAAGCTTTTTACAGCATTACCTTATTGTAGTTACCATTCTTTCAGTACCTGCATCACAAAGACTCCACAACTGAGCTTGATATACATACTGGCTTGAGTACCCTGATAAATCACACATTTCAGCTTAATCTCATATAGCTGTGTATTTAGAAGCTGTTTATCTGGCAGTAAAGATTATTTCCTTAAAAACCCACACTAGAATAAATACAGTAAATAGTGGAATAATAAAGCCAAAAAGTAACACTTGTGTGTACATTGAAGTGCTCTCTATTTTCAGTTTTTCCTTAATAAAGCCCCTGTTTAGTTCATTATCTGATCTCTGAATTTATTTAAATAAATTAAATAAGGTGGGCTGGTGGAGGAATTTTAGAAATCAGTGCTCTGGTTTGGAGCATTGAGGAGAAATCTGATGCTAAACTTTTATACTTTCAGCTCCAAAGATGTCAAATATTAATATCCAAATAAAAAGTGTTACATTTTAGTGCATCTCACAAAATTTGAATATTGTGGAAATTCATGTTCATTATTTCAAAATTCAAAAAGTCAAATTTTAGATTCATTACATGTGAAGTAACGTATTTCATACTTTTTTTTTATTATTTACTGTTGAACAGAACTCTGAGTATGAAAATCCAGAATCTCATATTATTACAATATTTAGATTCAGATTTGACAAAACTACAAATCAGTATCTTGAAATATATAATTCCAAATGTAATGAATATAAAATAAATGACAGTTGAATTTTTATTAAATTAGAAACAAAAAAATTTTTCACAATATTCAAATGTTTTGAGATGTCCATTGTAAACAAGATGTAAAAAGTGCAAAATGTCCATGTTACCCAAAATGTTACCCTAAAATTCCTGTAAAATACTCACGCAGATGCATCACATACAATTAAAATTTAAATACAGGTTGCAATGTAACAAAATAGCTAAAAAAGAGGAAGAGGTGGTTTCCATCATGCCAACTGTAAAATATTCTCTGTCCATTATGGTAATATAATTCAGTATATTATAGATGTAACAAGGATAAAGTTACCAAAATGTCCTCCCTGGTTAGACAGAGTGTTTTGCAATTGTTTATTTTAAAAAAAGAGTCATAATACTGGCAGGATAATCCTTTGCATTAACTGGAAGCACCCTTCTCAGCACATACTGTGACTTCATATGGAGTGTGACCCTTTATTGCAGCGAGGAGGGAAAGGTTTGTCAAAGGTCAAAAGTGTCCTGCTGGGCTGAACATTGACGATTATTCAGCTACCAATTAATCAGATTGCTCTTAAAGCTTTATTACCAATGGAAGCACAGTAGGAGTGAGTGAGTTCTATGGAATAGTGGTGGGAGTTATTAATAGCAGTTCCAGGGTGAGTCCTCCTGCATGCCAGATGGGGGCACTAGTTCTGTAAATGTAGTTCTCCAAAGACAATTGTGGAGAAGAAGATCCCCTTCCCTAGTGTTATTGTAGAGAAGCTGGAGATGTTCTTCGGAAGGTAAAGTAGCTCTTCTACACTTTTTGTTTACAGTGTTCACACTCACCTTTACAGAAATGGATGGATAGATGTTCTGCTCTGTAAAAGCAGCTAGTAAAAGATGAGTTTACAAGCAGCCTTCAAACTGAACTGGTTAATCTCCAGGAGTGCTGTACTGTAGATATCTCCTTTCATTTTATAATAGACAGCTCAAAAGACGTCCAGTCAGACAAGACCTGTCTTTAAGCTTAAATTGATGCAATGTGGGTTAGGTGGGTTCCAGGAGGGCACCAGGTGGGCATGGGCACTGAAATGGGTTTGTACATGTGTTGTTTCTGAGACCCAGTGATACAGCCCACATGGGTCCCATTTAGACCCAGTGTGTAGTGCACAACACAGATGGGGCCCATGTTTAACCTTTCTTTGTCCCACCTGGGTACCTGTCGATATAACAGACAAATCGACCTCCCAAAGCGATCGATCAATCAATTAATCAATCAGTCAATCCTGGTAAGAATCCATATGTGGGACCAACATAGAACCCTAGAAATAACATGGTATTTATCTGAAGCTCTTATTCAGAGTGACATACAAGCTTTCTTATATTACAGAGGTGGGTCACAGGAGTGTTCGGACTCTTATTGGTGTAGCACAGTATAGTTGCCTAGACTGGGACTTGAATTCCAGGCTCCCACATGGTGCGGTGGTTCACAGTTGGTGTTATCTGTTTCTCCTTACCAAGCAACCAGGATAAAAATTTGTTGGTCCAAATTGGGCTACTAGTACAGGCCCCACATGGTTGCCGGGAAAATACCCGAAATTGAAGGCAGTAGCTGACTTAGTTCTGGGCAATATGACCTCAAATCAATATAATTATTGAACAGTTATTTTAACAGATGACAGCTTTATTTCTTTCTTTCTTTTTTGGTACAAGCCACTCAAGTTCCTCAGTTGAGTCTGTATTTGAGTTCCCCATGTTGCATCCATGTACATTTACAACATTTAGCAGACACCCTTATGCAGAGCTACTTATGAAAGTGCTTTGCTGTTCACTCAGAAAATATCCTTAGCTAGTAGACAAGGCTAGAATCTAGAGATTCCTCACGCTTAAATCCGGTCACATTGGGGATTAACAAGATTCAGAATGAATCTTTATGGAGTTAAATACTCTTGAAAGAGATGGGTCTTCAGTCTGCGTTTGAACAAAGTGAGGGAGGGGCTGGTCCATTTTTGGCTTTGTAGGCCAGCATCAAGGTTTTGAATCTGATGCGGACAGCTACAGGAAGCCAATGAAGGGAACACAGCAGAGGAGTTACATGACTGAATTTGGCAACGTTGAAGACAAGCCACGCGGCTGCATTCTGGATGAGTTGCAAGGGTCTGATGATTTGCATAGGAAGGCCATGTGGGACTGGACAGAGTCACTTGACTACTTACATAGTACTATGCTGTTATGGGGAAGGTACATGAAAACACACAGTGGAGAGAATATTAAAAGGATTGTAAATAAAATCATTGAAATAATCCACAAGTTAATTTAGAGGTTCTTTATTAATTGTGCAATTGTATCACTCCACTGAACATTGTTGCTAATAATGCCAATAACTAATTTAGTAAGAAAAAAGGTAACATCAAAAAAGGATTTGAGAAATTAGAAAAAAATGAGTGGGAAACAAAAGTTTAAGGGTTGGTCAGTGTAACGTGAAAGAAATGCAGGCTGTGCAGTTTTTACTATGATGCAGCATAGGATGGCTTTTAAGTATAAAGTAATGAAGACTTGGGTTCTCTACACAGAATACAGCTTGATGATTATTAAAGGGTTTAAACCAAACCTCAGACATCCCCTCATACCCATAGCCATGTCCTTCTAATTAGGATGAACCAATAACTACAGCCAAGGGGTAAATACAAACATAAACACACTACTATTGATGACTTCAATACAAATATGTCACTATGATAAATACATTTTACTTTCTTTTCCCAAAGGTACTCAACAGGAACATATCCCTTCTCTTGAACATCCTGTCAACCACTATAAATGAGGAAACCGTTTGGGCTGATGTCCCCTTTTTATACCACTTCTCTAGACCCAGGTAAGAAAACACTATTATAGGAATTGTTCAATGTTAAAATTCAAAGGCAGTCTCACTTAGGTGTTTGGTAATTGGGCAAGGCCTTTAACCTCATTACACACAGCAACACTTTGCTTGTTCAGAAACTATGATTTGAAAGAAATCCTAACATTAACACATATTATGCTATGTTTACAGCTGTTTTTATTGATTTAGTTTATTTTTGTCTTGAAGTTGTGCATTATCCTGAAATGACAGCATGGCTGTGATTGTGCTGTGCTTTTGTTTCACAATAACATTACCCCTCTCATGTTCTATTTCTTTAATGTACAACACAAACTGCTTGCAATTGAGTATTCTGGAATGTAATGATCGAGCAGTGCCATCTAGTGAAGTGTCCCACAATTAGTGTCCAGCATGTTGACATGATATTTTACAGACATTGTACTGATATTGACCTGACCTGGATATGTTCTTTTGATAATAATACATAATAAATTTTGTCTTTTTTACAGTTTGCTATTTTTGGCAATGTTCTTTTCCAGGAAGAAATGCCCTCCTGTTCTCCTGATTTTAGTAACATGTTACTTTCTCAAAAACATCAAGACACACCATCAAGCAAAATGATGTCCATAAGCTCTAAGGAAATAGTCTCTACTACTCATCACATGAATGCTTCTTTTGGATTTAAAAAAAAAAAAATGGGCGAAGAGGGACCTTGTCAGTGTTCAGAGTGTGGGAAAAGTTTTACTCAACAGAGGTCTCTCAAAGCACATCATCGTATTCACACAGCAGAGAAAATACATAAATGCACAGACTGTGGGAAGAGTTTTAGACAGAGTGGTTCCCTCAAGATACACCAACGCATTCACACAGGAGAAAAACCGTATCACTGCTCAGTGTGTGGGAAGAGTTTTAATCAAAAGGTTCAACTCCAAACACACCAGCGCATTCATACTGGAGAGAAACCATACTGTTGTTCAGAGTGTGGGAAGAGTTTTACTGTACAGAGTCATCTCCAAACACACCAGCGCATTCACACAGGAGAGAAACCATATTACTGCTCAGTGTGTGGGAAAAGTTTTGCTGTACTGAGAAGTCTCCAAGCACACCAGCGCATTCACACAGGAGAGAAACCGTATCCCTGCACAGAGTGTGGGAAGAGTTTCAGAGAGAGTAGTGCCCTCAAGAAACATCAGCGCATTCACACAGGAGAAAAACCATATCACTGCTCAGAATGTGGCAAGAGTTTTACTGTACTTAATAATCTCCAAACACACCAGCGCATTCACACCGGAGAGAAACCTTTTTGCTGCTCAGAATGTGGAAAGAGTTTTAATGAGCAGAGCAATCTTCAAGCACACCAGCGAATTCACACAGGAGAGAAACCATATCATTGCTCAGAGTGTGGGAAGAGTTTTACCGTACAGAGTACTTTCCAAGCCCACCAGCGCATTCACACTGGAGAAAAACCATATTTTTGCTCAGAGTGTGGAAGAAATTTTAGAGAGAGTGGGGCACTTAAGAAACATCAGCGCATTCACACAGGAGAGAAACCTTATCACTGCTCGGAGTGTGGGATGAAATTTTCTCTACAGAGTACTCTCCAAACACATGAGCGCATTCACACAGGAGACAAACCATATTTCTGCTCAGAGTGTGGGAGAAGTTTTCGAGAGAGTGGTGCCCTCAAGATGCACCAGCGCATTCATACAGGAGAGAAACCTTATAACTGCTCGGAGTGTGGGAAAAGTTTTACTCTACAGAGTAGTTTCCAAGCACACCAGCGCATTCACACTGGAGAGAAACCGTATCGCTGCTCAGAGTGTGGGAAGAGTTTTAGAGAGAGTGGGGCTCTCAAAAAGCACCAGCGCATTCACACAGGAGAAAAACCATATCACTGCTTGGAGTGTGGGATGCAATTTACTCTACAGAGTACTCTCCTATCACATCATCGCATTCACACAGGAGACAAACCATATCATTGCTCAGAGTGTGGAAAGAGTTTTAGACAGAGTGGTGCCTTTAAGAAACATCAGCGCATTCACACAGGAGAGAAACTGTATCATTGCTCAGAGTGTGGAAAGAGTTTTACTAGACAGCGTCATCTCCAAAAACACCAGTGCATTCATGGAAAAGAAAGAACACAGCTCACTGTGGGAGAAGCTTCAGACATTGTTTTAAACTCACATCAGTGCATTTAGATGGAAGTTCCACTTTGTACTTCAACAACAAAAGAAAACCCTTTTTTTGATGGCCCTGATGTTATACCGGCAGCTATAACCAGAAATTAAATGACATTGGTCTTTATCAACTGATGAATTCAAGTATATGCATAATTTACAGGGGTTGGACAATGAAACTGAAACACCTGGTTTTAGACCACAATAATTGATTAGTATGGTGTACTAGGGCCTCTTTTTGCGGCCAATACAGCAGTAAATTGGTCTTGGGAATGACATTTTTTGGATCAGACAGTTTCCTCTTGCGTCCACAGTTGATCCTGTTGGATGTGGTTCGTCCTTCTTGGAGGTATGCTGACATTACCCTGGATATCATGGCTCTTCACATCACAAAGACTTGCTGTCTTGGTCACAGATGTGCCAGTAAGACGTGCACCAACATTTTGTCCTCTTTTGAACTCTGGTATGTCCCCCATAATGTTGTGTGCATTGCAATATTTTGAGCAAACTGTGCTCTTACCTGCTAATTGAACCTTCACATTCTGCTCTTACTGGTCAATGTGCAATTAATGAAGATTGGCCACCAGGCTGCTCCAATTTAGCCATGAAACCTCCCACACTAAAATGACAGGTGTTTCAGTTTCATTGTCCAACCCCTGTAAATTAGATGCATAAAAAATATGTAGATATTTCTATGACATTATTTGTTTAGCAGTTCTTTAAAATGTCTTGTATTTATTATATTCACAGACTATAAAAGGTATGTTTTCTTTTTTAGTAATTAAGACTAAATATTACCTAGATTTGAAATGGAGTTTGATTTTTTTCAATTTGATTCTTCTCCATCCATCTCAGATGAGATACTGGTCATTATTCGTTTTGAATATTTTTTTTTATTCTGTGTAAAGAAGAGATGTTGACATATTTCCATCTATGTAAAATGCATTCTAAAATAACAATGTGTGAATCTGCCAAGCAAATACAAGACACCATAATCAGTGTTTCCCTGAATAAAAATATTAGGATAAAAAAGAAAGAGTATTTAAAATCTGTTTATCTTGCAGCAAGCATGCATTTCCAAAAAAATGTGCACTATAGTAAATACAGTAAATAAATAATAAAGTTACTGTTATGTAAATTGAAATGCTCTCTCTTTTCAGTTTCTCCTTAATCAAGCCTTTTTGTATTTTATTACAAATACAAAGAAAGGGGGGTGGGTGGAGGAGATTGTAGAAATCTGTACTCTGTGCATTAATGTTTGTACTTGTACATCTCAGAAAATTGTGGTTTATTCATGTTCATAATATTAAAATTCTAAATGTTTGTTAGATTTTATATTCATTACAGTAAAGAGTTGTTTCATTTATTTATTTTTACAATTGATCAGGATGGCTTATAGCTTATGAAATCCAGAAGTTCAGGTTTGACTAAATTACAAATCAATATCAAAATAAAAATTAAATGCTTTAAATGCATCTTTAAATGTAATGAATATTAAGAATATGGCCGTTTTTTAAATTAAGTTATGAACAAAAACATTCACAATATTCATCATTCTTGAGATGCACTAGTATATGCCAGTGCAAGTGTGTTTGCTTATGTTTATTTCAGGATCATGTTGCAGTATATTTGAGTCTTCTTGACAGAAAAATTCATCTAATTCAGCCCGACTGCACTGGGGAAAATGGGAAGAGTGAAACCACTTGGAGATCTAGAGTGAGTTTAAAGTCTGTTAAACCAGATTCCTGGATTTATCCCCCAGATGGGGGCACTAGATCTCCATTGGTTCTCCAAAGACTCTAGATCTTTGCAGAAGAAGATCTCAGACGTAACGTTACTGTAGAGAAGCAGGATCTCAAGGTAAAAAGCTCTTCTACACTTTTACACACTGCATACTCTGTGTTTACTCTCACTCATAGGAATTAGTGGAGAAATGCTCTTTTTGGGAAAGCTGATGAAATATGAGCTCTTTCAGAAGTGGTCTTCATCCTGAGGAGGCCACTGCTGCCTCTAACCTGTGGTTGGTTCAACTTCTGTAGTGCTCTACTGTAGATCACTCCTCTCACTCTGGAGCTGAAGGGTTTTATTTTACAGCAAAATAGTCAAAACTGTTGAACATTAAATATGGTAGATGAATAATTTTCATAAGTCTACAAGGTACTGAATAATTGCTTGAGTCTTTTAAGCTGCTGTTAATTTCTCTACTCAGTTGTGTTGTTTCCTTTTTATCATTAATTATCCTTTAATCATTAATTAAAAAGGACATAGGTTTAGACTTTTTGACTATTTTAGGGATGTCCAGATCACGTTATTTATCAAGTTATGGAATAAAGAGTAAGACTGATCAGTCCTTTTTCAAACCCCCATGTTAATTACTAGGTGCACTTGGTTTGCGAGAGCAGGGAAATCAGTAAACTGTGCTGAGCTTCTCCAAGGTTAACCTTAGAGAAGCTCAATGTTGCCAGCAGAGCAGTGCCACCTGGAGAAGTGAGGGGGAGCATAAGCCCAGCAAGTCCTGAGATTTGAACCCCAGACATGTTATGATGGGTGTCTCAACTTCAGGGAATACTGTACTGATCATGTATTCAGCAGACCTACAAATGTTTTTATAATAATTATACTTTCTATTTACAATTGACTATTTTCCTTTTTCTCTTTCAGGAATGATCTGTTAATGTCCTGATTTTAATACTCAATCTTCTTCAAAATTCTTATTTACACATCCGTCCCACTGTCAAAAGTTGAAATGAAATATAGGAAATATGGAGTCCACAAACTCCAGCAGTCCAGAAAAATTATTTTCTACTTGCCATATGAATGCCTCTCTTGGACATAAAGAAAAGCATGCAGGCAAAGAGAGATCTTTCCAGTGTTCAGAGTGTGGAAAGAGTTTTATTCGACAGAGATCACTCAAATTACACCAGAGCATTCACACAGGAGAGAAACCCTATCACTGCTCAGAGTGTGGGAAGAGTTTTAGAGCGAGCAGTAACCTCAAGAAACACCAGAGCATTCACAAAGGAGAGAAGCCATATTGCTGCTCAGACTGTGGGAAGAGATTTAATCAAAGGGATCATCTTCATAAACACCAGCGCATTCACACTGGAGAGAAGCCTTATCACTGCTCAGAGTGTGGGATGAGTTTTACTGTGCAGAGTACTCTCCTATCGCACCAGCGCATTCACACTGGAGAGAAACCGTATTATTGCTCAGATTGTGGGAAGAGTTTTAGAGAGTGTGGTTCCCTCAAGAAACACCAGCGCATTCACACAGGAGAGAAACCGCATCAATGCTCAGAGTGTGGGAAGAGTTTTACTAGACAGCACCATCTTTTATCACACCAGCGTACTCATACAGGAGAGAAACCCTATTACTGTTCAGACTGTGGGAAATGTTTTAGGGGGAGTAGTTCCCTCAAGGATCACCAGCGGATTCACACTGGAGAGAAACCGTACCACTGCTCAGAGTGTGGGAAGAGTTTTACTAGACAGAGTTATCTCCAACAGCACCAGTACATTCACAGAAGAGAAACAGTACCACCACTCAGTGTGGGAGGAGCTTCTGAAATTGAGATTTAGAATGTGCACTGTGGTCAGAAATTACATAATATTTTATCACCTGTTAAACAAAATAATTTAAATGGATTGTTATTCAAGAGGCATAAAAAATACACGGACATTTCTTCAGTGGTCATGGTTTAGCACTGCTTTTTCAACAAATCTTTTAAATAAGAGTACATTTGAAAAGTATATTTAAAAGTTTGTTACAAAATCATTTTGTTTATTATTTTACTTTGATTTGTAATGGGAAATAATTATTTTGAGATGATGACATGACTATAATGTTCTATTATCTGCATAGGGAAGAAATCTGAAAAAAAAGAGTGGTCTTGTCAAGAAGCTAATCATGTCATTTTTTGCTAATACACATTTCTTTAATAAAAAGACAAAATTTGAGAGAATCCGATCTGACCTCAGTTACGTTTTATTTTTTATAAAGAAGCAGATCTGAAGCTAGACTGTTGCTGTGGTTGCTTGACTGCAAAAAATTCTACCTAATTAAATATTTCCTGTTCCTTTTTGTAATTTGTTTGAATCTGCTGCTGAACTGAAATAAACACACACCAATATGTAGATGCAGCTAGAGGACTCGAACACAGTAGAACAACAGCTAATTCATTGTTTGTGTGGCTAATCCCACTGATTCATTATGTTAAATGTGAAAAAAAAGAGTTTGGTGTCATAGGTGGGAAATAAGCAGTATATATTGGAGGCTACCTTACTATGCAGCCTTGGTATGTGGACCATCAGGCCCTTGCAACACATCCAGAATGCTTGTTTTCAATGTCCCCAAATTCAGTCATGAAACTCCTCTGCTTTGTTCCTTACATTGGCTTCCCATAGCTGTCTGCATCAGATTCAAAACCTTGCTGGCCTACAAAGCCACCTCCATACATGATGGCAATGGTCAAAACTCAAGCTGTACCAAGAGCCCTTTGAGCATCAAGTACAGCTCGGCTTGACCCACCATCCCTCAAATTGCAAGGAAAATGGGCATCCAGACTCTTTTCTGTTCTGGCACCAAAATGGTGGCATGAACATCCCCTGGGGGTCCGAACAGGTGAGTCACCGAACAGACTGAGTTGCTGACCAGTGTACATTACTAGATTATGTGTAAGTCAGTGGAAAAAAACACCCCATATCCTAAGGGTCAAAAATGAAATAGCTTAATTGAGTTTTAAACCCCCAATTTACTTTGCTTGCAGAAACAACGTTCATACAAGTCTTTATGAACATTAGATTTTTCTCTTCACAAAGACTGCAATTAATCAGTGGCTGATTTTCTTATGTACCATACAGTGAGAAATTCAGTTACAGCATAGCTCCCATTTTTTTACCTTTCCACTTGTCCACGAAACAACAATAATAAATGAGAATCAACTAAAGGAATAGATACAAATAAAAATGTGAATACAAAATCTGTCAACTTTACTAATACATGTACAGTGATTGTGTGTGTGTGTGTGTGTGTGTGAGTGAACTTTGCATATATGTGGCATGTAGTTTTGGTTTAATTTGTCTGAAATTTAATTTCATCTGAATTTGTCTAGAGGGGACATGCAACAGCACAAGAATATTTATCACTTTTTTAAAATACATTACTATAAACTGGTGGGTAAAGCTTTGATGGAAATATAAACAACAGTTATTTTTCATTTTTTCCATAAATGCCCAGAGCTACTTTTGAATTTTGAGCAAAATAATAGAATCTGATTTGTTTGGCTCATATTTTTCTTATTGTGATAAAGGTCACTTTGTAAATACAAGATTTCATAAGTTGTATTTCTATATTTACTTCTAGAAATGAGGTCAGAACTAGTTAAATATGACATTTTGTGAAAGCATTTGAAGGGTTAAATGGGTCTGAATATTTAGATGTAAAAACAAATAAAAATACCCTTAAAATAAATAGCTTTATCTCGTGTAATGATCAAACAGACCAGTTTGTAAATGAGGTTCACACTTTCACACACTGTCCTGTAGCATGCAGGATGTTCAGGGATTTACAGTAACTAACTTTCCACTTCCTTTAAAGGGTCTGTGTTGTATATATCACAGTGGGGCCTTATCACATAAGGGTTTTTTTCTGTAATGAAATGTTATGCCGAGTTATTTTTGACCCTGTGTGTGTGTGTGTGTGTGTGTGTGTGTGTTTTTTTGTGGATTCTATAACTGGGTTTTAGGAAAAGTAATCAAATTTAATGTTGATAAAAGATATTTAAGGGATTATTCTCTGCTATTAAATGTTTTTAAGACAATATAAGGGTTAATTCAGAAGTGGGAGTTTTCTCTGCCTCTGGTGTAACACAGTCAGCGTCAATATTGTGATAAAAGTTCACTACTGTTCACGTGCGCTTTTGAAAGATGGGGATTTAAAAATGGCGCCACCGGAAACGCTAATGGACCAGACATGCGCAGTAGCTGTCCTTTTGTTTACCTGATTGAAACGGTTTATAGAGAAGCAGGAGCTGAAGGTAAAGAGCTATTGTACACTTTTACACACTGTTTACTCTTTGTTTACTCCCACTCTTACATGGATGAATGGAGAAATGCTCTGTTTAGGAAAAGTAAGATGAGAAATATGAGGAAACAGAAGCAGAATTAATCCAGATTGAACTGAGGAAGCTAAAGCTAACTGTGTTTGGTTTAGTTCATGGACTGCTTTACTCTAGACCACAATTCTCATTCTGGAGTGCTTTAGTGTAGATCACTTCAATCACTCTTAAGTGCTTTACTGTAGACCACTCATCTCACTCTGGAGTGCTTTACCGTAGACTACTCATCTCACTCTGGAGTGCTTTACCGTAGACTACTCCTCTCACTCTGGATTTCTTTACTGTAGGTCACTCCTCTCACTCTTGACTGCTTTATTGCAGATCACTCTTCTCACTCTGGAGTGCTTTAAAGTAGATCAGTTGTGTCACTCTGGGGTGCATTAGTGTGTAATTTTAGACAGTGAACAGTAGAGTCTAACACACTGGATGAAGAACTTCCATTGCAACTTGTTTATTGGCAAACAAACATTTTCTTTCATATTGATTTTAGTTGCATGAAATACACAGTCTGTGAGGCTATGTGTGTACATGAATCACCCTTTCATTTTTCATTCTAGTTTTGCATAACAATAATATACTAAGTATAAAATATTGAAAGGCTATTTTATCTTTAATTCTTCTCTATTTTTTCTTTCAGGAAGGAATTATTTCTGATCCTCTGAATTTTAGTATCCTACAGAGTTCCAGTTTGCATCATGAAATGCCACCAATGATGTCCATAAACTCCAGCTCTCAGGAAACCTCTCCAACTTGTCACATGAGTGCTTCTTTTGAACATAAAGAAAAAATTATAGGTGAAGAGAGATCTTTACAATGTCAACAGAGTTCTCTTGAAGCACATCAGCATCTTCATGCAGCAGAGAAACCATACCACTGTTCAGAATGTGGGAAGAGTTTTAGAAAACATAATGTCCTGAAGGTCCACCTGCGCATTCATACAGGAGACAAACCACATCACTGTTCAGAGTGTGGAAAGAATTTTAGACGAAGCGATGCCCTCAGGAATCACCAGCGCATTCACACTGGAGAGAAACCATTTTGCTGCTTAGACTGTGGCAAGAGTTTTAAGCATCAGGGTAGTCTCAAAACACATCAGCGCATTCATACTGGAGAAAAAATGTATTTCTGCTCGGAGTGTGGGATAAGTTTTAATCAACAGGGTAATCTCAAAAAACACCAGCGCATTCACACAGGAGAGAAACCATATCATTGCTCAGAGTGTGGGAAGAGTTTTACTGTACAGAGTAATCTCCAGAAACACCAATATATTCACACAGGAGAGAAGCCATATCACTGCTCAGACTGTGGAAAGAGTTACAGAGAGCGTAGTGCCCTCAAGTACCATCAGCGCATTCACACAGGAGTGAAACCCTATTACTGCTCAGACTGTGGGAAGAGTTTTGCTATACAGAGTCATCTCCAAACACACCAGCGCATTCACACAGGACAGAAACCGTATTACTGCTCAGACTGTGGGAAAGGTTTTAGAGAAAGTGGCTCTCTGAAGAAACATCAGCGCATTCACACAGGAGAAAAACCATATCATTGCTCAGAGTGTGGGAAGAGTTTTACTGAACTGACTCATCTTAAGAAACACCAACGCATTCACAGAAGAGAAACACCACTACCACTCAGTGTAGGACAAGCTTCAAACACTGACATTTAGACTTATTAATACATTTACATGGAAGTTCTTTTGTGCACCACCACCAAAAAAAAAAAACCATTAGTCTCATGTTTTGCCGTCAGCTACACCCGGAAATTTAACAAGGTTTCTTTTATTATAAATTGATGATTTTAACTTCACTAATTGCATCCAGAAGGAATTAACCAATGGGAATAGGAGTTTGTGGGTAGTTGTGGCATTGTGAGGCATGTAAATGATTCATGTTTCACACCCTGTCATGAATGCAATTACAGTGTAAGCAACAATGGGCCTTATCTCTGTAAATGACTAACTATATAAGGTTATTGTGAGTGATTTCCATTGTAACTCATGCTTTTCTGTTGTTAGCATCCTTTGCAAGTGAAGTATGCCTCAGAAAAGTTCAAAAGCATTTACATTTACAGCATTCAGCTGACTTTCTTATCCAGAGAGGCTTACTTACATTACAGGGGTGGGCTAGAGTACTGTTTTGCCCAAGGACTGTATTTGGTGTAGCGTGGCATAGTTGACCAGACTGGGACCCCAGTCTCCCACATGATTTGGTGGCCCGTTGGTGGTGTTATCTGTTTCACCACACCAATCACAAGCAATTACAGCAGTTAGAAAAGTTTGAAAGGGGTTGTATCACAGAGTTCTAAGAAGTAGGATGTACTGACATATAGTGCTGATAGTGCTTACTGCTGATAGTGCTGATAATCACCATGGTGGCAGTAGATAGAAGAAACCATGCACCAGGGACATGAAGGATCTTGGTGACCTACACAAGCCACTTAGTGCGAGAACCAATGGATTATCCAACATTCTCAGAGTAACCCAACATCCACGATTGCAAACATTCAGCAAGCAGCGATACCCTACATGAGTCATATAGAGACAGCTGCATGATGCAGGACTAAATGCAAACAGGCTTTTACAATGGATTTTGTCAATGCCACCAAAGACAATGGTGTCATTCCATACTCTTATGGGGTCATCTTCAACCAGCATGTGTGCTATTCCAACACCCTCATCTCCAGATCTATCCCCTATTAAATGTGTGGGATTCTATTGGACCAACTATAAACAGCCCTGCTGCAAAATGTGCAGGAACTGTGCAAGAATATTCAAGCTGCATAGGATTGGAGAAGCTTGATCACTACTTTAGCGGTCTGTACTGCTACAGAGTGTGAACTGAAATGCAATCATGATGTATGATCAATGTATATATGTATGCACAGATTCACATAAATATGTATAAGTAATCATCCCTGATGGGGGATGGTGGTGTGGCCAATGCATAGTGGCCCAGGCTTAAAAATAAAAGCTGAATGGGATGGGATATCATTGAAAACCTTTAGTAACCTCAACAAATGCAAATGTCTGGCATGTTGTGTTAACAAACATGGTGATCCAGTGCCATACTGAGAGACACTACTTGTAGCTCAATAAATATTGCCCATATCAGTCTGAAATTTTCTTTAATTTATTGTTCCTGCTAACCTTTATCTTCCTTGAAATGGAATTGCAGTCCAATACTTTCTTTTGAGTACAACTACTTTTTTCATAATGAGTGTATATGCATAATTTAAATCCACTGATTTTAAAATGTATAAAAACAGTACCTTTTTAACTTTGTTAAGTAGCAATAAAGAAAATGTCAATGTCTAAAATCATTCATAGTTGCTTCCTTCAGCATTTTCTAAAGGAAAATGTGAGCTGAATCTCAAATGAACATGGATCATGCAGGAAGACAATGAAAGTTTCAAGTCAAGTTTATACAGAAATGTAGAAAATCCTAAAGGGTTCACAAACTTTCAAGAACCACATTATGAAGATTTGTTTGATTCCAGCAATAAGTGTCAGATCTACTTGTTAGTTTAGAGGCCTCCAGAGCTCAGACTGGTTGTATCATTTTGCATCGTCAATGAGTGTGTCTGAAACTTGCAGCTAGAACTTGCAGCTAGAACTTGCTAGAGTTTGAATAATACATCATTTTCATTTTTCTTTAATAAATAAAAATCTGAAAAGTGTGGCATGCTTTTGTATTCAGCTCCCTGTATTTTGATACCCCTATATAGTATCAGTCCACTGTGACCAGTTGCTTTCAGAAGCCATTCATGCATGAAGTGTGACTCGGCTTAACCCACCATCCCAAGGAAAACACGCACCCAAAGTCTTTTCTGTTCTGGCACCACAACGATGGAATGAACTTCCCCTGTGGGTTCGAACAGCTGAGTCACTCACTGTCTTCCAACACACACTGAAAACCCATCTATTTCAAGAATATTTAACTGAATCCTGTTAGTCCCCAATCATACATTTGTTTTCAACAGAATCTAAGTGTGAAGAACCGCTGGATTCTAGCCTTGTCTACTAGGATAAGCGATGGATAAGGGCATCTGCTAAATGCCATAAATGTAAATTCAACTATATCCATAATTAAATGCATTGTTTTTATGTTACTGTTTTGCCTGCCAAAAGTGACTCTGGTTCACTCAGGTTGGGAATACCATTTTCCATTGAACCATTCATTCTCAGCAAAATCTCAGAGACTTAAAAGCTCAGTATAGTGCTTACTTTGTTCCATAATCCTTATATACTGTGACATGGCAGTATTCATCCTATTGCTAGTTTTAGTGGTTTTATAGTTGAAAGGTTTGTTTTAAAAACAGCATGTTGTAATTTTTGCTAGTTGCCTGCTTTATTTTTCACTATTTCACTATTGCCCGGTGGGAGCAGAAGAACAAGGCGGAAGGGACATTCCTCTATTTCATTGTTATTTATGTCAGTAATTCCTTTTCTCATTTGAGTTTCATTGAGAGAAAGGATACACACCCATAATAATAAACAAGTGATATTGATATTTATGTATCGATCCACCCATCCCTAGTTTTTGGTTTAAAGGAACTTGCTCGCCACTCTTACCCATGTTTACAGAGCGGGTTAACCCACAGCGACTATATATTCTTGCGAGCATGGTTTGTAAAGCCAAGATCATCCATGTCAGCTCTCATGCTTTTCTTCAGTTGGCTTTTTTCAGTGCCAGCAAAGCTATTATTTGATCTTCTGGTAAACATCTCAACAACGTTGTCACAACATCATCATCAGATAACATTGCCTCTTGGTCATGAGACAGCTGGCCATGAACAGCTACTTTGAACTTATCAAAAACAACTTCAAACATTGGAACGTTGGCGTTTATTTTAGAGGGTTAAGTGATTTTTTGCCTTTAACTGGCCAATCAGAGAACTACACTGATAGACTTACAGCCAATCACTCTGCAGGAGGGCGGAGTCATACAGAAAACGTGCGTGTGCCCATGCAGTCCAGTGGGGGCGCTGTTTTTTATAGTAAAACAAACCAGCAGAAGAAGATCCCAGTTCGCATTGTTATGGAGAAGCAGAAGCTGCAGAGCTGACGGTAAAGCGCTCTTCTACACTTTTACACACGACAGACAAACGTGGAGAAGGTGGGAGAGCAGCTCAGCAGTGTGCGTCTGAGGGTAAAGCAGCTCAGCTGGCCAATCAGTGGGCTGGTTTTTTAGCCAATCGCTGAGATCCTTTTCACCACTGCCGTGTAGATGTTCAACAACGTTGTTACAACTTCATCATCAGGTAACATTGCTTCTTGGTCATCAGACTACACCCCCCCCCCCCCCATCAACTTTATTTTTATTCATAATAAATTATTCATGATGGAGGACATAAAAAATAATTATTATTATCAGGGTTAATATTATTGTTATTATTATAATTATTATTTTTTTTTTTAAATTATCATTTCTATTATGATTCTTGTTAATATTGTTTTAATTATTAATGTTATTGTTATGATTGTTATAATTTAATTATAAATTAACATAAACTGTTTCTAACATGTTACATATGTTTACTCCTGTGTAATAGTCCTCAAAAGCCTTGATATATCACACACACACACACACACACAAACGCACACACACACACACACACACACACATACACAGAGTACTGTGTAAAGTTTTAGTCCCCTAATCAATGAGAGTGATTAGTGTAGAAACTCCTGCCCACTTGGGACCCAACTACCCCAGCTCATGTCATGTGACCCCCGCTTTAGCATGTTGGCTGGGAAAACACCATAATGTAAGCTTAGAATATTGAAAATGATGTTTTGTTTTTAAGTTTGTATTTTAAAGATCAGTTTACATTTTCCTCTTTTCACTATTCATATATACATGCATCACATGAGTGCCCAAACTTTTGCAGGCCACCATACATTTAGAAGTGGTGGGTTCTGATTACAAGTGACCTATTATGTTGTATCACAATGCGTGCAGCAGGGGCGGTACTAAGCCCACTGGGAACCCCCTCCTTTTGAATGGAGGAATGAGCACTGGGGACCCCCCCCTTTTGAACAGACAAAACCAGTGCCAGGGACCCCCCCTTTTGAATGTATGAAGCACAGGGGACCCCTTGGGCTAAACCCGTGGTCTCTACACACCTCTGGCATGCAGTGAAGCAGGCATTCATACTGTCTCTCATTTTCATAAGCAGTAAAGTTTTTGTTGTTAATGTGAACAAATGAGTAACCTTGGTTTTTTGTTCAGACACCAAGCCAGTGTTAGGTGATTGTGGATTTAGAAGGGAACAAAGATCTTTCTGTCTTGATTTTAGTCCTGAAATGGACTGTAGCAAGGTAACAGTGTTTTCAAACTCTGCCTCTGTATTAACTTATGGTGGCAGTAAATAACATCATAGATTACTCTCACTGAAGGTCATTATTTAGTGTCCTGTAGTCCTATTCAAATGGAATTCGTTTTACCTGTGGAAGGGTAATAAAGTATTTTTACTACAGGATGTCTGTTTATGACCTATTAACATGGGATAAGACCATCCCCCCAAAAAATAAAAGTACTTTGTGACTTGACTACTGATAATATATATAATTATTTAAAAAAAAATCTATATAAAAAACAATTAACTATTCATATTTTTCTTTTTCAGGAAGGAATGACCTTCTGTTCTCCTGATTTTAGTACCTGCTCTACAACAGAATTCTAATTTCCTTTCCCAAACACATTAAGAAATTCCAAAAGGGGGCATTTGTCCCACTGTTAAGACTTTTAAATATAGTAATAATGGAGTCCACAAACTCCAGCACTCTGGAAAAATCCTTTCCTACTTGTCTCACAAATGCATCTGTGGAATGTGGACAGAGTTTTATTCAACAGGGATCTCTCACTTTACACCAGATCATTCATACACAAGAGAAGCCACATCACTTCTCGGAGTGTGGAGAGAGTTTTGGAGCAAGTAGCAACCTCCACAAGCACCACAGCATTCACAAAGGAGAGAAACCATATTACTGCTCAGACTGTGGAAAGAGTTTTAACCAACGGGATCATCTTCATAAACACCAGCGCATTCACACTGGAGAGAAGCCACATCACTGCTCAGAGTGTGGGATGAGTTTTACTTTACCAAGCACTCTGTTATCGCATCAGCGCATTCACACTGGAGAGAAGCCATATTACTGCTCAGTATGTGGAAAGAGTTTTCGAGAAAGTGGTTCCCTCAAGAAACACCAGCGCATTCACACAGGAGAGAAACCGCATCACTGCATCGAGTGTGGGAAGAGTTTTACGGAGTGTGGTTCCCTCAGGAAGCACCAGCGTATTCACACAGGAGAGAAACCCCATCACTGCTTGGAGTGTGGGAAGAGTTTTACTAGACATCATCACCTCCAAGCACACCAGCGCATTCACACTGGCGAGAAACCGTATTTCTGCTCAGACTGTGGAAAGAATTTTACTAGACATCATCATCTGCAGCGACACCAGCGCATCCACACAGGAGAGAAACCATATCACTGCCCCGAGTGTGGAAAGAGTTTTAGAAAGAGTTGTTCCCTCAAAGATCACCAGTGCATTCACATTGAAGAGAAAGATCTCCAATTTACTGTTGTCATTGTCTAAAGCTCCAAAAAAACAGAATACCTCAACTTCCGTGTCTTTGCGCCTTTTAAGAGATATGAGACATTGTGATATTTTGTTCTGCAGTGTATGTAGCGATATTTAGAAAGTACAGAAAAGCCAATGATCCAAGCTGCCATGATATTAATAATGCCTTCAATGTAAAATCGGAGGAAAATCAATTAAATTGGGCAGATAAAGTCCACGTCAAACATGTCTCAGAAAATGTATTATTTTCAAACGTCAAGCATGATGCTTATAATTTAATCTGCCTCACATGACATTCCACATCATGTGCTGTGATTATTGCACATGCAACATTGCTATAACATTCTTGAAACCATATATTGCATACCGTAGTTAAAAGTGCTGGTGATGTCTCAGACCAGCTGATCTCATCACAGTTCCTTTTTGGCTTCAGCTTAGAAGTCAACATCATCCCACCTGAGAGAATTTGATCTGACCTCATAGCAAAGGCCTGACGAACAAGTCGCATAATAGCAGGTTTCTGAGTGAGCAACATTATAAATTATGAGAACATTAGATGTTAGGAAACACTAAAGTAGTGTTTATTCTAATTTTGTCTTTTGACAAATGAACTTTTCTCTTTTCATTTCATTTCAGTTCATATAATTTAGTCCTGACTTTTTTTGCTAGGTGGTTATTGAGTTGCATTGATTTCTGAGGTGGTTGCTATTGGGTTCCTGAATATTTGCTTTCTGGGTGCTATAGTATTGCTGAATACTTGCTAGGTGGTTGTTATAGTATCACATGTTCTGGCCTTGATGTTCCTAGGTTGTTGTTAGACCATTCAGTTGTATTGATATTTGAGGTGGTTGCTGTGATGTTTTTGATGTTGCAATTTTATCACTTGTCATGGCAATGGTATTGCTTGGTCATTGCTATGGTGTTACTAGGTGGTTGTTTTACATGCACTGATATCAAAAATGGATACTAGTTGCTATGGTGTTGCTAAGTGGTTGCTATGTAGTTGCTTTGATATTGGATAGTTAGTAGGCAGTTGCTTCGGTATAGACAGAGATTCTGTGATTTGTGGGTGGAGCTTAACATGTGGCAGAAAGTTAGTGTAGTACATTTACATTTACATTTATGGCATTTAGCAGATGCCCTTATCCAGAGCAACTGAAACAGTGTTAAGTGTTGGAACATAGGAATATGGATTATCCAGATGCCTTCTCCAGTTATTTTAATAGCTTTCTAGCAAAAAATCAGGTTGTCCTACACTAACAAGCAACTGTTAGCAATGATGTGAAGTTTCCTGACCTGTATTCCCAGATCACTGGGTCAATGTCCATTGGACAGAAAAAAAAATGTATTTTATGGACAAACGTACTGCTCAACATCATGTGTGCTTTCAACTATAACTATGTACTGATGACTGACTGCACTTGCATGGATGTATTAGTATTAACACTTATTGCTTAATGTATGTATCAAATTAAACCAGTATAACAGTTTAAATCACAATATTCTGTTACTTAGATGTGTGTAGGTGATGATTCCACAGGGGGTATTCTTTCAGTACCTTTCTAGGCAAAAAGGGAGGTTCTCCGATTTGTTTTTGCCCCTGCCTCAGCTCTCCTTTGTTTTCACTTTCTAAAGATTTCTACCTGATCCTATTAGTGGCACTGTCTTTTAAGACTTTAGTGTGGTCCTGGAGGCACCCCTCCCCTGCATATTTTAGACCAGGGGTTCTTAACCTGGGGGTCGCGACCCAAGACTAATTAAGACGTTTTGTCAGGTAAATGTGCGATGAATCAGATTTTAGCGCTACACTTTTTCACACTGTCTTAATGGAGTGTCTCGTGTGAAGGACATGGCTTGTCACACCCACTGTTGCTTAAAATAGAGGATTTTTAGAATGTTTTTTTCACTGAATCAAACTGACTCACTCGCCGTTCTGCTCAACTCTTTGATCTGAATCTTGATTCAGGTTCATGCACATTGTGGCTTGGCACGTCATCCAGGCTGGATTAAAATAGAGTGTTTTTTAGAAGGTCGAATTGGAAGTAGGGACGCAAAACACCCGCTTCCAGGAACAACAGAACAGAAAAAAAACTAAGAAAATGAGAAAATATGATAAAGTACTTGGAATATTTTATGAGTTATTGATACCATTTTTTTCCCAGGGGTAGGGGGATTGCGAAATTTACTGGAGCCTAAAAGGGGGGTCGCACAGTGAAAAAGGTTAAGAACCTCTGTTTTAGAGCTTTCCCTGGTTCCAGCACAACTGATACAACTAATCAGCACATTAACAGGCCATTCAGATTTGCATGAAGTGTGTTTAAGCTAAAGCATGCTGTGCAGGTTGCCTCTAGGAACAGGGTTGAGAAGCAGGGCTCTAATAGAATGGTAGTTTGACCTCCCCTCAGAGCTCCTGAAGTCTAGGTAAAAAAGGTGTTTAGCTTTGAATCTAACTATTGTCTTGCGCTGACTGTCTTCGTCTTCAATGTTGACTAATTGGGTGATTTGTTAAGGTATGTGGTATCTTAGTTTAATGGTAGTCTCCTTGTTTAGCATTGGTTGGTCTTTGATTGCTTTTTTGAGGAGGCCTTCATCCATTCTTTAATTGTTTGCTGCTTGGGGATCTCTTATTCCTATGAGTAGATCCTCACCATATTCTAAAGGATGTAGAGCTTGGAGTTGGCACATTTTAAGGCTATTTTAAGGTGTTAATTGTGTGTGTGTTATCTGGACTTGGTGGACCTAGTTGGTTAGGCCTAGTATTGGCAAGTTTTCAATACAAAGCCAAGTATACTGATTCCTGGCCTGACCTAAAGTCCTGGAACAAGCTGCTTCTCAAAGGCTTACAATTGGAGGGATTAAAGTTAAAATTTTACTGTAAAACTAAATGTCTACAATAAGAAAATGGCTGTTCATTCTATGTTTGTTCTTATTTTGTTTTTGATTCTTTTTTGAGTTTTTTATGTGTGGAGTGTTTTTTGTTTGCTTGTTTTTTGGGCTTGATTTGTTCCCTCACTGGGATGTCAAAATATTGCAAGGGTAGTGAGGGCTTGTCTCATTGTAGTAATCTGTATTTTTAAGCTATTCAGTGCTTTGTTTCCCCTGCAGGTGACCACCTTCCCTTGACTAAGGCGTGAATGAAGTTCTAACTGAAACAGCCTTTCCTTTCTCTTATTTTATATTTGCATACCCCTTTCTGTGTAATTCATGGTTTCAATACAGAAATTAAATGATGTATTTTTTTTTTGTTTAAATAAATTTTTATTAGTTTGAATGGCTCATTTCTATTTATTATACAACAAAAAGTATTTGGGTTATTTGATTTATGGGGAATAGTTGTCTCCCTATCTGCAAAGCTATTTCATGCACTGAGACTAATGTGTGTCTAATACATTTAGCTGAAATTAAAATTAGAATTTCACTATAGAGAAATCTGGCTCTCCATTCTCTTCATTTCTTATGTGTTTTGCCTCAAATTCACATTTGTTTTTCCATTTCAATTCTGGAAACCATTTGTACAGGGCATTTTGGACAGTTGGCATGTGTCATGTCTTGTGATTGAAAAATTGAAGAAATCAAGAACCTCACATTACAATTTTGAAACTTGGGTTTGACTAAATTACAAATCAGAATCTAAATTAAAATATTCAGAGGTTGAATATATTTCACTTGAAAAGAAATGAATGTAAATTATTTGAAAATAATTTTTGTTGATGATAATTGATGAAGTCACCTAAGTGAGGCCTTACAGGAGGAACCTGGCTTAGGGCACCATTTGGGACTGGGGTGGAAATAGCTGCTCCCCTGTGAGTCCCCCTGCAGGCCAGATGGGGCGCTAGTTCTAAAACAGGTTCTTTCAAAGATTAGATCTTTGCAGAAGAAGATCCCAATCCCCAGTGTTGAGAGAGAAGCAGGAGCTGAAGGTAAAGAGCTCTTCTACACTTTTACACACTGTTTACTCTGATAAACACGACTGTTCAATACTGCTGGTGTGTCCAACAGACTCTATGTGATTGATTTGATTATTGATATTGAAAGTGATCAAATAATTCAAATTATTTCATTGTCTGAGAACAACAGACCACTGAATGCATGCTGTTGTGACCATATTTATCTCTCCAGACCAGAGCTTTATTTTTAATAAGACTTTTTTTAACTTGTAAACAGGTATGACTTGGGCAGGGCTTAACTGGTGGCAGAAAGGGAACTTCAGGTGGTTAAACAGGTTCAGAATGCCTTGCAATGTCATCACATAACCTCTATACGTTGACTGCTGCTTTGCTGTCTAATGAAAAAGGAATCAGCTGCAGCTGTGTATCATATTCTGTGTGTAATATGGGAATAAATGTGAATTTATACAAGGCACAGTTTAATCCCATTTCAAACTGGGGTTTAAACTGTGATTAAACTGAACCTTTTAAAAATTCATATTTATTATATACCCAGTTTCCAGTTTGAGATTCCCTTCCAGCGTAACATTTTCACTCACTGTGGATGGTATCCTCAGTTAAATAATGAAACCTCCTGTGTAGTCCACTTCGTAAGGAGCTACTGGGCTGATTGCAATGAACCCACAGTTAAGAGTTGTGAATTTAGAATATGGACCACCCGGAGGCCTTCTCCAGTCATTTAACAACTTGCCAGTCCAAAAAATAAATTCTTACCAATGGGGGAGGTTTACTGACCTTTACTCAATGTACTGAACTAAGTGTATGTAAAATAATTCTAATTCTAAGAAATATAATGTTTGTAGAATAGATTGTAATGTTTAAAAATAAGATTTATAGGTATAAATATTATTTAATGCTGTACAGTTCATACAGTTAACCACTAATCATAAATGCCTGTGTTTTGCATCAAAGGGCATCTTTGACAATGAAAAACATCATGAAACACATTTTAGTCATGTTGCTTTGAAACTGGTCTGTAGATACTGTAGTGTCTCCCTTGTTGTTTTTTTCTTTGATTCCCTGCTAAAACCCATATTTCTGACTGATGTTTGAGCTACTGTGTAATTGATTTGTGATATGGTACCATTTTGTTTCTATTATATAATTCATGTATTATATAATGATCTCATGTTCCTTTCCTCTTTTCAGTACCCATCATACTTCCCAAAATACACTAAAAACTAACACCAATGAATATGGTGTCCATAAACTCTGGCACTCAGGGAACATTGTCTCTTACTTGCCACACAAGTGCTCCTGGACATAAACAAGAAAATACAGGCAGAGAGAAATCTTCACAGTGTGCAGAGTGTGGGAAGTGTTTTCCTCAACAGAGATCTCTCAAAGCACATCAGCGTATTCACACAAGAGAGAGACCATATCAGTGCTCAGATTGTGGGAAGAGTTTTAAAGACAGTGATTCCCTCAAGAAACACCAGCGCATTCACACTGGAGAGAAACCATTTTTCTGCTCAGACTGTGGGAAGAGTTTTAATCAACAAAGTAATCTCCAAACACACCAGCGCATTCACACGGGAGAGAAACCGTATCACTGTTCAGTGTGTGCAGCAAGTTTTAGAGTGAGCAGTTGCCTGCGTAAACACCAGCGAATTCACACTGGAGAGAAACCGTATTACTGCTCAGAGTGCGGGAAGAACTTTACTGTAAAGAGTACTCTCCAAGCACACCAGCACATTCACACTGGAGAGAAACCATATCACTGCTCAGAGTGTGGAAAGAGTTTTAATCGACAGGAGAATCTCCAACAACACCAGCGCATTCACACAGGAGAGAAGCTGTATTACTGCTCACAGTGTGGGAGAGGTTTTACTGCACAGAATAGTCTCCAAGCGCACCAACGCACTCACACTGGAGAAAAACCTTATCACTGCTCAGAGTGTGGAAAGAGTTTTAGAGAATGTAGTACCCTCAAAAAACACCAGCGCATTCACACTGGAGAAAAACCTCATCAGTGCTCAGACTGTGGGAAGAGTTTTGCTAGACAGCATCATCTCCAAAGGCACCAGCATATTCATAGAAGAGAAACAATAGTGCCACTCAGTTTGGGAGGAGCTTCAGATTTCAACACATACCAGTGCATCTAAAGGGAGGTGCTATATATATATATATATATATATATAATGTACACATACGCAGTGAGGTAAATGTTATTGATACACTGCCAATTTTGCAAGTTTTCACCAAGCTGCTTGTGTACTGTCCTGTAGCCCATCCCAGCCTTGTGCAGGTGTACAACTTTGTACCTGGTGTCTTTAGACATCTCTATGGTCTTGGCCATGGTGGAAAGTTTGGACTATGATTGATTGAGTGTGTGGACAGGTGTCTTTTATACAGGTAACAAGTTCAAACAGGTGCAATTAATACAGATAATGAGTTCAGAGTACGAGGTCTTCTTCAAGAAAAGCTAACAGGTTTCTGAGACCTAGATTTCTTGCTGGTTGGTAGGTGATCAAATACTTATTTCATGCAATAAAATGTAAATTAATTATTTAAAAATCATACAATGTGTTTGTGCATTTTTTTTAGATTTTGTCTCTCACAGTTGAGGTGTACCTACAATACAAATTACAGACATTTTTTGTTGATGAGAACTTGCACTGGCACTGTATCAAATATTTATTTGATCAGAACTCCACAGGACCACCACAGAGCAGGTATTATGTGGGTGGTGGGTCATTCTCAGCACCTCATGGTTGAGTGTTAGTGTATGTCACATTGTTTAAACTCCTCAGTGTCACTGCCAGACTGATAATAATCCATCAGCCAACAGCGTCCTGTGGGAAGTGTCCTGTGAGCACTGATGAAGAACTAGAGAATGACCAACACAAACTGTGCAGAAATAGACTTTACATCTAAAAGGACATCTTTTAGATGTAAAGGTACAACAGCTAGGTAGGAGTGTATAATAGAGTGGACAGTGAGTGGACACAGTGTTTAAACACTCCACTGCTGAGTCTGAGCCACCTAACATAATAGCTGTTCTGTGGTGGTCCTGTTCATTGAAGATCAGAGTGAAAGGAGCACAATAAAGTAGGCAAAAAGATTAACTACAGTCTGTAATTATAGAATTACGAAGTGCTCCTGTATGGTGCTGAACCGTGGGATGTAAGTGTATATCATGAGCAATCGGGTTGTTTGTGTTGACGGACCATTTGGAAACACACTCATATGAGGGAAAAATGAAAGGGGGTAGGGATCTCTTCTATTTTTGTTGCTAAAATATTATTTTAGCCATATAGTTTCGATGGTTTTAATATTCATTTAGCGAATGAGGAAAAATTAAATTAAATAAAAATAAATTTAAACAGCAAAACATTTTAGAAATACACACACACTCACACACACACACATATATATATATATATACGTGTATACACATACAGTATGTGTGTGTATGTAATATTTTAAGTATTTCAAATTTGAATGATGTTTTGAATTATGAGACTCATAAAATATATAAATTAATAATAATTATAAATAATGATAAAATATTTAACCTTCAAATAACAGTTTCCTTTAGACCTTCTGCTGTCCAATCAGGGCAGCTTTCAGCCATTGCCAGTGTTTGAACCCCTACAGTCCAGTGGGGGCGCTATTTCTATTACAGAGGTTTTCCAAAGACTAGATCTCTGCTGAAGAAGATCCCAGTTCGCAGTGTTATGGCAGAGAAGCAGGAGCTGAAGGTAAAGAGCTTTTCTACACGTTTACACACTAAAAGCAAAAGTGGAGAAGGTAGGAAATGAGCTCATCAGTGTGTGTCTGAGGTGACACCATTAGAGGAAATAAGCAGGTCCAATTCGAATCAGAATCCGATTTGTTGGTCAATTAATTTGTTTCCAGCTGTTGTGGTCTCTCTTGCACTTCAACAGTAAGTATTTACATGTAATTTAGTCACACAAACTGTACTGTATAAGTATTAGACATACAGGCAGGAAATACATTGCTCATGTAGGTGAAACTTGAGCTAGGTGGGCTCCAGGTGGGCTCTTAATAGGTTTGTACATGTTTTCTTACTTTGGGCAGCACAGGTTGACATTCCTTGGGAAATTGGGACCCTATAAATATGGCTATTTGTATTTGCTATTGTGGGACTGAGGGAGACTTGTGTGAATTTGGACTTTGCCATTTGGAAACAAATACTTGCTGTCAGAAACCAGTAGAAGTGAGAACTGAGAATGTGAAAAGGGTCTATTGCAGGATTGCAAAATGTCCTGACGTGTTACAAATTTGTTACCAAAATGCATTTGGAATGGTTTGATATTCGTTTTTGAACTGAAGCAGAAGTTTAGAGGAAGGACAGGTTTTCTTCTGATAACCCTTCCATGTAGATAGATACTTTACTTTATTGATCCCAAGGGAAATTGAGGCAACCAGTGGCTTAGTAAAAAGCAACATTGAAAGTAAAATGCAACAAATAAATAAATATGTAATATGATAGATGTAACCTGTTATGTACAGTAGAACAGTGCTCCCTCTCCACTCTTCTGCTAAATCCTATTGAAGGTCTTTTGCAGTCAAATGGATATTTTGGTTTTCCTTTCTACCAAACATATCAGCAGTTCCCTCCCAGAGCACTATCTCTGAAATTGTGCGAGTGAATATGGCTGTGGGCAGCCACCTCTATGCGCAGAGAGCTATTGGGGGTTAGATGCTTTGCATTGTGTGACTTTGCTTTTTTCACTCACATTGTAGAAAATAAACATGATGAGCTTTGTGAAAAGAATGTTTTGTTTATAAATTTGTCACTTGGAGGTCAGTGCCTGGTTGCCTCAAACTGTAAGTTAAATTTCCCCTTAAGATTGGCATATCCATTATCCATAGTTTGGGTTTGTTTACAGCAAACAAATGAAATGCAGTGAATTCCTCTGTGGTTTTTGTGGAGTTATTGACTGAACGCACATCATTTGCGATTGTTGAATCGTTGGGGAACAGTGGAACTTTAGACACTGCACTAAATCCCTTAGTATTTACTACAGTTAAATGAAGCATCTTTACACTTATGTAATTAAGTAATTATATTTACACTAAATATAATTATTATAGTTTTTATAATAGTTATATTTTGTACTTAAAATTTACTATTCTTTATTTTCTCTTTCAGGAAGAAATTAACTCCTCTTCTGGTTTTAGTATCCACTGTCCTACAGATTTTCGAATCAAAATCATAAAAAATATACATTAAATATAGGAATATGGAAACCATAAACCTTAGTGCTGTGGAAAAACCTTTTCCTACTTGCCACATGAAGGCATCTCTTGGACATAACAAAAACCATGTAGGTGGACAGAGATCTTTCCAGTGCTCTGAGTGTGGAAAGAGTTTTACTCGTCCGAGATCTCTCAAATTACACCAACACATTCACACAGGAGAGAAACCCTATTGCTGTTCAGACTGTGGGAAGAGTTTTAATCAACAGGGTCATCTCCAACAACACCAGCGCATTCACACTGGAGAGAAACTGTATCAGTGCTCTGAGTGTGGAAAGAGTTTTAGAGAGAAGGGTGCCCTGAAAAATCACGAGCGTGTGCACACAGGAGAGAAACCGTATTGTTGCTCAGACTGTGGGAAGAGTTTTAGAGAGAGTGGTGCCCTAAAGAAACACCAGCGCATTCACACGGGAGAGAAACCATATTACTGTTCAGAGTGTGGAAAGTGTTTCAGAGAAAGTGGTGCTCTCAAGAAACACCAGCGCATTCACACAGGAGAGAAATCTTATCACTGCTCAGAGTGTGGGAAAAGTTGTATTCAACAGGATGATCTCCAACGCCACCAGCGCATTCACACAGGAGAGAAACCATATTACTGCTTGGAATGTGGGAAGAGTTTTAGTGAGTATGGTTCCCTCAAGAGACACCAGCGTATTCACACTGGAGAGAAACCGTATTACTGCTCAGAGTGTGGGAGAAGTTTTAGAGAGAGTGGCGCCCTCAAGAAACACCACTGCATTCACACAGGAGATAAAATGTAATACTGTTCAGTGTGTGTCAGAGTGCAGTTACTGAAGACTATCAGGCCACTTGTTATGGGATGAGCTACCCGGTGTGTTTAGGTAGGTTTTAATTTGACAATCATTCATACATTTTCTGAGGAACGTGAGGTTTTGCTGTTAGCTGAGTCCAGATATTAAATATTTTGTTTTACCAGCTTATAAATGGTATATTTATAATATAAATGCATTGTTTTCAAAATGTAGAGGGATATCAATAAAACAGGCTTCTAATACATTTGAAAAAATATAATTTCTTTCTTGTTTGTTAAGAAATTTTACTGTTACATTGATTTGCAATGAGACACTTTGCACTGAAATGTGAAACCTTCATGTTTGTTTTTTGTTTTGTTTTTTTGGGGTGGGGATGGGGGTAGTTCTGCATATTTACATCTATGTAAGCAGACATTCAAAATAAACAACACAAAAAAGGTGATTCTGCCAAGCAGAGACTAATGGTGCCGTTTTCAATTTAATTGAATAAAATCCAATGTTGTGACCAAATCTACACCCTTGACTGTAAATGTGCTTTTTATAGTGGTAGCACATCAGTTGTTTATGTTCACTTTTAAAATGAAGCTACTTACTGTGGATATTCCAGAAAGGGATTCAACAAACTTTATTGTCTTAATTGGGACGATTTTTAAGGCCGATTATCTTCTTCCAGCAGTTTTAAAAGGTCTCCTGATTTCAAGGTGATCACAAACGATGATCTTCCAAGATTATCCTGTAGTGTGGGAGGAGTCTATAATTTGATCTTTACTCCTTCAATCTTCTACCACAGCAGTTGGGCTGACCTGATCGAGAATCATAAATATGAATCATGTTTAATATTCGTCATACCTGAATTTAATATTTATGTCATGCCATCAGCCAATGAGAGCCAAGCTGAACCAAACTTTAGTCTGCAGGTTTCATACATATGGTAACATGAATAAATATACCTAGTACATACAGAACTTATATTCATTACATACAAACACAGAGAATAAATACAAACAAGATGAATAAATTATATTTTTGGAACTGAAAGTATAAATGTTAAGTACGAGATTTCTCCTCAATGCTCCCAGCCAGAGCATAGTTGTCTAGAAACCCTCCACTAGACCACCCTATTTTGTTCATTTGAATAAAAGCAGTGATATGACAACCTACAAATAACAAAATAAACCTTGAAATATATCACTTTAAATATAAGGAACATAATACATGACAGTTTAACTTTTTTGAATGAATTATGGGGGGAAACAATTCCCAATATTCTATTTTTTTGAGAAGCACTAGTACATTTTTGTGATTTTTTTTAGTTTTGTCCATTGGTTGAACACTGTGGCTGTTCTCTATACTGTATAA
This sequence comes from Acestrorhynchus altus, assembly GCA_034509495.1. Lineage (NCBI taxonomy): Eukaryota > Metazoa > Chordata > Actinopteri > Characiformes > Acestrorhynchidae > Acestrorhynchus > Acestrorhynchus altus. Next base: position 1,097,885 of record CM067524.1, read on the forward strand.
ATAATTCTGGTTGAAGAGACCAATAAAATGCTCTAAAGGATTTGGGCTTATGCAAAACACTGATTACAGATGTAGGCTGTCTGTTTTTGGCTGCAGCTTTCCTCCTGGACAGAATGGAGTCTAATTTTAGTAGTAGAGTCTGAATTTACTACGGCTTCTGCAAACTGACTGCATAAAGAACAATGTCTGGGGATAATTCCTGTCAGAGCAACCTATTATTATTTATTAACCTGCAAAAGAGGTTTTTTGAAGACGTTGATTGTCTAAGTTTTATTGCCAATGTGTAAAATTCCAGAAAAAACAAGACGCTGAATCTTAAAATCTGAACAAAGACTTTGATTTCATTTAGTCTCAGATTTTTTCTATGTGGTTGGTATTCATTTGCAAGGTGGAACTATGGGACCGGCTATGGATGCTTATAGACCCATTGTATTTTGCACACAGGGAAATTTGTCCTCCACATTTAACCAATCCACATGCACTGAAACACACACATACACACTAGTAAATTCACACTCTACAGGGCAGTGAGCACACATGCCCAGGTTGGGAGTTAAGTGCTTTGCTCAATGGCACTTTAGTCAGGTCCGCCCAGTTCAGGGATTCAAACTGGCAACCTTATCGTCACAAGGCTGGTTCCATCTCTGCTTGAGGCCTCCCCCACCCATCGTGGGCACTTGGCCACACTGGACCCCTGACGCTGTTGGGGACTGGTATGTGGGAGTGTTTGGATGGGTTACTGGATGGGTTGTGTGGTTGCTATGGTGTTGTTAGCTAGTTGTTATGGTTTTGTTAAATAGTTAATTAGGATGCTAGGTAATTAGTTGCTGTGGTTGCTCTGGCTGCAAAATGTCTTGTTTTAGCATTGTCCTCACAATGTGCACATGCACAGTGGTCATACAGCACACCATGCAATGTCATGTAAGGCAAATTAGACCATATGTGTCATGATACATCTTGCTTCACCTTAATCCTTGAAGAATTCTGCAAAAACCCATCAATGCAACTTTACAGCTCTGCCCACAAATCCTGCATCATAATTGGCAAAATATGTAAACCAATTAACTTGTTTCTAGTTCTAGAAATGTGGACTGGTATTTATGAGTCTGATGTTATATTTAAAAAAATGGCTGGTATCAGCCAATTACATTTCAACAGGTACACGTACATACATAAAAGCTACTTGTACAAAATCTAGACTTAATGTAGCTTCTGTTTCAGAAATGGGTCACATTGTCCTTTGTTTCAGTCTGTCTTTATTGTTTTTTGTGTTTGTTTCTGTCAGCATGTGTGCTCCTTCTGTGTATCCTGGTGTTTTGTTAATAAATATTCTTACCCTGCAAGTACATCTAACTTCTCGCCTGTTCTTCAGCACATTCCTCACAAAAAATGATGCACCACCACTATGCCATTGCCAGCTGCCCATGCCCCAGCATCTATTGCAGTGCCAGTTGCCAATGCTTCAAGAGTAGGTGTTGCCTGTCACACCTACTCCAGCGTCTGTTGTGCCAGATGCAGCTCCAGTCTACATAGCATCCACCATGTCTGCTCTAGGGTCTGCGGTGCCAGACATGGCTCCAGTGTTCGTGGCTCCCACTGCATCTGCTCCAGAATCTGAGGCATCCACTGCATCAGCTACACTTTCAGTGGCGATTCCCTCCCTGTCTTTGTCAGGGTTGAGACATAAATAAACAGCCTATCTCTGGCTCCTGAACAGTACAAGGGACGATAGCCAGTTCTGGGCCTATGTCTATGTCCATGTCCATGTCTCAACCCACGTCCATGCCCATGTCTCAGTCTGTCTTCTTTCGTTGTTTTTTCCCATATATGTTACAGTTTTGGTTCCTGTGTCTGGTTTGGTTCCCTGTTCCCTTGTCTGGTTTTGTTGTCCCTGTCTATGTCACAATTTATTTGTCTGTCCCAGTCAGTGTGTTTATCCCTTTTTGCTTTGCCCAGTCCTGTCACATGCCAAGTCCAGTCCCCGTTCATGTCTAATGTTTCTCCAGTCCAGTCTCCTGTCCTGTCTTTTGTGTCCCATGTTTCCCAGGACCAGTCTCCATCCAGTCGTGTCCAGTCTCCAGTCACATTTCTTGTTCCCCAAGTCTAATCTCATGTCACGTCTTCTTGTTCCTGGCGCTATCAGGTCTACAGTCTTGTATTTGTGTCTAGTCAGGTCTGTTATGTTTGTCTGGTGTTGAAGTCAGCCCTGGAGGCCACTTCGCACATTTGTTGAAATGTTCGCAGAGAAGAAGAGGATGAAGAGGCAGAGTCAATTTTCCAGTCCAACACATAATTTATTAAAACAAAGAGCTCTTTGGGGAGCCTCGCCAAAACACTCCAACAGCATGTATGTAAGCAGAGTTTCAATGTACAGACATTATTCCCATAATTTTAAACCCTGGTTCCCGCCCCTCAGGCCTGCCTCCTGGTAAGGAAGGACTTGCAAATTTGGTCCCTATAGGGTGTAACAAATGGTCAAGTTTAGGGAACTATGTTATCTAACCATTTTCCCCATTCAGCATAAATTTGACAAAACAATCGGATAAAGCTGGTAATCATATTCCTATTCATCACCTTATTTTGACATTATCCATGTAGGATAACAGGACCCAGGAGACAGACCCCAGGGCCATACTTAGGGGTGTCTAGCCAATTTCCCTTCTCATCCTTTGTCTAGGTACATATACCTCCCGTTTCACCCTGTTACTGGGCACGTCTACCTTTCCTGTTGTTGCATGTTTACATTGCCCATGATGTGTCCAGGTAATAATGACCTTTACTGCAGACACAGAGGCATTTCAACTACAATAGTGCAATAGTGGTTTCTAGACAATGGCACAGGATTTTCTGTGTCTGCGCTTACATCTCTAAACTAAACATGAGTACATTCAATAATATGATTTGGATATAGGCATTCTCACATATGTATTTTACCACATTGATAGTATTACTAATATATTTGGATATAGTCATATTAATAAAGATATGACCTGAGATATAACCTGATCCAACACTGGTCCCTCTCCTTTGCCATCTCTGGGGAGCATTGGCTCACATACCCCAGTGTTACGGATCAGGTGGGGCCTACTGTCCAGTTGTTGTGGTGTTTGGCTCCCCTGTCTGTCCTAACTTGTAATCATTCTCTTTGTCGGGGTTCCACATGTGCTTTAGAACATGCATCTGTTTTGTTTCTGTCTTGTCTCCACCCTGCTCCCATGTGTGTCTTGTTTGTAGCCCTGCCCTTTTGTAAAATGGCCTCAGGTTTTTCCAGTCTTATCCATGTATATATGGTCCTTTTGTTTCAGTCTTTGCTTATTGGTTTTTGTATTTGTTTCTAGGTCTATGTATTCTGGTGTTTCATTAGCAAATATTCTAACCCTGCAAGTAAGTCCACATCCTCCCCTGTTTTTCAATGCAATCATGACAAATGTATTGACATATTGGGTTCGTTTAGGTTAATATGTGCTTCGGCCTTGATAATTTCCACTCATGGCTACACTATTATTATTATTATTATTATTATTATTATTATTATTATTATTATTATTATTATTATTAGTTAGTTAGTTAGTTAGTTAGTTAGTTAGTTCAAAATTGTTTTAGACAATCATAGCACAACTGGTGAAGGTGGAAAAATAGAGTCCCCCTGCAGTCCAGGTGGGGGCGTTATTTCAATAACTGTTGTTCTCTAAAGTCATACAGTGAAGGAGAAGAAGATTCCAGTCCGCAGTGTTAATAAACAGGAGCTGCTCTAGAAAAGGTAAAGAGCTCCTCTGCAGTTTTACATTCTTTTATATAATCTAAACCTCATAGTATTAGTGTACCAACCTGAGAAACCCACACTATTAAGATTAGTATATAATCTAAACCTCATAGTATTAGTGTACCAACCTGAGAAACCCACACTATTAAGATTAGTATATAGTCTATATCTTATAATATTAGTGGACTAACCTGATAAACACACACTATTAAGATTAGTATATAGTCTATATCTTATAGTATTAGTGTACTAACCCCCCAAACACACACTATTAAGATTAGTATATAGTCTATATCTTATAGTATTAGTGTACTAACCTGATAAACCCACACTATTAAGATTAGTATATAGTCTATATCTTATAGTATTAGTGTACTAACCCACCAAACCCACCCATACATATTAATGTTCTGTTAATCATAGTATAGATTTAAGGTTAGTCCTACTTTACCATTGTTAGTTAGTAGCCTGTGCTTATGATTGATCTTATTGTTTGTTTGGAGAACATCAGAGTTGTTTATTTTATTGTTTTCTTCCCATGCACATATAAATGACTTGTCATGTGTGATGGAAAACAGAAATGGCTTTGAAATCTGGGAGACATTTTCATAAGATTATTGCTGCATTTGAGGGGTGTCAGACATGGGGAGCTACTGTTTTTTTTACCACTTATAAATTACAGCCACTAAATTGGCATTTATAAGTGGGCTTAAGATGACATGAGAGATATTATTCATTTAATTTCATATGTCCTAGTGTTTGTGGACATGTCAGTGGCATTGTTGTCTGGATATCATGTGGGTAGACATTCTTACAAACACCAAAACAGAGTAAAGTTAACTGTCTGTTAGATACAATGTTTAGTTGAACACACAAATGCTGCATTGTATTTAGGTTTTGGAGTGTCACAGTACTGGGTAAGTTTGAATTAAATATGGGTGGAATGTTTGCTGGTAAGGTTTAGGTGAAGTGGTCTCTGGATAAGATTTGGCATTCACAATGGTGGAAGCTGAAGATATGCAACACAGTTCTTCATTCAAGTTGGCTGGTTAAGAGTTCTAAAATGGCAGGGAAAAGGTTCTGAACATTTCTGAACAAGCGCAATTGCCAGGATATAGGGAACACACAGATTTTGGGAATTTGTGGTATAATCTGGGAGTGCCACCTAGTGAAATCGGGGGAGCTGTCATGCCCAATGGCACAACCAGATGAGCCCAGTGGCTCCTGAGATTTGAACTCCAGATATGTTCCCATGATGTTTCCCATGCTCATCCTTACGGAATCCTACACTGCTCTTTAAAAATTTAAGGTCTTGTTTTTACAGTTTACCACTTTTTCTCTTTCAGGAAGGAATGACCTATGGAGCTCCTGCTGCTACTATTCACTGTCCAGAAGAGTTCTGATTTATTTCCTTAGAGCCATCGAAAACTGGAGGTTAAATGTAGGCATATGGAGTCCATAAGCTACAAGACTCAGGAAATATCTTCTACTCTCCACACAAATGCATCTCTCAAACAAACACGAAAAGTTACATGGACAGGAGAGAAACCATATTGCTGTTCAGATTGTGGAAAGAGTTTTAATGTAAAGCGTCATCTCAATATACACCAGCGCATTCACACTGGAGAGAAACCGTATCACTGCTCAGACTGTGGGAAGAGTTTTACCCAGGAGCCTCATCTCCGAACACACCAGCAAATTCACACAGGAGTGAAACCGTATCACTGCTCAGACTGTGGGAAGAGTTTTACTCAGGAGTCTCATCTCCGAACACACAAGCACATTCACACAGGAGAGAAACCATATCACTGCTCAGACTGTGGGAAGAGTTTTAGAACAAGTAACCAGTTCAAGGAACACCAGCGCATTCACACTGGAGAGAAACCGTATCACTGCCCAGACTGTGGGAAGAGTTTTACCCAGGAGCCTCATCTCCGAACACACCAGCAAATTCACACAGGAGTGAAACCATATTACTGCTCAGAGTGTGGGAAGAGTTTTACCCAGGAGTCTCATCTCCGAACACACCAGCACATTCACACAGGAGAGAAACCATATCACTGCTCAGACTGTGGGAAGAGTTTTAGAACAAGTAGCCAGCTCAAGGAACACCAGCGCATTCACACTGGAGAGAAACCATATCACTGCTCAGACTGTGGGAAGAGTTTTGTTGTCAGTAGTGCCCTCAAGAAACATGTGCGTATTCACACTGGTGAGAAACCATATCATTGCTCAGAGTGTGGGAAGAGTTTTGGAGCAAGGACTAACCTCCAGAAACACCAGCGCATTCACACGGGAGAGAAACCATATTACTGCTCAGAGTGTGGCAGGTGTTTTAGAGAGAGTGGTTCTCTCAAGAAACACCAGCGCATTCACACGGGAGAGACAACATAAACACTGAGTGTTGGAGTTGAGTTTTACTCAGTAATATCATCTAAACTACAGTACAGTACAGTGAAACAGGAGAGAACTGCATCCAGCCCAAAATATGGAAAGAGATTTTGTTGACAAATCAGGGCATTTCAACTGGAGAGACACTCAAAACAGAAGACAGGATCCTTGCATAGGACTGTGGGCAGTCAACTTTTTGCAGGACATGTCATTCACTGGCCTGTTTGCCTGGTAGACAAACTTCTAGGGGTCCAGCTGTAACTATCTTCATATGGGCTAATATCATTCATTTAAAGCAGGGCTTCTCAACCTTTTCCGCCTCTTGGCCTACATAGAAAGCATAACAATGCACAAGAAAACAACCCCCAACTTTTATGTTATTTAACTTATTTTTGCTTTTTATTTTTCCAGTTTTGACTTTGAGAATTAGGGCATGAACATACCATAAAAATAAAAACATAAAAATAAAAGTTATGTTATTATTCATTCATTTTTGTTAATGGTTATAATGTTTATATTTTGAACACGAATGATCTCTCAATTTTAACTTATACAAAATATTTTCACATAGACTTTAAAGTGCCATTAATTGTTCACTTTGAACTACTGCCTTCCCCGAGGATGGACCTGCAGACCTCTAATAATCCCAGGCCCACAGGTTGAGAAACCCTGATTTAATGGACCATACATATAAGAGGGGTGGGTCTGTAGTTATTCTTTCCTATATATATTTAAGAAGGCATCTTGAATTTACTTATAACTTGGGGTTAGTCTATGACATGAGCTTCTAAAATACACAATTAGCCCAAAATTTCACTCTGGGCTCAATGCATTCTACTAAAAAATCCAGGTGTGAGCTGTTTTAATCATTCGAACTCGGGATCCATTATAGGGCTATTGATATCAAATGACTCAAATATTGGGTTCCAGTGGAAAATGAGAAGGGAGGGGAGGTTTGCTCTCTTTTTACTCAGGCAGTGTTGAAATTTCAGAATATATGTCATTAGAAGGGATAATAATGATACATACAGTACATAGCAAAAATTCAGGTTGTATTTTTTTTTTTTGGACCACAGAAGAAATCTAGTAAGATCCTTGTAACATTAATTATTACCAATAACTCAACCATTTCCAGATTTTTGAGATATACTTTAGCACGTATAATAATAACAACAATAATAATAATAATATTATTAATAATAATAATAATAATAATAATAATAATAATAATAATAATAAACTTTTCAAACATCAAATTATAAAACAATGCCAATTGGCCTAGGGGTCAAAAGGTTAATCTCCTCTGGTATTGGGACAAGTGGCAAGATGCCTTCAAAATTCAATTTTGGGTCTCAGAGGAGAGGAGGAAGATCAGTAGTCCCCCAGCACACCAGGTGGGGCCACTGGTTTTGTAACTGTTCTGAAAAGACAATAAAGCAGAGAAGAATATTATTTAATGTTATGTCATTATTTATTTATTTGTCAACTTATTGTAGAGAAGCAGGAGCAGCTCTGTTGAAGGTAAAGAGCTCTTCTACACAGGCTTGCTTTGGGTTATTCTTCACAGGGTTATAGCTGATTTATAATTATGGACTGTGGTGGAATTTTATCTATTAATCGGAGTCAGACACCTTCGGTTTTGTCAAGTAATAAGTTTGTAATATTCTGCAGAAGAGAGCGTGCTGGATAGCAGCAGTACTCTGAAGAGGTGAGCCGAGAGAGATGGCTCTTATACACATGAGAGATAAGTTTCACAACAGCCACTTGCACACATACATAGTCCATTCGATGTTACAACACGTTCTTGTTAGTGTCAACAAAGGGCCAGCAAGGTGCAGCGGGAAGGTCAGCGCATCTGTTGTTGATAAAGAACTTGCTGTTGAACACTGACATCCCGTTTTGCTTTGTCTAGTGTCAGCAAGATGAAGAAATAACTTCATAGTATCACACAATAACAAAATACAATATGATAGAGGCACAATAATTTTGTAATCATTAATCAATTACCATTACAGGACTTATGCAAGGTAGTTTGGAGAATGTTTTTCTACATATATTTAATTTTTCCAGTGCAGTGTGGGAAACTGGGAAATTCCATTTTCACCACTTGTAAGTTACACTTGACTAAGCATTGAAGTGAGTCAGTATTCTAGATGATACACATCACAGTATGAGACATATTGTTTCGACATATATTGAATTGCATAACTGCATACACCCAGTCTCCTGGCTCCTCAATGCCGAATTTCTAACAACATCATAGCAAACTTTTTTTTCATTACATCAAAGTGAATACCCAAAGCTTCCAATCTACTTCAAATGTTTTATGTTGCAAATACTGCACTGTGTATTTATCTATTATATATTTTCTTACTATCCTTTGCTGCTGTAATAATGTGAACTTTTATACAGCAGGACTAATACAGATAATCTAATTTTATCTTATGCCACTGATCTCCTATGATGAAGGAAGAGATGCTTGTTTATTCCTTATTACAGTTTTCCCAAGGACATATTTCAGTCTTAACATTGCAGCTCCATCTCACATCTCACTTCTAGTCTACCAACACTCATTAACCACATCACGTCTGAAATATGTTCTGAAATATATTAAGATGGGATTTTTATACAATTTCTAATATCATTCATATATTTATGTTTAATGAGTATTTTTGTTCCCAGACACAACCTTAGTGATTCAACAGAACTGGATGTTTTGATTATTTTTATAATATTAGCCTTTTCTCTTCCAGGATGGAATGACCTGCACATCTTCGATTGCTAGTACCCACTGTCCAAGTTCTTATCTTCTTCAAGAAACATCACAATGAGTGTAACACAGTTAAAATTGGAGGGTAAAAGTATGGGTATTGAGTCCATCAGTTCCAGAATATCTTCTCCTACTTTTCACTCAAATGCATTTGTCGAACAAATACACATAAATACAGACACAGAGAGATTTGTACAGTCCTCAGAGTGTGGAGAGAGATTTACTCAACAGAGAGATCTCATAAAACACCTGTGCAATCATACACGGAAGAAACCATATTGTTGCTCAGACTGTGGAAAAAGTTTTACTGTAAAATGTCATCTGAAAGAACACCAGCGCATTCACACAGGAGAAAAACCCTATCACTGCTTGGACTGTGGGAAGAGTTTTACCCAACAGAGCACTCTCCAAATACATCAACGTGTTCACACAAGAGAAAAGCCATATCACTGCTCAGAGTGTGGAAAGAGTTTTACTCAACAGCATCATTTAAAAGAACACCAACACATTCATACAGGAGATAAACTGTACTGCTGTTCAGAGTGTGGGATGAGTTTTACCCAACAGCAACATCTCCTAACACACCAGCGCATTCACACTGGAGAGAAACCGTATCACTGCTCAGAGTGTGGCGACAGTTTTGGAGTGACAAGTAACCTCCTGAAACACCAGCGTATTCACACAGGAGAGAAACCATATTGCTGCTCAGAGTGTGGGAAGGGTTTTAGCCAACAGCAACATTTCAGAGCACAGCAGCGAATTCACACTGGAGAAAAACTGTATCATTGCTCAGATTGTGGGAAAAACTTTAGAGCAAGGAGTAACGTCCTAAAACACCAGTGTGTTCACACTGGTGAGAAACCATATTACTGCTCAGACTGTGGGAAAGGTTTTGCAGCAAGTAGTAACTTACTAAAACACCAGCGCATTCACATTGGAGAGAAACTCTATCACTGCACAGACTGTGGGAAGAGTTTTAGAGTGAGTAGTACCCTCAACAAACACCAGCTCATCCACAGAGGAGAGAAACTGTATCACTGCCCTGACTGTGGGAAGAGCTTTACTCAACAGCATCATCTTAAAGAACACCAGTACATTCACGCAGGAGAGAAACCATATTACTGCTCAGAGTGTGGGAGGAGCTTTAGAGCAAGTAGTAACCTACAGAAACATCAGCGCATTCACATTGGAGAAAAAACATATCACTGCTCAGACTGCGGCAAGAGTTTTAGAGTGAGTAGTACCCTCAAAAAACACCAGCTTATCCACAGAGGAGAGAAACCATATCACTGCCCTGACTGTGGGAAGAGTTTTACTCAACAGCGTCATCTAAAAGAACACCAGTACATTCATACAGAAGAAAAAAACCTATCCCAGCTCAAACTGTTCTTGAACAACACTTCAGGCAAACCAGGAATTCAAACCAGAGAGAGTCACTCAGTCACTGCTCAAAATTTAAATGCATTGTCTTTGAAGATGCATGGAAATGCATTTAGCTCTGTAATAAGATACATATAATAAGTTCCCATGTTCATACTTGTTTTAGGAAGACTTTTGTCAGACGTTTTGCCAGGGTGGGTTGTCTGCCTTTGCAGACATCAAAATTGAACAAAAAGATGTTTATTTGACATTGGTTTTAATAGCATCATTGATAGATGCCAAAATAGATGTAGCAAATTTGTCTGGTACATATACAGTTTGTTTGTTGAAGTGTTTGTTCTAATCATGTACACAGTACACAGTGTAGAACATGAACTATTGACCGCTTGTTCTGTTATTTAAATAAATCAGGCAGTTTGATCTAATTTCAGCCTACTTTCAGGAACAGTGCGGTTCTCAGGTTAATAACTAGGTAGGCAGGGAAAATCCTGCAGTCAGATATGGTTGGGTTTTACAGAAAACAGGTGGAGTTTAAAAAGAGCAGTTCAGTGTGAGGCCCCTGCAGTCCAGTGGAGGCGCTACTTTCATCAACTGTGGTTCTTCCAAACACACTAGATCTTTGCAGAAGAAGATCCCAGTCCTCAGTGTTATGGTAGAGAAGCAGGAGATGAAGGTAAAGAGCTCTTCTACACGTTTACACACTGTTTAGTCTGTGTTTACTCTTACTCTTACAGGAATGAGTGGAGAAATACTCTGTTTAGGAAAAGCTCTTTGGGTTGGGGGTCTTCATAGGGGTGAGGGGGGCGTGGTTGAAAACACTCAGTCTTCTGTTAAATTACATACATGAAACATTTAATTTCTTTATTTGCTTGTTTATTGTCCAGCTAATCAAAGTTCTCCTCATGGGAGTCAAGTGTTATTTATAGTCTCTTCAACACCTGCTTTGGTAAATCATTGCTTAGTGATATTAAGTCAGGTGTGCTGCTGATGCAATTGAACATGTCCAAGCACTGGCTGGGGGTGTCCAGGATAAATGTGGAACCAAGGTTTGTTCTTCAGACCAGCTCACAAGATCTCCAGTATTTTCTTCTCCTCTTTACTGTGTTTCTGTTTACTTGCATCTGTTCTAACGGGGTCTGGAGTTTCTACACTAAACTCTCTTATTGATCAGAAACAGGAGGAGGAACAATGGGATTAGGAGCCTTAAAATTGTGCACAGTACTGTATGTCCCAAATATGGCCTAAATTTGAGCTGTTTTTATAGTTTTTATAAATAGTGTTTAATACATACCACTCACGTTTTCAGTGAGTTTTCTCCAACGCTGAGGCTAGGGAGAGTTAGACATGTTGCTTGTGGTCAGTCTGTCTGCAAGGAAGTTGGAGATCTCATATACAGGATTACCTCACATTACCTCATTTTGCTGAGCTGTGTTCAAACGTGATGCTGAATTTTGTGGTGAGGATGCAAGAACAGTGCACCGATATGTCAGAGTCTACTAAATGTTCCAGAAAGTCTTTTACACTGGGTATGCATAACTTGCAGTTCTGTGAGCTGTTAAGCTGACATAAACAGTTGTATGTGATCTATAAATAGGGTGGTAGGCTGTCACCTATGTGCACATACTGAGAGTGGTCAGCACCGATATCTGTGGCCAGGTAACAGTTAGTAGGTGCCTTGCTGACCTCAGCTGAGAGAGGGAGGATTACTTGTTGTGCACCCTTGATCTACAGTAACAGATATTTTAACCAAGGCTTTACATATTTCTTTGTTTTCTCTTGCAGGAAAGAATGACATTCCCCTCTTCTCCTACATTTAGAACCCACTGTTTTCCCCAAACACATCAAGAAAATATACTTGAAGGAGTTTTTACCACAGATAAAATCTGAGGTTTTTTGCAGTGATATGGAATCCATAAACTTCAGCACTGAGGAAACAACTTCTACTCACCACATGATTGCATCTCTCGGACATCATCAAGTACCTACAGGGAAAGTAAGACCTTACCAATGTTTAGAGTGTGGAAAGAGTTTCACAGCACAGGATTCCCTCAGGGTACACCAACGCATTCACACAGGAGAGAAACCCTATCTGTGTTCAGAGTGTGGAAGGAGTTTTATTAAGCATAATCATCTCAAATCACACTTAATCACTCACACAGGAGAGAAACCATTTCCCTGCAAAGACTGTGGGAAGAGTTTTGCTAGAAACTCTTCTCTCCGAATACACCGTCGCATTCATACAGGCGAAGATCACTACCACTGCTCAGAGTGTAACAAGAGTTTCACATACCATGCTGCTCTCAGGGAACATCAGAGCATTCACACAGGAGAGAAACTGTATAACTGCACAGTGTGTGGGAAGAATTTTACTCGAAGTGGTCTGCTCCAAAAACAGCGCATTCACACGGGGGAGAAACCATATCACTGCACATTGTGTGGGAAGAGCTTTACTCGACATGGTCTGCTCCAAAAACACCAGCGCACTCACACGGGAGAGAAACCGTATCACTGCTCAGTGTGTGGGAAGAGCTTTAGCCAGAGTGCTAACCTCAAGAAACACCAGCGAATTCACACAGGAGAGAAACCATATTCATGCTCAGAGTGTGGAAAGAGTTTTAATCAAAACGGTTATCTCCAAGCACACCAGCGCATGCATACTGGAGAAAAACCATTTCACTGCTCAGAGTGTGGAAAGAGCTTTCGTCAGCTGCGTAGCCTCAACAAACACCAGGGCACTCACTGAAGATAAAAGCAGTCTTAGTTGGAGGAGCTTCAGACATTGAGTTTTAAAGACATGGTGCAGATAATGGAGCTAGAGAGGGCAGTAGAAGGGTATCAACCTATCAGCCAGACTTGCTAATGGGATTGTTTGGATTGCCTGCATGTGCAGGTTTTGAGACTGTTTTATATGGAGAAATGGGTTAAAATTAGTGGAGGACTAATCAACAGTTACCAGAAATGTTTAGTTGCAATTATTGCTGCACACCAGATACTGACTGCAAGGGTTCACATACTTTTGCTCTGAGAGATAGGTAATATTGGATATGTATTATTTTCCTCAATAAATAAATGAGCAAGTGAATTAATTTAGTCTGCTTTGTTTGATTTGGTTATGTACTTTTAGGATTTATCTATTGATGAACTTTTGTGTCAAATTTATGTAGAAATATAGAAAATTCGAAAGGCTTCACAAACTTTCAGGCACCACTGTACATGATGCTTTACTCAAAGTACTTATTTCCAAATACACTGGCGCCTTCACACAGGTGAAGATCTCTACCAATGCTCAGAGTGTGAGAAGTAGTGAGTAGTGTGCTGAGGCTTTGCAGCGCGTGCCGAGAAATCCAGCACGTCTTTTATGAAGCGCTTACTGAGGCTTGCTTCCTTAAGGGTGAGTGATGCGACTGATGACATCTGAAGCCTCTCTGATTTAGGAAGTGGTTTGAGTGTTTGGTGTAATTCATGAACATATGCAATAGATTTTTTTTTTTGAGAATGGTGTTACATCTTATTGAATTAATTTCATCTTTTTTGATTTTTTCCATTTTCATTAATATTGTTTTTGTCATAATAGACTTCTATTACTATTACCCACAAATGAATGAATAACAAAATCAAAGCAAGTTGTTTTATTTCTATTTTTGATTATTATTCTTAGAGTGACATTGTTAGACAAACAAGCGGTCATCATAGATCATTAAAATGACTAGATTTTGACCAGCAAGGGGGTTTGTGCACATGAATCCTTGAGAAAATAATTTTGAAACAATTGGACAGAAAATCTATATTTCATAAAGCTTAATTTCTGCAAAGTTTCAAATACCAAACTGGGAATATTTGGGCATTCACACAGGAGAGAAACCATATCACTGCTCAGTGTGTTGGAAGAAATTTAGGGTGCTTTCACACCTACATTGTTTAGTCTGAACCAAAATAGCATATGTTAAAGGGGCTGCAAACCATGGTCCAGACCAAAGGAGCAAAATTTGATCTGACCAAAAGAGGTGGACTCTGTCCGGATCTACTGAACCATGGTCAGGTTAGTGTGCAGTGTGAAAACCTTTCTAGAAGGTTTAAACAAATTACAGGATATTGAGGCAGGCATTCCTCATTCATTCAACAACAGAAGAAGAAAAAGCAGAGGAGATGAATTGTTTTATTGAAATCTTCTTTTCATTTTATTCTGTAAAGACTTCACACCGGATTAACCACCCACTGAAATGTCAACATGCCAACATCAGATGTGGACCAAATATATACAAGGTAACAAAAGCCTTGGTTCAGACCATAGTGTGAAGGTGTAAAAATTCCCCTAAAGTTCTAACATCAAGAAACACCAGTGCATTCACTCATAACATGACCAGTCCCTGCAGTTAACTACTGGTAGCCAGTGAAAATCCTGCAGTCAGATACACTCCTGATCAAAAGCTTAAGACCAGTTAAAAGTTGTAAGAATTTACAATTTGCACTATTGGATCTTAAGTGGCATGGTGGTGCAGTCAATAGGACTGTTGCCTCACAGCAAGAAGGACCTGGGTTTGATCCCTGGGTGGGGTGACCTATGTGGAGTTTGCATGTTCTCCCCATGTTTGTGTGGGTTTCCTCTGGTGGACCTGAGTGTGTGAGCCATATGATGGAGTAGTGCCCTGTCTAGTGTTGTTTCCTGCCCTTGTGCTCAGAGTTGCTGGATCCCCTGTGACCCTATTCAAGAATAAGTGATATAGAAAATGGATGGACCTTAAGAAGGTTCTATGTTGAGCTTCGTCATGCTAAAAGAAGAAATGGGAGAAAGACAAAAGATTTTGAACAGGAAATTTATTGACAACTGCATTTACACTCAAACATGCTTTTTTTCAGATGATCAAAGACCAAAGCCAAAATCTGCACATAAAATTGAATCCAAAATTATACACAAAAAAATGTATATACAGAAACAAACCCCAAACAGGGTGATGAATTCAGCAATCACACTTTTAACAATCTAAATGTAACATCCTGTTAGATTAAGCCTCCAAAACTGCAATCCCAACTTCACAGGGCCTCGGTGAGCTCCTGAGCAGTCTGAGTCACTACTTGGTGGCATTAGATGAACCAACACACAGCAACCAAGAGGTTCTCAACTGGATTTTTAGGTCTGGGGAACATGAGGTTTGCCTTACCAGACCATTGCTGACCCAATGTTCACTACATGATCTCTAAACCCTTTCATGTCTGTCATGTCCTTGAACCTGCTCTCACCTGAGAAGAGCACTGGTTCCATTAGAGGATGTTGAGCCTTCATTCCATCCTCATAGAGCCTATTTCTGTTTGTTCTGAAAAATGCACACCAGTAGCAGATCACAGTCTAACTGCTGGGTTGGTGCCTTCTAGTGCCCTGTCCAGCTGTACTCATGTACTGGACCATGTCCTTGAATCTCCTCCAAACTCCTGAGACTGTATGTCTTTAAACTCAATGTCTCAAGCTCCTTCAACACAGACTGATGTTACTGCCTTTATCTTCAGTGAGTGCGCTGGTGTTTCTTGAGGCTACGCAATTGACAAAAGCTTGTCCCACACTCTGAACACTGATAGGGTTTTTCTCCTGTGTGAACACGTTGGTGTACTTTAAGAGCATTCTGCACATTGAATCTCTTTCCACACTCTGAACACTCATAGGGTTTTTCTCCTGTGTGAACACGTTGGTGTACTTTAAGAGCATCCTGTATATTGAACCTCTTTCCACACTCTGAACACTCATAGGGTCTCTCTCCTGTGTGAAGGCGTTGGTGAACTGTGAGAGAACCCTGTATATTGAACCTCTTTCCACACTCTGAACACTCAAAGGGTCTCTCTCCTGTGTGAAGTCGTTGGTGTGCCTTGAGAGATGTCTTCATTGAAAAACTCCTTCCGCACTCTGAACACTCATAGGGTTTTTCTCCAGTGTGAACACGTTGGTGTACTTTGAGAGCATCCTGTACAATGAACCTCTTTCCACACTCTGAACACTCATATGGTTTCTCTCCCGTGTGAATGCGCTGGTGATTTTGAAGCGAACCTTGTTGTGTAAAGCTTTTCCCACACACTGTGCAGTAATATGGTTTCTCTCCTGTGTGAATGCTCTGATGTTCCCGGAGAGTTGTTTGGTACGTGAAACTCTTGTCACACACTAAGCAGTGGTAGAGTTTTTCTCCTGTATGTATGCGACGGTGTATTCGCAGAGAAGAATTTCGAGTAAAACTCTTCCCACAGTCTGGGCAGGGAAATGGTTTCTCTCCTGTGTGAGTGAGCGAGTGCGATTTGAGATGACTCTGTGTATTAAAACTCTTCCCACATTCTGAACACTGATAGGGTCTTTCTCCTGTATGGATACGTTGGTGTACTTTGAAAGCGCTCTGTATTTTGAATCTCATTCCACACTCTGAGCACTCATAGGGTTTCTCCTCTGTGTGAATGCACTGGTGTACCTTGAGAGATTCCCGTGCATTAAAACTCTTTCCACACTCTGAACACTGGTATGATCTTACTTTCATTGTAGTTACTTGTTCATGTCTGACAGATGCAATTATGTCCAGAGTAGATGTTGTTTCCTCAGTGCTGAAGTTTATGGACTCCATATCACTACAAATAACCTCAGATTTTAACAGTGGTACAAAGTCCTTCTAGCATAATTTCTTAATATGTTTTGGGAAAACTGGGTACTAAAAGCAGGAGAAGAGAGGAATGTCATTCCTTTCTGTAAGAGAAAACAGAGAAATATGTAAACGCACAACACCAGTTGGGTAGCTCTCCACCAAATGGAACACCCATCATGCCTGGTAATTGACTGAGGAGTTGAATTTTGAGTAGGGCAACTAGCAAACTTTTCACACACCCATAAATAGTAGTAATAATTATAGTAACTTTTTTTTAGATATACACCTTTTACACTGCTCATATATATTTTCTTTTTGAATTGTATTCACGTTTATTTTGCATTTGTGCACATAAATCCCCTGTGCTACACACAGAGAAATGTGTTCTACACATCCACACTAGTAAATTCACACTCTAGGGGTCAATGAGCACACATGCCAGGAGTGGTGGGCAGCCCTATCCACAGTGACCAGGTAGCACCTAAGCAGTTCAGTCATGTTCTCTCAGTTCAGGGAATCAAACCCACAAGACTGATTCCCTAACTGCCAGGCCATGTTGTGGCTGTTTGTGATTACAGTTTATATGTTCTATAACTCTATCTTTAAAGAAAAAAGCTTGGTCTAGATGTATCCTGGACACAGCCAGCAAGTTCCTGGACATGTTCAATTGCATCAGCAGCACACCTGACTTAACATCACTAAGCACTTATTTACCAAAGCAGGTGTTGAAGCAACTATAAATAATACTAGACTCCCATGAGGAGAACTTTGGAGATGTTTGTGGAACGCATTGATGGAAAACCCCCCACTTTCTGTCGGAATGTTATTAGCCAGAAATGATTAAATTCTCATTCACACAGGAGACTAAACATTTTGCACAGTAATGTATTTGGGACATATTTGGGACATATCTGAGACACATTCCCTGCACACTGTAATGTCTTTGTAGTTAAGCTTCACCCAACACCACCCCATCCCATTCCCCAATTTTGATTAGCTGGACAATAAACAAGCAATAAAGAAATTAAATGTTTCTTATATGTAACTTAACAAGATTGAGTGTTTTCAACCACGCCCCCCTCACCCCTATGAAGACCCCCAACCCAAAGAGCTTTTCCTAAACAGAGCATTTCTCCACTCATTCCTGTAAGAGTAAACACAGACTAAACAGTGTGTAAATGTGTAGAAGAGCTCTTTACCTTCATCTCCTGCTTCTCTACCATAACACTGAGGACTGGGATCTTCTTCTGCAAAGATCTAGTGTGTTTGGAAGAAGCACAGTTGATGAAAGTAGCGCCTCCACTGGACTGAATGGGTCTCACACTGAACTGCTCTTTTTAAACTCCATGCATAAAGGCGCTTTTTTGAGGTTAGTACTCTGTGTAAAACTCTTCTCACATTCTGAGCAGTGATATCATTTCTCTCCTGTATGAATGTGTTGGGTGTTCTTTTAAATGATCCTTTTGAGTAAAACTCTTCACACTCTGAGCAGTGATATGGCTTTTCTCTTGTGTGAACACTGTGTAATTGGGGAGTAATAGGGAAGAAACAAGCATCTCTTCCTTCATTGAAGGAGATAATTGGCATAAGATAAGAGTATGCATTATTAGTCCTGCAGCAAAGGGATAGCAAAGCCTTCCATATAACAAAATACACTGTGTAGCTTATACAACATTGGAAATAATTATAAATAAATAAATAGATTGGAAGTTTTGGGTATTCATTTTTGATGTAAATGGGAATAAACAGCTCAGTGTTAGTGCCCTGCAGTCCAGTGGGGGTGCTACTTTCATCATCTGTAGATCTCCAAAGATGGTAAAGCTTTGCAGAAGCAGGAACTTACGGTAAAGAGCTCTTCTACACTTCTACACACCGTACTCTGTATTTACTCTCACTCTTACAGGATTGAGTGGAGAAATGCTCTGTTTAGGAAAAGCTATTTGGGTTAGGGGTCTTTGTGGGGGTCCCAGATGTGTTCCAAATAGGATAGGATAGAACTTTATTGATCCCTTGGGAGGGTTCCCTCAGGGAAATTAAGGTTCCAGCCACAGCATAAGTACAGAAGAAGTAGAAAAAGACATAATTTAGTAAGAAAACACTATATAAATATAAAGAATATATAATATAGAGACTATATATATATATATATATATATATATATATATATATATATATAGTGCATGAGAAAAAGAGTCCTGTAGGAGGGGGTATTGCATATTATTATGCATATTATTATTATTATTGCACGTGAACTGTATATTGCACCAAGTCCAGATGTGTTGTGGTTGTGGGTTACTGGTTGGTTTCTACTTGTTCACATCCTTCATCCTCCTGTTAGCACTCTTCCCCCCAGAGAGGAGTTGTACAGTCTGATGGCGTGCGGGACAAAAGAGTTTTTAAGTCTGTTGGTCCTGCACTTGGGAAGGAGCAGTCTCTCACTGAACAGGCTCCTCTGGTGGCTGATGACAGTGTGTAGAGGATGACTGGCATTGTCCATAATGTCCAGTAGTTTTTTCAGAGTCCTCTTCTCTGCCGCTGACACCAGAGAGTCCAGCTTTGTGCCTACCACAGAGCCAGCCTACCTGATCAGTTTGTCCAGCCTGTGTGTGTCCTTCTTGGATATGCTGCCCCCCAGCACACCACAGTGTAGAACAGGACACTGGCAACCACGGACTGATAAGACATCCACAGGAGTTTCCTGCAGATGCTGAAGGACTGTAGCCTGCTCAGAAAGTACAGCCTGCTCTGTCCCTTTCTGTACAGGTGGTTGATGTTACATGACCAGTCCAACTTGCTGTCCAGCCATAGCCCGAGGTACTTGTATGAGTCCACAGCCTCCACCTCATCTCCCTCGATCAGAACTGGTTGTGACTTTGGTCTGGACCTCCCAAAGTCTAGCTCCTTGGTCTTTGAGGTATTGAGCTGCAGATGATTCCGGTGGCACCAGGCTGCAAAGTCCCTCACTAGGTTCTGATACTCCTCCTCACTATCATCCCTGATACACCCAGCTATGGCTGTATCATCAGCAAATTTCTGAATGTGACACAGCTCTGAGTTGTAGCAGAAGTCTGCTGTGTACAGCTCTGGGGTGCTCCAGTGCTGCTGATCACAGTGTCAGATGTGATGTCCTTCAGCCTGACATAATGGGCTGTCCATATTATTCCAATATTTAAATTCAGGTTTGACTAAATTACAAATCAGTATCAAAATTAAAACAAAATCTTGAAAAGTTTGAAATATATCACTTTAGATATAATGAATTTAAAACATGACAGTGAATTCTTCTTAATTACATTATGAACAAAAAAACTTTCCCTGGAATATTAGTGAAACTAGAATTTTTTTTTTTTTTTTGAGATGCACTAGTGTATTGTAGAAGGTGGTACATTGGCACAGCAGGTAAAGTGCCACACAGCTCCTGGGGTTGTGTGTTTGAACCCTGGTTGCTGTCTGTGAGGGCCTTGGTAAATTCTCTCCATGTCTTCATCCTGCATGGTGTGTATGTGTCTGACTGGTCCCCATGATTCTGGGTTGGCTCTCTGGACCCACTGTTACCCTGACCAGGATAAGAAAATAGATTTTAATTTTTTATTAGTTTTTTATAATGACATGTATCAAATTTATTCTTATGTGGAAAGTGGTACAGATAAATCTGTTGTTGTTTTTTTACCTTGTAAAACTTGAGCTGAGTTTGAGATTATTTGGAAATTGTAGCAGAGGATGAGGAGTTTATAGGAAATAGGAACTAGGGGGCACTATATCTCCAATGGTTCTCCAAAGGCTCTAGATCTTTGCAGAAGAAGATCCCAGTCCGCAGTGTTATGGAGCTGAAGGTAAATAGCTCTTCTACACTTTTCCTCACTGTTTACTGTGTTTACTCTCACTCTTACAGGAATGAGTGGAGAAATGCTCTGTTTAGGGAAAGTAATGACATATGAGCAAAGCCAGTCTTTGTCCAGACTGAGCTGAGGCTAATGCTAACTTGCTTTTATTCAGACAGAGAGCTGGCAGACAGACTGAAAGACTGACAGACATATACATAAACTGTCAGACAGACAGACAGATAAACAAACAGATCCTTCATGCAACATTATAGACTGCATTACTAGCTTAAGATTGTTTTAGCCTTCTTGACTTGCATATTAATACTGGGTGTTTACCTTTTACTTTCACATTGCAGCAGTAACACTCTATAACTAAAGATGTAATACAATAAACTAGATGGGGAGGAAAACTATAGAAAAACAGAAAGAAAGAAAGCAGCTGTTTTTAAATGGGAAGAGGGAGTGGGGTGAGAGGCTGTTAAAATTGGTGGTATGCTGTCTTCCTGCAAATTTTAGATTCATCCCTAATCCATCCCACTGATCCAAATAATTACTGTGCTCAGAAATTCTTGATTGGCTAAATGGAGTGTTTTAGTAGCTTTCCAGGAGCAGATCTGGGGACCCATACTTCAGAGTCTGAGCATGGGGTAAATGTCCCTTTTGATTAAGCTACTCAGGGATGCCACATTTTAAAAACCTTGCTGAGTTGGCCCTACATCTTATTTGTCAGCCAAGTTGAAACAGTACTGGGGGTGAAGAGGCTAGAGAAAAAAATAATCATGCTTGCTCATGGTTATCTTGTGCATAATAGTAATAGTGCATGGAGTTGTTTGCAGTTTCCTATGTCAGATGGGAAGTGTGGATTTTGTAGTGATATCCAGTATAGCTAGATGGATTGGTTACATTTTGTAATAATAATTGGGCAATTTAATATTTGACATTTCCCTTTTCTCCTTTTGTCTTTCAGGAAGAAATGACCTACTGTTTTCCTACTTTCAAGCACTTTTCCTACAAAGTTCTAATTTATGTCACATAAAACACCTAAAAAAGCATCCAAGAGGAATTTGTCCTGCTGTTAAAATACGAGTACATGTAGGAACATGGAGTCCATAAACTCCAGCACTCAGGAAATATTTTCTCCTGCACTCCTTATGAATATTTCCCTTGGAGAAACACAAAAAAATACAGACAATGTGAGATCAATCAAGTGTTCAGAGTGTGGTAAGAGTTTTAGTCGACAGGAAAATCTCAGAGTACACCAGCGCATTCACACAGGAGAGAAACCCTATCAGTGTTCAGACTGTGGGAAGAGTTTTAATCAAAACAGTACTCTCCAGATACACCAGCGTATTCACACGGGAGAGAAACCATATCAATGCTTAGAGTGTGGGAAAAGTTTTACTCAACATAGTAATCTTCAAGAACACCAGCTCACTCACACAGGAGAGAAACCATTTCACTGCTTAGACTGTGGGATGAGTTTTAGTCAACAGAGTACCCTACAAAAACACCAGCGCATTCACACAGGAGAGAAACCCTATTACTGCTCAGACTGTGGGAAGAGTTTTACTCAACAGAGTAATCTTCAAGAACACCAGCGCATGCACACTGGAGAAAAACCATACCTCTGTGCAGACTGTGGAAAGAGTTTTACTAGACAGAATCATCTCCAAAGACACCAGCGCATCCACACTGGAGAGAAACCGTATCACTGCTCAGATTGCGGGAAGAGTTTTACTAGACAGCATCATCTGCAAAAACACCAGCGCATTCACAGAAGAGGAACACATCCATTGTTATTATTGGGAGGAGCTTCAGACATTGACTTTTAAAGACATTCCAATGCAGAAGTTTTTTTTTTATGCTGATTAATTTAAGTATGCATCATTTAAATGTATTGTTCAAGGTGAATAAAATGTCAATTGTGGTTCAAAGTTCTTTGTTTTGCATTGCTATAATATATATTGCAGCAAGCTCATTAATGAATAGCAATTAGTAATAGATAATAGATAAAACAATAAAAATACATTTGCAAATGTATGTTTAAGATTACTTTTATTTAAAATGGGACAAGAAACTGGGCTGATGGATGAATATAATCTGTATATTTTTATTGGGTTTGTCTTCTCTACACAGAGGGTAAGAAACCTGAGTTGGTTATCAATCAATCAATAGGTTAAACAGCCAAGAAGCAGTTGAAGAAATTTTCACTTTCCATCTTCTAAGAAACAAGAATTCAAAAGAGTTGTGAATCATCACTACAACCATGTTTACTGTGCGACAAAACATATTGAACTACACACATAAATAATCTAAGCTGTTTCACTGAAGTATTTTCTTGGGATAAAAAAGAGAAAGTTCAAGTCTGATTAGGCAAACATTGTCTTGTGCTTGACCCCAAAAACACCCACAATCTTGGAGGCTTTTATCACAGTTTTTTAGCTGAATTCTCTGCTGTAATTTGTGACCCTGCATTTTTTTCGGTTTGGTCTATATTTCAGTGTCTAAAATAAAAACATGCATGTTGAACTTAATGAAATTGCTGTCCCACTTGTACATTCACCTCCATTATTTATCAATAGCCTTCTGTTATAAACCCTATTTGGACAGGATTACCTGGGGAGGTGGAGTAAATTTGTTGTTTTTGTTTTATTTTACTACAGGATGTCTGTGAAATTTGTGACCAGTTTTCACAGGATAAGAAAACTATAAATGACTGAGGTGGGAATGGCTGCTCAAATCCTATAAAAATGTGAGGACGTCATGGCTTGACCACTGATAAATTATGAGAGGATGATAACTAACTGTGTAAAACATTAGTGTTGGAAGTTATATTTGGAAAATAACGATGCTACATTCAGTGCAGACTGAACCAGCCTGACTGAATTTTGCCTGCAATTGCAAAATGAATGCCTCCTTAACAACCTCAGTACTGAGAAATCTGACTAAACACTACTTTTCCAGAGGATATGAAGGAATAGTTGCCCATTTGAATCAGACTGATATGACCTGAGGTGAAATAGTATGCAATTAGTGGCATGAGAACATATAGTCAGGCAAATATTACTGACATGGCGCATTCAGACAGGACTAAAATCATTGAGAACTTCCAGTAAAAATTACTTTACTCCAACTCCCCATTTTAACTAATCCTGTCCAAACAGGACTATAAACTGCCCAATTCCAGCACTGAAACACCCCCAGGCAGGACATTTGTCAATGAATTGCAATGAAAACAAAAAAGGATGATTACATTTGTACATTCATTCATTCATTCATTTTCCAAACCGCTTATTCCTGAATAGGGTCACGGGTGAGCCGGTGCCCAGCCGGCAACTCTGAGCGCAAGGGCGGGAAACAACCCTAGACAGGGCGCTAATCCATCGTAGGGCACACACATACACATACATACACGGGCCACTTTTAGAGTCACCAATTCACCTATCATGCATGTCTTTGGACTGTGGGGGAAACCGGAGTACCCGGAGGAAACCCACGCGAACACGGGGAGAACATGCAAACTCCACACAGAAACTTCCCAGGTCACCCCACCCGGGGATCGAACCCAGGTCCTTCTTGCTGTGAGGCAACAGCGCTATCCACTGCGCCACCGTGCCGCCCTACATTTGTACAATTCATTAAATTTTACTTCCATTTGGCTTTGAACCAGTTACTGTATAACTTTTCAAGAAGGCTTCAGCAGGGGGTAGGGTCATTTCTTACAAAGCCCCCTAACTTTGAAACAAACGTCCAGATAACGTTCAGGACTCAGAAACAGTCACAATCTTCAAGTCTAGGCTGAAAACTCAGTTGTTTAGCTTTTGGTAATTAATCTCTCCCTTTAGATAAAGGTTGCAGATCCACTGGTTCATGGATATCGGCAACTGTAAACTGATACTGTGGTACTGTCATCAAGCCACTTACACACAGTCAGGTTGGTACATAGTGAAGCAGATGGATGCTAGTGTCCTTGTAGTTTGGCTGTTATTGTCAGATCTGCAAGAATCAGTTGCCTCTCTAGTAACGTTTAAAATCTCTATTCATTCCATCTCAGACTTACCAGAGTTAATGGCTGCCTATGATTGCCCATGGGTCTGGCCTGACACTGAGGTAAGATCCATTCAAGATTTCCTACTACCCACCTCAGACCAGTTTAACCAGAGTTTATCCAGCCTGAAAATGTTTCTACTGTCCAGGGAAGACTTTATACTCTTTTCAGTTCTGGCACCAAAACGGTGGAATGAACTTCACCTGAGAGTCCCTCACTGTGTTCAAATGCAGACTGAAGACCCATCAGTTTCAGGAGTATTCTAATCTTGTGAATTAGCTAAGGATATTTTCTGAATTAACAGCGAAGCACTTTTGTAAGTTGCTCTGCATAAGGGCGTCTGCTAACTGCCATAAATGTAAATGTAAATATATTAGTATTAAGCATTGCTCTGAAGGTTTGATTGTGTTCAATGACAAGAGCATTAATTTGGTGTGGATGTTGGATGATCACTATCCTTATTCCTCACTCTTCTACTCATCCCAGAAGTTCTGCACGGAACATCACATTTCAAGTGAACACAGTTCCACTGCTCTACAGCTCAGGGCTGGGTGATTGTAAACCACATGCCTGGCTTTAGTGGCGATAGGTTCACGTTTATCTGCTCAAATCTGCTTCTATTGGCAGTACTTCCTTACTTCTGTGACCACTATGTGTAAGTGAAGTAGCTGAAATCATTCATTATAAAGAGTGTGCACAAACAGTTTGTACACATAGGAAATATATTGGTGGCACAGTGGTACCATAGGGTCCTGGAGTTGTGGGCTCCATCCCTGCTCAGGTCACTCTGTGTGGCTTTCCTTCTGGTTTCCTCCTGCCCTCTAGGTGTAAGTGCATGTGTGTGAATGTTTGTGTTGTACCCTGGCATCCTATTCAGTAGGTATTCCTGAATTGCGCACAATGATTCTGGGTATGCTCCAAACCCCTGTGACCCTGAACAGGATTAAGCAGATAAAAAGATGGATGGATGTACAGATTAAAATACATGGGACATCAGTAATACATTAAGCTTTAGTGGACAATATACATTGATCAGCTATACCATTATGACCACCTTCTTGTTTCTAGATTCATTGTCCATATGAGCTCCTCCTACCAGCTTCAACTCTTATGTTGGTGGGTTTCCTCCCATTAACTGCTTGTTTCAGGTCTTTCCACAACATTTCTATTAGAGTAAGGTCAAGACTTTGACTAGGCCATCCCAAACCATTAAATGTATTCTTTTTACACATTCTTTTACAGACCAACCTATGTGCTGAGGGTTGTTGTCTTGCTGCAAGACCCATGTTCTCTTGTGAGTCAGTTCAGACAGATGCTGCCACATTTACACTTACAATTTGCTGGGGAAAAAATCAGTTATCAATGGTGAAGAAAAATTTCTGGAAGTGAGGAATGGCAAGAAACACTCAAAAACATAGTTGAGTTTTGAATACTGAGTATTGGACAAATGGGAAAACCATATATACACACCAGTAGCAGATAACTGATCCCTCGATGCAACGTACTTATTGGACTTGGAACACCAATTGACATTGTGTTTAATCATCATAATTAAAAATATGACATCCTGGTGGAACAGCCACAATATGAATAGCTACATGCAAATCCAAATCACTTCCACAAGCATCTGCAACCTGTTACTGATTCAACAGCCATTCAGGATAGAATATCATACAGTGAATTGTGCAGACCAATTGTTATTCCAGCAATACAAAATCCATCCATTATTTCTGAACAACCTGTTCTTATACACTGCATGGCCAAAAGTATTGCAACATGTCTTATTCACTGAGTCCTGGTGTCTGATTTCATCCCATTACTACAGGTATATGAAAATCAAGCCCATAAGCTCTGCAGTCTGTATTTTTACAACAGAAAGAATCACTGAATTACAGCACTCACTGAATTCCAAAATGGTGTTATGTAATAGGATGCCATCAGTGCAAAAATATACCTGGTGCAATATCTTCCTTCATCAGTATCCTCCATTCAGTGTAGTATTATTGAAAAGAGGAAGCATTTGGGAACCACATAATCTCAAACCACTTAAATTTACACAGCGAGGTTGCCAGGTGTTGAGGAGCATAATGGGAAAAGTCAAAATGTATTAATGGTCAGGGCATACCACCAACAAAAACACATCATTTTCCAAAATGATTGGGCTGGCACTGATTGGCACTGAAGGTTCTGTCAGTATCCCATTTGTCTGCACAATGTTCTTCACAATGGTATCATCTGGTCTGTAGAACAGGGACACAGAGGCTACTATGTGGAAGTTTCCAGAACATACACAGTTACTTGTTTCAGTATCTCCTGTTCTCCCAGGTGAAGATCAACATGATGAAATAAAGCAAACACCTGAAACAGCATAAAAGATGAATTAATGGAGCTTGAAAGAAAGACAGTTAACTCTTAGAACTCAATCTGCATTTCCAAGATCAATTTCCAACATGAATTTTGAAGTGTGAACTAATTTTTATTGTCCTTACATGCAAATAAAAAATAGGTGTGAAGTAAATTTTTGATCAGAACATTCAAATTCATACAAATATATTAACTATTAATATTTAAAAACTCTTGAAAATACTATAAATAAATAAAGAGAATAGCAAACATATAAATGTATGTCACACTATAAAAACATCCTGAAAAATAGGTCTAGGGGCCATGAGGTTGATTACACTCTTTTAAACAGACACTGAATACAACAGGAAAACTTGAGCAACCTCCCAACAATAATATCCACTATGTCTGGAATCTGACTGGTGGACTGCCCATAACTTTCTCTTAGTAGGGGCAAATAGTAGTTTTAGACAAATCCATCTATATAAGAGGCAATCAACAGGGCCAGAGTCCAGCACAACTTGCTGATTTTCTTGCTCTAGCAAAACTACAAAATCTGGCATTTTACAGGCGACATGCAAGCTACAATCTCTTATTGTCATGAATGGCAGGAGAGCAGGAGTTGGTTGAAAATGCAGAGTATATTGTCGGAGTTTCGGAAACAAAACACTAAAACAAAGTATTTTCTGAGGGGAGGCACTTTACACACTCTTATTTCAAGAATTTTGCAGAAATCCAACATTGTGTTTTTTTATGTACCTATGCATGCAGTTGAAAAAAAAGAAAAGGTTAAGATTTTTTCCATCTTCTCATTAAATTTTTTTAATTTTTGATTGCATTAAAAAGTTTTTATTCCATTAAATTTTTACCTCCTGAATAATGTGGCTTTGCCCACTCTGAACAGTGTTCTTGTTTCTTCTTTCTGTGAGTGTTGTTTCTGGAGATGGCTCTGTCTTATAAAACTTTTCCCACACGGTGACCAGTGTTACAGTTTTTCTCCTGTGTGAATGCACTGGTGTTTCTTGAGGGCACCAGTTTCTATAAAATTTTTCCCACAGTCTGAGCAGTGATACGGTTTCTCTCCTGTGTGAATGCGCTGGTGTCTTTGGAGATGACTCTGTTGATTAAAACTCTTCCAACACTCTGGGCAGTAATATGGCTTCTCTCCTGTGTGAATACGCCGGTGTTTTTGGAGACTACTTTGTTGATTAAAACTCTTCCTACAGTCTGAGCATTGATATGGTTTCTCTCCTGTGTGAATGCGCTGGTGTGTTTGGAGATTGCCCTTTAGTGTGAAACTTGTCCCACAGTCTGAACAGTGATAAGGTTTCTCTCCTGTGTGAATGCGCCGGTGTTTTAGAAGACTGTTCTTTTGATTGAAACTATTCCCACAGTCTGAGCAGTAATATGGTTTCAATCCTATGTGAATACGCTGATGTCTTTGGAGACTACTTAGTACAGTAAAACTCCTCCCACAGTCTGAACAGTTATATGGTTTCTCTCCTGCGTGAATGCGCTGGTGTATTTTGAGATTACCCCGTGTAGAGTAACTCTTTCCACAATCTGAGCAGTAAAATGTTTTTTCTCCTGTGTGAATGCGCTGGTGTTTATGGAGATTACTCTGATGATTAAAACTCTTCCCACAGTCTGAACAGTGAAACAGTTTCTCTCCTGTATGAATGCGTTGGTGTCTTTTGAGATCACCACTCAGTTTAAAACTCCTTCCACACTCTGAACACTGGTGAGATCTTACTTTCTCAGTAATTTCTTTTTTATCTCTAAGAGATGCATTCTTTTGGTGAATAGAAGGGGATGTTTCCTGAGTGTTGGAGTTCATTGACTCCATATCCCTACATTTAACCTCCAGTTTTAAAAGTGAAACAAACTGTTCTTCATGGTACTTCTTGATGTGATGTTTTGCATCACAGCAGGAATATAGATTCTTTCCTGAAATAGAAAAAAAGAAGAAAAATTCAGAAATGCAAACAGTCAAAAAAATAAAATAAATAAATAATAAAAAGATTAAAAAAAAAACAAAAAAAAAACAGTATCTGTTGTGGGGCTATAAAGACAGATCTCAGTTTCTCTCTTTGAGTAGAAGGTTACAAAATCCACTTTCCTCCTATTTTCTCCCATCCACCAGCATCCTCCTCATACTTCTTATGTTTTCTCTCTTTTTTAATGAATAATGTCCCTCTGCCTCTAACATTTAATAATCCAAAAAAAGAAAAATTCAGACATGTCTGCTAGGTAATGCTAGGTAAGTTTGTCATCAGGTGACCACCAGAGAGACCTTCTAGACCATCTAGTCTTTCTAACTCGGAACATCCTGCAATCAGTCTGTAACTAGGTAATGTGGATGGATCTGCACCATTCAGACTCTCTGTTGGGGTCAACCCCAACATGACAGAGGGACTATACATTCTTGGAACTACAGGTCCTTCCAGAAATTCTATCATCTCTGTTTGGAAACTCCCTGATCTCTTCATCTGCAGAAGGACAAAGCCTTCCCATAGCTGTTTGTGCTCAGATTACAGCAACCACTTCACGTTGCATCTTCCTCTTCCTGCCATCAGGTCCTCTAGCTGAATGCAGCAAAATGACTTATCTTCAATCATGCCAATTCCTACATGTAACTATTGCACTGTCTTTACTGGCTTCCTGCAGCTACCATTAAAATTTTAAATCCTAATGCTGGCCCACAAAACCAACCAAAAAATTGATTTGTGGAAACCTATGGCAAATTGCATGCAACACCAATTAGCATCAGTTAACTTTAAGTGTGTTGCAAAAAATGCCTTAATTGTTGTCAAGTTCTTGAACCATAAATATTTTTGTAAGCATTGAATATTCCTTAAATAACCCCTCATCAAATTGTTAAGTGTTACCTAAAGTTCGTAAGCAGTCAATTCCCTAGACAGAGACCCTGGAGTCACTTCCACTAGCAGGATACTACACAAATTAAACACCAAATGAACTTCAGCTGTGAGGCGAACTTTGCAGTAAAGTGTGACTATATTGTATCCATAGTTTGCTTACAGCATATTAAACAAACTAGAATCATATGACCACCTCTTTGTTTCTACACTCACTGTCCATTCTATCAGCTCCTCTGATCACACAGGAGCTCTTTGTGGTTCTATAATTCCAGACTGTAGTTCATCTGTTTCTCTGCAGACTTTATTCTCCTCCTTTCACCCTGATCTTCAATGATCAGGACCCCACAGGACCACCACAGAGCAGCTATGATGTGGGTGGTGGGTCATTCTCAGCACTGCAGTCACACTGACATGGTGGTGGTGTGTTAGTGTGTGTTGAGCTGGTACGAGTGGATCAGACACAGCAGTGCTGCTGGAGTGTTTAAACACTGTATCCACTCACTGTCCACTCTATTAGACACTCCTACCAAGTGTCTCCACCTTGTAAATGTAAAGTCAGAGACAGAAGCTCATCTGTTTCTGCACAGTTTGTGTTGGTCATCCTCTTGTCCTTCACTCCAGCAGTGATACTGAGGAGTTTAAAAACCTCCAGCAGCACTGCTGTATCTGCTCCAATCCTAACACACCACCACCATGTCAGTGTCACTGTAGTAAATCTCTTACTTGGAACACACTTCACATTCCTCAGAATACACCTTCCACGTGATATAATAAATTCATGAAAAATGGATCACTAAAAAATGAGCAAATCAAAAGATCAGATCACTCCAATGACCTTCTTGAACACTTTCGTGGAAACCATTTTTTACCACATCTCTCCACTGTAATGTTGAACACTCACTCTGTTCTCCACTGAAGCCTCCAGCTGGTAGATCCAATACCCCCTCCAACAGTCCGTGTAGAAACCAGCAAGACCCTAAACCAGTAAGAATGCCCACTATCACTGGTTTACTGAACTGCACGCCTGCAGTAAGGTGTTCAGCTTCGAGCCATGAAAAATTCCAGCCAGATCATCTCAGCAGGGTTCTCCCACCTCTCTCACTGAGTGTGGCTCTCTCCCCCACCCCTGGAGCTCCACCAATGGTCCACTCTGTCAATCCAGCCAATGGGTGTCTACTTTCACCGTCTGCTTCTACCTAGCTTTACAGGGGTCTCTGTTTTTAAAGGAACAGGAACCCATTTCAAAATAATCAGCATGAACAAGTTCTTTAACACTTATGTTTAGATTTGAACCCTATTGATCACATGTTGGTAAAACTGATATTTACTAATATAATAAATACACTGACCACTCTAGACTACTGTATCAAAGCAAAAAGATATAAGCTAGATATAAAACATTATTAAACAAATAAACATCTAAATAAAATAGGAAAAAGTTTGTGTTCATAAATTCATGCAAAAAGTGTCAGATTTTATAATCATTATTTGTAAAGTGACATATTTCAAACCTTTTTTCTGTGTTTTACTGTTGATCTGTATGCTTTATTGCTCGTGAAAACTTGAACTCCATCTTAAATGATAATAATAAATTAGATCACTTTAAACAAATAAAAATATATCAGAGTTAATTTAACTAATAAAATTATGAACAAAGAAATCACAATATTGTATTTTTTTAGATGCACTAGTTTATAGCAACCATTTATTTATATTTACAGCATTGAACTGCTCCTATTGAGAGCTCTAAATCATGGGCCACTGGTAGGTGAATGTAGTTAGTAGTCTTACCTTCTTACCCAGTCTTACCCAGTACACACCATCCACTACTTGGATACTACTTGCATTTATACATTATTACACAGTGATGAAAACAATTTATCTTCCTTAGTAATTGTGTAATTGTCTACAGGTCATTTCACAATTTCAAGCTTATCTCAATCAATCAATCAATCAATCAATTAATCAATTAATCAATTAATCAATCATTTATTTATTAAGCACTTTTTTTTTTGTCACAAAGCAGATTTACAGAAATCTGGGTCCAAGCCTCAAATGTGCAGCCAGTGGCAACAGTGGCAAGAAAAAACTCCAACAGGCTAGGAGGAAGAAACCTTGAGAGGAAACAAGGCTCAAGAGAGGAACAAATCCTCCTCTGGTCAACACCAGAGAGCAAAGACATAGGCACATACATTCATTTTCATCTTCATCTTCTAGTGTCCATCTATTTTTAGTGAGGTTTCACAACACAAACAGCATCATTTCATACTGTATCTGAACCCAAACTGGTTTAATGTTGATGAAAATAGTGAGACATTTACACACAATCACAGTAAATCAAATCCCCACCACAAACAAACAAAAAACAGCAAAATCTTTTTTGGCATATTTATTTATTTAATGGATGGCAATACAAGAGAGTAAGCAATTACAGAAGAATATCGCTGGTTAAATTCAGGGAAGCATAAAGCATAGTTGCAGCCTTACAGCCAACACAGAGGGAAGTGATGTTTCCCAGACTGACAGTGAGTTGAGATGTTTTACTCCTAAACTGTCTACCAGGCTTAACCTACATTAGTTTTCATTAGAACCATCAACTGACAGCTTTGTGGCCAACAGCCAGCAAACATGGGAAACATGCTTTAAAGGTTTGCTTAAAATCAGATCAAACAACCAGATTTTTTGATTTATGAAAAGCAGAACCAGCAGAAAATACTGGAGGCAACAAGTATGAGCTCAGCTTCCAACAGGCCTCCAAACAAGTGATGTTCACACTTAAAACACACAGTTAAACATTACAGATTTTCAAGACAAACTTAGTACAAAATACCTTTAACAAGAAGAGACGTATTTAAGTCTGTGACAGAATTTTCTAAAATACAAACTGCCCAGATTTGATTTTTGCTATATTTATTCAAATAATAGAAAATCAAACAAAATTATTTTTTCAATTGAGAAAAAAATCTGAATGTGAAAAAAACAACAAAAAAGCATTCCAATGCTTATACAACATTTATTGGACCTGGGCCATCACTGAACATAGAGTAATTTAAAAAATAGTGGTGGATCAGTCACACCATGAAAAGTTACATGCAAATCAGAATCATTTCCACAAGTGTCAGCAACCTTTACAAATATTTAGAAAGTATGTAGAATGGGTGGTTCTAAAGAGCTCACTGAACTCCAGTGTACTGCTGTAAAAGGATGCCACCCATGCAAGATGTCAGTGTGTGAAATATCCTCCTAGTTATACCCCAAGTCAAATGTGAGTGGTATTATTAAAAAGGAAAAACCACAAAAACTGCCACAGCCATAAAGTTACAGACTAGTTTCACAGAGTTCCAAGAGAAAATTAATGCTTACAGATTTACAACACAATGCCATAAAAGCTTCGCTAAATGTAATATGTAGGTGTCCCAAATCATTTGTCCGCATTGTTTAGCTGATCCTTGACCTTCCAATACAAGTGTCTCTCTACTTGTACCAAGTAAAATACCATGGAAAGATTGGAACACCCCTAGAAGATATATAATATGATTGACTGACCAGTCATCAGTTTATAACTTGGTTTGAGTTAATAGTCAGGACATGCTACCAAGATTACAAATGTCCTGTGAGGAGAGTTGATCTATTTTATTTTGCCAAAAATGATTGGGACTTCAGAGAAGGCACTGAAGTTTCTGTCCGTAAGTTACTTGTATGCACAATGTTCTTCAGAGTGGTATCTTCTTGTCTATGTAGAACAGACAATGCGGAGGCTACTGAGGAGAGGTTTCCAGCATTTGCTGAGTAACTTGTTTTGGAGTGTCTGCTGTTCCCCCTAGTGAAAATCAAAGTGATGAAATAAACACCTGAAACAACACAAAAGACAAATTAATGGAGCTTTGATTTTAGAGATTCCCTCTAACACTCACACATGCATGTTCTACTGAGGGCCTACTAGAAGCCTCTGAGCCAAACTGACAATGGTGGACGCCAGTGCATCCAGAATGTCCTTTTTTGATAACAGAAACACAGTCACTCCAGTTAACTTTTGAGTAATTTTGTTTGCATTGTGAAAGTGTCACTATCTTGGGCAAAAGACTGATTCACTTCTGATTCTGGCACTGATTCGTTTGTACTATTTGTATTTCTAAATGATTTATGAATATATACATTTAGAAATTTGGCAAATTTATTTTTCAGCGATTTGTGGTTACCGACATCCGTTGTGGGCATTGTTGGCTTTTACATTGTAGATATTATAGTGTGACATATATTCAAATATCATTCCTGTTATGACCCGTCTTTAAACAGTGCCACAAACAAGCCTCTACACCAAACTAAAGTTGCTGTGGCCATTTATGATCTGATCAGCAACATTTCAAGAGGCATAATTAATCAGTGGATAAAATACATTTATTCATTAATTTCTGGATCCAGCAGACATCAAAACATGGTCATCAAAAGTTTAAACACTTAAAAGTTTACCTTCCAAAAGTCAGAAGCTCCTTCTGGTTTCCTTCTTCTCTAAATCCACTTGTGTGTAGCTTACTCTGATAAATAAAACTCTTTCCAAGCAGTGATGCAATTTCTCTCCTGTGTGAATGTGCTGGCATTTCCCAAAGGAACCAATCTCTATACTTCCACACTGAGCACTGAAAGGGGTTTTCTCCTGTGTGAATGTAATGGTGTGACACGAGATTTTGCTGTGAAATAAAAGTCTTCTCACAGTTTAAGCAGTGATGGGGTTTCTCACCTGTATGAAGTGTTGGTGTTTCATGAGGAATCAAATCCCCCTATACCTCTTCCCACACTCTGAGCTCTGATATGGTTTCTCTCAAGTGAATGCGCTGGTGTTTGCTGAGGGTACTACGGTTTCGAAATATCTGTCCACAGTCTGAGCAGTAATAGGGTTTCTCTCCTGTGTGAATGCGCTGGTGTGTTTTTAGGGCACCACTATCTCTAAAACTTTTCCCACACTCTGAGCAATTATATGGTTTCTCTCCTGTGTGAATGCGCTGGTGTATTTTAAGGGTACCACTATCTCTAAAACTCCTTCCACACTCTGAACATTCATATGGTTTCTCTCCTGTGTGAATGCGCTGGTGTGTCTGGAGATGATGTTGTTGGTTAAATCTCTTTCCACACTCCAAACACTGATATGGTTTCTCTCCAGTGTGAACGCGCTGGTGTTTTTGGAGATAATGCTGTTGATTAAATCTCTTCCCACACTCCGAGCACTGATATGGTTTCTCTCCTGTATGAATGCGGTGGTGTTTTTGGAGGTGACTCTGTACAGTAAAACTCTTCCCACACAGTATACAGTGATATGGTTTCTCTCCTGTGTGAATGCGCTGGTGTGTTTGGAGGTTACCCTGTACAGTGAAACTCTTCCCACACACTGAACAATGATATGGCTTCTCTCCTGTGTGAATGCGCTGGTGTGTCTGGAGGTTACTCTGTACAGTAAAACTCTTTCCACACACTGAGCAGTGATACGGTTTCACTCCTGTATGAGTACGCAGGTGTTTTTGGAGATGACTCTGTACAGTAAAATTCTTCCCACACACTGAGCAGTGATATGGTTTCTCTCCGGTATGAATGCGAAGGTGTACTTTGAGGGAACTACTCTGTCTAAATCTCTTTCCACACTCTGAACACTGGTGAGATCTTTCTTCCACTGTGATTTCTTGTTCTTGTCTGAGAGATGCATTCATGCACAGAGCAGAAGACGAGGATGTTTCCTGAGCGCTTAAGTTTATGGACTCCATATTCCTACATTTAATCTCCAGTTGTAACACAATTTCCTCTTGTGGTATTTATTGATGGTAAATAAAGTAGACCTCTGCAGGACAGTGGCTGCAGCAATAAAAGATCAGGTAATTCCTTCCTGAAAGAGAATAAGGAGAAATAGTCAAATGAAAAAAAAGTGTTAGATGGTGGGTTCACAAAAAATGCCAAGAAAATGTCAATTAATATGAGTACCAATGTACAGGATTCTCTGAAATGATCTGGGGTTCAAATCCCACTACACACTGGGCACTCCTTTCACAAACAAACAATGGAAGTTTCAAGCATCTAACATGTAACTGTTTTGTCTTCTCTCCTGAACCCTCCAAATCCCCCACCACCCACTTCCCTTTCACGAAAGATTCTTTCATTTTCTATGAGAAAGTAGACAAGATCCACTAACCCTTTCCAGTTGGAATCACTGGTGATTGATATAAAGCTTGTACATGATTATTAGGTGCTTACTATAGTGTTCCTGTTGGTTCCTGTTATACACCGTTTTCCAATTATTTTGCTGGCTGGTTGCTGAGGTGTTGCCAGGTAGTTGCTTTAGTCTTGCCATATAGCTGCTAGATGGCAGCTGGGATTCTGTTAAGTGGTTAATATGTCACTACTAGGGTATTCCAGATGGTTGAGATTTTGTTGATAATGGTTGGTAGTTGGTTGTTATATGGTAACCATACAATGGCAGCTTGTTTAGCAGATCAAGTCTTTTTTGGAGGGACACAGAAACAATATTATCAGGAGGCATCTCCTCCACAAAAGAAGACTGCCAAGTAGGTGCTTTGGTGAAGCATGGATACAGGCAAAATGTTTTAAAATGCTTTCAGGGATGAGGTGGTATCCAACAGGGCATCACGTGGCATGTCAATGCTGTGTAAATATTACACATTGCCATTGGGATAAAGCACTACCCAACTGTACTTCAGTTCCTAATGAAAAGGTGTTCTTCACAACATGGGGCATAGAGACTGGAAAGAGATCTACCCACTCCCCAGACAATGTCGACATGCTCATCTTTCTGAAAAAGAATCTGAAGTTAAGCTCAGCTCTGATTTCTTTTTGTACCTTTTAGAGGACGTGAACAAAGGACTTTGGTTTCACTCACTGTTCAAAAGGAAACGGATTAAAATCATGCTTCATATTACATTTTCAAGTGAGTAGTGAATATTTTATTTTGATGATCATCCAAGTTTTCCAAGAGTTCAATGTGTCTTATTTTTAAGTTGATCTGAAAAACAATCTGATCTGTGAAATATGTCTTGCATCAACTCTTAACTTTTAGCAGGACAAAGATCCCAAACACAAGGAGTGGCTAAACAATACAGTGCCAGAAAATCCAAAAAGTGGTTCAACAAGGCTCAACAGTGAAGTCTGGCATCCCAAGAGGCTCACATCTCCAAGTTCACTTCATGACAAGGCACAGTCCATATCTACTACAAGCATATGATTAGAATTGAAGAAGAGAAAACTTTGTTACTCAACCCCTACCACCTATCTCCATTGAATATTCAAATGATTACAACCCATGTAATATGTAGTAAATCACTGGTAAATGTATTGCATCAGTAAAATGCATAACAAAAAAAACAGGATGGAACAAGCCTATATAACATTTGTTTACACTATTCATTCACTGTTACACAGCCATTAAAGGAAAAATAATCAGTGGTGTAACATTGTTTCTCTTCACCCTGTTGCCGTCTGGCAGAAGATACCTGAGCATCCGCGCCTCTACCACCAGACTCTGCAACAGCTTTGTCCACCAGGCAGTCAGACTCCTCAACAAACTGAGACAGGGCTGAACCCCCCCCACCACCACTCCTCACACCCACATTCACACAGGGACTGAACTGAACTGGAACTGTAACCTGAACCCCACGCCCCTGCTACTAGGGTTTATGAGTTGATTAGTTCAATCAAGTTTGGTGGGAGCAGGGAAAGCTCCACAATATGTAGGGTAGGGGTGCCTCTAGGACCAGGGTTGAGATCACAAAACTCTGTTTGTATCAGAACATTTTTTTAAGTCACAAGTTGGGCCATTTTTGGATCAGCAAAAAAAAGAAAAGAAAGAAAGACATACTAGTGCATCTAAAAAAATGAGACCTCATTCATAATCACAATTTCATTCATAATTAGTGACAGGAAGTAATTATAGTACATATCATTGCATTAGCAAATGTACA
The DNA here is from genome assembly GCA_034509495.1 of Acestrorhynchus altus. Lineage (NCBI taxonomy): Eukaryota > Metazoa > Chordata > Actinopteri > Characiformes > Acestrorhynchidae > Acestrorhynchus > Acestrorhynchus altus. The sequence goes on from CM067524.1 coordinate 1,135,852, forward strand.
CACAGTTGGATTTATTTCCATTTTAGTAAAACATTTTTAATATGTATATGACAAACATTTAAAAAACAATTTAAAATATATATTTATCATACAATTTTCATTTTCATACATTGCAAAAATATACTTGATCAGATCATTTTGAATTTTTCAGCTTTCTGACCATATATTCTTACATAATCACTAGGAACTGAGCTTCTAAGCACAGATCTGGAACTAAATGACTTAACCACAGTAGTTGTGAATGTTTGGTGGAACTATGGTCTTGGGAAAAGAACCACTGCTTGGGTTACATAGCTCATGAAATCCAATATAAATATATATATATATATATATATATATATATATATATATATAACCTAATAAATTAGAGCCAATATTGGAAACATTTAAATCCAAACTGAATAGATTCCTAATCACAGTATCAACTAAAAATGAATATAAAATAGGGTTTAATAGAGTTTAATTTTTGTGTTTTATTTTGTTTTATATCAGGGACTTTTACTTTGACACGGTCTGGAATGCAGTGGTTGCTTGGAGAGACTGTTCCTACCATAAGATAGGAACACTGCAGCTCCAGAACAAAACAGAACCAGACCAGATCCAGAGTGATCTCCATCAGAACTACACTGTCCTACATCAGTGAAGATACAAGAACAACACCTCTCATTTACACCCTCAAACACACACTGATGAGCTCATTTCCTACCTTCTACCTTCTTTACCTTCAGCAGAGCAGCTCCAGCTCCTCTACAGTAACACTGCGGACTGGGATCTTCTTCTGCAAACTCTTGTGTTTTTGAAGAACAACTGGAGATCTAGTGCCCCCTAGTTCCTATTCCCTATAAACTCCACCTCCTCTGGTTGCTCCACATCTGCTCCACATCTGCTCCATTCTGCATTGGCTGTAGATATGGACATTTAAGAGTTCAATCAGCTGCTACACAAAGTTACTCACCAAAGGAGGGCTTAGTATGGACTTCATTTAGTGACAAAATGTTGGAGAAGATGATCATGTTTGATGAAGGAATATTAGATGTTGAGAGGACAATGGTGCTGATAACATAAAAGTCAGATGGTAACTGGTTCCTAGTTTAGATTTATGGGGCAATATGCATTTGATCAGTTTCTTTTTTGCATTTGAGTTAAATGTAGCCAAATGAGTTTAAACTAGGAGATCAAACACAGATATAACATCATTCGAACAATGTGACATAGGTCCAATCACTGCCCTCACTGCCTCAGAGACCCCCCCCCCCAGAACAAACAAACAAATTACAGATATATTATACAGATATAAATACAAATATTTGTATATTTGTATTTGCTATTCAATGGGAATGCATTCAAAATCATGTGTATTTAAGGACTTGGCTTAATCCCCCTTAATGTGGGGGAACCAGGTCTAAATCGTTCCACACACAATTCACCCCAAGGTAAGATCTCTTCTCTAACTCAGAGCTTACAAATTTATTAAACCTTATTTTCCTTTTCTTGATGTTTAATTGTGTAATGCTTAATTGGAAAAAATAGGGGTCACCAACCCTGTTCCTAAAGCACTGAAGGTTTTTAAGTAACTCAAATCTAACAGTGAATTTCTCCTCTGCATTTAATCCAACCACACACAGTGATACACCTCCTACACACTAGTAAATTCACACACTAGGGGGCAGTGGGCACATGTGATAAGCCCTATCTACGGTGCCCAGGGAGCAGCTGGGGAGTTAAGTGTCTTACTCAAGGGCACTTCAGTCATGTCCTGCCAGTTCAGGGATTCATCCTTCCAGTCACAGGCAGTAATGAGAAGGATGAGGTGGGGAGTAAGTTTGAATTCCAACGTCTGCAGGAAGGTAGCTATACAGGAGCAGGGTTGATGACATCTCCTCTAAAGGAAATGTGTTCAGTTTAATTTTAATTCACTCCTGCCTTTCAGGACATACTGGAGGACCCTGTGATTTAAAATTAGTATTAATGATTTAGGGTGGCATGGATCATGATGACTAAAAGCTCCTACAGGTGTAATGTGCAGCTGCTCATTGACCTTTTAGAATAGTGATGGAAGCCAGTGGAGCTTAAATGTGCTTAAATTAAGCAGAGCCGGGTCCCCAGCTCTTAAATACTGAACCTGGAATTCAGTCCATGCTGAAAAATGAAAATTGAAAGAACCCTTTCTTTATATAGGAAAGACACTCCTGGGTAGGGGTAACGCATTCCTCCCAACTCCTGTTCTCTGAGGTGAAAACCAATATGATGAAATAAACAGTACAGCAGAGAAATGAATATCCAGTGTCCAAAGGCCATAGTATGAACTAACTAAAACTAGAAAATTAGATTTGACCTTATCAGACCAACCTGATCATTAATTTTTTTTTTATCTCTGTAATGTTATTCTGGCATTCAGAGAATTGCACATGTGACAGACTACCATGACCAAACACTGCCTACTCACACTCATTTTTAATACTTTTGTCCTGTTCTCTTTGTTCATTTCGTGCTTTGTCTGTGCCCTCTGGTGTCGACTAGAGGAGTATGGGTTTCCCCTTTGAGCCTTAGTTCCTTCCAAGGCAGTCTGAGGGAGTTTTTCTTGCCCCAGTTGCCACTGGCTGCTCATACGATGCTTTTACCAGGATTTCTCTAGAGCTACTTTGTGACAATGCCTTCATAGTAAAAAGTGCTATAAAAAATAAAATTTTATTGATTGATTAGATTTTTTTACCTACTGATAATTATTACCGTCTGATATGGATAAAAATATATTCTGATACATTAAAATGAATGTTGATGCATGATATACAATATACAATGTAAAAAATACAATTTGAGAAAAATAGGACACCCATGCAATCTTGGGTGTCCATTGTCTTTTTACTATAACTAAACTGTATTGTGTATAAAGTAGAAATGAAAATCAAATTCCATGCCAGAGCTCTGCTTTATGCCTCCAACATGGTCTGTCTGGTAGAATGAGAATGGGGCAGATGGAAGCAGAGTAGAGGAGGAGCTATAACCAATATTGCCTCAGGCCATATTGCACTCTGTTAATATCCCAATATGAATAAAAATACTGATACATCACCCAGCCCAGATGACACTCTGTCCATATCCTGATATAACTAAAAAAATCTAGATCTAAAAAAGCTTCTAAAGCTCGTTCTACTCTGAACAGTGTTACTGTTTCTTCATTCTGTGAATGTGCTGGTGTTTCTGGAGATGGTGCTGTTGAGTAAAACTCTTCTCACACTCTGAGCAGTGATACGGTTTCTCTCCAGTTTGAATGCGCTGGTGTTTCTTGAGGGTACCTTTCCTTCTAAAACTCCTTCCACACTCTGAACATGAGTGATATTTTACTTTCCTTGTAAATTCTTGATTATGTCTGAGAGATGCATTCATGTGATGATTAGAAGATGTTTCCTGATTGCTGGTGTTTATGGACTCCATATACCTACATTGAAAGATTCAAATTGGAGGAAGGAGGAAAAATACTCCTTCCTGAAAGAGAAAAAAACATTTTTAAAACAGATAGAAGTAATCAAATGTAAAATGCAGAATCAGATGTCAAGTTAACAAAACAAATTGTACAATGTAGGTTCTCAAGATTCTCTGAAGTTGTCTGGAGTTCAAGTCCCAGGAACTTGAACTCCTTCTATAAATAGGAAACAAACTGGAAGCAAGCTCTTCACCTTTCTCTCTTCTTTTGAACCTTCATGGTGCCTTGCTTCCCACCACCCAGACCAATCCTTTTCTCCCATTTCACTCCTACAAGTGAATACCATCCTCTTAATACTTTTTTCTGTCCTGGTTCCAAAGATACTTGTTTCACAGCTTCTCAAATCTAATAATCCATCAATCTATCCACCTATCCATCATCCCCTGGTTGTTCTTCATCTGCTCCATTCTGCACTGGCTGTAGATATGGACATTTAAGAGTTTAATTAGCTGCTACACAAAGCTGTGATACTCACCAAAGGAGAGCTTAGTATGAACTTAATTTAGTGACAAAACTTTGGACAGAAGATGATCATGTTTGAGGAAAGAATATTAGATGTTGAGAGGACAGCAGTGCTGATAATATATAAAAGTCAAATGTTTATCAGTAGCAGAGAAATATTCACTGGAGCACATTTACAGAACTGCAATGGTTCTATAACAAATATATTAACTGGTTCCTCTGGGAGAATCCCAGTAAGAGGGATACAGCCTAGGATTTCTGTATTTTGGACAATAGACAGGACTGATCATACTGGACCTAACAGAGCCCACCATAAACACACAAACACACAGAATATCAAAGGATTTAAAATTATGTAGAATTTTTAAATCAATCAAGCATGCAGTGTAAGTATGTATACATGGACAGAGAAGTAACCCAGCTGTGGAAAGATCCTATGGGATTTTAATTTCTTTCAGCTATTCTTTAGCTCTGCTGGATTACTGGATGTCATGTGTATCAGAAAATGGAATGTAGCTGCCCACAAAGTGTGGATCATGGGTTGCAAGCAGATGTTCCCTTGAAAAATGAAACAACCCTTTCCAGAGCAGATCAAGATGACGAAAGGCATCAGTAAATACTTCCATTGGTCTATTTTGATGGTTCTGAAACCATAAAATATAAACGTGCAGCCAACTGCTACTATATCAATAAGATCCATCTGAAAGGGTCAGTTTGGTCAAAAATAGTCAGGGAATTAAAATAAGTCAAAGACTGAAAACTACATCTCCAGTTTATTCCAAGAAGTCACCAGACAAAAGCAGTTTATTAGCCATTTTTTAAGCTTTACAAAATAATTGGTGAAATATATAAAAAATGTAAAGTACAAAATTGATAGACATGACCATTCCAGATCACTGTATGTTTGCACATTCCTGCATGTATGTTCCAGAAAGAATATCTGTGAACAGTCTTGGAAAAGCTAATAATTTCCCTACCATGCCAAACATAATCCTGATTATATGTGCATAAGTAATATTTCAGACCACCTACTATACTACTCACATTGATTATTAATCTTTAAATAAACCTCCAAATAAACTTTGTGTTCTTCTGTTTCCATTGACAGCCTGGGTGATGACTTTGTGCAAGAAAACATAGGAAAACATGGCATCCTGTCTGTCAAACACAGATCAGGCTGATCTGAGATTGTAAGAAATACTTTTTACATATGTACCCCTCACAGCCCACAGATTACACACATCGGGTTTAAGATTAATAATGTAATTAAATGAGATCAGGACTTATAAACCCTTAGACACTTGAGGTAATATAAAGGCTTCATCAAGCCAGGACCTCCAGCTCTAACTGGACCAGTTTGCAGTAGAGTTTGAAGCAGCTGGGATCTAAATGAGAGACCATAACTGCATCCAGAAACGCCAAATGTTACTGCCATTTTAATTCACAATTAATGCAGTTAAATGGACCGAATTCTTGTATATATGCAACAACTGTGATTGGCTGGGCATTATTAGGCATATGCTAAATCAAGTGCTTGCTCAGTTCATTAGTAATCAGCATCATATATGAAAGAGATCAGTTGTCCCATTTCCCCAATTTTGGATCCTTCTCTCCATTCCTCCTGCTCCAGTCCTCTCCTCGACTTCTTCACCTTCTTCTGGGGTAGGAAAGGAGCAGTAAGAATGAAGGAGTTGGAGAGGAAGAGTAGCCTGGATGCAGCCCATGGTACTTGATCAGAAATGGGTGGAATTCCCTCTCACAGTTGGGAATGAATTCTTGGCTCAAGTGGAGGAATTCCAGTATCTTGGGATTTTATCCATGAGTGCTAAAAAAATGGAGCAAGTTGACAGGTAGACCGCTGCAGTATCTGCAGTGTTTTAGACTCTGAGCTGGTCTGTTGTGATGAAGAGAGAGCTGAGCCAAAAGACAAGGCTATTAATGTACTGATCAATCTAAATTCCAACCCTAACCTATGACCAAAAAATAAGGTCCAGAGTACAAGTTAAAGCGAGTTTTCTCCACAGGGTTGCTGGACTCTCCCTTAAAGATAGGGTGAGGTGTTCAGTCATCCAGGAGGGACTCAGAGTAGAGCCACTGCTCCTCCACAGAGTGTTGGTTTGGCCATCTGGTTCAGATGTGTCTTGGATGCCATCCCTTGTGAGGTGTTCTGGGCATGTCTGACCTAGAGGAGGCCCTGGGACTCTCTGGAAAGATTATATCGCTCACCTGGCCTCAGAAGAGCTGTAATATATGGTCTAGGTCTCTTTGCTGAGGTTGCAATCCCCACAATGGTTGTGTTTTCCAAAAAAATTGGAACTTCAGAGAACACTGACTTTTCAGAGAAAGGCCTTGTCAGCACTTTCACTTGTCTGCAAAATGTTCCTAGGGTTGGTACCTTCTGGTATGTGAAAGACAGACATGCGGAGGCTACTGGGAAGATGTTTCCAGCACTCTCAACCAGTAAAGTTTTGGAGTATCCCCTGTTCTCCCAGGTGAAGATCAATGTAAACATCTGAAACAGAAAGACAATTGATGGCTTTCTCTCTAATCAACCAAATGCACAGAGAAGGTCATAAACCTTTATCTGAATCAAAAACTGTCTCCCAGTTGTGTCTGTTCTGAATACACCAGGAGTAAAACCTCAATGACTTCAGCAACCTCCCAAAATGAATATCCACTGTAACTGGTTTCTGACTGATGGACTTCCCATTCCTTTCCCTCATAAGCAGGTGGACATGCTAGTTTTACTTAAATCAGTGTACACTATACACTCAAAAGTACGCAGACATCCAAACTCCACATTCATTATACTTATGGAACACCTCATTCTAAAACTACAGACATTAATTCCCCTTTGCTGTTACATGCTCAGAATTTCTAAGTTCAGCACTTGGTGGTCCTGATTTGAGACCTATCCATCCATCCATCCATCCATCCATGTTGTTTTCCTTTGTTTTGTTTCTATATATCAAAAATAGTAAAAGAAATTTCTAAATACTAGTCAGTATGGATTGTAAAAAAAATGATCATAAAGTAATGTTCCATCTCAAATCAAAAGAGAAGGTCTACTACAAAGTTTCCTACAATCTGTCAGTTCCTTAATTTTGGTTAACGACATGACAATGACAATATTCTGACAATATATAACATATAAATAAGCAACAATCAATCAGCTGGAGATCAGTAATGGGTGATTGGACATGACAGGCGAATCATTCTCAAATTTCTGAATCTGTGCCAGTGAAAGTATTTTTCATTTAAGAACCATTATTTAATCATATTTGTGTATGCCATCAAAATTAGAAGGTAAGTGGCAAGGTGAACTGCAATCATTGCATCTCTAATAATGTATATATGTCTGGTATGTGAGGAGTGACTGGGTGGAGTTTTTCAGATCTGTGATCTAAAATGAGAAATCCAATAAAGAGACTGATCAAAAAGGGAGACATCAAGAGTACTGTAGGGTCCAAAATGATTCCAAGGTTTTGATTATAAGGTTTTATGCATTTTTAAATACACTGTAATGTAAAACACTTTGTATACACTTTTTTAATCAGTCTACTGTTATAAAGTATGACAACAATGCATATAACTGTAATAAACATTAGTAAATGGTTTAGTAATGTGTTGGGTGATTATTAATGATCACTACTTAATACATTATTGAGTGCTAGTATACATGAATAATAAAATATTTGAGAAGCAGCAGCCAATTGCACACAATGTACTCTCTACCTATAACGAACAACAGAAATAATATCTAACCTACTCTATATAGACAAAGTATTGGGAGGCCTGTTCGTTCATTGTTTCTTCTAAAATCAAGGTATCAGCTGCTGCTTCACTAAAGTGTGATTGTTGAGGGCTGACTGTAAAGCATCCTTTGGTTATCTATATAAATGTAACTTTATTAATTACTCAAAGTATTAATGCTTAATAATGTCTTAAGCAATGTCAACTAATAATCAGTTCAGACATTACTAAACCATTTAGTAATGTTTATTACTGTCATAGACACTGTAAATAAATTTTAATATTTTGTCAACTTCCGGGCCCAACTGACATCAAAACATTAATCAAAAGACACGTTTATCAAAAGTCATCTTAAAAATCTGCTCTTTTTCAACATTCAAGTTATTACCTTCCAAAGGTCTGTAGCTCATCCCACTCTAAGCAGTGTTATTGTCTCTTCCTTGTGTGACTGCACTGGTGATTCTGGAGGTGACTCTGTTGCTTAAAACTCTTCCAACACTCTGAGCAGTGATAAGGTTTTGATCTGGTGTGAATGCGCTGGTGTTTCCTGAGGGCACCACTCTCTCTAAAACTCTTCCCACAATCTGAGCAGAGATATGGTTTCTCTCCAGTGTGAGTGTGCTGGTGTCTTTGGAGACTATCCTGTCTAGAAAAACTTTTTCCACAGTCTGAGCAGTGATAAAGTTTCTCTCCTGTGTGAACATACTGGTGATTCTTTAGGGCACCAATGACAGTAAAACCCTTCCAACACACTGAACAGTGATATGGTTTCAATCCTGTGTGAATGAGCTGGTGTGCCCTGAGTTTATACTGTGCAGTATAACTCTTTCCACAGTCTGAGCAGTGATAAGGTTTCTCCCCTGTGTGAATGCGCTGGTGTCTTTTGAGACCACTATGTACACCAAAACTCTTCCCACACACTGAGCATTGATAAGGTTTCACTCCTGTGTGAATGCGTTGGTGTGATTGGAGATTACTTCTTGAAGTAAAATTCTTCCCACATTCTAAGCAGTGATATGGTTTCTCTCCAGTGTGAATACGCTGGTGTTTTTGGAGACTACTCTGTTCAATAAAACTCTTCCCACAGTCTTCGCAGTGATATGGTTTCTCTCCAGTGTGAATGCGCTGGTGTCTTTGGAGAGCCCCCTTTTGACTGAAATTTTCCCCACACTCTGAACAGTGATATGGTTTCTCTCCAGTGTGACTGCGCTGGTGCTGTTGGAGATTACTCTGTTGAGTAAAACTCTTCCCACAGGCTTCACAGTGATATGGTTTTTCTCCAGTGTGAATGCGCTGGTGTACTTTAAGGGAACCACTCTTCCTAAAAGTTCTTCCACACTCTGAACATTTGTGGGATCTTACTTTTCCTGGACCTGTTTGTTTATATCTGAGAGATGCATTCACAGTAGGATTAGAAGATGATGTTTCCTTATTGCAGTTTATGGACTCCATATCCTTAGAGTGGGACAAATTATGTTTGGTGGCCTTTTTTGATGTGTTTAATATAAATTAGACTTGTGAACGAAAGTGGGCAGGAAATGAACAGTTCATTCCTACCTGAAAGAGAAAAAAGACAAAAAAGCAATAGAAAGTAAGTTTAGCTATGGCATTTTTTAATGAAAAAAAAAATCTAAATTTATTAACACTATGCATCCAGATGTCTGAGGTTCAAATCCCAGAATCCCCTAAGCATTCCTTCTAGAAAGATAAACTGGAAGCATCAGCATTTAATACATGAAACTTGTTCACCATTTTTCTCCTCTTCTGAACCCTCATGCTCCCCTGCCACTTCCACTTCCCTTTCCCAGATGAACCTTCTTAGAGAAGGTTAACAAGATCCACCAATCCTTTCCTTCTATCCTCACTCCTATCAGCAGATCCTATCCTTCTTTTCTCATCACATCAAAAAATTATCTAATAATCCAACCACCTGACTGCATGGTTGCATTCTGTCCATGCCATTCAAGATTATTGCTCTGGATCAATCTCCTTCCTTCCTTGTCAACAGCCTCTTGACATGACGTCACCTACCAACTACTTTCCAAACCTCTATACCAATCTTGCTCAGTGTTTTCAGATCCTATGAAGAGCCAGGGAGTTGTACAGTGGGCCTGCTAGCTAATGCTAAAAACAGGCAACTACTTAAGGCCTTTCACTTACACAATCAAATTTACCAAATGTACGTGACATTTTGGTGTAATGAAGGTACTCTATTCTTGCAAAACATGCATTTTTAGGCTCGTTGCCAGTGAACAATTTGCAATATAATAATAAAATAATAAAAGGTAGTGATAAGACTACCTTTTTTTAGCATTATCTAGCAGGCCCTCCATATGACCACAGTTTTTCCTGACCAGGCATTCCGGGCCATACGCACCATACAGAACTGCACTGGGAACTAATTACTGGATTTTTATCTGGGAACCATGCCCTTCAAGCATCAAGTACAGCTCAGCGTGACCCACCATCCCTCAAGATACATGGAAGACAAGCATCCAGACTCTTCTCTGTCCTGGTACCAAAGTGGTGGAGCAAAGTTCCCCTGGAAATCCAAACAGCTGACTCACTCACTGTCTTCAAATGCAGACTGAAGACTAATCACTTTCAGAGCATTTAATTCATTAATACAGGATTATACTTATACTGTATCATGTTGGTCTCCAATCTGACATTAACATTTGTCAGAATGTAAGCTTGAGCAATCTGTAGATTCTAGCCTCTGCTAACTAGCTAAGGATATTTTCTGAGTGAACAGAAAGGGAATTTTGTAAATCACTATGGATAAGAACATCTACCAAATGTGATTAATGTGAATGTAAATGTAAGACTTGTTAACTTGCAAAAATCTAATTCACAGAGTGATAGACCATCCATCAGTGTTCTGTTCTGTTTCATTCTCATTACCCCCATTGCACAACTAATTCCTGCATTGGCATCAATCTTTAGACTGTTGAGGAACCGCAGCCTAAAATGCCTAATGAAAAGTGAATAATCACAAATCAGTTTGACTCTAAATGTTCTTAATACCCTCCCTTAGGATGACAAAACATCTGTGATACAAGACTTTCTTTATTATCTGTAATAAATCCTTCAGATCAATTAAAGGTCAACCAACCAAGTTCTCCCACAAACATAAAAAAGAAGTGAGGAGAAAGTGACTTCTTGTCCTACTAATATAAAATAGTAATATAGAACTACAGACCCCCTGAACATTTTATACTATTAAATGTAAAATTACTTTATATTCTAATATTTAGCTCATCATAAATAACATTTAAACATCACTGTATGTTGTTTTCAGTGTTTCTGCAATTCATGGTGGATCACCCCTAACTGTCCCAGAACCCCAGAGACCCTCACCCATCCAAACAAAACAGAAGTGAGGAGAAAGTGACTTCTTGTCCTCACTGATAGACTGGAGCAGAAGTGAAAGTATGAACATCTGAACATATGAACAAAGTGAGAGTTTCCTGAAGAACATGGCTGTGAGGAAATGGAGAGTTACTGCAAACCTCTGATCAGAGCTTTAAAACATAACCACACCAGGCCCAGAGTGATCTCCATCAGAACTATACTGTCCTACAGCAGTGAACATACAAGAACAACACCTCTCATTTATATCCTCAAACACACACGGATGAGCTCATTACCTATCTTCTATCTTCTTTACCTTCAGCAGAGCAGCTCCTGCTCCACTACAATAACACTGAGGACTGGGATCTTCTTCTGCAAAGCTTTTGTGTCTTTGGAGAACCACTGGAGATCTAGTGCCCCCTAGTACCTATTCCCTAATAACACCCCATCATCCTCAGATTGCTCCACATCTGCTCCACATCTGCTTCATTCTGCACTGGCTATAGATAAGGACATTTAAGAGTTGAATCACAAAGCTGTGATACTCACAAAAGGAAGACTAACTATGGGCTTAATTTAGTAGCAGTAACCACTAAACTGACCACTACAACACAACTGCACTATGTGCAATAATAGTAAAATAAAAGTGTGATAATAATGAGAAATACCCTCCTACTGGACTTCAAATATTCTTTATGTTTCTGTGATGATGCTATCCGTCCATTCTTTTTTTATTACAAATGCATCTCACAAAATTAGAATACTGTTGAAAAATGCTGTGTTCATAATATCATACAAAACATCATATTTTATATTCATTATATGTAAAGTGACATATTTCTTTCTCTTTTTTTACTGTTGATTAGCATAGCATATAGCTCATGAAAATCAGAAATCCAGAATCTCACATTTATTTAAAATTCATATTTAAATTCAGATTTGACTAATTTATAAATCAGTATCGAAATTAAAACCAAATCTTGTAAAGCTTGAACTATGAATGAAATGAATGGGGAAAAGTCCACAAAAAATGCCAGATGAGCTACATTGGATCGTGGGAGGTTGGATTGGGTAGCCAGAGAAGGTATAGCAACTGGGCAGCTCCGGCAAAAGGGTCCTGTGCACTCTCCTGAAAAGGAGAATTGAAAGGAGATAAAGGAAAAAGAACAGAGAGACAGGCAGACAGATAGACAAACACATGGGTGAGAAAACAGATGATGGCCCACAGAGCGGTCTCAAGAGTGTGGAAGTCTCTGACCTTCTCCTTGTGGCTTGCTTTTATGCAGGTATATCACTCATCAGAATATGCCAGCCATTTGTTTTTCAGTGAATCTCCATCGAGGAAACTGGATGAAATAGTAAAAGTTAGAATATTCTCATAATGTTTTATTCAACAAACATTTACAGAGGCCCAGAAATTTACAACTGCACTTCCCACCTTGCTGGGTCCATAACTTTCCCACCACTACTTTCTCACTTTCTCTTAATTAGGGTTGCTAATTAAGCTGTAAGTCAGGGACCTAACTAGTAGGTCAGAACATCACTCACACAAATGGTAAATTCTGATGGATGGTTTATTTATTGATTGCATTTATTTACTGATGAATACAACGATGAACAGGAACAGTAGTCCAAAACAATAAAATAAATAATAATAAATTAAGTACATTTAGTGAATCTGGGGTATTTTCTAATGTCTAATACAGTGAAAGAAATAACTGTTTGATTCCTTGCTGATGTGGTGAGAGATCAGCTTAAAACTACATCGGGGGAACTTGTTAATGATCTCAAGCCAGCTGGGACCACAGTCATCAAGAAAATCCTGCAGTGCCCACAAGGTTCCCCAGCTCAAGAAGGCACATGTGCAGGCACGTCAGATGTTTGCCCATGAACACCTGGATGATTCTGTGAGTGATTGAGAGAAGGTTCAGACTGTTTGTGTCTTTTTTAGTGGGCAAACTTACAAAACCAATAAGGGATCAAAAGTATTTTCTTCACTGTACTAGCCAGCGTCAAAATTACAAATGTGAGAGTTCAACCTGTGTTACAGTTAATTGTAGTCATAAGTGCTGAATTTAAATTAGAAAAACAAACACACAAATAAAATACTGTTAGAACAATTTCCAATCACTGCCCTCTAACTTACTAATGAACACACATTTCTATTGTGACCTTCTCAATCTAATACAGCATTGGAAAGGAAGAAAAAAAAATGATTAAAAAAAAAAAGACATTACTAATATTACGATCACAGTGGTGACATGGGCAACTAAGGCATCAGAAATTTATGATTCCTTATCTTCCTTTTCTTCCTGCAACAGGACAACAGAACATGCAGACAAGTGTGGATAAGCCTGGCATTTTCACCCACATAAAGCTACAACTGTTAGCACTGTGGTCACAACAGAACAGGGCAGCTTTGCCAAACACTAACTACTAAGTTAAATCCAATGTTCCCACCAAAATGAACTACTGAGTATGTGTTACAAACAGCCTGAGCATAACACAAAAGATTGTGTCCAACATTAAAAGAAAGAAAAAGAAGTGATCAATAAACATGAGCAATTAAACTACTGTAAAAAGGCCTCTGTTTAATGTCAGCCTGGAGTTTTTAATTCAAACTTAAATTCCTTCTATTCAATCTGTAAACCTGTGTTTACATTTTGCTGTACTGAATCGTATGACGACAGTTTGCTGTTGACAAAATAGGAAAAGGAAGTCAAAAAAAGGTAAAAAAATTGGTCGTTTACATTAAAATACTAGATTAAGTGATAGAAAAATAGCTGTTGGTCACATTCATAGATTAAGGTGACAGTGAAATGAAATTTATTCAGTTTGATTTTGGCATATTTCTGAGGTGACTTAAAGGGGGTATTGATGGTTTGAAGGATGGCATGATGTCATAAGGCCAGCAAAGTTCTTGAAATGAGCTAATCAATTAACGGTGCTTCAGGAAAGAATCTTACAACTGAAGTGGAGAAGGTCCATAAAACAAGCCTTTGGAAATTCACTGGAGAAAGAGAGATCTAAAAGGAAAGTTTGATCTAATATACAGATATTCCAACACTTTCATCCATATCATCTACTTCTATAATGAGGGAAGTCAATGCAGCTTAAATGAAACAGTAATACGAACATCTTTTACCGCTCCACACTTTGATATCAGTGGAACAACCATTCTGGCACAACATCTGTATACACTGCTGAACCTGGGTACCAATCCCTGATGCTCCCTTGAGAAAAGACAAAACCTCTACCTGGAGAAGATGATCAAGATGAGGGTGACCCTTTATCCATAGAAACACAGCAGGAAATATTTTCATTGAGCTATAGCATAGTAGCTTTTCAGGCAAACATGAAAATAGTTCTGAAAGCATACATTATAAAAAAAAACTGCTAATATGAGGTCAATATTCTTCAGGATGGTATCTTCTGGTCTGTGTAGAACAGACATGCAGAGGCTACTGGGGAGATTTCCAGTACTTTCACCCAGTTGTTGTTGGTATCTCTCCTATTCTCCCAGGTGAAGAATCATGTGACAAAAGAAAGCAAACATCTGAAACAGCACAACGACAAAGGAATGGAAATTAAAAGAAAGACAATTAATGGCACTCTTAAATAGACACTGAATACACCAGGAGAAAAAGATCAGAATAGGGGTATGTAGATACCCAAACACTACATCCACTGTACTTGTGGAACACCTCATTCTAAAACTGGGGTATTAATGCCCCTTTGCTGCTATGTGCCCACAATCAACGTTTTCCAACACAGTGGTCCTATTAAATGTGTAATTGCTATGGGGTGTCTCCATGACCAGGTTTGAGAATCACAATACTATGGTATCCCAAGAGGTTGCAATTATGCTGTCAAGTGATTGCTATTTTACTTCCACATAGTTGCTATGGTGCTGCTATATAATTGGTGTTGTGACATTCTAACAATGGTATGGTGCTATGATGTGGCTAAATGTTTGTTACAATGCTGCCAAAGGATTTCGGTAATATTCCAGCAGGTTGATATTGTGTTATAAAAAGGTTGCAACACAGTAAAAACAGAGGTACAAAACAGTACCTTGTTGGAAATACATATTTTATAAATGTACCCTCAAAAGTAAAATATTGGATGTCTTGTACATAAATGACTCGTGCATAGTTTAAATGGTATTAAAAACATGGCTGCAGAAAACAACTTGCAGTAAAAGGTACCTTTTTGTACCTAAATTGTACAATAGGGTAGCCTGCTGTGTTGCTACAAGCTTGTGTGAATAACATTAGATTAATTGATTGATTGATTGATTGATTTAATCTTAAATCAAAAAGACTTCTATTGCAAAACAGCTTAACTCACCTGAGTGTAGTTCTGGGAACATGGTCTCAGAAGATGACACTTAACAATCCAGAAGATCAAATCTGAAAACACTATCCTCAATTCTGCCTGTAGGGCTGGCTCACCAAGTGTTAGAATATTTAATGCCTTCTTTGTAGAGGGTTAAATGACAACCAAGTCACTTTTCTACCGATCAGAGGAAAATACAGAAACAAAATTATTACAAATTATTATTACATATTACATATGTAATTACATATTAATATTATTACAATGTTACAAAGGAATCTGAGTAATGCTATTATCAGCTGACAAAATGTTTCAGATTTTTTTGTTCATCAGTCTACTTAAACTTTTTAGCAATGCTATTAAGTATGTACAAAGTGAAGACCCTACATATATTCTGTGCATCTCTGCATTTGGTTGAAAATATGTATTTTAATTTCAAGGTCCAACTGACCATCAAATTTAATCAAATGCTATAATCATGCTCATATTACCTCCAAAAGGACAGCAGCTCCTCCCATTTTGATCAGTGTTATTGTTTCTTCCTTTCGTGAATGCACTGGTGCCTTTGGAGACTACTCTGTCTAGTAAAACACTTCTCACAGTCTGAGCAGTGATATGGTTTTTCTCCAGTGTGAATGCGCTGGTGATTCTTGAGGGAACCACTATCTGTAAAACTCTTCCCACAATCTTCGCAGTGATATGGTTTCTCTCCTGTGTGACTGCGCTGATGTGCTTGGAGATGACTCTGTACGGTAAAACTCTTCCCACATTCCAAGCAGCGATAAGGTTTTTCTCCACTGTGAATGCGCTTGTGTGTCTGGAGATTACTATGTACAGTAAAACTTTTCCCACAATCTACGCAGTGATATGGTTTCTCTCCTGTGTGAATGCGCTGGTGTATATGAAGATTACTTGGTTGATTAAAACTCTTCCCACAGTCTGAGCAGTGATATGGTTTCTCTCCTGAGTGAACACGTTGGTGTATTTGAAGGTGACCCAGCTGATTAAAACTCCTCCCACAGTCTGAGCAGTGATATGGCTTCTCACCTGTGTGAATGCGCCGGTGTACTTGAAGACTACTCTGTTTAATAAAACTCTTCCCACAATCTGAGCAGTGATATGGTTTCTCACCTGTGTGAATGCGCTTGTGTATTTTGAGACTACTCTGTTTGTTAAAACATTTCCCACAGTCTTTGCAGGGATATGGCTTCTCACCTGTGTGAATGCGCTGGTGTATATGGAGAGTACTCTTTTTATTAAAACTCTTCCCACAGTCTAAGCAGTGATATGGTTTTTCTCCTGTGTGAATGCGCTGGTGAACTTGGAGACTACTCTGTTCTGTAAAACTCTTCCCACAGTCCAAGCATAAATATGGTTTCACTCCTGTGTGAATGCGTTGGTGTATTTGGAGACCAAAGAGTTGTGCAAAACTCTTCCCACACTCTGAGCAATGATATGGTTTCTCTCCAGTGTGAATGCGCTTGTGTTTACTGAGGGAACTACTCTCTGTAAAACTCTTCGCACACTCTGAGCAGTGATATGGTTTCTCTCCAGTGTGAATGCGCTGGTGTGTTTGGAGATGACTCTGAACTTTAAATTTCTTACCACACTCTGAGCACTCAAACGGTTTCTCTCCTGTGTGAATGAGCTGGTGTCTTTTGAGGGCGCTATTATATTTAAAAATTGATCCACACTCTGAACATTGGTGAGATTTTACTTTCTTTGCCTTCACAGGGTGAGTAGAAGAGGACGGTGTGCTGGAGTTTATGGGCTCCATATCCTTACATTTAATCTCAAATTTTAACAGTGAGTCTAATTAATTTTGGAAGCCTTTCTTGATGTATTAAATTAAACCTCTGATTGACAGTCGGCAAAAGCACAGAAAATGAGCAGACTGCTCCTTTCTGAAAGAGAAAAAGAAAAAATGAACAAAATAAAACATTTTAGAAATGGTGTAAGTAAATCACAGAAACAGCTGTATGAACAAATCCTTGCAAAAAGAAGAGTTCCATTAATATTAAACACAAAGTATCTAAATCTATTATAGTACATGAATCTCTGAAGCTGTCTGAAGTTCAAATTCCACTTTTCCACTGGGCACTCTTTCAAAGAGAAACCGGAAACATTTGCATCCAATTCAAGAATGCTCTTCACCATTTTCACCCGTCTCCTGAACCCCTCTCCTCACAAGATCCATCAATCCTTTCCTCTAATCTTCAATTTGTTCCTTCTACTCATTGATCTTGTGTCACAGATTCTCATATTTAATAAACTACCCATCTGCTAGAAAAAATCATCATGAAGTGCTTCGAGAGGCTGGTCATGAGGCACATCAAGAACCAGCTCCCCTGCTCACTGGACCCACTGCAGTTTGCGTATCGTCCAAATCGATCAACAGATGATGCCATCTCAACTGCAGTCCACCTGGCTCTCACCCACCTGGACAACAAAGACTGCTACGTCCGAATGCTGTTCATCGACTTCAGTTCAGCATTCAACACCATCATCCCTCAGCACCTGATCGGGAAACTGAGCTTGCTGGGCCTGAACTCCTCCCTCTGCAATTGGGTCCTGGATTTCTTGACTGAGAGACCTCAATCAGTCAGAATTGGAAACAACACCTCCAGTACCACCATACTGAGCACTGGTGCCCCCCAGGGCTGTGTGCTCAGTCCACTGCTCTTCACTCTGCTGACTCATGACTGTACTGCAAAGCACAGCTCAAATCACTTCATCAAGTTCGCTGATGACACAACTGTCGTTGGCCTCATCAGCAAGAACGACGAGTCAGCATACAGAGAGGAGGTGCAGTGGCTAACAGACTGGTGCAGAACCAACAACCTATCCCTAAACCTTGACAAATACAAAGAGATGGTTGTTGACTTCAGAAGAGCACCAGGAAATCATCACCTACCACTGAACATTAACGGCTCTGCAGTGGAGATTGTGAGGAACACAAAGTTCCTCGGTGTTCCCATAGCAGAGAACCTCACCTGGTCCCTCAATACCCGCTCCATAACAAAGAAAGCCCAGCAGCGCCTCTACTTTCTGCGTAGACTGAAGAGAGCACACCTTCCACCACCCATCCTCACCATGTTCTACAGAGGGACGATAGAGAGCATCTTGAGCACCTGCATTACCGTCTGGTTTGGGAACTGCACCATCACGGATCGCAAGACCCTACAGCGGATAGTGAGGACAGCAGAAAAGATCATCGGAGTCCCTCTCCCCTCCATCAGTGACACCTACACCTCTCGCTGCCTCCGCAAAGCCACCAGCATTGTGGATGACCCAACCCATCCCTCACACAGTCTCTTCACTCTGATGCCGTCCGGCAGACGATACCGGAGCATCCGAGCCTCCACCACCAGACTCTGCAATAGCTTTGTTCACCAGGCAGTCAGACTCCTCAACTCACTGAGACGGAGCTGAAACTGAACCTCACACCATTCTTCACACCACATAAACCACACCAACACAAAACACTGGACTGTAAACCACCCAGCACTCTACACACACACACACACACACACACACACACACACACACACACGCACGCACTCGGCACACAGAGACTGGATCATCCCCATCCTATCAGCAATATTTGCTGCACACCAAGAACTACACTTCTACCTCAGTAACTGCTGTTATCATGCACATCTAGATGTACAGTATGTTACATATCTCTACACCTTATTCC
Source organism: Acestrorhynchus altus (assembly GCA_034509495.1). Classification (NCBI taxonomy): domain Eukaryota; kingdom Metazoa; phylum Chordata; class Actinopteri; order Characiformes; family Acestrorhynchidae; genus Acestrorhynchus; species Acestrorhynchus altus. The sequence continues at coordinate 1,154,943 of CM067524.1, forward strand.
CACCATTCATCTCACTTCTTTGTACCAATCGGTATTGTACTGTCCTGTCCTGTCTGTTGAACTGTCTCTTGTTCACTGTATTTATTGTATTTATTGTACTGTTTGCACTTTATGTCGTCCAATTGTATTGCTGCTCCATGTTGCACCTTGGTTCCGGAGGAACGCAATTTCATTGCACTGTGTACCTGTACCCGGTTGTAATGACAATAAAAAAGCCTTGACCTTGACCTTGACATCCATCTATCTATCTGTGTTGTTTATGACAATTGCTCGGGACATCTTTTTCATCAGAAACAGCTGGTTGGCATTAGGTGATAAGCCATCTGCTTTCCAGGCTTCTAAAGAAGCAAGCACGATACATGTTGGATATCAACAATCACAGAACATATCTGCGAGTGTAATTTCTGCACTTGTTCAATGTGTTCATTTTACTTATCTGTGAAATAAGATTGAAAGTACACATTTATTTATTAACATAAGCACTGGTGTTTCATAAGTATTTAAAGACATATTTATTTATTCTGTTCATTCAAAGAGTTTATTTTGCTTATTCTTTTTATTACTCTGCTTGTTGTTTTATTATTTTTATCATTGTATTTTATATAGATGAGTGCAGCTGTGAGAATTTGCAACTTCCATCTGGGTTTAATAAAGTTATTCTGACTCTGATCTGATTGTCTGCAATCAACAGTCTCTTTTTCCTCTCAGAACAAATTTCAGAAGCCCAATCGATCTGTCGTTACTAGTGGCAAGTAACATGGAGGTGCACCATATGGACCCATCATTGGGGTCAACCCCAGCAAGAATGAACCATTATACCTTCTCGGATCTACAGCTCCTGATTAAGATCTAACCATCTATGCTTGGAAACACCCTGGTCACGCCATCTGCATAAGTGCAAAGCCTTAGTGAAGTTGTGGATAACCAGATATCATTCTCCAAACCTCCTCCTAGTATTTCAATTTGTTCCTTCTACTCTTTTCATAGATGTTGCACAGCTGCTCACATCTAATACTCCAACATTTGTATGTGTATATATGGACACAATGGTATTGCACTGCTAATAATGACCAAAACAAACACACAAGTGACAGTTTGGCCAGCAGATGATGAACTAGATGAACTTACTCTCAGACACACAATTAACAATACTCAATCATCAATGCAGAGTTAAACAGGCCCAGCATAGGCCCCAGTATGAGCTGTTCGCCAATATGCCTGGACAATAAAAGAAACCAAAGCAGCTGTTGTATAACAGCAGGGGGACAAAGGATAAACCTTTGGGAAAGTCTGATCAAATTAATTTAATAATGTTCCCAGACGTGGACAAAGCAGGCCCAATCCAAACTCACTCCAAGCAAACACTCAAGAAGGAATATAAATAGTTTATAAAACAATAGTGAGCACTGAGGGTGCTTAAGCTCAGTAGAGCTTCAGTGGAGCTCCTGAGTCCAACATCTCAGCAAACAGTAACCCTGTTCTTCTCTGTTTGGATCTTCTGGCGTTAAAGTGAGCTACAGTAAAGCTGAACCAACAGAACACAGCCAACTAAACCTAGAGGACCTATTTACACCCGCAAACGCACACTGATGAGCTCATTCCATACATTCTGCCTTCTTTACCTTCAGCAGGGCAGTTCCTGCTTCTCTACAATAACGCTGCGGGCCGTGATCTTCTTCTGCAAAGAGCTAGAGTCTTTTGAGAACCTCTGGAGATCTGGCGCCCCCTAGTATACATTCCCTATAAGCTCCTCCACATCTGCTCCACATCTGCTCCATTCTGCACCGACTTCATAATACAAATTTTTGACCTTCCAGATTTATCTATCCTGGATTACTCTCTGTAAGATCCTGCAGAGCTATATTATGTGTATATGTGTATTCAGGTATTAATGTTGTGGTGTTGCTGGAGCACAAGTCCAGGTAATAAAAATCTAGTCCATTTTCATTGCATTGTGTCCATCAGCACCAAGTATGGATCATGCATATTGTTCATTACTGAGACGTCTCTCTCTCTCTATCTCTCTCTGTGTCTCTGTCTCTCTCGCTCTCTCTCTCTCTTTCTCTCTATCGCTCTCTGTCTCTCTTGCTCTCTCTCTCTCTCTCTCTCTCTCTCTCTCTCTCTCTCTCTCTCTCTCTCTCTCTCTCTCTCTCTCTCTCTCTCTCTCAGGTCCCCACAACCCTCCTGTCCTCTGATGCTGTCTTCATTGGCACACTCATCCCACATTAGGGACTCAACTGGCAACTTACAACTGTTTACTCAGCATGGACTTTCATATTATTACTGATCTTATCTCTTACGCTCACTCACGTTCTAACATAGTTCATTCTCACCCAAACATGGCCTGCTCTCACTATCACCTAATTTTTTTCTTTCCACTGTTGTTCACTGGCTTGATCAAATGAGGCTCAGACCCAGATCTCTGTAAAGCTGCTTTGTGACATTCTATGGTGTTACTAATAAGTAAGCATTTGGGCTGCACCCTAAGAATGTATTTTTTAGTTACACTGAATTGTTGAACAATAATTATATAGAATTGACATCCAACTAAAATATTTCACACAATATTTAAAAACGGTGTGTCTTGTTTGACTGTGGAAAAACAAAGGAAAATAAGGAAGGCATATAACCCAGATAAATTTTAGTGACACCTGACGATCCAGGGAAATTTAAAATTGAAAAAATAATGCATTTTTTTTAGTAATAGTAACATATTACAATCCTATCATTCTTGCTTAGATAAGACCTGTAGAGCTACAGTTCTTCCCAGCAGTTTGTTTTTCTGCATAGATATTACACAGTTCATGTCTTTACGAAAAGCGTTTTCTGTGAATTGCCTGTGTTTGCTATCAGATGGGTCATCACTGTTTGATCTCCAGGTTCAGTGTAAATATTGTGAAATGATCAGCAAGACCTCAGCCTATAAACCTCTGAGGAAGTCTTTCCTAGAAACCCTAAAACTCCTGTTCCAACGCTCACTTCTATGAACTGATCAAAACACACCTGTCCATCAAGGCCAATCAACAAGTGATAAAGGAACACCTGACCATCCAGGTGAATCACTGCTGCAAACAATCTTCAAATCCTTGTCATATAATTATAGTTTTATAGATCATTTGAATCTTTAGAAGTGAGGGTACATGCTGATAGGGTTGGTTTACATACTGGCGACTCACGTGGGACTGTTTACACTTGGCAGTAAGCCTGCCCTTACTTCTACACTCTTACAACAATGTACTTTAGACAAATGAATGTAAAATCCTGCAATATTACTCTACCACCTCAATCCACGTGCTTCTGTCATTTCAGATGGTGCTTCTGTATCTCTCAGCTCAGGGGACTAGGGGTCACCCCACAGGAGAATAAAAAAATGACCCCAACAGGTCCAAAATATGAATCTAGCATAATTAAATTAGGAAAATTACAACATACAACAATTTGGAGAAAATGCCTCATAGTGGCATCTTTGTATGAAGAGATAAGTAGAGTTCAGATCTTATATGACCTAACATCTATCATCAATAGATCAAGCACAAACACAAGTGATTGCCCATAATTATAAAGCTTCTCAGAGTAAAAACACTTATCTGGAGAGAGAGAACTGCTCTTAGATCAGTACATTTACTCTGAAATGCTTGATAAATAAGGCTCAATGTATGTAATGTGATGTAATTTGTATTGTAAGCTTGGTATCAGTAACATGTAAACTCAGTGACTCCTTCTCAGTAATTACTTTCACCCAAAGCAGTAGGCTACCTTACCTTCACCAATCACCTGGGTTCTATTAGTGCATCATAGACTCTTAATTTGTGTTCATGAAATATTTCACCAGCAAGCTGATCGGCTCTATTGTTGAAGGATGTGACTTTATCTATAAACAGACACAATGTTGAACATTATCACAGTGACGGTTTCACGATCAACCAAACATTCATTTCAGCTTTCATTTCACGTTTAATTGTAGTGTGACTATGGAGACAGATAGCCCCCCTGAAACAGGTTGAATGATGTCTCAGCTTGAAAAATGTACGTGTAAGGTATGTTCTTTTTGGTGACCTACTTACAGACTGTAGGGGGAGCCCAAGAACAATAAATGCCAATTCTGGCATAATGCTGCTTTAACCAGCATTCTATTCTACTTTCCAAATCATGTTGTGACCAGACAATACTGAACGTCCTCCAGTGTGTGCAAGATAACAGATAACTAGAGTTCTGAAGCTATCTGGAATCATTGGAACTACAAAGCTACCCCATCAATTGAATTTCATAACTTTTTGCTACCCATGTTTTTCATGTTTCTGTAACTTTTAAGTGAGGCTATTAGGTTCTGTTGGGTGTGGACTTAAATTCAGTATCCCTTACCTGTGGCAGTTCACCACATGACCCAATGACACACCAACTCAGCACAGGTGGATAATCCATGTCCAGTAATTAAAAGTAGTTACTTACTGGACAGCATACATATATGGAGAGCCACCTGGGCATTCAGAAATCTACTTTTCAGAGTCTACTTTTACTTTCTGGACCTAGATTACCCACCTCTGCACCTCAGTCAGCCACACTCAGTCAACACACAGCTGTCTGACCTCAGTTTCTCTTCAGGCAGACCTTTGAGAGGAAATCAATAATGATATTTTAGTCAAATATCACCCCGCTACTAATGACGCCTATTTATCCTGTTCTGTTTCTCAGACCAGCCCCAGTACTTTTGTACTGTACTGATGCTGCTGATGGAACCTTAATTTCCCTGAGGGAACCCTCCAAAGGGATCAATAAAATTCTATCCCATCCTATCCTATCCTATCCTATCCTATCCTATCCTATCCTAGCAGCAGAGGCCTCATATTTGAGATGATATTACTTGTACAGTAGGTGGCACTGTGTGTCTTTTATTTTTTGGGTGCGGAGGTGGTAAGTCTAGATGTTCTGAAAGCTGAATTACTGTAAACCAGCTAACAGTGAATGCACCTTCAGTACTTCCACTGTTAGTGCATGTGTTATTAGATCTTGTGTGAGTCAAAAATATAACCTGCCAACACATTTAATTGCAGAGGAAACCCCCTTAATGAACTTTTTTCATCATGAAATTTAATAATGGGACAAATATTGTCTTAGGTTAATCTTTGTCTCACCAGAAATTTACATTCTTCAAACACCACAAAATCACACACACACACACACACACACACACACACACACACACACACACACACACACACACACACACAAAAACACACACACACACACACACACACACACACACACACACACGCGCGCGCACACACACACACACGAATCTTGTCCTAATCCATCTGAGGCTGTAGTACCAGGCAAAAGTAGGAAACGCCAGTTCTGCCCCCAAAGAAGGACTGCAAAATCAATTCTACAGGCCATATAGAGAATATAAAGGCAATGCAAGGTTTAATGTGTTACTGCACCTTTATTCTAAACACATAAACAAAAAATTTATGAAAAAAAAAGTTCTTTTTTTAAATTTTTATTTAAAAAAAATGTAATTTAACTTAATTTAAATAGATCTAAATAATAGATTATTTGTTTATCTTACTTTCATTTCTGTTGTCACTTAATCTTCATCCAGCAGGGCATCAACAACTTTAAAAAATGTAAAAAATTATATCAGACCTATTTTTTGTTTGTAATATTTGTCTTATTTTCTAAAATAAATATCTCTATCCAAATTGGTTTAAGGAGATAAAAAAAATTGTTGGATTTTGTATGCAGGAGAAAATAACAGTGGTCCCAGAGTGACCCACAAACAGTAAGCTGGTCAATCAAGCCAGCAGACCAATATATGCTTGCTATCTGAGGAGCTGTAGCAGTGGACAACGAATCAGATATCAGGGACCAAAGAGCGAGTGGAGTTGATTAGTGTAGGTATCATGCAGTGCAAAGGGGTTTTAGTCTACACTGACCAAATGATCAGCAACCCTCTTAATGAGAGCTCTCCCACTTCACCACCCAACAGACCCCCTGTCCCCTCACATCAGACTGCTGTAACTGGCTCTATACTACTGATCTCTTGACTTCTTAGTGCCCCCCCCCCAACCCATAGTAGACAGCTGTAATTCCAACCACAATCTACTACCAGGCACCCCCATTAGCCCACCCCTGTCAATAAATCTGTTTCAGTCACTGTTTTCCCACACTTCTCCTGTAACTGATCCATCTTGTCTGAGCACAGAAACGTTCTTTTTGACAGGTCTGACGTATCTGTTCAGTTGTTTAAAAGCAAATTTGCAGAAGGGGTAGATAGAATTACCCCCTATTTGCACATTGAAACACTGTCCCAAACGGATCTCAAACTCCAGACCAAGCCTTAGAGAAGCCTCTTGGAGGAACACACAGTTCTCCAGCCTTCATGTCAACACAGGTACAGGAGACAAGGATGGAATTCCACGAATAATAAAAGAATGAATCATTGGCTGCCACTCCCTCATTTCACATATTCCTTCTCTGTTCTCAGATGTTCTATCAGCTCGTTACTCATTAAGTCACCTGATCTTTATTTGATCTCTGAGCAGATGAAGGACTGAACACTTTTATCAGGTGTTTAATTGAGAAGAGTAGGAAATCACGCCTCTACAGAGACTCTCCTAGCTCTGTTCCTGGATCAGTGAGGCTTTGCTCTCTACTCTGAACTGTAAAGGTTTCATTTGATCCATGGAATTTGATCCTGGAAAAGGCCCATAATCTCTGGTTAATCAGTGGAAAAGTGTTCCAGGGACAAGAGGATTTTCCCAGAATTAAGTGAAGGATAATGTTAAAGTGTCACACTGATCTCACATTAACAACACCAACGAATTTAATTAATTCCACCTGACTGATTATGCAGCACCTGATTCAAACCTTTAACTGCCTCTTCAAACTTAATACATTCTCAGAGGAGTCAGGAATTGGATAAGGTTTAGGTTCAGTGTTGAAGTTGAATTTGTGGCTATTGAACAGTTAGGTTTGATTGTTTCTGGTTATAATTCAACATTACTTTAATACAGGGCTGTGCAGTACAACACTGTTGACTCCAGTGCACTACAGAGAGGACATGGTACTATAGTGCACAGACAGCCAATAGAACACAATACAAGGTGCATAATCAACAAGAACAGACATTAAATACAAATATGTGCAAATATACACCAATCAGCCATAACACTATTCTTGATTTTAATTTAATTGTCCATTCTATCAGCTCCTCTGATCACACAGGAGCTCTTTGTGGTTCTATAATTCCAGACTGTAGTTCATCTGTTTCTCTGCAGACTTTATTTTCCTCCTTTCACCCTGATCTTCAATGGTCAGGACCACCACAGAGCAGCTATGATGTGGGTGGTGGGTCATTCTCAGCACTGAGGTCACACTGACATGGTGGTGGTGTGTTAGTGTGGATCAGACACAGCAGAGCTGCTGGAGTGTTTAAACCCCTCAGTGTCACTGCTGGACCGAGAACAGTCCACCAACCAGAAATGTCCAGCTGACAGCGTCCTGTGGGCAGCGTCCTGTGAGCACTGACGAAGGACTAGAGGACGACCAACACAAACTGTGCAGAAACAGATGAGCTTCTGTCTCTGACTTTACATCTACAAGGTGGAGACACTCGGTAGGAGTGTCTGATAGAGTGGACAGTGAGTGGACACAGTGTTTAAACACTCCAGCAGCACTGCTGTGTCTGATCCACTTGTAACAGCATACATACTACGTGCTCTGTGTGCATTTTCCAGAGGAAACATAACAATTTTGGTAGTATATATACAAAATACAACGTAAAAGAATTCATGAATTACAAGAGAGCAACTTTAATGTTTTAACAAACACCCAGTCAGGCAGGAGGGTTCTCACACTGCACCTTTACACACACTCATTTCTTCTCCTTAACACTGAAGGAAATAACAGGAACAATGGTCCACAGCTGTGTTTGTGTGTGTGTGTGTGTGTGTGTGTGTGTGTGTGTGCGCGCTATTTTTACACTGAATATTTTTACACAGTCCATTTATTGGCTCATGTACTGGCGGTTCTGCTAAGTAGATCAATTAGGACACACACACACACACATACACACACACACACACACACACACACGCACAGATTTCAAGACATAACTCGTTAACAGAAAGGGGGGAGTTGATCGATCAAATTTCAAATTTCCCTCATAATTCAGTTTGTGAGCTGAACTCATTCAGAGTGGGGGTTTGGTGTGAGATACTGGTGGGTGGGGACTCTGAGTGGTAGAGCTACTGATTGATTTGAGTTACTGGTTGTTGGAGTTACTGAGAATGGAATTACTGATGGATGGAGCTACTTAGTGAAATCACTAAGAAGTAGAGTTAAACATGGGTGGAGATACTGAAGGTAGATTACTGATTAGTGGAGTGACATAAGGTGAACTTTTTGATGTTGGAGTTGAGTGGGTTGAGTTGCTGAGGGTGGAGTTGATTACTGAAATGACTGAAAGGGGGTCTATTGATCATGAGGGTGGAGTTACTAAAGAGTGGAATTACTAATTACTAGAGTTATTGAAGGGGGTAATTGATGGGTACAGTACCGTATGAGTAAAGTTACTAAGGGGTAGGTTTACTGTTTACTGGAGTATATAAAGGGCAGGACCTGTTATCATTGGTGGAAATGCACCCAAAGGGTCAACATTATCTTTAGTTACTGCGGGTGGAGTTACTTATGTGTTGAGTTCAGCTTTCTGAAAGTTAATTTCACTGTTTTCATTTATTTTTAAATAATTACAAATATAGTGTGTGTGTGTGTGTGTGTGTGTGTGTGTGTGTGTGTGTGTGTGTGTGTGTGTGTGTGAAGTCCAGCTGCACTGGCTGCCAGGAAGTGAAAACAAAGGTTCCACACAAACAGGAAGTGATATACTTGCATGTGAAAAACAACATTCCATTACCATCCTCATATTCATGCACCTTATCCTGCTCAGCAGCAGCAATGCATGTGTGTGTGTGTGTGTGTGTGTGTGTGTGTGTGTGTGTGTGATGATTATACAGATTACTGTGTAATTAATGAAACAATTTGATATAACACTGTTGCAAAACATAAAAACAATAAAAACAGAATGCAATAATTTGCGAATCCCTTTCAATCTATATTCAATTGAATAAACTACAAAGACATGATATTTTATGTTAAAACAGACTTTATTTCTAAACTTTATTGTTTATTGCAAATATTCACTCATTTTGAATTTGATGCAACTCATTCCAAAAAAAGTTGGGACATCACCTTTCCTTTTAACACTCAGTAAGAGTTTGGGAACTGAGGACACTAATTCTTTCTCGTTCTTGCTTTATGTACAGCTTCATTTGCTCAACAGTCCGTCTCTCTTATCGTATTTTGTGCTTCATAATGCGCCACACATTTTCAATGGGCGAAGGTCTGGACTGCAGGCAGGCCAGTCTAGTACCAGCACTCTTTTACTACAAAGCAGCTGTTGTAGCATGTGGCTTGGCATTGTCTTGCTGAAATAAGCAGGATGTCCCTGAAAAAGACCCTTGGATGGCAGTATATGTTGCTCCAAATATACTTTTCAGCATTAATGGCGCCTTCACCGATGTGCAAGTTAACCATGCCATGGGCACTAACATGCCCCCATACCATCAGAGATGCTGGCTTTTGATCTTTGTGCAGATAACAATTTGCACAGTCCTTTTCCTCTGTGGCGCGGAGGACACCACGTCCATGATTTCCATGATTTGCACTTTACAAATAACAATAAAGTTTATCTGTTTGAACATTAAATATATTGTCTTTGTAGGATCTTTGTAGGATGAAGTACGGCATTGGCACTGGGTTTAACGCAACACGCCAGACGTCTCAGCATGGAGTTGTAGGGATTCCTAATGGGAGTTAATTTAAACTCTCTTTCTCTCTCTCTCTCTCCCTGTCTCTCCCTGTCTCTTTGTCCCCCCCCCTCCCCACACACACACACACACACTCACACACACACAGGAAACATCACAGTAAGGGTCAGGAAGTTTTTTTTTTGTTTCCTCTTCAGTAAACACACTCTTCTCCTGTCATCCTGTTTACACTCAGCCCTCCAGACACTGACCACACCTGCACCCCTAACACACACACACACACACACACACACACACACACACACACACACACACACACACACACACAGGCAGTGGTTGCACAAGGTAGGTGTTTCTAATGAAGTGGCCAGTTAGTAGAAGCACAAGGAAGGTGTTTTAATTAAGGGGTGTAGTGTCTACACAGTGAATATATGTGTATAAATTAGACATCACCGTGTAGGCATGGGGACATTATGCTAATGGTTGACCTGTAGTGACCTGTACAGTCCTGTACTGTAGTGAGGAAAGTCTCCCTGTTAGATCTGATGGCAGGAGTCCAGGTTGCTGCTCTGAGTGTAGGAGTAATCTGATTAGGGGTCATGGTGAGAACATGCTGAGTTGGAGAGTGAATGTCCAGGATTTCCTGTTATTGTTACAGCATGACAACAGGCTGGTCAGTGTCTGCAGCTCCATTTAGAATCAGTGACTTTGAGGGTGTTTATCTCTTCATTAGGAGTTTATTGATAAACTACAGTAAATAAATCACAGAGCTTTGGCACAAATACTGTATGTAATACAGCACACAGGCCTTACAGGATTCGGGTCTGACAGCACTCAGACCTCACTGCGCTCAGGCCTCGCTGCACCACCTTACCCAGACTTTACTTTGCACAGCAAATATTCATTCATTACATTCTGTTTAACTTCATATCAACACAACACAAATGCAAGTTCACACAGAGCAGTGTTGCCCACCCAGCTAATGTTTGAGCGTTACGCAAACGTTCTGAATATTCCTAGAACATTCAGTCTATTTTCTGGAAATTCCTAGAACAATTGAATTGTGATTATTTTTTGAATGTTTATTTTGTTTATGATTTTTAGAACAATCCTGGAATGTATGTCTGTAACATTACAGGGTACCCTTCTTGGAACCTTCAGAAAACATTGCTGTTCTGCATTGCTGCTCCCAGTACCCCTGAGCTGTCAAGAACCAAGCACCTGCCAACTGGGAGAAGGAACGTTTCCATAGGCTGGGGTGGGAAACACTGACATAAATAATTATATACATAAAAATCAGCAACAGTTTAAAAACATTCATTGGAATATAAAGTAAAAAGGTGTGCTGGTCAGTCTATACAGGTGTGCTAATCTTTGTGTACAGGTATGTTAACCAGTCTGTACAGTTGTGTAGGCTTATCTTTACAGATGTGTGTACAGGTGTGTTAGCTTTTCTGTACAGGTGTGTTCACTGTTGTGTACAGGTGTATTGGGCAGTTTGTACAGGTGTTTATTCGTCTTTTCAGGTGTGTTCATTTTTCTACACAGTCTCTACAGGAGTGTTTATCCTTGTGTGTTAGGATGTCTGCACAGATGCGTCCTCATCACTGACATCTCCGCTGGACTGGCTGCTCATGCTGTGTCCACATAGGGATGCCATGTCATTTTGAAGGTCCAGCTCATGGAAGTTGTTGATGATAAGATACATTTCATCTTCATCTTCATCTTCATCCAAACATTCCTCATCCAGGTAGCTCTGGAATGGAGTGTTGCGCTCCTCTTCCTCCTCCCCCAGAGAATCCTCACTGATGGAGCAGAGTTTCTGACCACTGTGGGCAAAAGTGGACATGAGTCTATCTGTAAACCAAACATCCAAACAGAGACATATAGGGACCAACGCACTGTAGTTCCTGTGTTGAGAGATGCTGGATGAAGTCAGAAGGTCTACTGCAGCTCTAGAAGATACTCAGTACTTACTGCTATCATTGTTTGCTGCGCTACTTATAGGTTTTCTGGTAATTTTATATGGATTTAGATTTTTACACATAATGTAGACATTTTGTAGCAGTTTTTGTTTTAAGATGAACACAATTTCTGCTCACAACAGGTTATAATAAATTCTTCAAACCTCTGGACACTCAATCCTTTATTCAATGTACTTACGTACTGTATATATTCTTGCACTGATCACCTTATTTTAAGATTATTTGTGGCTCACATCAGGAGTAACAAGGCTATGGACAGGGTTGAGAAACCTGTCTCTTGTTGTTTCTAACTGATGGACTTCTTGTAATCAGTGGATGCAGAAAATAATTAAGGGCAGATCACAGATGATCTCGTCACACAGTGTTCTATGTCATTGGTTCTCAATCCTGGTCCAGGAGTATCACTACACTGCATGTTTTAGGCTTTTCCCTCATTTCAGCACACCGGTTCAGGGAATCATACAGCAACCTTCCAGTCACAAGGCTGGTTCCCGAACCCCCAGGCCATGGCTGCCCCATGTCTAAGAATGCAATATACAATACGATATGACTAAAACCTGAACAAAAAAAATAAAGAGTTTGCTGTATATTTAACTAATAAATACTTAACAGCTGCAGGAACATATTTTGTTGTGGTTATTTTTTTTTGTGTTTTTTGTTTCCTGTCTCAATACACGCTGGCGTGGTCAGGGGGTGATTATAACTCTGTATCTGAGAAAACGATATTTTTAAGAATTACAAATACAAAAATCTTGGTGGTGTTTCAACAAACTGCATTTGATTATGTTGTTTGAAATGAATTAAATTGTGCTGCTCCCTTAATTAGCATGTTTCCATGTACCGTGTATCATGACCCCTCAGAATCCAAACCAGGGCTTTATACCCCTCTTGCCCACACTTAATATTAGACGTGGAGCCAATAGGTTCATATTTATATAGCTGCTCCTATTCTGAGTCTAGAGAAGCTGTGTCACCAAAACATTACTTGAAATACAATAAAGCACTATTCTAAGTGTACTGCCGCCAGCTCCTGAGCCCACTTCTACCCACCTGTGACTGCTGGAGTTCTTGGCCGGTGGTTTATAACAACACTGTCCATTCAGAAGCTTCCTGATTGGCACCAGTGGGATGGTCCCATGTCCTGCCTGGAGCTGCTGCTGCCGCTTGGCATCTTGTCTGCGTTTGAGCCTCTGGAACTCAGTCAGCGCAGTCATCAGTGTCCGGTTCAGCAGGTTCTCCACGGCTCTGGCCTGCTCTGCTTTGGTCAGCAGGGCTATGTGGCAGCGCAGCATTACGGCTTTGTGTTTCATCTGGTGCCGGTAGACCCAGGCCAGAACCCGGGGCATGGAGGGATCCGTGGTGCAGCAAGTGACCCTGTGCAGAAGGTATAGATGGCCCGGCTTCTTCTCAGCTTTCTTTTCGGCAGTGTGCTCCAATCGGAGGCCTTGAGACCCAATCGTCAACAGCATTCTGGAGCCATTTCGGCCCATTTCACTCTTCCTCCAGATCTTATTGACTGCAGCATCTGTGCAGCCTGACCCTTTGGCCTGCAGGGTGGTGGAGCTGCCAAGGTACAGCACAGTATAAGATGGGTCATCAGTGGAGATGGTTAACGTCTTCCTTTTGGAGGGGAAAATCCCTCCAATCTTGTCCCGGTATGCTTTAGCCCAGGACACACAGCGCTTTGAGTATGTCTCCTCACACAGGTCTCCTTCACTTGGCATTGTGATCTGCTCTGCTCTGCCCGGGTTCTTTGAGTGTGTGTTGAGTGGGTCTGCTGTGTGTATTTTAAGGGTCAGTGAAGTCCAGCCCACTAAGGAGGAATAAGGGTGGAGAAATGAGTGAAAACATCCACTGAGGCAGGAACAAGATTAACCCTTTCAGCACTACAGATACTAATGCTGTCCTAGCGCCTCATGCTCAGAAATACACTGTATGTCCAAAGGTTTTTGGACACGCCTTTGTGGACAGCTACTTCAGTACAAAACCACTACTCAAAAGGTTCAGAAAGCAGTGCTACCTCTGAGGCAGAACAAATGAAATTGATTCTAGAATAACCAATTAAAATAACCAACAGGTGAAAGTTGTGCAATTCAGTTTGAGATTTTTTATATGGTGTTGGTTTCTCAAAATAACTGCCTGGAAAATCAGTCAGCTATTGTCTGAACCAATTGAAAGAGGTGGTGAGGTGATGGTCTAACATCCTGACCTCATTAGTACTCTTGCTGCTCTATGAAATCAAGATCACAGCAATGCTGCTCTTTCCTGGACAGTAGAGACAGTTTTAATACTGTTGATTTCAAAAGAAACAGTGAATGAGCAGGTGTCCCAATACTTTTGATCATAGTGAGCATTGTGTGTATGTGTGATAATACAAATGTGTGTCAGTTCTGGTAGTTGTGAATGAACATTCCATTTGGAGTTTGTAAGCAGAGCTCTGTTTATGAACACTGGACTGAAGGTGGTTCGTTAGAGCTGGAGCAGTGATGGTGATGATGGGTGGTCATGGTTATTCTGCTGCTGCCACCTGTCAGTCATAACAGGGAGCTGCGTCTGCAGGCCAGACTGGATCGAGCTGCTGTAGTTGAGTAAAGTTAATGTATAACAGTGTGAAAACTGTCTGGAGGAATAGATCAAAGGGCACGTGTTCGTGGAGGTGAGGAGTGTTTCTGCAGATGGTGACACTGTTGAGCTGTTTTAATAAAGCAAACTTTTCTGACATTATTATCCAGAGTCACCTATAAACAGTACGAACAGGAAACAAGCAAAGCAGTTCCTACATATTATTATATATTATACATTACATCCTTCTGCTTCTATATTTTGATAATAATACTCATAATAAAAACAATTCAACTAATTATAAGATAAAATATATAAAAAATTAAGGCTCATTCATTTTGAAAGTTACACAGTAATCAAAAGTGAATAAGACTGTTAGAAACTACAGTAAACATAAAAAGCTGTATTAGGTATATTGTTATTATTAGTGTTATTATTATTATTATTATTATTATTATTATTATTATTATTATTATCATTGTTGTTGTTGTTATTGTTATTATTATTATTATTATTATCATTGTTGTTATTATTATTATTGTTATTATTATTACTTTTATTATTATTATTATTATTATTATTATTATTATTATTATTATTATTGTTATTATTATTATTGTTGTTGTTGTTATTACTATTATTATTATTGTTGTTGTTGTTGTTGTTATTGTTATTATTATTATAGCTGCAATTACATGTATGTCAGGAACTCCATGTACTAGATTCATGTGTATTTGCATGTGTGTTTGTGTGTGCACGCACCTATCACTCTATGCAATTATGAAAATTGTGCCATGAAAATCTTTTTGTTTAAACATTTGGACATTTGATCTTCATTGTTAGATGTTGGTGATACAGATAAACACATAAAACTTTAAACATCTTTAAAACATAATTTATAAAATATTAAAATTAATAGGATAAGTGAGGATAAAGTTCAGACTTCCTCTGCCCTAACAGCTGGTATCTCCTCCTTTGGCTGAAATAATGTCAATTAGATATTTCCTTTGGTATTTCCCCATCGTCTACCATCTCTGACATCGACTGGAAGAAAGACATTCCCACTCCTCCATGCGGAATTCTTTCAGCTATATTTCAACATCAGTCTTTATACAGACACTCTAACATTGTCCTCAAGCCCCCGCTGATACAATAAAGATCTCTTAGTGGTTTCTATGATGGAGAGATCTCCACACCCTGCAGCAGCAGAGCATTTCCAAACCATCACACTTCCACCACCATGCTTCACAGCTGCTATGAGGTTCTTCTGCTCAAATGTTTTATTTGGTTTTTGACAAACATGTGCCCAGTAATAGAAGACATTGGATTCATCTGTCCAAAGCACATTGTTCCAGAAGTCCTGCTCTTTGTCTAGATGTTCTCTGGAGAACTTTAATCTTGTCCTGATGTTTTTTTTTAAGTAAGGGTTTTCTTCCTTAAACACCTCCCATGAAAATCAAACTTGTTTGGTCTCTCTTTGATGGTAGAAGCTGCACTCTGACATCAATTGTGGCAAGAGCTACCTAAAGGATCCTTGATGAACATTTTAGGATTGTTGGAACGTCTTTATGCATCTTATGGTCTGCTCTTAGGCTGAATTTGCTACGACAGCTTGACCTGGTCATGCTGGCAGTTGTTTTAAATGTTCTGCAGATTATTTTTGGACAGTTTTGGACATTCCTCTCCATATACAACCTTCTTTCTCAGGGCCTCAGAGCTTGTTAGGTCTTGCCCTGGTGATCCTACTCACTCACAAATGTCCATATGCTTAAAAATGTTACAAAAGAGAAAGGTGTTCATGGGGCGTCCTATGTACTGTACTTTAGGCATCACAGTCTGCTAGTCTAAATGAGTCTATTAAATTAAAACACATGAGCATGATGTTTAAAACACAATCCAGACTGTGCACTAGTGCTCTCATTTCTCAAAATCACTAGATGGCGCCATCTCAGTGCTCATTAAATTGTTGTAGATTATTGCTTTTACTATTAGACTGATGAATGGGATTTACTGCTGTGGAATGAATGAAAGAAGAGTGCTGGAAGGAGAATGATGCAGAAATCCACAGATTGGTGTAAAGGACGACCGAGGGTCTATTATATCTCTATTATAAAGGAGGGAAAGGCTCTGTGAAGTAGGATCTATGAACAGTAACTTCTGCTAGTTATCTCAAGGGGTAAAATGCTGCAATCTGTTGGAAACACTGGGGAAAGAGTTTATACACACCTTTTACCCATTATCACTTTTATAAGGCATGTGGTGTGAGTAATCTCAGGTTACACGGCTGAAGTATTGAACGTTTAATACCAGTATTGAGGAAAATGTAGTCTCCTAGTGAACTGTTTCTCTGTTTGAAATTCATGTTGTAAAATTAATGATGAACAGTTGGGGAGGTGTTGTTTTCATGCAAATGTGCACTTTCCTTCTTTCAAACAAGGTTTTTACTTTGTTGATCAGGACTTCAGGCTTCCTTTGAAACAAATGCTGATGTGATGAGGATCCAAGAAAGGTTTTTTCTTCTGATGACTCTTCCATGAAGGTAATATTAGTGCAGGAGTCACTGCACAGTAGAAAGTGCCCCACCATTCCACACTGGTGCACAAACAATTAAAGGAATAAATAATCATCACAGTACAACAAAGTCAGTTAATCTTCCCACTCAGGTGCACCAGAGAGACAACA
This sequence comes from Acestrorhynchus altus, assembly GCA_034509495.1. Lineage (NCBI taxonomy): Eukaryota > Metazoa > Chordata > Actinopteri > Characiformes > Acestrorhynchidae > Acestrorhynchus > Acestrorhynchus altus. The sequence continues at coordinate 1,171,996 of CM067524.1, forward strand.
TCAAGACAAACCCTCAAAAAGGGAATGCTTTGCAGGTGGTGGCCATGGACCGTTGCTTTTTCCTTATCCTTCCTGACTGATTCTTCTCTTGTTTTTCTAATGTCTTTGTCACTAATGGTTGCATGACACAGTACCTGCAGCCTATTCAGGTGGAACAGGTACCTCCAGGGTGGCAATCCATATGTGCTATTGCAAGAAGTACAGTAGTGGGACCTGTACTTACAACCCAGCACTGTGCAGCTTGAGAACACCAGAACTGGAAGGTCCAGCAGTGCTGCCCCGCTCACTTCACAGATGAGAGCACGTTCACACTGAGCACATGTGACAGATGTAAATGGGTTTGGAGATGCCATAGTGTTATGCTGCCAGCAACATCATTCAACACGACCAGTTAAGTGGTGGGTTCGTGATGGTGATGGCCTGTCCTTTGAGAGTCAAACCTCCACATGATTGGCAAAAGACCTTGAATGCTGTTACGTAGTGAAATGAAATTCTCTGAGCCATTCTCAGACCTTACATTGGTGCAGTGGGCTTTGGGTTTCTCCTGGTGCAGGACAATGCCCTGCCTTCACGTGGCAAGATGTGTGGGCAGTTTCTGGATTGACCGCCATGATCCCCAGGCCTGAATTTGATTAAGCTCCTGTGGGAATTTCCATATTGGGTTATCCAATGCACTGATCCAGGACATCCCCAGGACACCCTCCGTTGTCTCATCAGAACCATGCCTAATGATGTTATGAGCTGCCATAATAAAATTCAAGAAAATTGGTTGAGCCTATGATTTTAATGTTTTACTTTATTTTGGGCATGAATTTGAGTCCAGTCCTCCATATGTTGATTATTTTGTTTTCTATTGACTGTTGTTGATTAATTACACAATTTATACCAAGATTTTCAGCATTAATCTTTCATGCATTGAGACCCAACATTTCTTCTACTGACTCTGGTGTAGGATGGATTGAAAGTTTACAATCTAAACTTTCCACAGTTTCTCACACTGTTTCAGTGAGACTACAGTCACAGATCATCCATTATAACTACAGCATTATTACGGGTATCATAGCGATATCTTTGGTGATACCTGTCACTCTTTGAGAGGTAATACAGTGTGTTTGATGGTTATAACTGGGTTGTTTCTGGAATCCAGTCTGACTAAAGCTCAGGGTAATTGGGTTAACACTGCTGTGGCACAGCGAGGCCGTCCCCAGCCATTCCCTCTGCTTTGTGTGAGCTCCATTATCCAGCCAGGCTCACCACTCGCTCTGTTTCAGCCTTCAATTACACATCGATTATGGGATTTAGCCACTGCTGTGTGTCGGGGGTCCTGGAGGGCCGCGGCGGGAGTGGGGTATGAATGGCAGGATTGAGGGGTGCATCTGAAAGGGCTGGGGGTGACCGCGTGGCCTTAGCGAATGGAGGCCTGAGGAACAGCAGCAGCGGATTATAGGAATATTCATGACCAGATAAAGAGGAGTCATGAATTGATGTATCAGCGAGGTCGTCCCATAAGTAAACAGCACATAAATGGAGGAAAAAGGAATTCTCCCTTTGGAATGTTCTGGGAATGGTGTGACTCCTGTCCTGCTAAGTCTGAGAGGTGCTGTACACACTCTTCCACATTCCTGCCTCAGTTCAAAAGATGGTGGAAGCAACATGGATCCGAATTATTTTCCTGATCAATGTCTGAAGCCTTGATTGATTAGCAAGTTGTTTTCATTTTTGGTTGTATGATCAAATACAACCAAATATCAGCAAGAGATCTGCTACATATCAGTTACAGTAATAAATCATCTAATGATCAACAAAAAAATAACCATGAATCTGCAAGAGAACAGTTCAGTCGGCTACAAATCAGCTACATATCAGTGAAAGATCAGTCAAATGTTAGAGATAAATTAACTAAAAATCAGCGATAGATCAGTTAAGAAACAGGGTACAAATTTACCACAAATCAGCTAAATTTTAGCTATAAATAAAAACAAACCAGTTAAAGATTAACTAATCATTAGATAACTTTATTAGATCATTAGATAATTATATATATAATTTTTTTAGTTCCAGAGGGGTTGCATAATGTATGTAATTGTATAAATATCATGCTGGAACTATAAAGGAACAATACAGTTCCACCGAAGGCTCATTGAGCCTGTCCTCATGTATACACGTGTAGTGTCTGAGCAAAACGATATGGACAGAAGATCTGAATAATGTCTGTGCAAAGAAATCAGAACAGACGTGTAATAATGTCCAGTCTGTTATGTACATGTGTAAATAAAGTGAAAATAAACGGACAAATCAGCTACTGATCAGTTAAAGATCTGGTAAATATTAGTTCCTGATCAATTAAAGATGATCTAAATATTATCGACAAATCAAATACAAATCATCTAAATATCAGCTGAATATTATTCAGAAAAAAGCTACAAATCAGTTAATTATCAGTTAATATTAGCGACAAATCAGGTACAGATCTTCTTCTTCTTCTTCTTCTTCTTCTTCTTCTTCTTCTTCTTCTTCTTCTAGCTGCTCCCTTAAACGTCTTAGACGTTAAAGTTTTATGCCGGATGCCCTTCCTGACGCAACCCTCACCATTTAACCAGACATGCACAAACTACACCCCTAATGGCTGGTTTGGTTAGGTGATACAATCTACTACCTTAATAATGAATTAATATTATTATGTAAATTAGATTATTTATGAACTAGATAAATCTGACTCAGTCGGCCTAAATATAAAGAAACCTTGTCTCAGATCCCTGCTCACACACTTGTCTAGCTGATCCTTTATGATTGAAATGACCTGTGTTACAGTCAGAAACAGACCTCACAGTGATAACTGTTCATCAGAAACAACACCTGACATAAACACTAGCGTGGAGGTGGCCATTGGTCACTGATGCCACAAAACGTTATAGTTCTGTTCCCAGTATAAATGAAATCTGTTGCATCAGACCCTTAGAAATATGACCGACACTGTTTCAGATGGTAGAGGTACTCAGGTGTGAGATCATCAGATCTGAACTGTATCATGATGTCAGGTTTATTCTAATAAGTTCATCAGGTTCATTCATTATTCATTATTTACCAATGGCTTTGAAGAAATCTTGCTGAAGTTTTTTGTCCTCTTATTTGAGAAGATTTAGTCACGCATTTTTAATTTCAAATTATCCTGAACTGGGCTATTCCGATCTACACAAGCGTGGAATAGATCACGGCACGCTAAGCCTGTTACCCAGGCTGCCTTAGTAATGTGTTCCTGGATTAGTCCATGATTGTGCTTTTATCAATTTCTGTGTTCCAAAAAGGCCTAGCTGAATTTCTTCACACACTATTGCACAAGAATCCCAGTGCTACAAAAAGTTGGCTTCTCCCAACATATTATCATTTAAATACACATGGTAAGTCTATCAATGCACCAAAACAGCATATAATCTACATGCTAAGTAGGCCATTCAGGTTCCTCCAGTGTTGTATTTGTTAGGAGCCACTTTCATGTTAGAATGGCGAGACTTACATGTGAACTACGTTTTGGTTCTCCTCAAAGCTTTTTGGAATTTGTTAAAGGCATTTGAACTGTAAGACAAAAGCGAAATGTCCAGGCTCGCTACTGGGCTGCTTTATGTCTGTGAGATTAGTTAATTCCATCATTTTTAGCTCAGCTCCTCGAACAAGGCCTCTTTATTTCAGACCTTTCCTCACCCCTCTCAGAGGCTCTGTGGACTCCTGTACATTTCTATGGGCTCCTCTACGTTTCTATGGATTCCTGTAGTATTCCGTTGACTCCTGTGGACACTTTTTTCTGTTAGTGGCCATGCTATGGCTCCTGTCGGTTTCTGTGGGTTCCTGTGGGCTCCTGTTGACTCTTCTGTGCTCTTGTATCTTTCTGTGGGCACTGGAGTGCTCTAGTGACTTCTACAGGTTTTCAGTGACATGTAGATTTCTGTCAAGGTTCAGAGGGATTCTGTAAAGTTGAATGTCCCAGTCTGTTTTCCTGCTCCCACTGGGATCCAGTCGGCTTCTGTGGGTACCAGTGGGCTCATGTAAGATTCTGTAGAGTTCAGTGAGATGCAGAGAGCTCCTATCTGTTTCTGTGGGTACTAGAATAGAATAGAATAGAATAGAATAGAATAGAACTTTATTGATCCCTTGGGAGGGTTCCTTCAGGGAATATATAATATAGAGACTATATTACAATATACAATATAGATAATAGTGCATGAGAAAAGGGTCCTGTAGGAGGGGGTATTGCACATTATTATTGCACTTGAAAAAAACTGTTATTGCACATAGAGTCCAGTTGTGTTCTGGTGGTCTGGTTGCAGGTTACTGTTAACTGTTGACTGTTGGTCCGGCACCTACTCATTCCCATCCTTTATACTCCTGTTACCCCTCCTCCCCCCAAGAGAGGAGTTGTACAGTCTGATGGCGTGCGGGAAAAAAGAGTTTTTAAGTCTCTTGTGAAGGAGCAGTCTCTCACTGAACAGGCTCCTCTGGTGGCTGATGACAGTGTGTAGAGGATGACTGGCAAGGTCCATAATGTCCAGTAGCTTCTTCAGAGTCCTCTTCTCTGCCACTGACACCAGAGAGTCCAGCTTTGTGCCAACCACAGAGCCAGCCCACCTGATCAGCTTGTCCAGCCTGTGTATGTCCTGCCCCCCCAGCACACCACAGTGTAGAACAGGACACTGGCGACCACAGACTGATAAAGCATCCACAGGAGTTTCCTGCAGATGTTGAAGGACCGTAGTCTCCTCAGAAAGTACAGCCTGCTCTGTCCCTTTCTGTACTGGTGGTCGATATTGCATGACCAGTCCAACTTGCTATCCAGCCACAGCCCGAGGTACTTGTAGGAGTCCACAGCCTCCACCTCATCTCCCTCAATCAGAACTGGTTGTGACTTTGGTCTGGACCTCCCAAAGTCAATGACCAGCTCCTTGGTCTTTGAGATGTTGAGCTACAGATGATTCCTTTGGCACCAGGCTGCAAAGTCCCTGACCAGGCTCCGATGCTCCTCCTCGCTATCATCCCTGATGCACCCAACTATGGCTGTGTCATCAGCAAACTTCTGGATGTGACACAGCTCTGAGTTGTAGCAGAAGTCTGCCGTGTACAGGGCGAAGAGAAGAGAGGTCAGCACTGTGCCCTGGGGTGCTCCAGTGCTGCTGATCACAGTGTCAGACGTGATGTCCTTCAGCCTGACATACTGTGGCCTGTCTGTGAGGTAGCTGGATATCCAGGTGACCAGGCATGGGTCTACTCACATCCTGTTCAGTTTGTCCTGAAGCATAAGGGGCTGGATGGTGTTGAAAGCACTTGAGAAGTCCAGAAACAGGATCCATACTGTGCCGTTCCCCTTATCTAGGTGCGAGTGGGCTCAGTGTAGCATGGGCCAATAGGCCCATGTAAGATTCTGTAGGATTGTGTGGCCCCCAGTGTGCTCCTGTGGGCCAGTGAAGTTTCTGTGGCTGCCATTGGGCTATATTTGCTATTGCTCAGAATTCTTGCAGGGTAAATAAACCAGTGGTTCTACCTTTTCTGAACACACACTCCAGTGCTCTATTCCAACAGGACAACACTCATCCACACACTGCTGCCCTCTCAAGATCTCGTCTTGAAAACACAGATACTACGTTGTGGTCAGTCTCATCTCCACACGTGTCCTTGATTGAAAATGTGTGGACGCTATTGGACGCTCTATCAACACTCCACCCCTACCACACCATCTGCAGAACTGAGTGAGAACCTTCAAATTGCATGGGATGGATCATCACAGGACACCATTAGGAACCTCTACACCTCCATGCAGAGACGTCTGGCATGTTGCGTTAAACCCGACGCCGTACTGAGAGACACCACTTCTGTATGAGTAGATCAATAAATATTGATCAGATCAGATACAGTTATAATAGTTTACTGATCCTGATTCTGATTGATTCTTATCTCCTTTCCCAACAGAACTGCTATAAGGTTTTCATAAAGTGAAAAAATATCTAATAAGGTGTGGGAACCAGGGGTAACAAATGACTATGTTGCTTTAGATATTTAGAAGATCATATGACATAAATCTAGTGTAAATAGAATTATTTAATATAGTAAATAGAAATAATCTCTCTCAGATTGAGGTTTTTGAAAGAATATTATAAGTAGTATTGTAATATGTATATGTTTATAAGTAATATTATACTAGTGATGCTGTTAATAATTCATCCAGTTAATTATCACTTTAAATAGTGAAATATGCTCTTTTAAATGCACTCCGTGTTATTAGATGAGAAGGAAACTGTCCCACACCTCTTCAACTCATTTTGAGTTTTCTCATGCTCTCACAGTTCTCATGAGTTCCAGTCTTTTCTCTTTAATAGAGCCTTTTAAAAATCCACCATATTTTCAGTTCAGCTTCGTTCTTCCCCCTTTCAGGCCCTCCTTCATCCAGGCTAAAACAAAAGCCCTGCTGAATGGCTCTGAGGTAGGTAAATCTATTCTGCTCCATCAGCTAGGGGAACGGACTGAGCACGCTCAGTGGGCTGGCTTGTCACTACTTTCGCCCCACGTGCGGATCACACAGGCTGCCTGTGTTGGAGCTCCAGACCAGACAAAAGCTCCAGAGGCTCCTCAAAAGCCCCCCAGGCTGCTTCGTGCTCTGGACCCACAGGCTCTTATAGAGATTTGTGTCTGGGGGTGTGGAGGAGGGGATAAACGCACTTCTCTGAGAACATGAAGCTACAGGCGGCTGACTATGGCTACTCCACTCAGACAGACGTTTGTTTAGAACAACGGCCCTTTCTGTTCTGTTCTGTTCACTCGAACTCACGAGTGTTTGCATGTGTTTATATTTGTTATTGCAAAATCTGCAAACACTTGTTATTACAAGTCCAATAAACAAAATCAGTTCATTCCAAAAATGTTTTAGACCTTGATTACAGTTTTAGGGTTTATTTAGTTCTATTATATTACACTCTGCCTCAAGGCTCTATTTTGGGTCTGGCCTGTCATCTATGTTTGTCTCCCAAACATGCACATAGATCCACGGTGCTGCACGCAGGGAAATGTGTCCGCTGTATTTAATCCATCCAGTGAAACACACATACAAAGGCCACACCACATTTTCAGGACCAGCTGTGGTCCAGAACATTGGTTCAGGACCACAGCTGGGATTTCTACTAGGATGAACTGCATTACAGAGATTCAAAATTTCTGGCTAAAGTGGCTTATATACTCCAGAGTGGGTATTATAAATGTCTTATTTTTAATATCAAGCCTTATATATCAAGCCTTGATGTTACTTTACCTAGATTTGTATATGAAACCCTTTAAAGTCCAAACTACTCTCTTTTTTAATTAATTAAAATTTAATAATAAAAAAGAACAACTTGCAGTGTGATTTTTATTTTAAATTACACTTGCTTCCCTGTGCACAGAAGTTTTGCTTTAAAACATAAAACAGTTTTTAAAAACAATCATAAAACACAACATTTGCCGAGCTGCCTTAGAAATCTGTATGCATCCTTTCTGGTGCATGCAGTGCACAGATAACCCAACAGGGGCCAGAACACATGCATCTAACTGTATATTCTTATTTTTCGAATTAATCATTATTTATTTAAATTAATCTATATAATTCTTAGCATTCATATATTATTTCATAGTTCTTTTAGACAATTACAGTAGATGCTTAAAAAACTCATATGTACATAATGTGAAACACTCGGCTTTAAAGGGTTAAAACATAAATATGTCGTTTCCTCCAGCTGTGTTTGTCTGAAGGATTTGCTGCATCCCAGGATGATGAGGAGTTTGGCAAACAGCACGTTTTGCTTCAGTCTGACACAAATGCCTGGATTTATTAAGCAGCAGTTAATAAATAAAGCCCAACAGAACTGAATTGAGTCATCTCACTGTCAGCTCTCCTGCAGGGGCGAGCCACACGAGACTGGATTAACCCGCAGTGCGTCTTGTGCCAGGTCAGAGGTCTCCGAGCCGTCCCCACAGGCGTGCTGGATTAGAGTTCCATCAGACTGGGCAAACAAGCCTATGAAAGAGGAGAAGCACTTCCAGTTCATTCAGCTGAAGTGCTCCTGCAGAATTATACACACATTCCAAAATTCCCTTTAGTTCTGAGGTCCCTGGATACTATATACACTCATTGTTCTCCCAGAAGTACATGTGAGTCTGCAGTTCTGTAGTGAAGGAAGATAAAGGTGATCAGGGTCAATAACTGATGATAACTGTAGTCTGATCTGATCAATAGTTATTGATCTACTCATACAGAAGTGGTGTCTCTCAGTACGGCGTCGGGTTTAATGCAACATGCCAGACGTCTCTGCATGGAGGTGTAGAGGTTCCTAATGGTCTCCTGTGTTGATCCATCCTATGCAGCTTGAATGTTCTCACTCAGTTCTGCAGATGGTGTGGTAGGGGTGGAGTGTTGATAGAGCGTCCAATAGCATCCACACATTTTCAATCAGGGACAGATCTGGAGATCGACCGCCCACAGCATAGTATCTGTGTCTTCAAGGCGAGATTTTGAGACGGCAGCAGTGTGTGGACGAACGTTGTCCTGTTGGAACAGAGTGTGTTTTCAGAAAAGGTAGAACCACTCATTGCAGGACATTATTAACGTAACATTGGTTCAAAATACACAAATACTACTTTCTTTCCAGCATAGTAAGGAAAAGTGAGTGAAATATGGTGATTGAGTCAGCACAGCTGTAACAGAGTATTATTATCAATGGACTAAAATCCCTCTTTAAAGCAAATCAGGCTGATCAATGAAGGTGACCAGCTGTGGACCAGCAGTAGCCCCCTGTGACCCTGAAGAAAGCTCTATTAATCATTTCAATGCTAATCTATGAAGGGTGTGGTCTGTGAGCTAACCTCTGACCCTCCCCCCGAGGGCTGACCAATGGTTGCATTCAGATGGACACTGACCGGCCGCTAGCTGCTGCTGTGGACAACGTGATTGGACTCCATGGTAGAGAGCTGGGCAGCTGGGGCGGGGCTTTCTTTATGCTGTTGCTGACACCACGGAAATCAGTGAATTGCAGGGTTAAAGGGTTTGGTTTCACCCGAGAACAGAGTGTACAGAGTGCAACTGAAGCCCTTGCTTACACACCGCCCTCGTCACACTTCATCTTTCAACATCAGATAACAGGTGAATGAGAGCACCACCTGTCTGATGTGGAGCTTCGAAAGCTAAAGTGAGGGGAAGGAGAGAGAGGTCTACAGACTGAGTAGACCCTCAAGGCTCTATTATGGGCCCTGATGTTTTTCAATATTCTCTAAAAGAATATTGCAAAACCTCATCTCTAATGTACTGACCACTAGTGGATATGGATTGGGGTTGGGGTTGATCCAAGCATATTTTACTAGATCGAATGTCAGCTATTTTAAGCCTGATCCATTTCTAATCCCATGTTCTTACCACTGTGTTCTAGCAAAACTCTTGGGTCCTCTGGGCTTCATTAAGGTTGTACTTACACTAAGTGATCTGTTTTCCAAAATGGATTACACTTATTTTTACCTCAAAATTCTACTCACAATAATACCCACAATGACAAAGTGAGAAAAGTGTGCAAGTGCAAGATTGATTTTACATTTACATTTACATTTGCGGCATTTAGCAGACGACCTATTCTAGAGCGACTTACAAAAGTGCTTTGCTGTTCACTTAGAATATCCTTAGCTAGTAGATGAGGCTGGAATCTAGAGATTCCTCACGCTTAGATCCTAAAAAGTCTTTATAGAGTTAAACACTCCTGAAACAGATGAGTCTTCAGTCTGCGTTTGAAGACAGTGAGGGACACAGCTGTTCGGACTCCCAGGGGAAGTTCGTTCCACCATTTTGGTGCCCGAACAGAGTCTGGATGCATGTTCTCCTTGCATTCTGAGGGATGGTGGGTCAAGTCGAGCTGTACTTGAAGCTAGAAGGGCTCTTGGTGCAGCTCGAGTTTTGACCATTGCCATCATGTATGGAGGGGCTGTTCCATTTTTGGCTTTGTAGGTCAGCATCAAGGTTTTGAATCTGATGTTCAGCTCCAGGGAACCAATGAAGGGAACACAGCACAGGAGTTACGTGACTGAATTTAGGAACATTGACGACGAGCCACGCTGCTGCATTCTGGATAAGTTGCAATGGTCTGTTGGTCATATAGGAAGGCCAGCCAGTAGGGAGTTGTAGTAGTCTAGTCTTGAGATGACAAGAGACTGAACAAGCATCTGTGGTAAATTCAGTTGATTGGACATGATTTGGAAAGACACACCTGTTTATATAAGGTCCCATAGTAGACAGTGCAGGTCAGAGCACAAATCATGCCATGAAGTCTGAGGGTGGTTTTGAACCACCAGGATAGTTTGGCCAAACGGAGGGATCAAGGTAGTTAGGCCTTAGTAATGAAGGTGACCAAGAACCCAATGGTCACTCTGTCAGAGCTCCAACATTGCTCTGTGGAGAGAAGAGAACCTTCCACAAGGACAACTATTTCTGCACCACTCCACCAATCAGTTCTCAGTAAAAGGCAGCAATGACTGCAGCGATGTACAGAGACATCCTTGATAATAACCTGCTCCAGAGGGCTCTGGACCTCAGACTGGGATGAATGTTTATCATCCAACAGGACAACGGCCCTAAACACACAGACAAAATAACAAAGGAGTGTCTTTGAAACACCTCTGTGAGCATTCTTGAGTGGCCCAGCCAGAGCCCAGACTTGAACCTGATTGAACATCTCTGGAGATCTAAAAATGGCTGTGCACAAATGCTCACCATCCAATCTAATGAAGCTTGAGATGTTCTGCCAAGAAGAATGGGAGAAACATCCCAAAAACAGGTGCCGTCAGGCATCTCAAAAAGACTTGAAGCTTTAATTGCTGCCAAATGAGCTTCAACAAAATATCGAGCAAAGGCTGTGCAAACTTCAGTGTGTCAGTATCTGACATTACTCAGCATTAAGGATCTTGTAGGAGATCTGTCTACATAATATGCCTGTCCATACAATGGCAGATCGATATCTGCCATTACTGAGCATTAAGGATCTCCCATCATATGGGATCAGTGTTAGGCATTACTCAGCCTTAAGGAAGTCATATTAGATTGGATTTGTTCACTGTATTTATTGTATTTATTGTACTGTTTGCACTTTATGTCGTCCAATTGTATTGCTGCTCCATGTTGCACCTTGGTTCCGGAGGAACGCAATTTCATTGCACTGTGTACCTGTACCCGGTTGTAATGACAATAAAAAACCCTTGACCTTGACCTTGATCAATTTTGACTGATACTCAGCATTAAGAAACCTGCATCATATTGGATCCACAAAAAGCCACAAGCCACAAAACCCAATCAGATACCATCGAACCCCACCAGATCTGACCATCAGTCACCATGAAACCTCAACAAGGTCATCAAACCCCTTAATGTTCAGACCAAATCTTTTGTAAATTCAGGAATAATGTCATGAATGTATTTTGTCTCAATGCTACTGCTGGACTGGGGGTTTGATGGAAGTGAGAGTTCAGCATGGTGTTCCTCTACTTTAGAGTCATTCAGAACGTCAGTGGACCTCAGTAGTCAATGTGAAAGTGAAGCCTGACCCAAACCTCTGCTCTGGCCTTAACCTCTGGGCCTGGGACGTGAACTCAGACTGGAAATGCTCTGTAGACCCTCGTGGTGGAGCGAGGGGCGAATCTCACCTCATCAATCTAAAACTGACAATGGGGATCGGAACTGCTCGTCAACATGGGCCACGCCTTTTCCTCTTCTCTTTAAGAGTCCTCTGCTGGGGATAATGGGTGGAGCACAGGGGTCAGTCTGGGGGAAGCAGGTCCTGGCATGGTCCTGTGTGAAAATTCAGCTCAGAGGATGCTTGAGTGAGATGTCAAGAATCTATGTTTAACCAAGAAGATCAAGCAGAGGTGATGGACCAACGGAGACAAATCATCGTACGGAGACAAATCATCATGTTCTTCGCATTAATGTACATTAATATGAGATATTTATTTCTTTTCTTATACCAAACTGTTCTTCTAGCAGAGAGGAAATTGATTTGGATGGTCAGGAACAACGCAGGAACCACCAGAGTACAGGTCTTACATAAATTAGAAGCTACCAGGACACCAGTGTTATTGTGTACAGTCAAGACAGTTTTATATCACTGTGGACTGAGAGGCTGTAGCCCGAGAAAGACGCTCCATCTCCAAAATTCACACCTTCAGGCTGGACTGCCAAGTAGAGTCAGATATCCAAATTCCAGCAGAACCTTGTTAATGGTGACCAAAAGCATCTGGCCAATGTTCAAATTGCTAAGAGACATTTAACAAAATGTTCGATTTGAAGTGCAAAGAACAAATTGAAATAAAAAAGTGCATTTATATACATTAACGAAATTATTTTGTCAGGAATCCTGTTTACATGCACTTCAGTAACCAGACAATGCGAAACCTTCTATATTTCTTTGTTTTCTTCACTCTCCTATGTCCTGAGCAGTGGCGTGTATAGACTGTGAGCATTGTGCTGCTACAGATGTTTGTGTTTCTCCAAAAAGCAGACATGGATCAACTTTTGGCAATAAGAAGACGTAGAAGACGACACAGAATGAGACGAATGGTACGTCATTGCTCCTTGTTCCTGTACAGCTAGACACACCCACAGTAGTTCAAGATGGAAAACCTTCAAATCTTTGGTTCCCACTGCGCATGAACCTTTGAGCTGCCGGAACCTATTTTTGATGGTGGAAATGCGCTGAAAAGTTCAAAATTAGGTTTGCATCTACAGTTTTCATATTTCAGAATAAAAGTCCCAGGAAATGATACTACTGATACATAAACAACTAAAATAATAAAGGGCATTCAGATTGTTTTCATTTTATTCAGACCATTGTCAAAAATATTGTATAACTTATAAATATCCTCAGCTCAAAAACACACTGGATGATCAAGTCCCATTTCCAAATGTTTTTAGGCACAAACTTTGAACATTTTTGGATTAAAATGCTAATTTCATACCATTAATTAAATTATCTTAATTTTTTCTTCTCGGATGACTTTGTGACTGTCTCCTATTAATATGTTTTTAAGGTTTTGACAAAATTACGTCAAACTACAGCCCACACAAATTGGCCAAGGGTTCTGAAGGTCAACCTGGCTGCACTTTCACATTAACACAGAGTTTGTCTCCTACACTCCCTCACATTCTCATAACGGCTCTCGCACCACTTTCTTCTTCTTCTCTAATTTTATTGGTGTCGACCAAAGGAGAATGGGCTCCACTTTTGAGTTTTGGTCCCTCTCCAGGTTTCTTCCTCTTGATTTGAGTGAGCTTTCTTGCTATTTCTCAAAAGAGACTCGGACCCGAGACTCGGGAAAACTGCTTTGTGATGAAAAGTGCTGTATAAAAAAATTGAATTGAGTTGAATTAAAAAATAATGCAATAATCTACAGAGAGGATGCAGATATCTGATTCTGATCAGATTACTGAATGCATGCAAATACGTTCAGTGAGTGATGTTTCTACACTTGAGATACTGCTTTTTTGGTAGTATCTGCTGTAATCAGTTGCAAAAATGTCTATCTGTGTGACTTGGGGGTGTCTCAGACTCCCGCCTGCCCCCTGTTGTTGTTTTGGAGGGGTTTGTTTTGGTGGGGCAGAGGTCGGGGGCGGAAGGCCGGCTGTCAATGTAAAGGACTTTACCTCGGCACTGCCTCTCCACACACCCTGATCACATCCTGACATGGGAAAAGAGCGTGAGGAAGAATGGCCATATTGTTTTGTCTTGCTGGGAGTTGGACGACAGAGTGAGAGAGGGAGTGAGAGAGGGAGTGAGAGAGGGAGGAGGATGCTCTGTTCAGGCTTTGGCTTTGACCTGCTGAGAAAGCTGCTGTACTGAATAATGAGAAAGTGCTGTGTAGAAGAAGACGTCATGGTGCTGTCAGTTCTCCTCTAGAACTGGATCTGGGTCTCATGGCTTTAGTACACCATCCTAACTAACATCTGATGTTCTGAAAAGTCCTGAAGACCCTTACATACACCCTCAACTCCCACTGATTACCCTTCAGCAGCTGGATCTGAAATAGACATCATCAGAACCACATTAAGACTTTTAGGACCACATCAAGAGTGAACATAGGTGTAATGCATATGAACCTCAAAATACAGAACCCCAAACTATAGAACTGCAAACTATGGAATCCAAAATTACAGAACCTCAATCAAGAAAACCTGAACCTCAAACTATAGACCCCTAAATACAGAACCTGAAAATACTAACCCTCAATTTACAAAAACCAACTACAGAATCCAAAATTGCAGAACCTCAAACAACAAAACCCTCAAACTATAGACCACAAAACCGCAGAACCCAAAACTATAGACCCCAAAATTGCAGAACCTCTAATAAGAAAACCTCAAACTATAGACCGTAGAATCCAAAATTGCACAACCTCAAACAACAAAACCCTCAAACTATAGACCCCAAAACAGCAGAACCCTCAAACTATAGACCCCAAAACAGCAGAACCCTCGAACTATAGACCCCAAAACAGCAGAACCCTCAAACTATAGACCCCAAAATTGCAGAACCTCAAATAAGAAAACCTTAAACTTTAGACCCCAAAACTGTAGAGCACAAAGTTGCAGAACCTCAAACTGTAGACCTCTAAACTGTAATGGACAGGGCTCACTGGTTGTACCAGCCAATCCCAGTGCAGAACGGGTTCTTCACCCACAGCGGTGCAAAAAACCAACCAACCACCTGCTGCTACTGCTGGGGGGGTTAAAGGCAGCGGCTTTAAAGCCTCCTCAGGAGACACGAGTGACGGAACCGCAGCAGCTCCAGGATGCAGAAGAGCAGCTCGGAGCACAGGAAGGTAGAGCTCAGACACTCACCGATCAGCGCCTATCCATCCCTGACCCCTGACCACTGACCACCTGCTGTTTGTTTCAGTCTTCGAAGCCCATCATGGAGAAACGGCGGCGCGCGCGCATCAACCACAGTCTCCTGCAGCTGAAGACGCTCCTGCTGCACGCTCTGCACGCGGACGTGAGTGAGAGCAGGGCTCTGAGTACTGATTAGTGACGATGGTGTTAGAGGAGTGAGTGTGATCAGGTGTGTGTGTGTGTGTGTGTGTGTGTGTGTGTGTGTGTGTGTGTGAAGGTCTCGCGCCACTCGAAACTGGAGAAAGCTGAGATCCTGGAGATGACCGTGAAGCACCTGAGGAGCGTCCAGCGCGCGCAGGCCGCAGGTGAGTCCAGCAGACCCTCTTACTGACCTGGTTGACCAGTATGACCACCTGGATGGTCAGCTTGATCTGAGAATGAACAAACACACACACACACACAAAAACATGGTCCACCAGTTTAACCAGCTGACCTTCACCATTAATGACCAGCTTGGACCATCTGACACCAGTTATCAGCAGACATTTAAAGAACACATAAAATTGAGAGATTAAGATTTAAATTAAAAATGAAAAAACAACCACAAATATGTTTTTAAACGATTAGAAATCACTCAACCAAACTCCATTAAACAGAATTAGAAGATGATACAAATTTGAGAATGAGTCGACGTTTACAGAATTAAGTTTAAATAGTTTAAAAAGATTTAAAAAATTAGCTAAAATACAGAATTTAGAAACTTTAATTATAGAAATAAAATGCAAAAAATCTTACATAATAATAAAACAGAAATCACAATTCTAATGTAAATAATGACCTAAAATGAAAATAAGAAAATGAATGATATTAGTCATAATAAGCAAATGATAAATAAATAATATAAATAATTGATACATTTAGATCATTAAAGTGATCAGCTTCATTCATTTGCACCTGAGGTTCTTTACTCAATAGTGGAACCTATTTAGTTGTAGAACCATCTATATGTTTTGAAAGAATCAGTGTTGTGGTTAAAACCGTCAGTACTCTGGGGGGTGCTAGAGGACAAGCGTCCAAGGAGATTGTAATGTTTTAACTTCAGTTTCTTTATTATCATTGTACATATTTACTTGAGGGGGTTACATGCCACCAACAGCTGGAAGACTATTGAACCCACAACCTGCTGTATTGCAGTAAGTTACCTTTTTCACCTGTATTTCACCTGTTGATTGTTGCCTGTTTCTTACCTGTCCTCTCTCTCCCCACAGTGTCAGTCACCTTGCAGCAGCGAGCACTGGGCAGGTACAGCGCTGGTTTCAGTGCTTGCATGACTGAGGTCACGCGCTTCATGTCCACCTGTGAAGGAGCAAGTTGTGAGCTCCAAACCCGCCTGCTTGCACACCTGGCCAGGTGTGTGACAATGACTCCACCCCCACAGCATGTGCTGCAGATCACACGGTTGAACGACGCACCTTCAAAAACACGGCTGATCCTCCCAGTGCTGGAATCGTCTGCAGCGCGGAGTGGAAACTTCCGACCTGCTGATCCTGGAAGAGCCCTAACTGCACAGGCACCCTCAGGAACTGGCATGTGGAGGCCGTGGTGAAAGCACAGAGACTGACCTTCAGACTGTAGCATTCCTTTAGAGGGGTATCCTGTGGATATGCTCTAAAGAAGGGTTCTATATACAACAGTGATGGTTCTGTATTAGCTGAAGTAGTTCATCTACAAGGGAAAACATCTTTCAAAGGACCTTTCAAAGGTGGTTCTATATTGTACAGTTACAGTTCAAAAAAGCCAATATATAGAACCCTTTATATAGTACAAAACATGTTCTAGAACCTCTAGAAGAACCTGTATTGGTGCTAAACTGAACCATTTTTGAGTTTTTTAAATAAGAATTTTACATTATTTAGCTCATGTCTCATCCAGAGCAACTTACAAAGTTGCTCATTTGTCAGGGGTGGACCCACAAGAATCAAACAAGAGGTTTTTAAATCAAGGAAAAGAACCTTTTAACCATTTTAAGGAATGTCGGAATTTTGGATTTTGATGTTATAAATGTAACGACTGCATTCACTCAAAAAAAAGGTGGTGTAAGATCCTATAAGACCCGAGCTTATAAGATGCCTCCTGGGTAAAATACACAAAGGACAAAAATTGTAATAATGTTTATGTCTGTTAATTAATATAAACAGGTTTTGAAATATGAAGACCGTTCTCAAGAAAATGTGGTTGTTCAGTGTGGAAGAGTTGATGGGTGTCATCATTCCTCCTTCCTCCTCCACTTAGGGCCCTAAGATTTTTACGTGTTTATTTTTCTTTTCTTTTTGTTGTGTGTTTTCCTTTTATTTCCTATCATTGCAGAAATCATAAGACCCTTAACGTTTTGCACTAAAATGGTGCCCAGTTCCTATAGTGCTGTTTTACTAACTGAAAGTAGACAGAAAATAAACGAAGGATGAAACCATAAATCTTTGACTTTGTTTTATTTCTCTGTTCCCCACCAAAAAGTTTACTGAACAGCACCTGAATAACATTTTACTACCGTAACTCTATTAATCTCTGTTTGGACAGGTTTAGCTTTTCATAGTTTCATGTGGGTAAAGACATTTTTACTGGAGGTTCTCAGTGATTTAGTATGAATGCACTGTGTCATTTTACAGACTGCAACAAATTTATGGATTCACAGTGAAGCACAATTTCACACCAAACCCCCACCTGGACTGAACTCATCTCAACTTCTGAATTATTCAGGAATTATGAAAAATCAATTCCCAGAAGATGTAAAAACTGCTAATTCACTGTTTGTTCAGAAATTATTTATCCTGCCTATCTGTTGGCGTAACAGTCTCTACTATTCAGAGAAGACTTTCTACTAGCTTATGGAGCATTGCTGTGGGGATTTGCGTGCATTCAGCCACATGAATGATCATCGCCCCACCTCATCCCCAACTTCCCAACTCATTCCAGAAGTGCTGTATGGAGCTTAATCATTCCAGAGAACACAGTTCCACTGCTCCACAGCTCAATTCTGGGGGGCTTTCTACCTCTCTAGCCCATGGCATTAGGCATGGAGCCAATAGCTTGATGTTTATCTGCTCCACAGTCCTATTCTATTGTTAGTACTCCTCTGTCTGTGAATTTGCACTTCTGTGTCAGCAATGGGGGCAAAGTAATGTAGTTGAATGCATTAATTAGACAGGATGTCTATAAATATTTGGACATAGTGGAGATGCCTTACTTTCACTTATCTAAATACCAATTACATTTAAGTTTGTATGTTTGTATTTATTTCTCTGTTTGAATCAGAGGATGTTCATCAGCAGGCTTTGCAAAGCCAGATCTGTCTGAATGATCTGGTCACACTGCCTCACTTGTCTGACAGAGATTAAGTGACCTGTGGAGAGAGGATGGTGTCAGCCAGAGTGTGGCTGATGGGATCTGATCTCAGTTCAGTGTTTCTCAGAAGCTGGTTCTCAATGGCGGTGGGGATAAAAGAGGCTAACTGAACGTTTCAGTGGTCCTTCCCTCCCCCATCCCTCATCCCGGGGTCCTCACCTCTCACCCCTGATCTTCCACACAGGATAATCCAATGGGACAGAGATTCAGAGCAGCCTGGACACACTCCCAGAGTTCTCCCGATGCCCGTCCTCTTGGATTGTCTCTATAAGACTTCTCTTTATCTCAGTTACCTCTCCCACACTTTAGGACATCCTGTTGAGACATTCCAACAAACATCTCAGAACTTCTTCCCAACTGTGAAACTGAGTGAGAACATTCAAGCTGCATGGGATGGATTATCACAGGACACCATTAGGAACCTCTGGCATGTTGCTTTAAATCCAAAAGTATGTTTCGGGATCCCTCAGTGTTTGATTGTCTAAAGGAAAAGAACATATTTTAAAGCCGTATGTGTTTAAAATGAAACTCAGGCGAGCTCACACTGTTTAACCCTCATTAGTCACACAAGCTGGAGCCCGGACAGTCCAGCTCTACTGGTGGATAGTGGTTCTGCTAAACTGAGGTGATACTTGCTGGCATTGCATAATATGCTGAACTCCAACTGGCCCTGGATGAATGCAGACGTGTTTGGCAGACCCAACCGGTGGAGTTTAAAAGACTGAATGAAAGTCTCTAAACGGTGAAGACGTTCTGAGCTGAAAAATACCTTGTTTACAGATATAGGGTAAAACCCATCCATTGCAGAGAATCCAATTGTTAATCAGTGTTAATGAGCTATTAGTTATCATTCTAAAGTCTAGAGTTAAAGCAAAGATACATTTGAAATTAAATAGAGAGTACTAAATAAGCATTCTGATTTGTGTTTTATTCATTGGTAAATCCATTGACTGTAAACATGGTATTTACAGGGCATCTGGAAAGCATTGACAGTGTTTCACTTTTTGCATATTTTGTTATGTTACAGCCTTATTCCAACATGGATTCAATTAATGTTTTCCCTCAAAATCCTACACACTTTACCCCACAATGACAAAGTGAGAAAAGTATGTTTTGCAAATCTTTTACAAATGAAACACAAAAATAGAACATGTACATTAGTAGATAGAACCCAGGGGAGGGTTCCCTCATGGAAATTACGGTATGACACTCAAAAGTGAGCTCAGGCGCATGTTGTTTCCACTGATCATGCTTCTGGTTCTACAGTTTGATTGGACACCTGTGGTAAATTCAGTTGATTGGACATGATTCGGAAAGACACACCTGTTAATATAAGGTCCCATTGTAGACAGTGCAGGTCAGGGCACAAACCAAGACATGAAGTCTAAGGAACTGTCTGTAGACATCTGAGACAGGATTGTATTGAGACACAGATCTAGAGAAGGTACAGAAACATTTCTGCTGCATTGAAGATCCCAATGAAAACAGTGGCCTCCATCACCTGAAAATGGAAGTTGTTTGGAACCAACGTTCTTCTTCAAAGAACCAGATGCCTGAGTGATCAGTAGAAGGGCAATAGTCAGACCAACCCAATGGTCACTCTTACAGAGCTCCAAAGTGGAGAGAGGACAACCATTTCTGCAGCACTCCACCAATCAGGCCTGTATGGTAGAGTGGCAAGACAGAAGCCACTCATCAGAAAAGGCACAAAAGGCAGATAAAGGAAATGATAAATAGATGATCTGGTCTGATGAAACAAGGATTGAACTTTGTCTGGAGGAAGGAGAGAGAACCTTCCCAAAAACAGGTGCAGAGCTTGTAGCATTAAACTCAAAAAGACTCAAGACTATAATTGGCGTGAAAGGAGCTTCAATAAAGTATTGAGCAAAGGCTGTGAATACTTACGTACATGTTATATTTTGTTTTTTATTTTAATAGCTTTGCAAAGATTTCAGACATACTTTTCTCACTGTGTCATCATGGGGTTTTGCATGTAGAATTTTGAGGGGGAATTGAATTTATACATAAATACAAGATTGCAAATGGTTAAATTTACATTATACATATGCAAAATGGCTAGTTGTTATGTGACAAACACATGTTGGACATAATGTAATTCCATATATTCTAATATGTGCTATATATTTAAAATCTATATATTGCCAAATATCAAATTCCAAGTTCTAGAGGTTCTACTAGATGGTGGATAGTGATTGAGAACCTCTGGTATGGTCATTTGAATGCTCTCCAAAATGACCTTTACTATGAGGAGACAATGAAAGAAAATGAAATGTTGATTAAAAGAACATTTAAAGCACTAAATCAAGTGGACCCCCGTACCACCTCATCGCTTCACCAAAGACACCCTCTTTAGGTCTGAGGATTACTCTGCAGGTCCTGCTCCTGAGAAATAAGGGTCTAGGATATCTTTACCATCTCCACCCAAGAGTGAAAGATGGGACAACAAAGGAGGGCATTAGTATCACCAGGATTATAATTTTCCCCCTGACCAAGTCTGCTTGGACACTCGGTCATCTGCTCTTAACTTTATCAAAGAGCCTAAGATGTGGAGAGTAGGGGTCTGTCTTTTCTGCAACCAAAGATCTAAAGGCTAACGGCTCTGCAGGACTTGCATTTATTGTAGGTCCTCCTGCTTTAGCAAGGATGGTTATCTTATTTGCATCCAAGGAGACCCCAATTAACCCCTGGATCATGGAGAAGTTTGTGTTCAAACACAGTGGGTTGGTCCTGCTGAGAGGGGGAGAGGGAATCCACTCCAGTGCTTTCGAGTCGTAAATCTTCTAAATATCATGTTTTGAGTGGATTTTTAAATATAGATTGCTGGTGGTGTGGGGAGAGGGTCAGGATCATGGGAGGCACAGCATGAGACTCTCTGGACTCAGACAGGATCACAGAAGTTCCAGCTGTCTGGAGTAATGCCATCCTGGAGTGTGTCAGAGCTCCTGATGTAATTCCATTATAACTGTTGGTTAAGGTAGTAATGCTTTGTGGCACAGTTTAGACACTCAGTTTAGAAACAAAAGTTTCTCCCAGAAGGACGTGTGGGACTGCAGCACTGCTGGGAAGGAAGATGAAGGTGATCAGAATCAATAACTGATTATAAATGTAGTCTGATCTGATCAATATTTATTGATCTACTCATACAGAAGTGGTGTCTCTCAGTACGGCATCAGGTTTAACGCAACACTCCAGACGTCTCTGCATGGAGGTGTAGAGGTTCCTAATGGTGTCCTGTGATGATCCATCCCATGCAGTCTTAATGTTCTCACTCAGTTCTGCAGATGGTGTGGTAGGGGTGGAGTGTTGATAGAGCGTCCAATAGCATCCCACACATTTTCAATCAGGGACAGGTCTGGAGATGAGACCGACCACAGCGTAGTATCTGCGTCTTCAAGGCCAGATCTTGAGACAGCAGCAGTATGTGGACAAGTGTCATCCTGTTGGAATAGAGCACCGGAGTGTGTGTCCAGAAAAGGTAGAACCACTGTTTGCAGAACCTCATTAACATTATGTTGTTAAAGTGTCTGTAATGAAGCCAGAAGGTGATCTGGCATTGTACGATACTGCACCCACATGACACCAGACCTTCTGGACATGTAATATGTCACAGCAAACCACTGATCTTGGTGCTGACCACGATGCTTCCACACATGGATTCGTTGGTCATGTATTCCATCACCAGTGCACATGATTTAACATCATCATTAACACACATCATCAGTGTGACTGAAACTGAACCAAAGCTGCTTTAAAATGTGTTAAACAGATTCTTGGGGAAGTAGAGGAAAGTCTCTGGTGTTACACTAACATGATCCACACTGAGAGAACATCACTCAGCCCAGTACAGCGTGGATCAATTCACATTAAAAATAACCAGCACCACTAACTGCATAGAAAACCATTTCTGTCTTCATCTCAAGTAGAGATTCATCAAGCCTGACCATCTACAGTGAATCACTCTGGAGATTAAACCCAAACAGAACACAAATATATGGGTCTGGGTTTATTTATATGTGAGACACATTTATAATATAGTGTTTCATTTCAAAATAGACTTCAAAAGGCTGCAGCACTTATATTTACAAATGTATTTATGAATATATTTATTTTTTACATTTTTACCCTTAGATCCTAAGATCCAAACTTTGCAGGCAGTTACATGCCATTTTCTGGGCTTCATATCTCAGGATCAGAGTAACCTACAGACAGGATGCACATAAGATAACAGACTAGACTTAAGGTCTCACCATTATTGGTAATAATAATTTCCAACTGAATTAACTCCCAATTTAAATGTGATAGGAGCTTCCAGTGCATGTTTACTGCTCTGTCCATGTGTACATGCTCAACCTGCATACAGACTCTGACTGATCAGAGTCTAGGATCTCCTGAAAAAAACGATATCTGGAATGTGTGACTCTGTCTTCTATACTTTAATTTTTGTCTATTTTGTCAAACTATCAAAATATCCTTGATTCTAATGTGAACTAACCAATGTGAACTACCCACCCCTAATTAGTACTCTGTTATATATTTCAGTGAGAACAATTAATTAAATAACAATAAGAGACAGTTTGGCAGGTTGTCATAAAAACAGATTGTTTATTTTTTTTTTTCCTTAGTACAAACTACTTCCATTTGTATTATTGCTAATATATAAAAGGTTACAAAATTTCTCTGATTTCAGAACATATTCATTGTTTCCACAATCCTACATCATTCAAATTCTGGTATTTTAACAATCAGCAAATTCTGAAAACATTCAGGAACTAAGAAGCAACAACAAATTAAAAATATAATTTGCTCAGAATGTCTACCATGATATGTATAATTCTACTGACAAACAAAACATGAAGACTAAATATAAAATTAAACATTAAAAATCATAATAGGCACCCCAAAAAGTGAATATTGATTAGTTGTGTAAATGATGATAGCATTCTTTATATACTATCCCCTACTTAATTCAAATACCTCTTTAAAGATACATGGAAAATCAGTAGTCATAATTGAGTGAGTATTTGTGTCCACAGACATACTAATGTTCCCTATGTATGTTAAGAGCTGGAATTGAATTCCCGAGATGTGGAGGTGAAGCTGTAAGTGTATGTGGAGGAGTAGTCCACACTGCCTCTGCGTGAGCCACTTCGGGAGCTGCTACGGGATCCAGTGCGGGAGCCAGGTCCAGAAGAGACGTTGTAGGGGCTACTGATACCTTTTGTGGACATTGAAGAGGCCTGGAGCATCTTCATACCATTGCTTTCTTCCACCATGCAGTTGTCCATCGCCTCTTTGTAGGAGATTTTCAGCTTGGTTTTAGGACAAGTGAGGTTCTTCACATAGTTCCTGGTGTCCTGCAGGTTCTGGGCTCCTTTGCCATCCAACCATCCTCTTCGAATGGCCTCTTCAATACTGACTCTCTTGCCAGTTGCTGGCTCCACTAATCCTCCAGTCAGGTACTGGAACTCCAGGAACCTCTGCCCAGCCTCATATGGCAACCAGTGCTCTTTCATGGCCTCTGCAGCAGACAATTTCGTTTTGGTCTTCAAATCCTCAAAGCCAATGTACACTTTCTGAGCAGACTTGAGCTTGGATGCCATGTCCTCATCAATAATACCATTATTTACAGCATCTTGCAGAGACAGCCTCTGGCCAGTGGCAGGGT
Organism: Acestrorhynchus altus; assembly: GCA_034509495.1. Taxonomy (NCBI): domain Eukaryota; kingdom Metazoa; phylum Chordata; class Actinopteri; order Characiformes; family Acestrorhynchidae; genus Acestrorhynchus; species Acestrorhynchus altus. Next base: position 1,195,953 of record CM067524.1, read on the forward strand.
TGATGATGCCTCCAGTGCAGGCCTGTGCCTCCAGGAGTCGTTGGGCAGTGATCATGTCAACTAGTCCACGCCGCTGTGCCTCAGAGATTGTGATCTTTTCCAGGGTTTCTGTGTCAAAGATGGCTGCTACTGGGCTCTGGTCATCCAGTATTTCAGAAGGAGGTGACAATATGATAGAAATGCTAGCAAGACGTTTACGAACTGTTGGGGAAGATGGTGCAACATCTGGGGAGCTACTGCACACATTTTCTGCAATGCTGGTGCAGATGTTAAGCTCAGAACTGCTGAATTTGCTAGTAATAAGACCAGCAAATTGGTTGAGAGTCAGGGACCCTGAGCGGTATTGATCTAATGCACTTTTTGAAATAATGCCTTTGTTCAGAGAATCTTGAACGTCATACTGGTTGCCTGTTTTACGGTCCACAATGACTAGTCGAGTGTTGCCATCTGAATCTGTAATAGTGATCTCCTCCCACTCACACTCTTGTTCAGAAAGATCCAGAAAAGTCTCATAGTCAATCAGCTCTCTGTGGTAAGCCTCACGCACGGACATCTCTTTGCCTGTGTCAGGGTCTACAATCACCACTCTCCTCTTGCGGACGGTGTTCTTTTGACTTGCCTGCTGTTTTGGCTTTTTCTTGTCATGCAGAGGCAAAAGGATAAGACCTGTCTTAGGATCTGTAATGCATCTCTTCATCAGCTGCAGATAGGTCAGGTTTTCATGAGTATTGGGGTCAAAGAAACCCTTGGTGTCATCGCCTTCGTACGTTAAAATGTCATTCATCTCATGGTCAAAGTAGCCTCTCTTGTAAGCGATTTCCACATCAATGCGGTGGCTCTCTATAGGATCTATGATGCCACCACTAGCAATCTGGGCCTCCAGGAGCCGAATTCCATGACCTTTTTCTATGAGGCCTTTCTCAATTGCTTGGAAGAGTGAAATCAGCTTCCCTGTACTGGGATCTCTGTATCCAGTGACAGCTCTCTCTGCAGACAGCAATTTGTTCTTAAATTCTTTACCCACTAGACCTCTCTTCCCAGCCTCTTCCACTGTCATGCATACATTATTAACTGGGTCAATCATGAAACCAGATGCAGCCTGAGCTTCCAGGAGCTCCAGTGTAGTTCCTGGACGGAGGAGCCCTTCTTGCTTGGCCTGGTAGAATGGCAAGACTCTATCTTTGGACTCGTCATAAATGCCAGCAATGCAGCTGGAGCCTCCAAGGTATGACTTAAGCCTGTTCTCAATATCTTTAGTAGTGAGTAGGCCTTGGTTCACTTTCTGCACATCTGTCTCATTAATCAAGTTGGCATTGACAAGCTCAGTGAGTGAGACCTGGCCACGAATACCCTGGACGGTTGTTGATGACTTGCCTTGTGCATGAAGAAGCAGGAGGCCTGTTGCAGGTTCTGTAATGCACTTCTTTCTCAGTTCAGTATAGCTTAACTTCTCTCCATTTGAGGGATTAATATAGCAGGTTGGCTGCTTGTTGAGTGCACGATAAAGATCTTCATCAATCAAGCTGCGATCTAAGGCAACATCTTTAGGCAAGAATACACTTAGCACCGGGTCTATAATACCTCCTACAGCTTCTTGAGCCTGGAGGAGGCGAAGTGCTGTCTCCTTGTCAAGTCGACCTTTCTTGCATGCCTGTCCAATGGATAAGAGTTTGCCTGTGTAGGGATCCTTGAACCCAGTGCAAGCTGCCTCAGCTGTAATCAAGGCATCCCTATCACCTGTGTCAACAACACCTCTTGAACAAGCTGCATCAACTGACATCTTCTCATTATACTTTGGATCAATGATGTGGCCTGTGGCAGCTTGGGCTTCAAGGAGCATTATGGCACTCTCTGGACTTAGCAGGTTCTTACTTTTGGCTTCAGTGATTGGCAGCCTGCTCTGGGAGCCTTGAGCTACACCGGCAATGACTCCTGTACCCTTAAGACTGGGCTGAATATCTGCTGCAACTTCTTGCACAGTCTTGTGCCCCTTCAGTAACTTTTCAAGAGTGGATTTGTCAATGATACCACAGTCACAAAGCTGGTGAGCAGATACTTTGTGTCGAATACCATCAAAAACTAGTTTTGCTGGGTCGATTGTAGTCATTTTCTCATCTGTCTGAGTCTGCTTGGAGAAGGCATCAGGGTGTTGTCTCAACTTCATCAGCTCCCTTTCCAAGGCCTCCCTTTTACGGTTGAGTTCAGACACCTGAGACTCAGTGCTCTGTAGGCGGGTTCGGTATCGCTCCTCCACACTCCTCAGTTCTGCAGTGAGTCTTGCAATCTCACTGCGCAAGGAAGCCCTGTCTCTCTCTGCCTTGTCTTTATCTGACTCAATCTGTCTAACCTGGCCGTCCTTTATCTCATACTGACTTTTCCAGTAGTTGAAGTCCTTGCGAATCTTGTCCATCTCATCCTGGAGACGTTGCTTCTGATGCAGCTCTGATTCCAGGGAGACCTTGATGCGATTCAGCTCCTCTTCATAGCGCTGCTGCTTCCCTTTGTCCATTTCCAGCAGTTTGAGCTTGGCCAGGAGGCCATCCCTTTCTTGCAAGATCTCACTATAGTGAGTCTGAGATTCATGGATCTTCAGAGATGTCTGGAAAACAAACAAACAAACAAAAATGTCAATAACAAAATGAAGAATCCAAATGTCTCACTTTATTGGATAATACAGTTTATCCTGCTCCCTGCTCCCTCTAATAGACTGTTCACAGATTTTCAAACCACCTGGAGAAACTCCAGTTTAGGATTTAGGTTTAGGGATCAATTAAGGTAATAGATATTTAGTTGAATGTAGGTTGAAGGCAAGTTACATAATTTATGTCCAAATATTTGTGGATACTCCTTCAGCTACTTTACATTGCATTGCTGACACATTTGTGCAAGTGCCCACACAGCTTGTCTAGTCCCTGTAGAGAAGTACAGCCAATAGAATTGGACTCTCTGGAGCAGATAAGCAACTATAAAACTAGTGGCATCATGCCTAATAACAGAAGTGGGCTATAGAGATATAAAGCCTGATGGTGCTCTATCAAAGACATTTTAGTATCAGGGTGAAGAAGTAGGGTGGTGATCATGCAATGTCCCAAGCTCACTAACGCAAGCAAATCCTAATGAAAATGCTCCAAAATCCTCTCTTTTTAAATAACATTGACTTCAGAAGACTGAGAAGTGTCCCAGTGCTTAAAGTATACTATCCATATAAAGTGTTATCAAGCTCATTTAAAGCTTTCATAAGGGCATGATCTATGCCATGATGCAAAAAGCAAAAGCACCACCACTATCATTAGAGAACTGATACATTAAGCTTTAGGGGAAGAAATTAAAATTGCTGGTGAAAGAGACAAAATGCACAAATCTGCAAAGCAAGCATTATTGGGGAGCAAAGTGGAGCACAGTACAAAGTGTACTGTGATTACGGAGCAAAGCTGATATTTGCAAAATTTGTGTATTTGTTAATATAATTTATCCACAAAATACCTCCGTCGACTGCTTTTGGATTTTGGCAATTTCCAACTTTAAACTTTCCCTCTCTTTTGTCAGCTCATTAATATGAGCCTGGAGCTCCAGACCTCTCTTATTGGCATTTTGAAGCTGGATCTGTATGGCTGACAGATGGGTGGCATGTTCACTCTCAAAGCTGTTCTGGCTGCTCCTCAAGTCGTCCCGCTCTTGGCGTACTGCTCGAAGTTCCTCCTCTAGTTTTAGACGTTCTTTTGTGAGGTTTTGAGTGAGGCCCTGGAGCTTCTCAACCTCACTGGTGCTCTCGTTCAGCACCCGGCTTTTCTCCTCTATGGTCTTGTACAGTGTCTCATTACGTAGGTTGACCTCCCGGACACGGGCCTGCTCCTGGAGCAGTTGCTGCTGTAGAGCCTTCAGCTCAGCAGTCAATTTGGCGAGAGTCTCAGATGTAGCTTGATGCTCCCTCAGGCTCTTGTCCAGGTCGTCTTGGACGCGACGGAGATCCTGTTCATACCTGCGACCTGTAGCACTCTCCTCCTCCTTATGGATACGCAGAGTGTTAATGGTAGTGGTGTACTCTCTGCACGTTTGATTAACCCTTTCCAGCTCTGCCTCTATTCTCTTTCTCCTTGTAAGTTCATCCTGGCCAATTTTCTTCTCTTTCTCTAGCTCAGATTCTAGATTGTCTACCATGGCTTGGAGATCTGTGATGCGAGCCTGAAACCTGGAAGCATTTTGCTCCATTTTACCCTTTTCGCTGGTTTGCTTTTCCAGCTCAACACGAATTAGGGTTGCCTCCTGCTCAGATAGCTTCAGTCTGTTGATGACTTCCAAAGATGATGTGTGCTTGGCCAGTAGCTCAGCCTCTGACTGCTTCAGGTTTTTATTCTCTACTTCCAGAGCCTTCCTCCGTCGTATTTCGTCCTCCAGATTCTGTTTCAGCAGGGCAATCTGCCGGAGCTTGTCCTGGGTGTCAGTGTTGGCCTGTGCAAGTTGTTCCTTGTACCTTGCCTCAAGCTCACTCCTCTGCCGTGTGATGGTTTGAACCTGTACCTCCAGTTCCTTTCGTCTCCTGCTCTCCTCTGTTCCAGATGACCTCTGCTGGTGTGCCTCATTCTCTGCCCTTTTCCTGGCTTCTTCAGTTTGGCTGATGGAGACCCGGAGCCTCCTGAGCTCCTCTTCGAGATCACTTTTCTCCACTGAAAGCCTCTCCAGCTTCAGCTTTAGGGCAGCAGTGTCCTCCTCCTTCTGCTGAGTGGCCTTGAGTACACTGGTCTTGGTGATGTGGATCTCAGACTCATATGTTTGTTTTAGGCTAGTGATTTCCTGGTTCAACTGGTTTCTTACCTTAGAGGTTTCGGACTCTGCTGCCCGACGCCGGGAGGCCTCGTCCTCCAGCTGCATCTTCAGCCGCTCGATCTCCCTTTCCTTATCTTTAATGGCCTTCTCAAAGTCGATCTTGGACCAGTTAAGTTGATCCAGCTCTTTCTGTCTTTTGCGGATGGCAGTTTCGTACTCTGTCTGCTGGCTGGTGTACCGCTCTTCTGCCAGCCTCCGCTTGCGTTTCTCCTCATCGATAAGTAAAGTGAGGCGTGCCACCTGCTCATTTAGGTCTCTCAGCTGGTTTTGGGTGCTGTCAAGGTTTTCTTTGGCAGCATTATATCGGAAGGCCTCTGTACTCTTCACCTCCTCCATCGAAATCAGCTGCTCTTTAGAGTGAGAAAGCTCCAGTTGGTAACGGGCTAAGGTGTCCTCCATTGACTTATTCTTATGGGTGCGATCCTGGAGCTCTTCCTTAATGCGCCTGACCTCCTCCTCCAGAAGTTCAATTTTAGTGTTTCGCATCTGAACAAAAACAGAAGACCACATTGGAGCACACGTGTGAGTGAGTGGAGTAAAATCAGCACAGCTAAATTCAACAGATGAACAGATAATTACATCACGGAAAATTCTACAACCTTCTACATACAACCACGCAGGGCCAAATACAGTGGACGCGGTTCAGCTCAGTATTACGATGAGTTAAGATCTCTTACATACTATCTAATTAACGATACCACAACGTTCTCTCTGTAAATGCAGTATTATATTAAACACACCACATGGCTCACTGTTCTGATTCAGGCTCAATATCCTAAATTCAACTTTCTTCTGACATTAATATTGTGAAATAGACTCCTGAGGGTGGATGGCCAGATCTTTTGCTCATCTTTTCCCTGAAGGAACCCTCCCAAGGGATCAATAAAGTTCTATTCTATTATTTGAACTCTAACACATAAAAAATTGTTGTTTTCTTGTTCTATCAGTAATAATAATAACAATAATAATAATAATAATAATAACAACAACAATAATAATAATAATAATATTTGCAAACATCTGTAAACAGGTTTATGTTAAATCTACTTAATTTGATTGTCAATCACAGTAAAACTACAGATAATTGATCAGATACATTTTGTACTTTAGAAGATTTTTATACCAATAACAGCAATATTTACTTAATTAGACCTGTTTGGGTTTTAATCATTTTATTTTGAAACAAACAGCTACAGTTTACCAATTTCCCACCAGCAGAGCCAGAACTATTCTCAGAATTATTATTAAATTATTCTTAAAATATATAACGTAAAAAGGTATAACTTAATAACATATAGTTAATGAAAGAAATGTAATTACTATTATATAAATTATATTGCTTATTGTTTAATTCATTTACTTCCTTTTAATTAACCAGTTAATTAATTAATGAGTAAGTTACATAAATACTGAAAGTAAATCAGATCCACGTTTCAGGTCCCTGTTTGAGATTAACGGTGAGTGATTATTGCTCTTGATATTGCACACATTCATTTCCAGGCTCACTGTTCTCGTGTAAGGAGTGTTTACAAGCAGACAGCTTTGATGATCTTCACAATAACAACATTCCCAGTTAGGACCGGTGTCTACAGCCATTAAATAAATAACTCTGTGCGGCCCGTTTGTTAGGCAGGGACTGTAGACGGTAGAGACTGACGTTTCTGTCAGTAGCCCTCACCTTCAGCTCCTCCATGTTCTTCAGCATCTCACCAAGGAACTTGTAGTAATCGCTGGAGCGGGTCAGCAGCTCGATGTAGTGGGACTGAAGATCAGCCGCCTGAAACGGGAAAAACATGTGGACATTAGAACCACAGTGATGAACTACCATAACATCACTGAGCCTTCAGTCCAGGTACAGCTGGACTGGATCCAGGGAAGATGGGAACCGGGAGATGTTCCTCACTCTGGAAGTTTATCGTTTACTCATTTTACTTTACGTTGTAGTAAAAATACTGTCTGTTGTAGAAATACTTTGATTTTTTTGTTTCATTCTTCAATATTAATCTCTTTAGTAAAATACTTTAATGTTTATCAGTAAAATGAAGGCCTGTATGTTGGACATTAATATCATTAATAAGTCATAAATGTAAAATGGTTAAATATAGGATTGGCTGCACTACACTGTATTCACATAGCAGCCTCCTGCTGCCGTACCCCTTCCACTATCACTGATCAGACCCAGCGCACTGGCACCCCCTGGTGGCTCCTGAGTGTCATCGATTTAAAGTGTGTGTTAAGGAGTTGAAAATGTGTGTATGTACCTCCTGGCCCAGAACAGTGGCTGGAGAGTTCAGCATGGTTCTCTTAATGGGAATGTTTAGCAGGGTCTCCAGGCCAGCGCTGTAGGAGGCCAGCTGCAGCTCATAGTCCTGAAACACAGACCCAGATCAAAACTCGGAACCGGCTGAAACAATCAGAGGAACCAGACCAGAATTAGGTCTGAATGAGGTCAAGCTTTAGAGGGTCACCTTGATGGATGAAGCACACAGACTGGCATCCTTCTGCACATCCTCTACCTTCTCCTTCTTCCCTTTAATCTCAGTGTGCAGTGCCTGTCAATCACAGACACACTCCCGTTACATATCTCTCTCTCTGTCTCACACACACACACACACACACACACACACACACACACACACACACACACACACACACACACACACACACACACACATATACTACACCAAATATTACTAATAGTCCTCCTCCCCCTACCACAACTACTCCATGTATAATTAAACCAAGCCCAGTCTGACCTTCTGCTGGTTGAGGTGGTCCATGAGGCTCTGGATGCTGCTGAATTTGGCACTCTGAAGGCCATCCAGACGCTGGCGTGTGCTGTCAATCCACTGACTGACCTGAGAGCTAGACTGCTGGTAGTGCTTCAGCTGCTTCTCCTGCTTCTCCAGATCCCACAACCTGACATACACACACACACACACACACACACAGTCAACATCAGCCAACACACTTGAAACCTTTACCCAGAGGAGGGGGATCCAGTTCTAGACAGTAAAATCCACCCCAGGATTTTGTTCTGGGTCGTTCTGCTGAAGCAAAGATACACAAACCTGCACAGGCAGTAAGTCAAAATTCCTGGGGGGTATTTTATGGTCTGGACCTGAATGACCCACCTTCGCATTTAACGGGACTTCTGGCTTTTCCCTAAAGCTGAAAATGGCAGTGAAAGGAAGCAGAGACAATATCATGCAGGTGACGGACCAGCTGCAGGCCATCTCAAAAGAGACGCTTCAGAGATGTGTCCAACAGCGGCACAACCACCGAGAGAAGTGTGTGGCAGCCCAAGTGGACTACTTTGAAGGAGATTCTCAGTGTTTTATCTGAATATGAGTATTTCTTTATATTAATATTATATATATACAGTATATATAAGCCAAACCTAAAGAGCTGTGAATCTCCAAAAGATTTCAATAAAATTCACAGGACCCTAAACAGGACAAGACAGTGGTTGTCCTGGATTGGAGATGAAAACCAACATTCCATACCATAATTTAATGAACCACTTTTAAGATTAGTACTTAATATCATTATGGTCTGAAAAAGGAGTCGTATACGAGGCTTATTGATAACATGATCAGATTCAAGCAGAGGGCAGTGTTGAGCTGTGAGTTACACAAAAGGGGGTTTTAGTGTGTGTGTGTGTGTGTGTGTGTGTGTGTGTGTGTGTGTGTGTGTGTTTTAACCTGCTGTTGATTTGGGTCAGTATCCGGCGCCAGCGGTCACTCATCTGTCCCACCAGCTCAGAGTATTTAGCCAGATCTACATCGCACTGGTGGAAGTTCTGATTTATCTGACTGTTCCAGTGGATGGCCTGAGAGAGCTCAGAATCCAGACAGGTCAGGATGTCCTCCTTCTGCTCCAGATCACCCTTCATCATCTGCACAGGAGAACAGATTAAAGGGAGAATTAAGATCAAAGCTCTGTGAGCTGACAGCACTTTTCTGGCCAATCTCGAGGCCGTAAGCGAGTCTTTGGTCTATGTCCACAAAAGGAAGGGATGTTGGTTTATATTCAGCAACACGGGAGATCATTTGATTCCAAATGTGCCTGTTTTAGAATATAATAATAATAATAATAATAATAAGAAGAAGAAGAAGAAGAAGAATATAATAATAATTTCAAGCTATATATCATTGTTATATTTCACTAATTATATGATAAAAATGTAGAATGGATGATAATGAACTTTACACTTGTTTTTCTTTTTATAAGATGAAAATCTGGTCTCAGTCCCTCCAGGTCTCAACTCTAGCAGTCTTGACTACATCAGGAGCTCTTTCTGTTCTCTCTCACAGCTTGTTGACTCTCAGAACCCACGTCTGGACCCCCTCTGTTCATTAATGTTCAGTTAGTTTATAGTGTGTGTGTGTGTGTGTGTGTTCTGACCCGCAGTGTGTTGCAATACTCTTGTAGTTGTGTCAGGTCCAGAGAGCTGGTCTCTTTCTCTGTCAGTCGAGCCTCATGGACCTTAATGATGTCCTCAGCACCGATCAGCGACTGGAGGAGGGCCCTGAGAGCAGTTAGCCTGAAGACACACACACACACACACACACACACACACACACACACACACACACACACACACACACACACACACACAGGATATTGAAAGCAGGTGACATAACTATATAAGCATCTACAAAAGTGATTACGTAGCGGAATAAATTCCATGGTAGTTGCTATGATGTTCTAAGCAGTTTCTATGGGGTTGCTATTCTGTATCTAAGCAGTTGCAAAGGTGTTGCTATGTGGTTACTAGGGTGTTTTTAGGTGGTTGCTATGGGGTAGCTGAACAACTGCTTTGCTGTTCCAAGTGGTTGCTTTGTAGTTCATGCATTGTTGCTATGGGTTTGATAGACGGTTGCTACTCTGTTTCTAAGCAGTTGCTAGGAGATGCTATGTGGTTGCTTTGCTGTTCCAAGTGGTTGCTATAGAGATGATAAATCATTGCTATGCTGTTTTTAATTAGTTGCAAGTGTGGTTGCTATGGTGATTAAAGATGGATACACCAGGTGATTACTGCATAGTTCCAAAGTTGTTGCTGTGAAGTTAACAGGCAGTTGCTATGCTGTTTCTAATCACTTACTAGGGGGTTGCTAAATGGTTGTTAAGCAGTTCATAAAGAATGTCTAGGTGGCTGTTTGTAGGTTGTTATGGTATTTTTTTAGCAGTTGCTAAGGTGTAACTATGAGGCTGTTAGATGGATGCTATGCTGTTCCTAAGTGCTTGCTATGATATATGATGCCAAGTGGATGACATGCTGTTCCTAAATGGTTGCTATGCTGTTGCTAGGGAGATATGAGGATACCTCTGTAAGTAGGCTGCAGAGAAACCCTGCAGGCTGGTCAGTTTCTGGTTAATGAGGTCCAGTTCAGAGCGCAGGAACTTGGTCTGCTCTGGGTCAGCAGTGCCCTCCAGCTGCCTCACCACCAACTCCCTCACCCGCAGGTACTCGTCCCTGATAGAGTCCAGATCATGATGCACACCCTGCACAACACACACACTTATTTACACAGCACACACACACTGGCCACTTTATTAGAAACCCTTTCTTGAGCTTCCTCACTGCGGTTTTCACTCACTATAACTGTGTGTAACCTGACTGAACAGTAGAAATTATGGGCCACCACAGAGCAGCTATGATGTGGGTGGTGGGTCATTCTCAGCACTGCAGTCACACTGACATGGTGGTGGTGTGTTAGTGTGTGTTCTGGTACGAGTGGATCAGACGCAGCAGTGCTGCTGGAGTGTTTAAACCCCTCAGTGTCACTGCTGGACCGAGAACAGTCCACCAACCAGAAATGTCCAGCTGACAGCATCCTGTGGGCACTGATGAAGGACAAGAGGACGACCAACATCCTGAAGATGAGCTTCAACACACACTAACACACCACCACCACGTCAGTGTGACTGCAGTGCTGAGAATGACCCACCACCCACATAATAGCTGCTCTGTGGTGGTCCTGTGGGGTCCTGATCATTGAAGATCAGGCAGAAACCAACAGACTACAGAGAGTGTAGAGGGTGTTTTTTGCTGGTTGCTATGAGTGCTTGTGTACCTGCAGCAGCTGCAGTCTGTGCGAACACTCCTGAACGCTGTTGTCCTTCAGGGGGATGTGCAGGTGCTGGCTAAGGCCAGTCTCGGCGGTCTCCAATCTGCGGCGGAGTGTGTTTATCTGAGTCAGCAGGTTCAGGTTGAGTGAGGAGGAGGAAGAGGAGGAAATCTGGGGCTGCTTAGGCACTGCTGCTGGTTGGGGTACAAACACTGGTGGTGGTTCTGCTGTAACAGTCGTCACCACCTGTCCCATAACCACATTAGGCCCTGCATCAACCACAGCTACACACACACACACACACACAAACACACAGCTTTATTATATAGAGTAAACAGTATAATAGTCGTTATAGTACGTTATATAACGGGTGTTCCTTCATAGCCGTTCTTACTGTAGTTGGGCAGTTTGGTCAGCAGGATCTCGTAGTGGCTCTGGGCTCCGTTGTACTCTGCCTCTATCTTGGACTTGTCCTCTACCCCGAACAAGTCAGAGCCATGGCTGAGGCGTAGGAAATCCTGATAGTGCAGCTCCAGGCTCTTAATAATGCTCCGGTACTCCTCAGGCTTCATCTTGGACAGCTAGGACAAAGCAGGAGAGAGCATCAGTTTAGAACATGTCCTAGATAACAGTGTCAATACCCACACAGACAAGTCTGTTATCGGCCCAGTGTGAGGAGAGTGTGAGATGGTGTGAACAGAGAAGGGTAATCCAGGTCCAAAGAGTTAAAACCAGCCGCGATTTTGTTCTGGAATTTTGTGCTCTTTAAACCTGGAATACCGACCTCTGGGTGGGATACAGAGTGGGGTTTACCATGCTGAGTGTGAGGGAGTTGATGTACTGGATGTCCCTCACGCAGTACTGCCAGGAGATCAGGCTCTTGATGTTAATATACAGCTGATTCCATATGGCCATGATGGCCTCGTAGTACTGTTCATTCCTGCCCATCAAAACCAGCATTATTACACACAGGTACTAACACATGTATAAACTACATGTCCAAATGTTTGTGAACCCCCATTCTAATGACCACCTTCATGTACTTTAAGCTTCAACACTGCTGACACAGATGTGCACATGGACAGTAGAGGCAGTTACTCCAACAAAACATGTGTGTATATATATATACTTATGAAGTATATATGTATAACTGTGTGTGTGTGTGTGTGTGTGTGTGTGTGGGTGTGTGTCTCATACTTGGTGGCCAAGCTGGTGCTGAGTGGGTTGGGTGGGGGGATGATTAAACACACTGAAGGAACCAGCATGTCCAGTCCCCCAGGTCCAGTCACATGCCACTTACTACGCTGGGAGTTATCCTTCAGAATGGCCTCATTCCCCTTAAGGATCCCCTTCTGTAAACACACACACGCGTGCACACACACGCACACACACACACGCACGCACGCACGCACACACACACACACACACACACACACACACACACACACACACACACAAATACATTTTGATGTGGTTAGTTAAGGGAGCAAAACAGCAGTATATACACTTTATAGCCCAATGGGTTAGTCAGAGTGAGAAAGGCAGTGAGAGTGAGAGAGTGAGTGTGAAACAGGTGATTTGCCTGGTCCCATCTGATGTCAAATTGAGAGTGACACAGGTATAAGAGAGTGAAAGTGATACAGCTGAGACGTTTGGAGTAAGAGTGGAACAGGGTGATAGGGAGAGTGGGAATGAGACCGGGTGAGAGAGTGAGAATAAGAGAATGAGTGTGAGACAGGGTCAGTAAGGGTGAGTGCTTCAAGTGAGATACCTGGTCCAATTTGAAGTCAGAGTGAGAGTGAGACGGGGATAGTGAGAGCGAGAATGGTGATAGTGAGAGAGTTAGAGTGAGACAGACAGAGAGTAAGAGAGGTGTGTTACCTGGTCCTATTTGAAGTCAAAGATGAATCAGGGTGAGAGTGAGACAGGATGAATTCGGGTGAGAGTGAGACAGGTGAACTACCTGGTCCTGTTTGAAGTCACACAGGGCCTGGACGATGACTGGGCTGCTGCTCTTCTCCTCAGGGTAGCGTGGCTTCAGGCGAACGATGCTCTTAGATTTATTGACCAGAGTCTGAACCTGCCTCTTATTCTCAATCAGACGCTCCTTCTCTTTCTGCGCACACACACACACACACACACACACACACACACACACACACACACACACACACACACAGTCAGTGCAGTGCTGTAGCATTGTAGTTACAGGTGAGCTGGTCTGATGAGCAGCTACATTCTGATATACACTCTAAAACACCCAGCGACATGGAGGAGCCGGGACCCTAAACACACAGCAGTGAGGAGGGGTTTTCTGCCGGGTTACTCTGCATCACTGTGTGTGTGTGTGTGTGTGTGTGTGTACCTCCAGGTTCTTCAGCAGTTCAGTCAGGTTCTCCAGAGACGTGGATTTATCACAGGTGAACTTCTTTCGGATGTTTTCGTGATCTTTCTGCAGTTTGGTGTACGTCTCGTTTGCCTCCTTAAAGAACTGGAACGGAAATCAGAAATCAGAACACCGACGACCTCCAATCCAAACCATACGTCCTGAAAAACCGAGGTTACACCTGCAGTTCTGTTCAGGTTTGAATTTGAGGATTTCCCTCCGTTCAATTTCAGAATTCAAGGACTGATGGTCTACCTGGCTGTAGGCTGCGTTCTCTTTCAGATGGACGTGGATGCACTTAGTGATCTGGAGAAGCCAGCTCCACTGGGTCTGCAGTGTGTCCATGTAGGCCTGGGAGAATCACACACACACACACACACACACACACACACACACACACACACACACAACACACACACACACACACACACACACACACACAGAATTAATTCCCAGTGTAAATGCCAGAGCAGCATTTAAGGAAGGAAAATAATGCTCCTTCACTCACCTCTATCTTATCAGAGGCTGGGTGCTGGTTCTTCAACAGCGCTGGTCCACTTTGGTCTTGAAGCCCATTCTTGAGATCCTTCTCCTTCTCCTCCAAGTCCCTCATTAGCAGCTGGACCCAAAGTCAGTCAGACACACACACACACACACACACACACACACACACACACACACACACACACACACACACACACACACACAAACGTAGAAATACACACACACACGCGCAGACACACACAGACACACCTTCTAAACCAGGGAGGAGGTTTTAAACTCCAGGAAGGTGGTGTGAGCAGACCAACAGACCAACCCAGCGTTCAGATCAGTGCATTACAGAACCCTGGAGAATCACTTGTTCTGGAGTACAGGCTGGAGTGCTGCTACATGGTCGTCCAGAGTGTTGCTTCAATCTTTACGGTGTTCAAATGCTTATAAGTGTGCTGTTTGGGGTTTCTATGCATGTATGCCCAACTGTTAGCTAACATGTTGCTAGATGGTTTGTGGAACCTCTGTGTGTGTGTGTGTGTGTACCGAGTAGCTCTCCTGTTTTTTGGGAATGTAGGTGTCAATGTTTTTATCTCCCCAGTCGAACACCAGCTCCTCCTCCTCTCTGTCGTTCACCCACATGATGGCGGTAGAGATCTCCTCTATGATGCCCTGCAGGTCACGCAGCTGTGTCACCCGCCCATGAGACATTTTCTACACACACACACACACACACACACACACACACACACACACACACACACACACACACACACACACAGAGCATAAAAACAGTCAGCATACAGTGGTGAGGCATAATGGTGATGTACAGTGATGATGATAGTGTACAGTGGTGATGTACAGTGATGAGCAGTGATGGTGTTGAGATACAGTGATGATGGTGATTTACAGTGATCTACACTGATGTTTCGTGATGATCAGTGATGATGTACAGTACTGACTGTTGATGTACGGTGATGAGCAGTGTATTTGTGTGTTAAGGGGTTGTTCTTTTCAGACAGACAGACTGGGATCTGAGGGTAAAACACCATAAAGCTCTACACCTGCAAGGTGTCACTCCTGTTCCAGAGCATGGAGGCGACTTATCTCCCTTCTCATCTACACACACACACAACACACACACACACACACACACACACACACACACACACACACACACACACACACACACACACACACACACATTACTACAGTACTGATATGAGTGTTTTATTGTTAAAATGGAAACAGTACTCTCCTACACTCCCCTCACTGCACTCCTGCTAATGTGAGAGTGATGGTTTGGAGGGCAGTTTTGATGTTGTTGGAAGTGTGTGTGCCTGCGATCATATAATGATGACGTGTAATAATATTTAATGTCATCAATATGTGTCAATGTGTGTGTGTGTGTGTGTGTGTTTGTATGTTTTTGTGTGTGTAAGTACCAGCTCATCTCTGGCTCTCTGGACCTCAATGCTCCTCTGGATGGAACTGTGGAACCTGTTGTGGCTGATGATCTGCTGCTCAATGGATTAAGCATCTCCTCCCAAATGGGAGGTCTCAATGAGGCGCTACCTTGCAGCACACATATATGTGCACACACACACACACACACACCCCCACACACACACACACACACGATGCACACCTGCGATACACACTACGCCAGGGCCATTGCTTATGCAGGAAACGATAAGCAATTACAAACACTGTTGTTTACTGCTTGTTTACTAACTAATAATTGATTGTGTTCAGGTGTTTCTATGGAAACCTGTCTGAGGGTGACTACAGAGTCAGAGAGTAACCCAGAATTCAGTGCTCAACTCAGGACCTCAAATATAGGTGGACCTCAATTAATTACTTACTGTGTGGACACATACACACAAACACACACACACACACACACACACACACACACACACACACACACACACACACACACACACACACACACACACTACAACAGAAGCTTCCGCCATTACAGGTAACAATGACTCACTGTCTATCAGCCCCACCCTTCCCATCTCCACCCCTACCACACTCAGGTTTCACTCTCTGTTCTGTCCTGCAGCGTTTCTGACTGGAAATGGGATGAGCGGGATGAAGAGGCTGTACTGTACTGCACTGTACTGGACAGTGTTGGACTGGACTGTGCTGCACTGTATTAAATTAAATTGGACTAGAGTGGACTAAACTGAATTGGACTGTACTGAACTGCCCTGGACTGAAATGGGCTATAATGCACTGGACTGGAGTGCACTGGGCTGTACTGCACTGGACTGGAGTGCACTGGGCTGTACTGCACTGGACTGGAGTGCACTGGAGTGCACTGGACTGGTTTGCACAATACTCCAGGGGGCGGCTACTTCATCTGAAAGACTACGTACACCTGACACAGCTAAAACTGGTGACACAATACTGACCAACACTGCTTATACTGGTTTCTCAGACACTCTGTGTTAATGTGGAGTTTACAAATAAGACAGACATACAAAGCTTGACTCGCTCCCTCCCTCCGTCCCTCCCTCCTTCTCTCTTGTTTTTACTTCCACTCTGATGCCTTTTTTGGCAGAGTGAATCTCACTGGAATGTAAGATAAGCAAGACCAACACACCCCCACACACACACACACACACACACACACAGGGACTATGAGTGTGTAGGAGTGCATGTTGAGTGAGTTCCATTGAAATGCAGTCATGCAGTTCAGACTGAAGACACACACACACACACACTTCCCACTGCTGAGAAACCAGTTCGACTGGACTAAACCAAAACACACACACACACACACACACACACACACCTCTACCTGCTCCAGGAGTTATTTAAACCTGGGTCTTAACCGCAAGATCTTATGTGATTAACAAACATCCAGCTGTTTCACCACTGACTGTGCATCCAAACTGCTATTACAGCTCTCTGCTGCAAGTTGATTGCAGCCGTTACTTACTGCTAAAAAATTGACACAACATTGTTAGGATTAGGAGCACAATTACTTTCCCCCCATGTGTCATAGAGGTAATAAACCTGTGTCTTCGTTCCCTCACAGGGCTGTGTGTGTGTGTGTGTGTGTGTGTGTGTGTGTGTGTGTGTGTGTGTGTGTGTGTGTGTGTGTGTGTGTGTGTGTGTGTGCTCTGTACTGAGGACCCACGGTATTTGGGGATTTCTAGAGCTTCTCTGTAGACAAACCCGAATCATAATCCTCACAGAGTCTGTCTTTATTACAGCATCAGTGAGGTCCAAACTGAATCACCCAGAACAAAATGAACCAAAGCTAATCCCAACAGAACCAATTAGAATGAATCACACAGCGCCGGCGTCCTACGGATCATAGACCCAATCGGGCCCAAAGAGACCAAACGGAGCTCAAACCGTGGACCGCAGATTAGACCCAAAACAGAACCATAAAGAACCACACAGGGCCTCTTTTTTGCACTGCAGGACTGGCGTCTCTGAACATCAGGAGCTTATCATATTTGGGACCACAGAACTGTTCCGTGGGAGGGTTTAAAGCTCCCCATTTGGCTATCGGTTGTACATTTCTGGTTGGTGGACTGTTCTCAGTCCCTCAGTGACTCTGAGGGGATCAAACCCTCCACCAGCACTGCTGTGTCTGACTCTCGTACTCACACTGAGATCTCATTTTCCAAGGAATTTTCACACCATAGCTGCATTTCAAAGCCTAGGCTGCAGCCAAGCTCATGAGCCTCCTTAAGCCCTATACTGGGACGGTGGGGTGACGTCAGGTTTAACAGAGGTTCTCCGTGATTTTCGTCCAAATGCCCCCCACCAGAAATTTTTACAAGCTGTGAAATTAACCTCCTGCATCCTCCAATCAGTCTGAATGTGGTGGCATTTCCTGGTGGTTATGAAGGTTCCTTCCATTTTGAAACAAGTGTGTGATCGAGCAGGCCCAGGCTGTGGGGCGCCCCTTCTGCACTGTCCCAGTCCAAGATTTCCTGTAGCCGTAGTTTGTTGATTAGGAATCAGTCTGCTCATGGGAGATGAATGTGTCTTAGGAGTCACTCCAGTTTCTTTGCTCCAGCCTCTGTGAGGTGTTTCCTGCACTGTGGCCTTTGGCTGGCTCATCAGGGGTGGGGGGCGGGTGCTTATGTGTTAATGTTCCACATGTTCTATATGTTCTTTCTGTCAAGCTGCTTTGTGACAAAAAGAACTGAACTGAAATAGAGCCAAACAGAACCACACTGGACTGAAATGCACAGTCAGCTGGTGGAGAACGATGGAAACCCAACACCTTACAGAGAACCTCATCTATTATTAAATACACACACAGAGGGAAAACACACCTGAGTGTGTGTGTGTGTGTGTGTGTGTGTGTGTGTGTGTGTGTGTGTGTGTGTGTGTGTGTGTGTGTGTGAGTGTGTGTGTGCGTCTACCTTCTGCTGGTTGATCCAGCCCATGGCGTCAAGGAAGTTCCTCCCCGGATCGTCTCGGCTCACACTGCTGCGCTTCCTCTGAGTGGTCCCCCCGACTAAACTCAGGATCCTATTCTGTATCCCAGAACATTCCTCCACACTGCGCGCACACACACACACACACACACACACACACACACACACACACACCTACCTACATCATTGTTTAGTAAATTGGCTGCACTAAAATACAAAGACCTCACTGATGAATATTTTCATGTTTTTGTTTATTTGACAGATTCAGGAACTCTTTACAGCTCTGCTCTTTTAAAGACGCGTCCCATTGTCCTCAGAAACCGAACAAACCCCACAAAAGAAAACACCGGTGACTGTTTTAAAGTGTTTATTTTACCTTCACTGTTCAAAAAAATGCAAATAAATGTGTTGCTCACAACAGTTTATTATATTACTCACATAACTGTTTACATTTAGCACATATTTAAGATCATTATTACCATAATTAGTAGCAATTTATTATATATTAGTGCCATTATTGTATATCAAAGTAAAATCAAATCAAAAAATGTATTTTTATAGCCCTCTTCTGACTGGAAATAGTCACAGAGCAACTTCACAGAAATAAAATAAATAAATAAATAAATAAAGGTTAAAATAGGAACAAAAATATAAACAACAAATGATTTAATTAATTACATATTAATATATATTAATATGAATAACATATTACTTAAAATGACATTATTTCATAATAATCATATTATTTAATAATCAAGATAAGTTATGATTTATTTTTATAAAGATCATTTAGAATGGATTTATTTGATATGTAAATATGTTTACAATTGCTTTTTATTTTATTTATGTATCATATAATACTATTTTTATGAATTACTGAACAAATATTTAAAACAATTCTTTAATTATTTTAAAAGATAATTTCATATTGTTTAATTTTTAAGCACTGTAACTGTTTTATATTATTTGATATATGATATTTAATTGGTGAATGAGGGCCCAATGATTAGTTATCAGTACTACAGGCAATCCTTTGATCCCCTGCAAGCTACACTGCACACACACACACACACACACACACACACACACAAAAGCCAGTACCTCTTAAGGATCAGTTGTTGGGCTGTATTTATTTATCTCCATAGGCGCAAAAATGAAGCTGTTTCATGTAGTCTGAGGCCGCACATGGCATTATCAAAATCAGCCTGCACATGCAGAAACACACACACACACACACACACACACACACACACACACACACACACACACACACACACACACACACACACACACACAGTCAGTACACACTTAAAAACTTAACCAGAATGGGCCTTCTAAGAGAAGCTGTGTGTGCATTTGCACATCTGTGTCAGCAACAGTTTTTAGCTTAAAAAGTAGATGAATGTTTTTTTATTTTCCGCAGGTGTCCACAAATATTTAAGTTTTCCTATTTGACTAAGTGTCCTGCAAGCGTCCCAAGCGTTTCTGTACATTTCTCACTCCTCAACACTCCATACTGGGGCCTGAGTTACTATGGTCTGATCCCAGTATTACACACTCAACCTCCTCCCACACTCAGTTCTGCAGGACTGAACACACACAGTCTCTGTTTCACACACACACACACACACACACACACACACCACACACACACACACACACACACACACACACACACACACACACACACACACACACTCGGCTCTCAGGGGAGATTTCACACAAACGGTCCTCTGTCATCTCTCCCCACAGTTACTGGATCTCTAAAGAAGAACATCAGTTTCACACCAGTATAACATCGCACACCAGTATCACACTCAATCATAGTGGAACACACTGGCTCTGAGAACCACCTGCTCCAGAAACATCACACGGGAGAACACTCTCACACACACCATCATACAGTTCATATGCATCTATAACGTTCTTGTGAAGGCCCCAGAGAGCTCTTTGATCATCTCAGTCACTTCAACAATCAAGAGGAAACCATAATAATGTCTGAGGTTTAAATACGACCGGTTCCAAAGTCCCCTCTAAAGAGGGTCTGTAATAAAAATGTGGGCGTGTCCTTAAATTTGATAGATGATGTTCAAAAGACATTTCAGTTGAATGTGTTTAGTGTGATCAAATGTGCTTAAAGTGGTTCATGTCGGTTCTAGACATTTGAGCTGGGAACACACAGCGTAGTCAATCATGCTCTAAAGCAGTGGTTCTTTAGAGAACCCAAACTCAGCAGGTACACCTACAAAACTGCTGTGTAGACACCTTCCTGCAGACGATTCTGGATCTGTGAGGTTCTCCAAGGTTCTTATGCTCTGCTCTTTGGGGATCTATTCATGTTTGATGATGTTAAGGTTGCTGGACTGTGAAGTATGTATGCGTTTGTGTGTGTGTGTGTGTGTGTGTGTGTGTGTGTGTGGGTGGGTGTGTGTGTCTCACCGTGTCAACGATATGCTGAGCCATTTCAAGTTTCTGCATGCAGCGGTTGTAGAGAACCTGAGCTGTCTTCTGGCCTGAAACGGTTGACATGCTGCAACACACGCACACACACACACACACACACACACACACACACACACACACACACACACAGTAAAAGAATTAACTCCAGGTCTTGTCACACATTAATAATAGGACACAATCGTGTGAAATACAGTTTTACAGCTTGTGTGGTTTTTCACACCTTCATTCCAGTCAAACTTCATCCCACATCTGTTCAGCTCATAATCCAACAGCAGACTCATTTCTGACCAACGCTGCTGTAAAATGTGTAAAACTGATTCTGCCTCTCAGAGAAGGAGAGTAAAGACTGAGTAAAGACTCGAATCTGCACTGAGAGAACATCACTCAGCCCAGTACAGTGTGGATCAGAACACAGCAGAACTAACCAGCACCACCAACAGCACAGGAACCCATCGCTGTCTGTATCTGATCGGAGATTCATCAAACCTGACCATCTGCAGTGAATCAGTCTGGACATTAAACACAAACAGCCCCGCCCCCTCTCTCTGATCAGTCAGAGTCTGTATGCAGGTTGAGCATCAGCCCCGGAAAACCACTGGAAACTCCTTTGGCATTTAAACAACATTGAAACAAATGGATTTTATCTGGTTTCTGATCTGAATTATATATTACCCACCAACACCATGACATGAGGAGATCCAGCATCTAGCAGCTTGGTGTTCCTCCAAACAAGCTCTCCCTCAACACAGAGAAGACCACAGAGCTCTGAAGATCAATGACCCTCACCAGCTGTCAGCTCGAGTGGTTCATGTCATTACATTGTACTTGTACTGAGCAATGACGATGACATGAATAATATTCATAATAATGTTCTGTTTGTTCATTAATGGATGTTTAAAAATGTATTTATTGACTATCACACATTAGTTATTAGCTCTGAATCCCGAGTTCAGTGCAGATCTAATATTAAACCATTCATTGTAAATAATAACAATAATAACCGAGTTGGGGAGATGCTTGAGGTCCCTTTTAATCTGTATTGTTTTGTCGAAGTTGGGGTCAATCAACCGGCCCCATCACCCTCTAAGCAGGCCACACCTATAGTGTCCCACCAGGATTTTCCCTGGTTCTCCCAATGGACAGTCCCTCCATGATTAGTTATCCGACTGTAATCATAAATGGGAATTCAGCCGTGCAGCTGTAGGTAATAACTGTGTTATTAATTAATATTTAAAGAGTTATAGACTCTACAAAGCCCCCAACACCGTCACAATCCCACCAGTCCGAACCGGCCCTGAGACCAAACCCTTTACAGATGACCTTTATACGTGTGTATCATGACGTACAGTCTGAAGAGGAGGTGATTTAAAAACACTCGTATCAGCTCTTATTCTCAAATTACTCAAACACACACTAACAACATCGAACTGTGTGTGTGTGTGTGTGTGTGTGTGTGCTGCTTCAGAACAGTTCACATTCATTCATTCAGTTTCCATTGCAGCATTTCCTGTTTCCTAAGCTGAACCCTGCTCTCACACTCCCTGAAACATTCACAACCAATCCAACCCTCAGAAATATTGAAGAGTCAACATCTAAAATGCTCTTAAACAATAACAGAACATATTTGACAAATTCAGTTATTTATGTAAAATATTCTCTTAAAAACTGTAAAAATGTACTTTAAACGTTCAGTAAATTATCTGAAATTCATAAAAATCCCTATTATTAAATTATAAATTAAATATTAATAGTTCTAATATTTCTATCAAGAACACTGCATTATATTCCTACATCATTGACCTTATTTATATAAAATGCCTACCGTCACGGTACACGTGTACAACCACTTCTTTCACAGTGCAAAGCTGTAATGAATAATTTATGCGTGGATTTCAGTCTCTACATACAGTCACAAAAAGTTACATACAGTGGTTGCACGTTGTTAGATAATGCACGGCAGTGGTGGGTCCTGGACAGTGAGAGTAATGATAATCACAGTACACAGGTGTTGCACAGTAAAGGCATTAACAGTGTTGTCAATACTACTGAATACTGCACAATGATGTACAGACGGAGGCTCTGTTACAAATGAAAATGGACAGAGTTATATTACGTTATTGCACATCATCAGATTCATCTAATATTGGCCCTAATATATTATATATGTTTAAAATAGCAAAACATAATTCTGTTGATGTAAATATATTCTAGCAAAGCATCTAAAACAAACATTTTCAAAGATATTGAAACATCCTTTTTAAACATTATATATATATATTATAAAAACATATCTGTAAACCCCTTCAATAAGTTATTCCAGACAGTCTAAAGGTGTAAACAGGGTTATATAAGCAGCAGAGCTTTATTGCAGCACTAAACACACACACACACACACACACACACACCCTTGTACGGGTGTGGACAGAAAGGTGTGTCTGATCACTCTCTCTTTCTGTCTGGGCAGGTCCTGATTAGTTTGCCACCAGTTCTAATGGGAATAAACCAGTGCACTGCCAGCTGTGGAAGAGCAGGTTCAGCCCAAAGCCTCAGAGTAATGGAATGAAACAGCTGGAGGAGCTGAAAGTGCAGAACAACCTGTTTTGGGCCCAGAAAGTGGTTCTGAGTTCGGTTCAGGTGCTGATCTGAAGGTCAGACTGGAATTCTCCGTTCCACCTTAAAAGGCTGACGGTGGGGCAGTGCCCGAGGTCCCAGACAGTACCTTCTGCACCTTTTAAGGTGGAACGACGGAATTCCAGGAGAGCGTCGTTCGGCAACGCGTTTGATACAATGTAACAACGTCAAACAACGTCAAACAACGTCAAACAACTTGAAACAACGTCTCCAGACACTTCA
This sequence comes from Acestrorhynchus altus, assembly GCA_034509495.1. NCBI lineage: Eukaryota > Metazoa > Chordata > Actinopteri > Characiformes > Acestrorhynchidae > Acestrorhynchus > Acestrorhynchus altus. Next base: position 1,219,460 of record CM067524.1, read on the forward strand.
CTTCAAAGGCAGATGAACGGGCCGAACCTGCTGATGCCCGCGGGCCCGGCGGAGCTCCGGGTGGTGTAGCTGTGCTGGACGAAGGTCTCGCCGATGTCGGCCGGCAGTGTGTTCGAGCTGAACGCGGCCATGCTGAGGTCCGGTCTGGAGCTGGACCTGCGGGACACCATGGGCATCCTCACGTGAGAGCCGTGGACGCTCATGTTAATCCCAGTATGTATGAAGAATGACACTGGAAGCACTGGTCCGTCTACTCAGCTCCCTCTCTCTCCCTCTGTCTGTCCACACTGGCGCGCGCGGATCAGCTCGCCAAGGGAACGCTAAAGTCACGCCCACGCCACACCTACAGCTCGAGGGGCGGGGTTATCAGACCTCTACACCTGCCCTGATATCTGAGTTACCTTCAGAGAGGTGGGCGAGATGGGGTGAGGCAGGGCAGCAGACATTGAGGCAGGTGAGTTAGGGCAAGTGAGTTAGGGCAGGTGAGATAGGAGCAGGTGAGTTAGGGCAGGTGAGATAGGGCAGGTGAGATAGGGCAGGTGAGATAGAACAGGTGAGTTAGGGCAGGTGAGATAGGGCAGGTGAGATAGGGCAAGTGAGTTAGGGCAGGTGAGTTAGGGCAGGTGAGTTAGGAGCAGGTGAGATAGAACAGGTGAGTTAGGGCAGGTGAGTTAGGGCAGGTGAGTTAGGGCAGGTGAGTTAGGAGCAGGTGAGATAGGGCAGGTGAGTTAGGGCAGGTGTGTTAGGGCAAGTGAGATAGGAGCAGGCACTGACTTCTGCACACTGCTGAACACAGAACACAATATATCTTTTCAAACATGATGTGAAGAAAATGTTTTTAATCAGTAGCTCATTTAGTCTCAGCTTTCTCTCTCTCTCTCTCTCTCTCTCTCTCTCTCACACACACACACACACACACACACACACACACACACACACACACACACACACACACACATGTGTTAGAATTATAAGTGGGAGAGTAAAGAGCAGTGAAAGGCCAGGACACACCCAGAGTGAGTCAAATGCTGTGTGTGTGTGTGTGTGTGTGTGTGTGTGTATGTGTGTGTGTGTGTGTGTGTGTGTGTTCCAGGCCCACACCCAAGGCAGGAATCCTCCCGTCTGTGTGTGAAGCTGTAATATTTCCCATACACACACACACACACACACACACACACACACACACACAAATGCGTGCACACTTTCTACTGTATTGTGCTGACAGTAGAGAGCGAGTCAATCCAGAACTGCTGGATAACCAGCACTAAACAAACACACACACACACACACACACACACACACACACACACACACACAAATACACACACACACACACACACACACATACATACACACACACATACATACACACACACACACACACACATAATTCACACACACACACAAACACACACACACACACACACACACACACACACACACACACACACACACACACACACATATAGGGTTAAAAACCTTTAAAACTATGCACCAGAAACATAGATCATATTCCAAATCCAGACCTGAATCACCATATTTTGCATTCTGTCTCGAGCACTTCCTCATGGACAGCTGTACACATGCATTTGTGGACAAGCGTAAAGATCCAGAAGAAGCATCTGCAGTGAGAGAAGCATGTGGACTGAGGCAGTAGGGTATTATTATAGGATTGTACACTAGTGTAACTTGGGTTACATAGTGTTACACAGTTCTGGAGAGAGTATCTCATTCAGCTCAATCAAAGTTTCATAGTGCAGTAGCAGCATTCCAGCCCACCGTGATGAAGGAGGCTTTCGTTCTGAACCTGCTTTATTCTGGAGTCGACCAGAGGAGGATGGATTCCCCCTTTGGTCTTGTTTCCTCTCAATGTTTCTTTGTCTCAGTCGCTCACTAGATTCAGGACATGAGGATGCTCTAACCACAGTCCTGAAGAAGGAAACGAGGCCAGCACTGGTCTTCCATCTCCTTTGTTTTCCGAACGTGGATGGAAGGGTTGTTTACTTTGCACCCGGCTTTCATTCTTTCCACTTCCTGACTGTACTTAGACTCATTGCAGTGAGCCTGGAGTCTCGCCACAGCTGTTTGATGCTGGGCCAAGCAGTTGTGGGTCAGCAGTGTGTACAATAGGGGGTTCATAATGGATCCCTGCAGGGAAACTCCCAGAGAGTTTCCATATCAAACCATCAAATCAGAACTTTATTGTACAGCGCTTTTCACAACTGAAATTGACACAGTGTGACATACGTGGGCCAAGTAATATGGCATTGGTCACTATTGGCTTTGGCCATTTTCATGAAAGCCAAAAATGGCCCAACTATTAAAAAATGGCCCAGGTGTCCCAAGACACATATACATTGTCAAAAAATAGTTGCACCTAGATTGAAGTGTGGTATTGCAGTGCTACAGGAAATGACAATGTAACCTGAGCTACACAGATAAAGTGTTTCCAGAATCTATTACAAAGTCCTCTCTGGACAGTAGAGACCATCACTCCAAAAAAGCAGGATAAACTCGTTTTAACCCTTCATTTCAGAAGAGACAATGAATGAGCAGGTGTCCTAATACATTGTCCATTAGTGGAGACATGGACAAAAGGGCTTATTGCCTTATTTCTGTGTATTGCTTTTCAATGTTGTTTATTTTATTGCAGTTCAGAGGCTTTTATTGTCATTCCACTGTCCAACGTGGAAAAATACAAAACAAAGACTGCAGACTACGTAAAGTGCTTTCAACATAGATGTGCAAATATACAACGAGAACTAAACAATACACATTAATCATAATCAGACACTCACTGTCCACTCACTCTCCACTCTATGAGACACTCCTACTGAGTGTCTCCACCTTGCAGATGTAAAGTCAGAGACAGAAGCTCATTTGTTTCTGCACAGTTCTAGTCCTTCATCAGTGCTCACAGGACGCTGTCGGCTGGACTGTTCTCAGTCCAGCAGTGACACTGATGGGTTTAAACACTCCAGCAGCACTGTTGCGTCTGATCCACTCGTACCAGAACACACACTAACACACCACCACCATGTCAGTGTGACTGCAGTGCTGAGAATGACCCACCACGCACATCATATCTGCTCTGTGGTGGTCCTGTGGGGTCCTGATCATTGAAGATCAGGGTGAAAGGAGGAGAATAAAGTCTGCAGAGATACAGATGAACTACAGTCTGAATTATAGAACCACAAAGAGCTCCTGTGTGATCAGAGGTGTTGACAGGATGGACAATGAAATCTCCAGTGACGATAAACAGTCTGTCCAGAAACATGACTAATGTGTAACTTATGCAAATCTGGAGTTTCTGCAGTTATTAGAGTAGGTTGTGGACAGCGTTTTGTTTTTATTTCTGGAGGTATGTGTGGTATTTTTGGCATTTTTCACCCCAACTACAGTGACACACTCACAATTTATTCATCCAGCAACAGTTGAAACATTCAATAATTGACTTCAACACATGTTCAACTGGACCAGTTTTATGGTATGTTTTAATAGTTTGATGTACTTTTTTTTCTCCAAAAAATTAGAAAAGTATTTACAGGAGATCCTAATGTACTCAAATTTGTCTTCATTTCTACATACTTGTATGAATTTGATCATTTTTTGATCAGAAATTCACTTGCACCTACAATTGCTTGTGTTTTTTGCTTATAAAAAAACACTTTATGTCTCAGAAATCCAGAGTGTTTTTGAGCTGAAAATGTAAGAATGAATTATTTGTTTGATTATATTGACAAAGACAATTATAATAAGTTCTTCAAGTTCTTCCAAATAAAATAAAAAACAGTCTGATTGTCCTTTATTATTTGTATAAAATGAGGTTGAGCCTCAGCCCCGCCCCCTTTCTCTGATCAGTCAGAGTCTGTATGCAGGTTGATCATCAGCCCCGCCCCCTCTCTCTGATAGGTCAGGGTCTGTATGCAGGTTGATCATCAGCCCCGCCCCCCCTCTCTGATAGGTCAGAGTCTGTATGCAGGTTGATCATCAGCCCCGCCCCCTCTCTCTGATCAGTCAGAGTCTGTATGCAGGTTGATCATCAGCCCCGCCCCCTCTCTCTGATAGGTCAGAGTCTGTATGCAGGTTGATCATGTTCACGTGGACAGAGCAGTAAACATGCACTGAAGTCTGCTTTGGTATTTAATCTGGGATTTGATTCAGATGGAAAGAAGCTGATATTGAGCTGGTCCTGTTAGATAGGGTCAGTCTTGTAGTTTGTATGATATGTGAGTCGTGGCTGTAGGTTATTCTAATCCTGAGATTTAAAGCCTAGAGTTCAGCATGTAACTACCTGCAAAATGTGAATCTTGGGTTCTAAGGGTTAACATGAGTCCACAGCTCATACCAAGAGCGTAGAACCAGTGTCAATGCACCACCTGAAACTGGCTCGAAGACTGCAGGATTAAATGTGAGAGGTGTGGACTGATCTGCGCCGCAAACCCCCAGCACTCACAGTGAACCTGTGAAGATCCAGGTTGCAGAGAGAGCAGCTCAGTCAGGCAGCGAGAAGCTGGAGACGCTGGTGTCAGGATTTGAACTCCAGTGTTAAATATCTCCTGCTGTTCTTTTCTCAGACTGACCCAGCCGACCTTCAGCACACACATCGCACTCAGTCAGTGTGGGGGTGTGGGGTACAAGTGTTTTTCCAGTTTACTGCACGCACACACACACACACACACACACACACACACACACACACACACACACACACACACTGTCACGCCTCCTCCTTCACTGTGCTTTATCTCATTATTGCTGCAGCCCAGTAACACCCCGACAACAAGCACATTCACCACAGCAGCAACAGCAGCAAAGCTCCACCACACGAGTGCACTACTGCAGTACTCACCTTTATTTATATATCATTACATTAATTAATTATTAACTAATTATATTAAATATATAATTATTGTGTGAAGTCTATACTCTTCTGAGAAAATGACCTGTAAAGCTGTTTATCCAGCAGGACACAAATACACTTATAAACACAGTGTGTTACCCGTTCCCTGTGCTCTCCTGGAGGAAGGCCAGTATTCTCCTGGAGGTGGGAATTTGGCCCGGGATTGTGTTCTGACTGTCTGGGTGGCTCTGCTTGCAGGACCTGAAATACCCACCTCTGATTCCCCGTTGCCTTCCAATACAATACTTTTACTGACCAACAGCACATTCTGACCACTCTGTCTTTGACTGGGGTTACTCTAATGACGCCATTAAACAGACCCATGTAACCTGCATACTGCCTGTGTGTGTTTCCCTCTGGCTAATTAAATCTAGTAAAAGTAAATGTGTTTGTACAAATGAAAGTGTGTGTCTCTGTGAAATGAGGAGTGGCCCGACCCACCCTGGGTTTAGCTCAGGGTGTGTCTGATTCAGAAGAACACTGTCACCATTTCTCTCTCTCTCTTTTGAATCAGTGGTGGCTCAGGATCATTACTCATGTTCTTCTTCTGAAAACACTGCCTCAGCCTCGCAGCAGTCTGTATCAGGCTGAACAATTCCAACTGAACAGTTCAAACCGAACAGCACAGACCACGCAATAAAACCTGAACAGCACAAAGCAAAGAGCTAAAACTGAACAGAACAAACTGAACAGAAACAAATGGGGTAATAATAACTGAACAGCTCAGACTGAAAATCACAATGTAAAGAAATAAACCTGAAGAGCACACACTGAATAACCTGCAAAGACCAAACCAAACACTACCAAAACAGTACAAAATGAACATCATACACTGAAGAGCACACACTGAAGCACACAGGCTGAATAGCACAGGCTGAAGAGCACAGGCTGAAGAGCACACAATGAAGAAGACACAATGAAGAGCACACACTGAAGAGCACACACTGAAGAGCACAGGCTGAAGAGCATGCACTGAAGAGCACACACTGAAGAACACAAGCTGAAGAGCACAGACTGTAGAGCACACAGTGAAGAGCACACACTGAAGAGCACAGGCTGAAGAGCACACACTGAAGAGTACTCACTGAAGAGCACACATTGAAGAGCACACACTGAAGAGCACAGGCTGAAGAGCACAGGTTGAAAAGCACACAATGAAGAGCACAGGCTGAAGAGCACACAATGAAGAGCACACACTGAAGCACACAGGCTGAAGAGCACACACTGAAGAGCACACACTGAAGCACACAGGCTGAAGAGCACACATTGAATAGCACAGGCTGAAGCACACAGGCTGAAGAGCACACACTGAAGAGCACACAATGAAGAGCACAGGCTGAAAAGCACAGGCTGAAGAGCACAGGCCGAACAGTTTAAACTCATTTGCACAATCAGTAAAAATGAACAGTATAGTTAATATGGGGCATCAGTAAAAATCTCCATCTCATGAAACACCACCTCGGTGTGTGTGTGTGTGTGTGTGCGTGTGTGTGTGTGTGTGCGTGTGTATGATAATTGTTACATTAATTCACATGGTCACAGTCAGGGAGCGAATCATGCTCTTTTATCTGCTCTCACCACACCTGTTCAGGAGACACACCTAATTACCTCAGCATCCACACATACACATACACACACACACACACACACACACACACACACACACACACACACACACACACACTGTGATGTGTCTGACTCTCTATGACACACTGTTATGTATCATCACAGACTGAAACACACACACAGATGGGGGTGTGTGATGTCTCAGACAGGTTCAACATCTGCACCATAAACTAGAACCTCTCTGAACATCCAGACGTGTCTGAAAGGTAATCTGGGTTATGATCTGTAAACCACATCTTGGTAACTGACCGACAATAACTGGATTTGCAAAGCTGATCTTCAAAAAACAACTGAACTAAATTAAATCAGGTTCATGTCAAACAAGATACAACTAGCAGTGAAATGCTCGGATAACTTTCTGCTCACACTAAACAATAATTCATGATATATTATGCAAAGCAAATTATAAAAAGATGAGAATATATACAAAGATAATATTATAACTAAAATGTTATAAAAACAAAAGGTTCTTATATAAGACGAGTTATTGCATGAAAATGTGCAGAAATGAAAGTGCAAAATGTGCAGCTACTAAACAGTTAATCACTGTATCACTAGAATAATTCATTAATAATATACACTGCACTGATCTTTAGAATGTGGAGAAGTTAACGGGTTAATCCATGGAAGGGAAGCTTTGTGATTTACAATGCCAGCCCACTGATAACACACACACACACACACACACACACACACAGTAATAAATTTAATCTTTATCTGGTTTATTCAGGGTCTTTTTGATCTTTGAACTGAAGCTGCTGAAAGTGCTCAGGAGCTTTTAAAATAAAAAATAAATGTGTTAAAACAAATGCATATTATATATAATCTATATCATATCTAAACATGTTACTAAAACACTATATATTAACTATATTGACAGTTTGATGTGATATAAACGCATACAATTGAAGAAATGCCTTTTATTAGTCTGAGGAATAAGTTGGGACCCAGATTTATTACTACAGCACATCAGCTCCAAACGATTAGACCATTGTTAGAGGGGACTTTGCTGGAGCCTGTCTTATTTAAACCTCAGAAATTAGTTTTAGACAATAATAAAATCAGACAGATTCAGTTTCAGGTCATAATAAAAGTGAGGTGAGACACTGCTTTAGTGTGGGTGTGGTTCAAATGGTGTGGGGGTGTGGTTTAGAGGGTGTGTGTGTGTGCACAGGTGAAATCTTTCTCAGGTGAATTAGGGAAACATGTCCTGAGCTGTTTCCTACATACACACAAACACACTCGCACACTGGTTTCAGCTCCACACCTAAGCCTGCGGCACACACACACACACACACACACCCACAGTGTTTGGTCATGCCCTCTGATCCCTAAACTGCTGCACCCATTGCTGAAACAGATGTGCAAATGCACACACAGCTTGTCTAGTCCCTCTAGAGAAGTTCTGCCAATAGATTAGAACCCTGTGGAGCAGATAAACACAAACCTATCGACACCATGTCTAATAGCAGGTATGTGCTAGAGGGGTATAAAGCCCCCCAGCATTGAGCTGTGGAGCAGTGGAGCTGTGTTCTCTGTGTTCACTTGAACTGGAGAGTTTGGGATGAGGTGGGGAGATGAACATCTAACATCCTGAACTCACTAATGCAATCAAATCCTCACAGCAAAGCTCCAGAATCAGGGAGAAAGTCTTCTCTGGACAGCAGAGACAGTTACTCCAACAAAAGCAGGAGAAACTCTTTTTAATCCCCTTGATTTCAGAAGAAACACTGAAAAAGCAAATGTCCCAATACTTTTGTCCATATAGTGTGTGAGAAAACACACTGGAGGGTGAATACACTCCAACACACTGACACTCAGGACCTGAACCTCGTCCCTCCGAAACAGAACACACTCTTTGTTTACATAATCTCAGTAAATAACTACCCTGCAACCCTGAACAATAGTTCACTGCTGCCATGGCAACCGTCCTGAACAAACAAACTGCAGAGGATTCAGAGCACGAACTTTTACAGAAAGGCTGATGTCCTGGAGCTCCTGAGGTCACCATCAACATCATCCTGCTGCTGGACTGCAGCTTCATCATCACTGTCCAGCCCTGCAGCCTGTCTCTGACCTTCTGTTCCAGCAGCTCCACTCATTCACCCCACGTCTGTCCACCGCTTTCCATCTGTTCTTCGTCCCTAGAACACTGATCATCACTGATCACCACCATCACACTGAGAACAACACTACTAAAAATCATCATCATCATCATCATCATCATCATCATCATCATCGCCATCATAATTTGAATACATCTGACCACTCCAAAAATGTAATTACACACAGCAGCCAGCAGAGAGAGACACCTACACACAGATCACACACAGCAGACAGCGTAACAGTGGATAGTGAAGTAGGCAGGGATCAATGGGAGTCAGTAATCGGGGTCAGTAGAGCTCAGTCCTGAACACTAAGGGTCAGTTGAGGTCATTAAAGAATAGGATGCACAAATAAATTCAGCTTGAGTCACGATAGGATGCATATAGTCAGTGGGACAATATATAGTATAGCATATAAAAGAGGCGAGTGTAGTGGATGTGTACAGTGTATTGTCTAGAACAATATAAACATAATACATAGTGTATGCTTGTAGTGTATAAGTATAGAGTATAAATGTATAAGTGTATACGTATAGAGTATGTGTGTATATGTATAGAGTATAAGTGTATAAGTATAGAGTGTAAGTGTATAAATATACAGTATAAGTGTATATGTATAGAGTATAAGTGTATAAGTATAGAGTACAAGTGTATAAGTACAGAGTGTAAGTGTATAAATATACAGTATAAGTGTATATGTATACAGTATAAGTGAATATGTATAGAGTATGAGTGTATAAGTATAGAGTATAAGTGTACACGTATAGAGTATAAGTGTATATGTATAGAGTAGAAGTGTATAAGTATAGAGTATAAGTGTATAAGTATAGAGTATACATGTATAAGTATACTGTAGACTGTACGTATAGTGTGTTATATGAATAGTGTATAGAGTATACTGTAGACTGTATGTATAGTGTGTAGTATATGAATAGTGTATAGAGTATACTGTAGACTGTACGTATAGTGTGTAGTATATGAATAGTGTAGAGTATACTGTAGACTGTATGTATAGTGTGTAGTATATGAATAGTGTATAGAGTATACTGTAGACTGTACGTATAGTGTGTAGTATATGAATAGTGTATAGAGTATACTGTAGACTGTACGTATAGTGTGTAGTATATGAATAGTGTAAAGTATACTGTAGACTGTACGTATAGTGCGTAGTATATGAACAGTGTATAGAGTGTACTGTAGACTGTACGTATAGTGCGTAGTATATAAACAGTGTATAGAGTATACTCTAGACTATATGTATAGTGTGTAGTATATGAACAGTGTATAAAGTATACTGTAGACTGTATGTATAGTGTGTAGTATATGAATAGTGTATAGAGTATACTGTAGACTGTATGTATAGTGTGTAGTATATGAATAGTGTATAGAGTATACTGTAGACTGTACGTATAGTGTGTAGTATATGAATAGTGTATAGAGTATACTGTACACTGTATGTATAGTGTGTAGTGTGTAGGTTTTGTAATTGTGTAGAATTGTATTGCACATACAGTGTATATAAATATAGCATTATGAGTATATGAGTACCATGTATTGTGCAGAAGGGTGGTGTTTAAGTGTTAGGGATGTGACGGAGCTGAGCTACAAATCCGTCAAATTCGAACTCGGTTTGGGTAAACACGGGGCCAAGAACACCCGATAAGCCCCAATTAGCCCATTTGTGCATGTATTTTTAGATTTTTTCAACATGATGCTTAAACAGGTCGCCCGTCAAAGCTAGTCACGGTGTAGCAACACTTCCTCCAGTGTCGTTTCAGCGGGTCTTGAACATTAACTTGAGGCTGGAACGACCAGCCTTTTGGCGTTGATTTATCTGACGATTGATCTAACTGTGAACAAGGCCGTGAGCACGAATGAGTGTACAGTGCCGATGGTGAATATCTGCGGCCTTTAGCTTTACCACGGGAAACATTGTTTTACACACCGCTTTACTAGCATCAACAAAGTTAAGTTCAAAAAACTCCCACACCACACTTGTTTCCTTTCCACTTTCAGCCAATTTCATTGTTTATTTATGTAAAGCAGAGATATAAAGTAAACAACATTCACATGCGGGATCTAAAAGATGACCTGCAGGGCGGAAATCGTGTGTAAACCCAGAACCGACGGTGTAAAATGGTGTCGGAATTAGTTGTATTTGTTGTATTTCTGCTTGTCAAATGTCAGTTGTTCTGTTTTATGTGCCAGCCGCGATTTCAAATCCGCATTCGATGAAAATTGGCCATAAAACATGCGTCGAATTTGAATTTGCTAAAACTGTCCTTCGAATTCGAACTTCGTCACGTCCCTTATCAGTATTGTGTCGTATACAGTATATTCCATGTTACCTTTCTTAAAGAACTCCACACCAGGATCCATCCAGCTCCAGAACTTCTTACCAGTCTGGACTCTCGGTGACTGCCAGGCCTTATAGGACATAAGCAGACAGCAGAGTCTCCTTCTGTAATCACATCACTGGCAGTGTTCCATAGTGTCACACCCAGCTGTGATGATACTGAACTCAAAACAACACTGACGCTGTAGATCACTGAGATCTTCTCCAACAACCCTACCAGCAGGCAGGTTGTCCTGCCATTAAACTATATATTCATTCACTTTCCAGGTTCATTTCCATTCCGGTTTGTGCACCTAATTTCCCCCAAAAATCAATCCAGAGCCCAGTTTATTCCCAGCTGGAACCAAAGAATGGTAGGTTTTGTTGTTTATTTGTTTGGTGATGCTGTGAAGAGGTCTGAGAAAATGTGCGCTGACAGTCTTGATTGAATAGTAAGTTTTGTTACAAAGAAGACAATGTCATACAGGAGACCATGGGTTCTTCCTGGAGAACCCTTCTTGGCCTCTCTTTTTACACCTTAAAAATCACACAAATCCCACATATGGAACCCATTTGTCATCTTGAGATGTTTAGTCTGTAATGGATATGCATGAAGAGGGACCCACTTCCTGAGGAAGTGTCCCACAAACATATGAACTGGTAACAGTATATCACTCAGACAGAGCTTCATACCATTCACAACTGTCTCAAAGTCACTAGACTATTATAAAAACACCAGTGAAGACTAAAGATTCGGTTTTTAGCCGATGTTTGGTTACAAATTCACCTCAGTGTCCTACAGAAACTGTAACATCTCTGGGCGTGTGCAGGTGTAGTAGAAAGGACAGTAACAGCACTGACACCCTGTCTGTAGTCCAACCAATCACCAAGGAGCATCCTGAAGGACATTTCATCAGAAGAGTTTCAATGTTTCTTCATTTCAGCGGTGAAGGTCGGTCAGTCCAGCTGACATTTCAACATGCTGACCATGGTTCGCGGTTCAGTTACAGTTGAATCAACATTGGATTTTGAACGAATCGGTGAATCAATGATTCTGTGACAGTTTCATCGTCATCGATATTCTAACTCAATCTTCAGATGCAACATTTCATTTTGTTACATTTCAATGTTTTTTCAACATTTAAGCAACAACATTGTTTCAACCCCATTTTGAGGTTGAAGGTTGTTTCATCCCAGACAACATTTAACTGTTCAGTTACTATCAGATCAACTTCATTGACCCGGTTCAACGAACGTTGAATCAACAATCGATTTTGGAAAGTGAGTCAACGATGATATTGTAATATTGCTTCAATGTTGTTTGAGTGTTGTTTCGATGTTATCAGTTTTAATGCTTTAAATGGTAAATTTGTTAACCTTTCGCAGACATTAAACATGAACAGTTGGAACCCGGGTTTCGTCCTTTACAGGCCGTTACATGACGGTTGATAACTCAGGATCAGAGTAATAAAGACATTCAGGTTTGGGTTTTTTTGGACCACGATCAATCTATTCCTTAATCCGTTTTCAGCTCAAAACCACTCTGGATGATCAATGAGCAACAGCTTCTCTGTCCATGTTTTTAGTCTTTATGAGCAAAAAATGACCCACAAATAACAGTATCTGTAAGTGTGTCTCCTAGAAGTTTCTCATTTCTCGGTGAATAAAAGAAAACTATGAAAACATCCCGTGAAATTGGTCTCGAGATCTAAAGGTTAAACATGTGCCAGCTGGACTGAATCAAAGCTGATATTGCTGTGCTGTTTTAATGTTGTTTCAACATCATTTCAACATATAAATCAATGTTCAATTGTTGATTTTTAATATTAGATGTAACATTTTAGACGTATTTTGATCTTTTCACACCAATTTAACATTGTTTCAACAGTTTCTTTACATTTGATGGAACAGCTGCCGTTATTTCAACCACATTTCAACGTTGAAGGATGGTGAGCTCTCTCTGTCTCTTTCTCTCAGTCTTTCTCTCAATGTCTCTCTCTCTCTGTCTCTTTCACTGTCTCTCTTTTAGTGTTGGTCTCTCACTGTCTCTCTCTTTCTCTGTGTGTGTCTCTCTCTCTCTCTGTCACCCTCTCTCTCTCTCTCTCTCTCTCTCTGTCTCTGTCTGTCTCTGTGTCTCTCTGTCTTTGCAGAGTGGTTGGGTAGATGTAGAAACATACAGCACAGTAATTGTGGAAGAAGGGAAGTAAAAGTGACCAGCCTGGCACATTTCTGATCCCAAAAAGAGGATGTGTCCAGGAAAACGAGGACACTCACAGTCACAGGACCAACAGTGTGCTGAAGGTGCTCCAGGAAAAGAACAGTTCGAAGAAATCAATGAAGCCCAATATTGCTGTGACCTTCATGTTGATGATGAGTGAGTTTACAGACACTTCCCAGCACAGCTGTACCTACAGAGGTGGGTAAAGCAGGCCATGGGGCAGATTTACACACACACACACACACACACACACACACTCTCTCTCTCTCTCTCTCTTTCTCACACACTTTCTCTCTCATTTACACACACACACACACTAGAGAGTTCACACACTAGGGGGCAGTGAGCACACATGTCCGGATAGGTGGTCACACACACATACACACAAACACAGACACACACACACACACACACATTTTTGAATGTGTGTCTGTGTGTGTGTGTGTGTGAGTGAATGTGTGTGTGAATGTGTTTGTGATTGTGTGCGTGTGTGTGTGTGAGTGCGCTCCCGGACAGGTGTGTTATTGGCTACCTGTGGCCACTCCTCTGGGCAGGGGGCGGGGTTTATCCCCTGCTTTTAACAGGAGCCGCGCCGTGAACGCGCCCGCTGTGCTGCCCGCGCGCGCCCGCGGTGGTGACGCAGCGCGAGGAGCGGACAGAGGAGCGGACAGAGGACAGGAGGACAGCAGGCGATGGCGGAGCGCGAGCCCCGCGCGCCCCCGGAGAACGGCTGCGTGAGCGCGGAGCCGCAGCCGCTGCTGTCGCGGGTGGACGGCTGCGTGCTGCCCTTCCTGGGCGGCTTCGGCGCGTTTCAGCGGCGGCTGGTGGCGCTCAGCTGGATCCCCGCGCTCTTCATCGGCTTCAGCCAGTTCTCAGATTACTTCCTGCTCGCGCAGCCCAACAGCACGTGCGTGGAGGGGAACGGCACGCTGCCGCGGGACGCCGGGACCCTGCCGTGGGACAACCGCACCGCGCTGCTGCTCGAGGACGCGCAGCAGTGCGCGTGCACGCGCTGGACCTACGAGCTGCAGAGGGGTCTCACGCAGAATGTCGTCACGAAGGTAAGAAGGGGGGAAAGGGGGGGGTGAGTCATCTGCTGGGGGGGGTCCTCATGATGATGATGATGATGATGGACATACTGGTAATGACAGTGATGGTGGTGGTGATGTTGACTTGATGGTGTTAATTCTTTGATGGTGATGGTAACATTAATGGTGATGTGACAGGAATGTAATAGGGATGGGATGGTGGTGATAATTCTATGATGGAGGTGATGGTGATGATCACTGTAACAGTGATGTGATGGTGGTAGTGGTGATTAGGATGATCACTTGATGAAGTGACTTGATGGGATAATTCTGTGATGGTGATGTGACAGTGATGATGGAATGGAGATGATGGTGGCTTGGTGGTGATGTGATGTGATGGTGGTGACTGTGACCTGGTGCAGACAGTGACACGGTGGTGGTGATGGTAGTGACTTGGTGGTGATAATTCTATGATGGAGGTGATGGTGATGATCAAGGTAACAGTGATACGATGGCCACGGCAGTGAAGTGATGGTGGCAGAGATGGTGTTGGTGATAGTGATGTGATGGCAGTGATGATTATTTAGTAGTGATCTGACTGTTATGATAGGGATGGGATGGGGTGGTGATAGTGATGGTGGTAATTGTGGCTTGGTGGTCATGGAACATGATTACTGTGATGGTGATATGTTGGTGGTGATTGTGGCTTGGTGGTCATGGAACATGATTACTGTGATAGTGATGTGTTGGTGGTGATTGTGGCTTGGTGGTGAGAAGATGATGGTGATAATGCTGTTGGAAGTGATAGTGGTGGTGATGATGATGATGATGATGATGATGATGATGATGATAGGAATGGGACTGTGATTGTGGCCGATGGTGATGACAGTGGTTTGATGGTCACCAAGATGGTTTTGGTGATAGTGATGTAATGGCAATGATGATTTAACAGTGATGTGACAGTGATGATAGTGATGGGATGGTGATGATTACAGTGATTGTGCTGTGATGGTGAGATTGATGGTGATGATAGGAATGTGATGGTGATCATGACTGTGACAGAGATGTGATGGGATTCAGACAGTGATCAAACACACTCTGTTGTGAGGAGCTGCTGTTAATGCCCATAAGCAGGGAGCAGGATGTTTACCACGCATACACCGTTGCATACACTTATAGTTAAACACACACTGTGTACACCGTGACTCACACACTGCGCCTGTGCTGCAGGGCAGGCCTGTGTGTGCTGGATGTTTGCTGTTCTGTGAGGTAGAGCAACCTGTCCAGCGTTAAACATCTGCAGCAGAGTGGGGAGAACAGTACAGGATTTCTGCATTACAGCATTACAATGTTACAGCACTAGTGTTACAACATTACAGCGTTACTGCAGTATATGGTCAAATATTTAAAGTCCTATAGCATTACTGTTACAATATTACATGGTCATAGCGTTACAATTTTACAGTGTTACTGTTACAGCATTACCACATTACAGCATTGCCATGTTACAACATTAAAGCATTTAAGTTTTATAGTCACACACCCTTACACTGTTTTCATGTCACAATATTACAGCTTCCCAGTGTAAGTGTCTCTATTCAAGGCTGAACGACTCTATTCAGGGTAACTTAGACTGTGTAGAGTTGGTGTTTTTCATTGTAGCAGAAATGAAGACAGTAGAATGTTCTGGCTGTGTGTGTGTTCGGTGTGTCCACACAGTGTGAGCTTTAGTTAAATTTGACTATTGGACAGATTGGTCAGTGGACAGGTCTGTGTTTTGTGTGTAGGGGTTGGAGCGGGAACAGCGTAGTGCTGTAGTGCAGAGGGGCAGTGATGGTGTTGAGCTGAGCTGTAGGGTTCGTGTTTAATGTGGGCTCAGCAGAAGCGCACCGTCTGACTGTAAACAATTGTGTGTGTGATTTGTAATTGAAACACACTGGTCACTGTGTCATAGTGAGGTGTATGGACTGGTTTAGAAGGGCTGACCCTAATCTGACCCTAAACCTCTTTAAGGAGGCCGCGTACGAGTCAGCTGTTAAACCGGTTCACTTTCCATTCAGGGCAGCATGTTGATGTTGACGGAACGCAGAGACCGTTAAACCATGGTTACAGGCCTGTCAGTCAAATTCCTAAGATCCACAAGCACAATTAAACATCCTATTCATCCTGTAGCTCCTCCTCCTCAGTGTATATCACAATACCTACATTTAGAGTTATTAATATTCACCCTAATGAGAGACTGTAGCTCCTCCCCCTCAGTGTATATCACAAGACCTACATTTACAGTTATTAATATTCACCCTAATGAGAGACTGTAGCTCCTCCCCCTCAGTGTATATCACAATACCTACATTTAGAATTATTAATATTCACCCTAATGAGAGAGTATAGCGCTGGTCTATTTGTGATTTTTATATATATATATATATATATATATATATATATATATATATATATATATATAATATAGCTGGAGTCTGAATGTATGCAGTAATGTGTTTGGATGAGTGTTATTGTGTATCAGAAGATAAAATGTTCAGTGCAATTTTCATTAGTACTACAATAACACATCATACATTACAGTTAGATACTATAGATTATAGATCTAATCCTGATTTAATGAGTGAAAACCAGATCAATAGTCTATAATATCTGTCCGGAGATTTTCCCCGTCCGACGTGTTCGCCCCACTCCTGATAAGATTCACACCAATGCACCTGGTACTTCCTGGAGAGCAACCTTCTGCAGACAACCCTAATCCACCACACCTGATCCGTAAGCTGTTGATTGGCTGAATGGGGTGTGTTAGATTTGTGTTGGAGGTGAAACCTGCAGGATGGTAGATGTCCAGGAGCAGGGCTGGTGACCCCTGCACTAATGTGAACTCATGGCTCAGGAAGTGCTGCACTGAGTGCTGTCCCGAACTGGTTCTGCTTTCCTCAGCTTAAACAGTAGGTTGGCTGGGTGTGTGTGTGTGTGTTTGTGTGTGTGTGTGTGTGCGCGTGTGGCCAGGAGCTGACTGGGGGTCCGCTGTGACAGGGAAGCTCGCTTCTAATTGCATCAGCACCCCTGAAGGCCTGGTTTAATGAGAGCGCAGCTTTAATGAATACGATTAGAGAGAGAACTGTTCCCAGTGTGACTCGGCCAGTCAGCACCGTGGGAGCGTTATCACCACGTTATACAGGTTAGTGTTGGCACCAGTTGTTTGCATGTTATGTGATCAGATTGCTGCGAGATCAGATTGCCATGAGCTCAGATCATGTGATCAGATTGCTGTGAATTCAGATCATGTGATCAGATTGCCATGCGCTCAGATCATGTGATCAGATTGCCGTGAGATCAGATTGCTGTGACTTCAGATAATGTGATCAGATTGCTGTGAGATCAGATCACGTGATCAGATTGCTGTTGAGATCAGATCATGTGATCAGATTGCTGTTGAGATCAGATTGCTGTGAATTCAGATTATGTGATCAGATTGCTATTGAGATCAGATTGCTGTGAATTCAGATCATGTGATCAGATGGCAGTGAGCTCAGATCATGTGATCAGATGGCTGTGAGCTCAGATCATGTGATCAGATGGCTGTGAGCTCAGATCATGTGATCAGATGCTGTGATCAGATTGCTGTGAATTCAGATCATGTGATCAGATTGCTGTTGAGATCAGATTGCTATGAATTCAGATCATGTGATCAGATTGCTGTGAATTCAGATCATGTGATCAGATTGCTGTGAATTCAGATCATGTGATCAGATTGCTGTGAGCTCAGATCATGTGATCAGATTGCTGCGAGATCAGATTGCTGTGAATTCAGATCATGTGATCAGATTGCTGTGAATTCAGATCATGTGATCAGATTGCTGTTGAGATCAGATTGCTGTGAGCTCAGATCATGTGATCAGATTGCTGTGAGATCAGATTGCTGTGAGGTCAGATTGTTTAGATTTTTCTGATTCTCTGAATCCTGCTGATGGATGATGAACTGTTTGCACTGTTGTGTGTTTAGTGTCATTGTGGATTGAATCAGACCTGATTGGATTAGACCGAGTGGATTACGCTGTTAAACTGATTATAAGGAACGTGGTGCTGCTGAACTCTTCACTTTACTGCAGTATGAGTGACGGATGTTCGCTGATGAACTGAGTGAACTGGGTATAAAGATGAAGGCCGAGTGTAGCGTGTTGATCAGAACGGTCAAGATCCTGGATTACTGAAGCTGCAGCTTCAGCGCGCAGACGGTGGGAGATGCAGGCTGGGAGTGGTTAACTGGGCTGTATGGGGACGATTGAGACTGATGGTATTCAGAGTCACACAGAGACAGTTCTGTTCTCTCTGTGTTAAACAGTGCTACTGTTATAGACCTCACACACACACACACACACACGTACATACACACACATACACGCATACATATACACACAATACACACAATATACATACATACATACATACATACATACACACACATACTCACACACACACACAATACACACACACAATATACATACATACATACATACATACATACATACATACATACATACATATACACTCACATACACACACACACACACACACACACACACACACACACACAGTTCTAGATCAGCTTTGAAAGTGAGTGGTAGTGTGAGCAGAATAAACATCACTGTATTTGTATTTTGCAGGTTCTAGATAGGCAGAGTGTGAGGGTTGTTTTAGTCAAATAAATGTCATTGTACTAACTCTGAGGGTTCTAGATCAGCTGTGAGTGTGAGCTGTAGTGTTTCCAGAATGAACATCGCTGTCTGTGAGTGTGAGCAGAGAAAGCCTCACTCTAGTATGTCTGGAGTTTCTAGATAGCCGAAGTGTGAGCGGTAGTGTGAGCAGAATAAATGTCTGAGGTTCTTCAGGTGCTGAAGCGCTGTCTGTGCTGAAAGAGACACTGATTCACGACTCAGATAAAGGCTAATGTCTGTCACAAGCTTCAGCTCAAGCTTTGAATGTTCCTGTTTAGTCTAGAACACAGAACATGCTCAAGTACATTGATTTTAGCATTGAGATAAAATGCTGATAAAGTCACGTAGTAGGGCTGACCGATGATGGCATTGTTCATTGGGGGTTTCCTCGTGTATGAGCCAGTCTGGACATGTTCTAAGCTGAAGACTGTGCTCTAGTCCTGGTTCTTGAGTGGTTCTGCAATCCGAAATGAGTTAAACATTAAAGTGTTCCATTAAAGAACTAATAAACATTTAAAGAGCTTTAACAGCTCCACTATAACACTGCTCTGTGTGTGTGTGTGTGTGTGTGTGTGTGTGTGTGTGTGTGTGTGTGTGTGTGTGTGTGTGTGCGCACATGCTTTATTCCTGCTATTCCGGTTTGACTTCTTTTTATTCTCTCTCATATACATGTTGTGGTATGTCTGAGGGCGTGACAGCTCGACTGTTGGACAGATACTCACTGCTACACTATAAAACTACACACCGCAGTACTGCACTACAGTGCTACACACGATAATACTATAAACTACAGTACTACAATACTATACTCTTCTAGACACTAAACTACTACATATTACAGTACCATACCTTAGTATTACACATTACAGTAGCACATTATAGTACTATAAACTACAGTATTACACATTACAGTTCCACACTACAGTATTATACGCAATAGTGTCAGACACTCGTACAACACACTACAGTACCATACCTTAGTGTTATGCATTACAGTACCACATTATAGTCCTATATGCTATAGTGTTGTACACAACAGAACTACCCATTACAGTACCACACTACAGTACTACACACCCCAACATGCTTGTGTGGGTTTCACGTTGGTGGAACATGAGGCTTTCAGGTGGGTTTGTGATCTTAATCTCCCAAGGGTCCCATCGAGGACCCAATGTGCAGTTGACAACCCAGATGGGGCCCATGTTTAACCAACAACGAACCCATGAACAAAAGGTTCTGGTTCTCCTTTGGGTAACCCATACAGACCCCACATGGACGTGTAATTTGGGAAATTCACAATGTTCCAGCAGAAAAAAGGGATGGCAAGTAAAGTGCTATACACTACAGTACCACACATTACAGTACTTACTACACTACCACACTATAGTACACATTATACTATTGTTCTATAGTACCATGTCACCATTCTACATTATACTACAACGCCCTGTCGCATTACACTAT
The DNA here is from genome assembly GCA_034509495.1 of Acestrorhynchus altus. NCBI lineage: Eukaryota > Metazoa > Chordata > Actinopteri > Characiformes > Acestrorhynchidae > Acestrorhynchus > Acestrorhynchus altus. The sequence continues at coordinate 1,239,860 of CM067524.1, forward strand.
ACTAGTATACTACAGCACTACACATTATATTACTGCACTACAGTATTAATGGTACTGTACTCTACACAGCAGGACATATAGTACTATACACTACAGTATTACACAGTGCGGTACTACACTACAGCATGCATAAAACACACTACTGTAATACAGTTGTTCTATAAAGATAACAATACAGTGAATTACCCACTTCTCAGCAAGTTGCTTAGCAACAGTAGAGATAAAGGTACTCTCCTTCTAGTGAGATGTGGAGCAGCTCTGAGGCTAGCGGAAGACACACACACACACACACACACACACACACACACACACACACACACACACACACACACACACACACACACGGTGTATTTACCCAGCTGCTGGTCCCTGCAGTGTTCTATTAGCCTCATACTGAGCTGACTGCCCACAACATATGGACTTTAGCATTACCATTGGTGTTTGGGTCAGTTAATGGATATTGGGTGAAATGGTCACACTGTGTGTGTGTGTGTGTGTGTGTGTGTGTGTGTGTGTGTAGTGTTTTGTAACGAGTGACTGCAGTTATAGTGTGTATTAGAGTTTAAAAGAATGCATTGTTCTGCAACACATTTTTTTGCAGACAACACCCTATCACAGTGTCCACTGTGAAGTATTCAGGATTCACTCGGCTGTAGCCCTTCCTTTGTAGGGGACAGCTGGTCAGATTCTGCTGTAGCCCCTCCTTTGTAGGGGACAGCTGGTCGGATTTTGCTGTAGATCTTGTTTTCTCGAGGGGACAGCAGGTCCAGGTTATGCTGTATACCCAGCTCTCTCTCTCGAGGGGACAGCAGGTCCAGGTTATGCTGTATACCCAGCTCTCTCTCGGGGGGACAGCAGGTCCAGGTTATGCTGTATACCCAGCTCTCTCGAGGGGACAGCAGGTCCAGGTTCTGTTGTAGAACATGCTCTGAAGGGAGAACAGGTCTGGGTTTTAGACAGTATTCTGTGGGCGACAGCAGTTCCGGATGCTACTGTAGGGCAGGAATTTGTTCCGAGAGGTTCCCCCCCGTGTTTTATCTTTGCTATTCGGGTCTCTCTGCCACTCTGGGCCTTTTGTGAAGTTGAGGGTTGCTATGCTGTTGCCAGGCTGTTGCTAGGCAGTTGCTATGCAGCAGCCTGGCAATCCTGCACTGCTTCCTTCACACACACACACACACACACACACACACACACACACACACACACACACACACACACACTCTCTCTCTGCTGTAGAGAGGGATGGGGGTGTACAAAAGGTTGATCAGGTGCTGTAGTCAATAACGGAGAATGTGTAATGAGTGTGTAACCGTATTCAGCTACACCCAGACAGTTCAACACCGCTCATCTTCCGCTCTAGGTAGAACAGTGTGGGTAGAATAATCTTTGTGGAATAGGGCAGGGAATAATGTTGTCTGCAGGATAATGAGTCTGAAATAATGAGTATGGAATCATTTGTGTAAGACAATGAGTGTGGAATAGTGTCGGCGAGAGAGTAACGAGTGTGGAATAGTGTCGGCGAGAGAGTAACGAGTGTGGAATAGTGTCGGCGAGAGAGTACCGAGTGTGGAATAGCGTCGGCGAGAGAGTACCGAGTGTGGAATAGCGTCGGCGAGAGAGTTCCGAGTGTGGAATAGCGTCGGCGAGAGAGTACCGAGTGTGGAATAGCGTCGGCGAGAGAGTGCCTGGTAGCCAAATAAATAAACACATGCTTCATGCATATTGTTTTCTCAAAGTATTGATAAATGGAAAGCCGCAAAAAAACCGCAAAACACCAACATTGGTGTTGAGAATCGTGGAATTTTAGTGGCGTTGGTATCGGGTACTAAATCTCGGGTATCATGACATCCCTGTTGTAGAATGATGCACGTGGAATAGCATCAGAAGGATTGTGAGTGTGGCATAGTGTGGAATGGCAGCAGAGGGATAATGTGTGTGGAGTAATGAGTGTGGAGTACCGTCAGTTGGATAATTTACAGCACGTTTAGGAACAGCTGAGCTGAGAACACTGTTCTCACGACTCTCCGAGGGATTACTGGATCTGGAGTGCTGAAGGGGGAGATTCCGTGACCGCAGCGTCAGCAGCTCCAGCAGCTGTTTATAGAAACTGAAAATGAAATCACCATCGTGCACCACCACCAACCCCCCCCCCCCACCCCACCCCCACACACACACACACACACACACACACACACACACACACACACACACATACACACACACTCTCTCTCTCTCTCTCTCTCTCTCTCTCTCTCTGTCTCTCTCTTTCTGTCATTACAGGAACAGAAACACTGACTCATCATTTTGAAGATTCACACGGTTGAATAATACTGATCATCAAAAAGTGTGTGTGTGTGTGTGTGTCATACCTGTGGTAGGTGAAACTTTCCTGCAGGTGAATCCATCTGTTTACCTTTCTGGTTGCTTAGCAACACACACACACACACACACACACACACACACACACACACACAGTTTCTGACTGGCAGAAGGTCCGACGTGTGTGTGTGTGCGCGTGACCCTGGGTAGCTCTGACTCAATGCAGGAAGCAATACTGCATTCACCACCCATTCACTCACACACACTGGAATTTACCAATCAGTTTCAGGAATTCACTGTTTACTGTTACAAAGGTGACTGATAGTGTTTTAATGTAGTACAACTCTGTATATCACCCTAATGAGAGGCTGTAGCTCCTCCTCCTCAGTGTATATCACAATACCTACATTTAGAGTTATTAATATTCACCCTAATGAGAGACTGTAGCTCCTCCCCCTCAGTGTATATCACAATAGTCGTGGTGTTCTGGGGCAGCTGGGCGAGCGGTGGGGTTTCTGGCCTGCCACACACAGGATGATACTAATGAAGTCAGAACTGCTACAGATATCTGATTCCTAAAACGCCTCGCTGTCCCCGAGCACTATTGTTCCTGTAGTGCTGCGGTTTCAGGAACTGTGGTGTTCTTCTAAAGGTGCTCAGCTCTGAACTTTGTGAGATTGTGTGTTCGCTGTTCTCTGTGAGATGTTTAACACACAGGACAGAGTGTGTTTGTTCTGTTGGAGAGAGATTAGATACAGCTGAACTTAAAGCTCTTCAGCACAGAGAGAATGATAAACACCGCAGACCGGCGGCAGATAAGCACAGTCCTAATATCAGTTCGTAGGTTTGTGATGGAAGGACGTTCTGTTTTTCTCCTGTCAGCACTTTCCCATCCTTCCACTCCCTCCGTTTCTGCTGGTTTGAGGTGAAACGCTCTTCTGGCCTTTTGGAGTCTGAATTTAACTGATATGTGACACAAACAGCGTGACTGACCGTTTGACTATGTGCAGGGTTGATCTATAATCTCTGAACTGGTTTCATTCGTAAACAGATGTTATGAACAGATGTGAACGGCGAGCGTAAAATTACCGTCTCTAATATTTAAGCTTTTTTAAATGTTTTACCTGCTTTAGTCCGGATCACATGTTTAATCGTCTAAACTTGCTGCACTGCTTCAGCTGAACATTCTCGAAGACTTGATTTCGTTTGACTCTCCAGGAATCTTGACATTTGACTCACTTCAACTTTTGATTTGTCTCGCAAGAACTTGGGATTTGTCTCTCGAGGGCTTTTTGCTTTCCAGAACTTTTGATTTGTCTCTCAATGACTTTTGTCTTTCTGGGACTTTTGTCTCAAGGACTTGTGGCTCTCTATGACTGTTCATTTGTCTCTTGAGAACCTTTGATTTGTCTCTCTCAGTTGTTTCTCAAAAACTTTTGATTTGTCTCTCGGGGGCTTTTGACTATCCCAGACTTTTGGTTTGTCTCTCAAGGAGGACTTTTGACTTTTCAGGACTTAAGATTTTTCTGTGAAGGATTTGTGACTCTCTCGGACTTTGAAGTTGTCTTTTAAAGACTATTGATTTGTCTCTCCAGGGGTTTTGACATTCCAGGACTTTTATTTGTCTCTCTGAGACTTGTGACTCTCAGACTTTTTAATTGTCTCTTTTTTTCAGTTGTCTTTCTAGTACTTCTGATTTACTAGGTTTTAGTCTCTCAATAACCTTTGACTATGATACCTTTTTAAACTTCTCAGACGTTTGATCCTCCAAGACTAAATTTGTTTCTTGAGGACTTTTGATTCTCATGGACTTTGTTTCTCAAGTGATTTTGACTTTCTAGACATTTCTATTTCTCTCCAGGGCTTTAGATTTTTTAGGACTTTTGAATTGTCTTTTGAGGACATGTGACTTTCTGCGACTTTTGATTTTGTCTCTCAAGGACTTTGACTCTCTACTGAATGGACTCATTCACAGCACCTATTAAACTGCTGTTGTGTCTGTGTGTAATTTCTCTTAATACACTCTTAATATCAATATTCCTTGACTTCAAACCACAGAGGACTGTGATTTATTTATTATTACCTCAAAGTATTATTGTTCCCTTTTAATGTGACATGTTTTCTTGTTTCATTTCTTCATTTTGATGTTTGTGTGGATCTAAAGGGTTGTTACTGTTTCTCTGCAGTGGAACCTGGTGTGCGATTCTGCATGGAAGGTTCACATTGCCAAGTTTTCTCTGCTGGTGGGATCCATCTTTGGCTACCTGGTGTTGGGAGTTCTGGCCGACTGGTAAGTGATTCTAATTAAAAATGCTCACCATCATTAAATCTGTCTTTGACAACCAGCCTGTCCTGATTTGAAACTTGCCGGTGTTGACTTGAGACTTGGTTTGTCTTCATTCAAGACTGGATTCTTGTGTGTCTTGACTCACTTATGTTGATTCAAAATGTGCTGGTGTTGACTTTCCTGTGAGGACTCTGAATTTGACCGTCTTGTCTCGAGACCTGCTTGTTTGTCTCGAGTCTTGTCTGGTTTGACTCCAGACTTGTTGGTGTTGAACTGGAACCTCGATGTCGTGTGACCCCCTAATGCTGCATTCCTGTTTTTGCGCTGCAGTCATTTTTTGTCTGATTTATGTTTACAGGTTTGGGCGCCACCTAGTGCTGATCGTTTCAGTGTTTTTCACGTTGGTGTTTGGGATGACCGTGGCTTTCTCTGTGGATGTAACAATGTTCAGCACCCTGCGGTTCTTCGAAGGTTTCTTCCTGGCAGGAATTACACTCTCTCTCTATGTCCTGAGTGAGTACTGAAAACACACCCGTATTTCTGCAATCCTTCAGCGATACGACAGAAAAACACACCAGCATGTAACTGGCCTGTTCTTATTTACAGGACATCAGTTAATTGCAGATTTAGATACATATGTGTCTGCATTTATGTTAGATTTGAATTCTATTATTAGTTTTTTGTTTTTTTTAGCTAAAAATGATTAAAATCCAATGCAGACTGTTTTGTCTGGATTGAAGACTTACAGAATTCGGTTTCAGTGAAACTGTGCGTCAGAAATTCTCTGACTCAAACAAGACCTGCTTAGATATTGTTAACTGTAACTTCCACAGACATGATACAGCAGTTGGGATTTTCCAACTTGGCTCCACTGGCTCTCACAGGGGGTTAAATCTGCTGATGATGTCACCATAACTTCACATAAACCTCTTCGCTCCTCAACCACCTTCTCCATCTTTTGAGGAGTCGTGTGGAGTCTTGAATGTATTGCATTTTCACCGTAAAGGTCAGACCAGGCGCTGATGCCAGTAGATTTAGGTATGGGCGACGTGGGCAGCTGCGCAGGGTGGCATCTTGCCAAGGAGCACTTACATAAGATCATAATTATGATTTTGCTTGTCATGTCTTGTCTCATCGTGTGACTGTGTTGGGTGGTTCACCCTGTTGGAGTGCGACCTGATTGAGTCTCCCACTAAGAGTAGGAGAAGTGCTCAGACAGGACAGTAGTAGCCCTGTCTTTCATATCTGCCCCCCGGCTTGTCTTATCTCTCTGCTGACATTATGACCCCCTTTTCCATATTGTGCCCAGGAGTGTGTGCCAACTGAGCACTTAATATTAATACTAAATATTAAATATTAGGTAATATAAATAAATGTGTGAAAGTTGAGGATACTGAAATAGTCATATACTCATACGCAGAGCTGGTTGATATATAAATATATCAAATACAGAGTGTGATATGGACTGAGTGATGTATCGATATTTATATATAACTACATCGTGATATAAACAGCGGGATACGGGCTGAGCAATATATGGATATTTATATCTATATCGGGATACGGGCTGAGCGATATATCGATATTTATATCTATATAGGGATATAAACAGAGAGGGATACAGGCTGAGCGATATATCGATATTTATATCTATATCTGGATATAAACAGAGCGGGGTACAGGCTGAGCGATATATCGATATTTATATATATATATCAGGATATATCATATATAGTTGTATATTGCCATTCAGCTAACATATATCAGGATATGATTGTTTGTCCATATGGCTCAGCTTTACTGTGAACCAGTTGGATTATGAGTGCATTTTTGAGGGGCACAGATAACAGTACAGTGCAGTGTCAGGAGAGCTTGCAGTGATGTATGTGTAACTCAATAAATATTGATCATATAAGTATAAATTTTTAATCATTTATTGTTCCTGGTAACCTTTATCTCGCTTCCCAACAGCACTGCAATCCCACACTTCATACTGGGTGTTTTTTTTGATAAGGAGAGTCTTTATATAGTCTTTATATATGCTCTCAGTTGTGTCCCAGTGGAAGAACACTAAGTGGCTTAGTCGTGAGACGGAGGCTTTAGTATTTAATGACACTGTAATGTGGTTAAGTTGAGTTCTGGCTGTGTGAGTGTGTGGTTTTGACTGTGTGTGTGTTTGTGTGTTGGGCCTGCAGTGCTGCCCCTCTCCACAATGTGGGTCATGTTTTGGAACGAGGGAAGAAGGCCAGAGTGTTTTGGAAATGGGGAAGCAGGTCAGGATAGTGTAAGTGTAGGTGTGTGTGTGTGTGTGAGTGTTTTGGAAATGGGGAAGCGGGTCAGAGTGTTGTGTATACACAGGAGGAAAGAGAGAGAGCAAAGAACACAGCATGATCTGGACCACCTACTGGCTGTAAGGCTGTGACTATTGATGAGTAGAAATGGCTTCTATTGTTTCATTTAAAACATGTGATAAAATAATACAGGAAGTGTAGGGGGCGCTCTATAACGCCCTATAATGTTCATATGATCCACACGCTCATTCTGACGGACTGTAATACACTACAGGAAGCGTAGGGGGCGCTCTATAACGCTCTATAATGTTCATATGATCTACACGCTCATTCTGACGGACTGTAATACACTACAGGATGCGTAGGGGGCGCTCTATAACGCTCTATAATGTTCATATGATCCACACGCTCATTCTGACGGACTGCAATACACTACAGGAAGCGTAGGGGGCGCTCTATAATGTTCATATGATCCACACGCTCATTCTGACGGACTGTAATACACTATAGGAAGCGTAGGGGGTGCGCTATAACGCTCTATAATGTTCATATGATCCACACGCTCATTCTGACAGACTGTAATACACTACAGGAAGCGTAGGGGGCGCTCTATAACGCTCTATAATGTTCATATGATCCACACGCTCATTCTGACAGGCTGTAATACACTACAGGAAGCGTAGGGGGCGCTCTATAACGCTCTATAATGTTCATATGATCCACACGCTCATTCTGACAGGCTGTAATACACTACAGGAAGCGTAGGGGGCGCTCTATAATGCTCTATAATGTTCATATGATCCACACGCTCATTCTGACAGACTGTAATACACTACAGGAAGCGTAGGGGGCGCTCTATAACGCTCTATAATGTTCATATGATCCACACGCTCATTCTGACAGACTGTAATACACTACAGGAAGCGTAGGGGGCGCTCTGTTGCAGAAATAATCATTAGCTGCAGTTTCTGTGGTGAAGAGTGGAAAAGTCATGGCCTCAGTAATGTCCTCAAGAATTGACAGAACATTTATAGTCGTTTAGTAGATCAGTATCTGTATATAATATTGGTACTGAATCTGAAATAATAGGTTTTGTTCTGGATGGACTGGAGATCTAGTGTGTTTTCCTCGTTCCCCAGTGGTCCTCCAGAGCAACACTGACCATCCATTATGGTCAATAATGCTCCTCGTATAGCTACCGTGGCAATGGCCTTGTCCATATTGTTCTCGTCTGGTCTGTTACTCTACACCATCTAGAGTCAACCAACCAATGATTCTTCCTGGAGAAAGTAGAAGAGGTCTGTGTGTGTGTGTGTGTGTGTGTGTGTGTGTGTGTGTGTGTGTGTGTGTGTGTGTGTGTGTGTGTGTGTGTGTGTGTGTGTGTATTCCTGACGGCTGTAGTCAATGCAGTGTTGGGTAGCAGGGTTTAAAGAGGAGGAGGAAGAGAATGGTTCATCTACATGTAGTCCAGGTGTCATCCTGCTTTGCTCTCTGTCCAGCACTGCGCTGACCCTAATTATTGTCTGGTCTGAGTGTGGAATGAATCCAGGTGTGATTTTTAGGGTTTTCTTCCTGTGTAGGTGAAACACTGCTCCTGTCTGTGGGGGTTTCTGGGCTGTATGAATGGTTGGTAACATGATTAAGGTGTTGCTGTTTTTATATTGTTTGGACTCATTTATGCTCAGCGTTAAGTACAGATATGGATTAGGACCGAGTCCTCTGTCCATGCACTAATTTTGTCCATATATATAGACATTCTCTGAAAGCTTACAGAACTGAGGGGGGGGCAGTGCATCCAGTAGTTCAGGCAAAGCAGGAACATTTGCACAGGGAAACAACGAGACAAAGAAACTAAGCTTCTGTAGTCCTGATGGGTGGAGCTAAACTGCTGTTGTCTGAATGGGTGGAGCTAAACTGCTGTAGTCTGAATGGGTGGGGCTGAGGGGAGCTTTAATAAAGTGGTATGGGCTCTAATGCACTGGGTCTAATCACTGATCTGTGTGTGTGTGTGTGTGTGTGTGTGTGTGTGTGTTGGGTGCAGGCTGTGTTTGTGGTTTATTGTCTTAGATTCTTGGAAACCCGTGTTTGTGTGTTTGTTTGGGACCTTGTTGCCAGTTTAGTAGTTGTGCTTCCTTGGAGCACTGTTAGGTACTGCATACCAGGAACACCCCACAAGATTGCCTGATGTTCTGGAGATGTTCTGTATATACAGTGGACATATACACTTTAATACACACAATAAAAATGTTGTTTCAATGCAAATAACACAAAAGATCCTGGATTCCACCTGGTTCACTCTGTTAACTCATCCTGTTGAGTCCACTATGTATATATGCTGTGGTCAGTACCAGCTATTCTGAGACAGTGGGAGGCTGGGACCAGTGGGTGCAAATGTGAGACTGGAACCAGTAGACCAGCAGAGCAAAGGAAGTGACCATTATAATTTAGATGGTTTGTTTTGGACTCTTCAATTACAGTCCTGTAAGGCTAGGGCTTATAGTGTGGGAAGTAGTGTTTAGGGTGTAGGGAACAGTTTTTGGAGTAGAGGCAGTAGGGTTTAGGGAGTAGTGTGTGGAGTGGGGTGTAGTGAGTAGGGCTGAGGGTGTAGGGAGTAGTTTATTTGGGTTTAGGGAGTAGGTCTGTGGGTGTAGGGAGTAGTGTGTGGAGTAGAGGGTGTAGGGCTGAGGGTGTAGGGAGTAGTGTGTGGAGTGGAGGGTGTAGGGTTTAGGGTATAGGGAGTAGTGTGTAGGGTTTAGGGTGTAGGGTTTAGGGTATATGGAGTAGTGTGTAGGGTTTAGGGTGTAGGCAGTAGAGCTGAGGGTTGATATTGTTCGAAAGCAGCTTATGTATCTTCAGTGCTGATGTAAGCAGAGCACACAGATGGAGGAGGGGAAGACGCTGACTCAGCAGGTTAAAGTTCACCCATTATGCTGTGTGTGTGTGTGTGTGTGTGTGTGTGTGTGTGTGTGTGTGTGTGTGTGTGTGTGTGTGTGTGGGGAAGCAGAACAGCCCTAAACCCTGACCCACTGTATCGGCGATTCAGCATAATCAGGTGTTGTGAAGGTGTAGGCATGTATTTGGTACAATCTAACTAGTGGTTACCAAGGAAACACACGTTCATTCTGCATGTGTTGTAATTATTGCCATATTTTTAAAAACATGTGCCGTGTTTAGCCCCACCCACTTGGCCTACAGCAGTTTAGCTGCACCCACCGAGCCTATAGCAGTTTAGCTCCACCTGGCATTAGACATGGTGCCAATAGGTTCATGTTCACTTGCTCCAGAGAGTCCTATTGTATTGGCAGTACTTCTCTACAATGACTAGACCAGCTGTGTGTGTGTGTGCATTTGCACGTGTCAGCAATGGGTGCAACTTAAAGTAGCTGAATGTACAGGTTCAGTACATATACTTGTCTTAAAGGTACAGTTTCTTTATTTATAAGGGGTAAAGTGAGGTTGGAGGAGAGAGCGAGAAAGAGAGAGGGACAGAGAGACAGAGGGACAGAGGGACAGAGACAGAGAGAGAGAGACATAGAGACATAAAGAACCAGTTGCCATGTGGAATGTATTTGAATATGTGACACTTTGGCACCGGGCCAGGTGCTGCTCATGTGACTCTGAAGGTCAAAGTCTTCAGATGGACACACACACACACACAGATATGTACACACTGCTCCCCCTGGTGGTTTGGTGAGGAATCTGAAGGCCAACTGCCAAACCCTGAGAGAACGCTGTGTTCTAACACACTGCAGCTGTTCTAACTCACACACTGTGATACATTATACCCCAGAGTTACACCCCACCCCACTCATATTGTTTTGCACAGAAGAGTGAAAAACAACAAACGCACCCGTCACTTACATCAGGAAACACAAAGTAAACAACCACACTGATTTGACATGTCGTAGGTGGTTGTTTTTGTAAATAGTGTCCTTTTTTGTAAATAGTCTTTAGTCCTTCCCAGTTCCCCCACTATCTAGAACCCCCTCCATTAACAAACACACACATCCTGAACTCAGCACTGGGAGGACAAAAGCCAGCATGATCTTCTTCAGAGATACATGATGAAGCTCCACAACTTCTTCTCAAACTGCCACTAACACAACACCACTGGAGCTCAACACGCTTGGAGGAGAATGCTGCTAATTCCAGTGGGTGTGGCTTAGGCCCGGTCAATATATCGTAAATATCGCTATATCAAGATTTATTTTAAAATTTAAAGTTTAAAATGTATATCGTAATACCATATCTGTTATGCATGATTACCATCTGCGTACGATTTAATTCCAGTTAAGGAAGCGTTTTGGTTCCGGAGGGATGACGGAACATAATTAAAGGTTAATATTTAAATATGTGTTTCTGCTGTTACAGATAAATTCTGATACTTTAATGTTATACTCTGTTCAGGTTTTCATCACATAAAATCATATAATTATAAATATTATATAATATATAACCATTTCTCTTACACATATCAAGATACAAGTTTTATCATCAGGTCACCAAGCATGGGTTCCAGCACGGAGAGTTCCATGACGTTTTCATGTGACCGGTCCATGTGCACCCCCTAGTGGTGCATCGTGCATTACTGACGTAGCTTGCAGTCTTAAAAACAACTGGATCGAAGCTCTTCAGTTACTTTGCTGATATCACCTGATTAATATGTAGGGAATACAAGGGCCCTTCTTAATCAATCTCCCCAGAAGGTTCGTCCATTTGAGGTTCCGTATCGCAAGGAGCGAAAACACTTGACTTTGAAGGGAATTTCCAGCTGTGCAGGGAGGACTGAGCACCAATCAGTCATCATATCCTGGGGTTAAACAGCTGACGCTTACGAGCAGTACAACGTAAAGTCTGACTACAATACGAACCTGTTATATATCCATAAGTTCACACATCGTTCCTGCAAAATACAGTTTTTTGTGTTCTGTTTACTTTCGTATGCAAAAGAGCAGCTAATGATTGTGGTGAACGCCATGTTTACGTGGTGAACGCCATGTTTACGTGGTGAACGCCATGTTTACGTGGCGACGCTGCAGGGCATTCTGAACGATTTAACCACCTGAAGTTCCCTTCAGTAAATACAAGGGCACTGTTTAAGCTCCTCCTTGCTTCTTTATTTTGGTTAGAAGTCTCTATTTATGAGGCACACCGTCGCCCCCTACAGGGCAAGCATGCATTATTTATTTGTTTTAAATATCCAATTACACGTGTTCTTAGCCGTAAAATCAGCAAATACATCTGCAAAATTAATGACACGAAGATCAAACCACTAAAACAAGTAAACATGAGTTCAGTGATCTAATAATATTGAATATAATCATCTCAAAAGGACCTTTAAGTGGGTTACTGAGAGGTCTTCTTTTGTGTTGAGCTTCTGTGAATGTTCTGTTGTGGAGAAAAATGTGGGCAGGTCTCTGGGCTGTACTGTGGGCGTGTCTTTCGAATGGATCACCTGAACGCAGCACCAGTGTGTCTGATGGGTGGCACTAAACAATTAAGACTAAAGGACGTTTCAGCTTCCAGAGAGTCTTGATATTAGTGAAGCTAAATGAGAGGGGTTTCTGATAAAGTGGCCAGCAGTATATAAACCTGTACACACTATATGCTAGTGCTAGAGTCAGCAGCTGCAGTGTTTCTCTGTGCTCAGCTCTTCCTCTGTACAGCAGCTCTGCACCCGCTCTAAACCCCGTAAATGAAATTCCTGCCTTTTTCTGGGGATTTACAGCCAAAGCCACTGTCTGATCCCAGGCTCTACAGAATATCATTTTGTGCTGGGAACACTGGGAGCTCAGCAGCCATTAAACCTGCAGTGTGAATGTGGCGTTTTCAGGTTGGAGAAGAGTGTGTCTTACAGCTGAAGCTGAGGTCACTGAAGAAAGCAGAAATAGTTCAGGCACTTGTCCAGGTTCTCTGGGTGACCTTGGAACGATGGGCTCATTCATCATTTTAGAATTTGAATGAAAAAAATTGTATGAAATTTTATTTTTAGTATGGTCTCACCAATGCAGTCGCTCATCCCAGGTCAGTAGGGTCCCACCATGGCTGATTCCGGGCGAATGTGGTCCCATCAGTGGTATTTGCCATGGCTCGTGCTGGGTCAGGATAGTCCCACCGATGGGACTTGCTTTGGCTGGTCCTGGGTCAGTACAGTCCCATAGATGGGGATTTGCCTTCCTGGTCAGTAGGATTCCACCAATAAGGTTTGCTGTGGCTCATCCCTGGTCAGTACAGTCTCATCAATGGAACTTACCGTGGCTTGTCCATGGTCACTACAGTCCCACCGATGGGCTTTGCAGTTAACAGCAGCATTACGGTTTGGACTCACTGTTTCACAGAACTGCGAGTAAACATCTGTCATTAAATGTGTGTTGTTGTTGTTTGTTTACTTAGGGATTGAGCTGTGTTTACCTGGCTGGCGTTTCTCCATGACGATGGTTGCTAACTTCGTGATGCTGGCAGGTCAGCTGCTGATGCCCGGACTGGCGGTGGTGTGTCAGGACTGGCAGATACTGCAGGCCGTGATCATCTGCCCACTGCTACTAATGCTGACATACATATGGTGAGCCTCTCTCTCTCTCTCTCTCTCTCTCTCTCTCTCTCTCTCTCTCTCTCAGGTGATGGAGGTGTGTTCTGCTGCAGGTTCTCTAGGCTGTGTCGTAGAGATCAGTACAGAGGTACAGTTCACTGTCCCTGGAATAGTGGAGATCCAGTGGAGTCGGTTTCAGTTCCTCTGTTCTGATTGAGGTTATTCGAGTCAGTCTGCCTTTGCTGACAGCTGCTCTAACACTCAACTGAAGATTGAGAGGAAGTATCAAACGGGAACCTGACTCTCCCCTGTACTGACTCAGACCTCGACCTGACTCTCCCCTGTACTGACTCAGACCTCGTCCTGTCCCCCTATACCAGACACTGATTGGCTTGTAGAGGGGCACGTGTCTGACGCCGGCATGTTGTAAATGCAGAGAGTTGCCTTTCCATGTGTTGTGCCAAATTCTGCCTCTCTGCCAAAATCCAGCTGCCCTTGGATGCATGTGTGTCGCAGGGCGAACTGAGCTTGGATTTCCCTTGAACTCCTCTTGTTTCTGTTTAAAAATAAGGGTTAATCTGCAGTGAAAGCAGATACAGAAATTGTGTGCATAATCTTTAGCGCCCATACTGCTTCATGACGCGTGGATTTCAGAACAACGCCGGTTCTCTTCCGTCTTCTTTTGTCTGGTTTGTGACGGTAGCTACAACTTGCTGTAATTGGTTCCTGTAAAATCCAGACCAGTCTCGGTCTGCTTTTGTGGAGTTTGGACATTTTATTCTCATTGTGCTTTATTATAATTTTATGTAAAATTTATTGCAGTTTGCTGTGTTTATCTGGTAGTTTGTAGATTACTGTGTAGTGATGCTGTTTTATTGTAGTTTGGGAGTTTGGTGTAGTTAGTTTTATTGTAGTTTACTGTGTAGTTTGTGGTGTTGGTATGGTAATTTGGTGTAGTTTGTTGCATAGTTACTGTGTTTTATTGTAGTTTACTGTGTAGTTAGTGGTGTAGTTTGTTGTCTTATACTTTACTGTGTAGTTTGTGGTGTTGGTATGGTAATTTGGTGCATAGTTATTGTGTTTTATTGTAGTTTACTGTGTAGTTATGGTGTTGTAGGGTAGATTGCTGTTCGGCAGTAAACCTGTGTACCTCCTGCACTCAGGCTTTTCCCGGAGTCTCTGCGCTGGCTGCTGGCGACTCAGCAGTACTTCAGAGCGAAGTGGCTCGTGGAGCGCATCGCTAAGACCAATCGAGCCAACCTGGACTCCGATGAACTGCTGACAGGTACGCACCTCATCCCAACTCACCTGGACACAGTCACGTGCGAAGTCAATGTGACTGAGTCCGAGTCCGTTTGACTGATGTGTTTAGACGTTACTGTGATTAGCATCATTAGAACGTGGCTGAGCTAATTAGCCGCTCTGCTATCCATCGTGGAGTTCTCTGGAATAGATCGCAGAGGCATTAGTAAGCAAGCTGTTTTCCATGAGCAAACACACACTGCAGCGTTTATCCTGCACAGTGGAACCAGATAAACCAGTCGTTTATTTGATGAACATTACCTCAGCAGGTGGAGCTGTAGATCCTTTAAAGAAGGGTGACCGAATGTCTTCCTTTTCCCGAACACGTCCTCTGTTTGGGATGTAAGAAATATGCCAGGCCAGGATTTCTAAATGTGGAAAAATGTCTCGCTGCCATGATTCGTCTACGTGTACCTGCGTTTAGGCCTGTCGATAACGACGTGGTTGGCTTATTGTACAATATGTGGAAATGACCTTGAATGTTTTTGATGACTTTGATATTATCAATCATATTTTTTATCAAAGAGAGCATATTAACGAGAATGAAGTGGCATGTAGATGCTGAAAGTGTTATTAAATTCATGATTTATTCATTTAATTTAAAAATGATTTATTCCAATATTAATATCTGAATATTCTTAACACTGAAGTTCATTAATCCTTAAAGGGTTATCTAAGGCTGCACTGAAATGAAGTTTCTGGCAGAAAAAAGAAAACAAACAATAAAAACTGGCCACATGTAACGTGAGAGATGCCAGAACATCGTCCAAACAAAATCAGGAATAATGAAAGGGATCCGCAACGCGGCTCCTGCACTGTTTGCTTTAACAGACCTACTAGACCTGGTGATTAACAGGCAGTGGTCAAATCAGTGGTTAAATCAGTCAATCAGACCACAATCCTACAACTTTGTTTGAAGACCCCGCAGCCACAGCGTCCTGACCCCAACTGATGCCCACGTGTCCCCAGGATCTGCTGTAATTAAATTTACCTTTGTTACGCAAACGGAGATCCAGAACCGAGGAACCTGCTGAGCAAACAGACCGAGCAAACACTGCAGAGAGAGCACAAACACACACACACACACACACACACACACACACAGTGGCTAAGGATCAATTACAGCTACTGTCATCAAAGACACTAGATTGATCATTATCTGATCAATAATTTGAATGTCCATCAGCTGTCTCAGCAATGCTCATTGAACCACCATACAGTACATGCACTATGCCCAAAAGTTTGTGGACACCCCTCCTAACAAACACATTTGACTTTCAAGTTGCACCCATTGCTGACAGAGATGTGCAAATGCACACGCAGCTTATCTAGGCACTGTAGAGAAGAAGTGCCAGAAGAATAGACTCTCTCAAACTAGATAAACTATAAAGCCCCAAACCACTCTGTTATACTGGTCATGTTGTTCAACTGGTTAGGTTATACTAACCTCCAATCCAGGATTTGATCATCTGGTTTGGTCATGTTAGTCATGATGGTGAACTGATTTGGTTTTACTGGTCATGCTGGTCAACAGGCTCGGCCATGTAAGTCATGCAGCTTGATCATGTGGATTATGCTGGGCTACAAGTCTGCTCATGCTGGTCATATTTAGTTGACTGGCCTGGTTTTGTTGATCATACTGGTTTGACCAGCTGGTTCATGCTGGGTTTTATCTGGGCTGTTTCATTTCAGCAGGACTGTGAAAATTTCTCACTTCGAGCTTCTGTTTGATTGCAGAGCTGCACAAAGCACAACCAAAGAAGCCCAAGAAGACATGCATCGTGAAGATGGTCGGTACAAGGAACCTCTGGAAGAACATCGTGGTGCTTTGTGTCAACTCGTAAGGGTCTCTTCTCTGCTGCAGGTTTCTAATCTGAGGTGGGGGGTGGGAGTACAGATGGGGTCAGTCTGCTCACATTTAGTCATATAATATCAGCTCTGCTCTATAACAGAGGTGAAGAAACTCATCAGCATGTAGAAGAAGCTGTCTCTACCGCACACGGTAGTTTGAACAAGTACAGCATTTCCAAGAATTACCTTTTACAAATGATGTTTAAATTTGTGTGTTTAATATTTCACCTCCATCTCTCAGTGTAGTTAAAATGAAGATCAGATGTCCATATTATTAAATATGTTAAAGTCAGAGGTGTTCTTGTGGTGTCCTGAGTTCTTCACTTGAGTGTCCTGGGAGAGGAAGAGCATCATCAGTAGCTTCATATCTGCAACATTCACATAAACAGCACATCTGATTCTGTTCTACACCCCCAGGTTGACGGGGTATGGAATCCACCACTGTTTTGCACGCAGTATGATGGATACCGACGGGAAGGAGATCACCATGTTTCATAACTTTTATGCTGATTATTATACAATGGCGGGGATTGCCGTGGCATCCTGCATGGCTCTGTGCCCGGCAGTGGGGCTGATGGGCCGCAGGGGTGGTCTCCTCATGTTCATGATCATCACAGCTCTCGCCTCACTGCTGCAGCTTGGCTTGCCCAACCGTGAGTACCCACACTACACTGTATATACCCTCATACACTCATTATCAAAAAATATTACAGCTTTTTCAGCCACAAATGTGGGTCTGCAGTTCTATAATGAAGGAAGATGAAGGTGATCAGGATCAATAACTGATGATAACTGTAGTCTGATCTGATCAATATTTATTGATCTACTCATACAGAAGTGGTGTCTCTCAGTACGGCGTCGGGTTTAACGCAACACGCCAGACGTCTCTGCATGGAGGTGTAGAGGTTCCTAATGGTGTCCTGTGATGATCCATCTCATGCAGCTTGAATGTTCTCACTCAGTTCTGCAGATGGTGTGGTAGGGGTGGAGTGTTGATAGAGCGTCCAATAGCATCCACACATTTTCAATCAGGGACAGGTCTGGAGATGAGACCGACCACGGCGTCGTATCTGTGTCTTCAAGACGAGATCTTGAGACGGCAGCAGTGTGTGGACGAGCGTCGTCCTGTTGGAATAGAGCACCGGAGTGTGTTTTCAGGAAAGGTAGAACCACTGGTTGCAGAACCTTATTAACATAATGTTGGTCTGTTAAAGTGTCTGTAATGAAGACCACACACACCATGACACCAGACCATCTGGACGTGTGATCCGTGAAAATAATCCATTAATCTTTGCACTGACCACGGTGCCTCCACACACTGATTTGTTGGTTGTCTACACAAAGACAAAATTGGGACTCATCACTGAAGATGACTCGAGTGACCAACACCATTTCGGCCGTTTGATTCCTTCTGGAATATTTTTTGATGATGAGTGTATAAACCCTTGTGTGTGTGAGTTGTTACACCACTAGTCAGAACCCAATGTGTTAAACTGATTTCTCTCTCTCTCTTTATCTCTGTGATGGACAGTTTTGGGGAAATACAGTGTCCAGCTCAATATTGGTAAAGTATACACACACACACACACACACACACACACACACACACACACACACACACACACACACTTAGGGAAAGTTCAGAATTGTGGTAAGTGCTCTAATCCCTTGACAGGGTTCTGGTAGGACGGTGTGAACAGGGTGTACAAATTGTACAGTTTGTCTCAGTAAGAGAACAGTGTACAGTGTGACAGTGAGAGTGTACAGAGTGCGTATGTACAAGTGTACATTGTGTCAGTAAACATGAACATCAGGTAACAGTAAGGGTGTACACGGTGTATGTGGAAAACGTGCACGGTGTATGTCTAAGTTAATGAGAGGGTACAGAGTGTCAACAAGAGTGAACAGTGTGACAGTTAAAGAGATTGAATGTATCAGAGTGAACTAATGTATCAGTAAGAGAGTAGAGTGAACAGTGTATTAGTAAGCCCGGAACAGACTTTACAGAGTGAGTTTAGTATATTGGAGTGAACAGAGTATATCTGTAAAGAGTGAATACAGTGAATAAGAGAGTGTATAGACGGTGTGTTAGAGCAGCTCCTGTCTTCATTCAGAGAGGATTAATGAGCTCGGCCTGGTTCTGTCAGAGGGTCCCCCGGCGGGCCTGAAGCTGACCCCCACAGGAGGAGCTAATCAGAACAGTTCTCCAAAGCGCCGGTCTGACCCACTGACGTTAAAGCGATAGTTCAGCTGAAGGTCAGACTGTCCAATCACAGCAGAAGTCTGTACCGTGTCATACACATACAGGTCCGATACCGCTATGTGCCAGTACCGTGTCATACACATACAGGTCCGATACCGCTATGTGCCAGTACCGTGTCATACACATACAGGTCCGATACCGCTGTATATACCAGTACCGTGTCATACACATACAGGTCCGATACCGCTGTATATCCCAGTACAGTGTCATAGACATACAGGTCTGATACCGCTGTATTTCCCAGTACAGTGTCATAGACATACAGGTCTGATACCGCTGTATATCCCAGTACAGTGTCATACACATACAGGTCTGATACCGCTGTATATCCCAGTACCGTGTCATACACATACAGGTCCGATACCGCTGTATATCCCAGTACCGTGTCATACACATACAGGTGGCTAGTTCTCATTGTGTTGTTGATCTGCTTCAAAATGGTGCTCTATTACACCACCAAGAGGATATTTAAATAATAAGGAATACATTGTGGGACTTCTACCCAGACCTCAGTCATTAAAGATAAACAGTCTTAGGGGGATCTGGACAAATATTGGTTACTGCCAGTGACCGCACTGTAGTCCTGTTTATAGGTTTCAGAAACCAGTCTGTAACCAGTTCAGCAGTTTCGATCTGCAGATGTTTTCATTTGTCTCTGTAAACGAATTTCTTAGTCAGGGAGGTATTTTAATCAGTCTGTCTGTCTCTCTCTCTCTCTCTCTCAGAGGAATCAGACACTCTGAAGTCCAACTTCTCAGTGGCATTCTCCATCATCGGCATGTTCTCCTCCCACGCCGTCAGCAACCTGAGCATTTTCTTCTGTGCAGAAATCACCCCCACCATCATCAGGTGAGAACACCCACCTACCAGCTGAGGTAGGAGGGGTTGGTTGTTTATCTCAGCCTCAAGCATGAAAATCGCACGTGACTAAACAGTGGCAGCAGAGTCGCTGAATCACCTCTGAACATTGTCTCTGAATCAAAGTCCAGAGATAAAGCCTGAGCCCCCTCTGCTGGAGCAGTGAGGCACTGCAGTTAGACTAGTGGCCTCCAGTTCTGGGTTTGGTCAGCAGAACTGGCCTTTCTGACTTGGATCAGCTTTTGTAAAGAGGCCTGCGTACCATTGTTTTCAGTGTCTGTTGTATGTAGATTGGTTCTTTGAGGGTGAGGGACATTTGGTAGTGATGGTGAAATTAGTCTGGTAGACCCACTATAGTGTGTGGTCAGTCGCTATAGTCACCAGGCAGGTTAGTGTGAGGTCAGTAAGGGTTTGCTCTGCTTGTGGAAGCTACAGTGCAGTAGGCTGATCAGAGTCTAGTGTTTTCAAGCACTGCTTTTGAGTGCTGTGTGTGTGGTGTGTAGGCTGTATGATGTGTGTTAACCCCTCTGTCTCTGTGTGTGTGTAGGGGCGGTGGTCTTGGTCTGGTGTTCGCAAGTGCTGGTTTCGGGATGCTGACAGCTCCTATAATGGAGCTCCATAACCAGAAGGGCTACTTCCTACACCACATAATCTTCGCCTGCTGCACGCTGATCTGCATCATCTGCATCCTGCTGCTGCCCGAAACACGATACCAGCCACTGCCCGAGACGCTGGCCGATGGCGAGAGTTACACACGTCAACCACTGCTGCCTCCACGCAGACCTGCAGAGCAGCGCCATCTTCTGCCTCGGGCCCAGAGCCGCGAATATGCACAGGTGACAGACACACCCCTGCACGCCGCAGCTGCCACTGCCTTGTCCACCATGGAGTCCACCACATCATCCGCCATTGACCTGTCCATGCCACCGGATGGGGAGCCAAACTCAATGCCGCTCAGCCTTATGAAGCAGAAGGAGGTGCAGCCAACAGAGGGTGCTCTGCTCACCGTGGTCCCACATACCTCCACTCCCCTGAGCACCAGCCCCACCCACCCCATCACCGCTGAATCGCTCCCTGATCTCATTGCCAACGTCCCACCCCAAGACTCTGGAGCTGCTGCAGAAACCCCACCCTCTCTGCTATCTGTCCACACCCTCTCCCAGACTCCTCCATCTGCAGTCAGTCCCTTGACTGCAGATGCATCTTCAACCCCTTCTCCATCTGCTCCAGAAACCCCTTCCCAGCCCACTCATGCAGCAGAGACCCCATCACCACCTCCACCAATTGGCCACTCCACCCCTGAAATCACACCCCTAATATTGGATACAACAGGGTCTCTGCCTCCTCCTCGAATTAGCCACGCCCCATCATTAGACAGTGGCTCACAGCTTGTAATGGACAATATTGTGAACAGCGCTGCAAGGGACTCTCCCCTACCCGATGTCAGTCAAACTGACAAGCAGCTCCTTGCAGACTCTGTAGATGTTCCAGCAGGTGGTGCTATGGGCTTGTGTGCCACAGAGCTCCCTGCACCTTTACCCCCACCGCCAGCCACAGTGGACTCGGGTGGTAATGTTATAAACAATGTAACTCCATCCCCTTTTAAAGACTCACCTGTTCATATACTTAACGACCTAGACACAATGTGCTCTGCTCCTTCGTCGCTGCATGTTCTTCACTCCTTTCCACCACCATCCTCTTCCTCGCCCATAGATACTGGTGATCTGTTATCACCCACCATAATAGACCCCATCCCTTTAGAGACTTTGTCCCCTTTACCGGTGGGTGATCCCATTTTAACTGAAGTTCCAACAGTGCCACCTGCTGGAGACCCCTTAACAGTGGACCTCACAGTTTCCTCACCCATTGACTCTGGTCTGTCTCCAGCTGCAGACTTCACTGCCAGCAGCAGCAGCACTGCCAATGAGGTGGCATCTTCATGATGGCCAACATGGGTGTTGCTTGGCCCTAGAGGGAGCTTAGCGCTGGAAGGGCAAATATGGGCCCAAGAGTGACTTGCAAGAGAGTGTTACCTACACTAGAAAGGGATTCACTAACAAAAGGGAACCAGGCTTGTAGTCCGAGGAATTTAACAAACACACATCCTTCTCCAGCGCCAGTAAATTGCAGCGTTAGGCAGCTTTGATGTCTGATTAGTGCTTGTGATGACTGACTACCTCCAGTGTCAGTTGTACCCAGACCACCTGGACATTACTGGAATTCCCTGAAGACAGTTAGTGTCTTTGGTCCTGTCTAATGAAAATGAAGTAAAACTGCCTTCTTAAAATGACCAGAAAAGCCCACCGTGGTCAAACATGGAGTGCCAAGAGCAGCTTCCTTTCTTAAAATCTTAGATTGAAGTTTATTCCATTAAAGTGGAATTCAGAAAAACAATCGGATATGGACCATTCATATCCATATTCACGGGGACACAAGTTTTCAAGAGTGCTTTGTAAACCAGAGGAGACAGATCAGAACATTTCATAGTTTAAAATCCAAAAAGCTGCTTTTAAAACACAGAGTCTTATTTTATTAGACCTTCTGACTGGGTTGACCCAATGCCTAGACCCTAACCCCTAGATTAGCCCCTACCTCATAACCTCGAAACTCTATTTCTTCAAGTACAAACTCTTAACTCCAACACTTGAACCTATAAATGTCTTGCCTAAGGACCATCCTCGATTGCCTATTGCTAAGCCTTAACACTACATCTTAAATCTGAACCTCCTCATGTCCCCATACTGTCCTTACCATTACTGTATTAGCTGACTTGGTAAATATCCAAAGAGGCAAGTGATTGAGTGTTCACAAGTCTTCAGCAGGAGAACTTACCCAGAAGTCATAGCAACAGTCTTCTTTAAAATGCTCAATATTTCATAGAGAATAACTATCCCAGACAATTTGCGTAAATACCCCATGAATTGATCCAGGCTTGTTTGAGCAGGGACATCAGCCTACTGTGTTGACCCACCAGGACTGGATTTGAGCAACACTATTCCTAACCTATAAAGCTTACTCCTGGATCCCTGACCTCTAACTCTTAAATATTACCTTTCAAACCCTGAACCCTAACCCTTAAAGCTTTCCCTCAAACCCTGAACCCTAGTTCTTTGAGAATGCCCCTCATATCGTGAACCATAATTCTTTAAGTTTGCCCCTCAAACCCTGAACTCCCAACTGTGACAGATTACCCCTCTAACTCTTAAATCTTTTCCCTGACACTGTGAGCCCTTTTCCTAACCTCCTAGGCCCTAAGTCCCAGTCAGTTTAGGTATACCTGTCCTGGGTTTCTACAGGGTTTTGTTTTAGTTTTTGGAGCAAGCCCTTTCACCCCAGTGTGTATGAGCACACTGTCCTGTAGATCTGATGCGGTGGGTGCTGGGCATGGCTGTAGTTTTTTGTTGTAGTTTAAAGGTCAAACTCTAGAGATCTCTGAGGACAAGCTTGATAAAAAAAAAAAGGAAACCTCTGAACTTCAGAGTGTCCTGTCTCTGTGTGAATGTAAGTGGCATTTTATCATCATGACAACAAAGCATGTAAACATAAACGAGTAATGTGAACTTGTGAACACATGAAATGTGAACAGATATGAGTGTGAGTAGCAAGTACGATGTTGTAAAATGCACACAGCAAGTCATGTCTCATTTGTGGAGCTGCATATCGTCGCTTAAGTCGGGATTGGGAGGAGTTGTGGCTGCTGAGGAAGCAATAATCAATATTTATATGGTCCTTGTTTTGTTCCACATGTGAGAAAATGTGAGAGCTTCATTTCTTAGACTAACATTGTTTGGTAAACGCTGTGTGGATGCTGTCATGGGAATTGAGCAGAAATAATTTTAATGATCAGCTGAAGTAACGTGGCTTCAGTGACTGCAGGTCAGCAAATGCAATATGATTACCAAACATTCAGAACACTTCAGACCATGCGCTGACCTACCCTGGGAGCAGCAGGGTCCTGGAGATGTAGAAAAGCAGCTGCTGATGGTGGTCCCTGCTGTTCCTTTGGAGACAGACGGTGCTGGCAGATGCCCCTGGGCCAGCAGAAGAATGGTGAAGAGGAGCAGCAGTCTGGGTGCTGATACCGTCACAGTCAGTCCTCCTGCACCTTCAGCTTCAGCCATGTGTTAGAACTGCCACACTCAGTATGGGAACCCTGATCATGGTTGGATTTTCCAGACTGAGCACGTTGTGGAAAAGGAAAAAGTGAAAACGAATCATCTCTGCATATCTGTGTGTAAATAACTAATAAAGCTAATCAGGAGTTCACTGTCTGTCACTTCTTCTAGGCAGTAGTCTCAGTATTGGTCACTCTACATCAGGGGTTACCAACCATGCTCCTGGAGAGCTACCTTCATGCAGATTTAACCATAATCCACCTCACCTGATCCAACTACTGCCTTAAGAAGTTCCTGATTGACTGGACGGGTTGTGTTTAATTTGGGCTGGATCTAAACCTGCACAATGGTAGCTCTCCAGGAGCAGGGTTGGTGACCCCTGCTCTATAGTATACTGTATGCTCAGAAGTATTGAGTGTCTGAAACAATCAGGAGCAGCTCTATAATCTCCAATAGAATTGGAGCAGGTGTGATCACATGACCCTATAAACAAAGCGTTGAGCTGTGGAGCAATACTTTTTGAAGTTGTCTGCTGCCTTAATTAGCACCCTTGATTTCAGAGGAAACAGTGGTACCCACAAACTTTTGGCCATGTAGTTAGTCTTGCTGACAGACTACAGGTTTAAGATCAGTTTCAGTTTGAACGGCCCCAGTTTCCAGTTGTGTTGTTTGGTGAATATAGTCAAGGTGTAATTTGTCAAATTTCCATTACACACTGTTTGTTAACTCATTTATATTCACTCATATGTTAATTATTTCAAACATTCTTTGGTCATCAGTGAACTTTCAGTCTGTAAAGAAATGATACTGGTATCTATAAAATATATAGCTCCACCCACTCAGCCTACAGCAGTTTAGATCCACCCACTGATCCTACAGCAGTTTAGCTCCACCCAATGAATACTGTCAATTATTTTGAAGAACTATATATCATTATATAGTTAATCATTACAAATACCTCATCAAAAGTCACATCTTCAGCTCAAAAACACTGGATGATCAATTTCTGAGATGCAAGAAGTGTTTTTTAGTCTTTCTAAGCAAAATTCATACAAATATTTAAATTATTTTATTTTTTACTCCACATATTATGTCATAATAGAGTGGTCTAGGATCTCCTGAAAATAATATCTGGTATGTGTGTCTCTCATATAAAAATTCTGTTTATTTGGTGAATAAAAATACAGAATTGGCCTCAGGTTTGAGGTGGACAAGGGTGAACGAGGAACTTCAGGACAGGAGAGTTTGAGATCTAAATCAGACACCAAATTCTAATGACTTGAAATCAAAATTATGAAGACCATTTATAGATTCTGAGGATATGATCAACACTATCACTGATTCTTCCCACAGTCACAGCTGCGTTCTCCATGATCTGCTCTGATATAAAGAACTAAAAACAGAACCATTGATGCAGAACACAGACAGATATCCTTCAGCCGGTTTGGATGATCGATTACTGTAAATAAATCAGTTATTGCTCAGGGATTTTGGACAAATTCCTCAGGAGTGTTCTGGGACTTTCAGGGAATCTGGTCAGCCTAATGTGGGCAATAAAGTGCCATAATTGTGATCTTACTCTCTCACCTGAACAGTTACCTGTTTTCTGGAACAGTTGAACACCCATAGCTGACTCACGTCAATATGTTAATAATGACACAAAAGATTTGGTCGTCAGTGAACTGTCTGTAAAGAAATTATACAGGCATCTAAATAATAAGGAGGTTAAGCCATTCAGAGTGGGTGTAGCACCATCATTTAACTCATCGACGAGTTTAGCTCCACCCATTCAGCCTACAGCAGTTTAGCTCCATCCATTCAACCATCATTCAGCAGTTTTAAATCACTGAAAAATCTGACTAAACTAGTGTTTGGTTCATGAAGGCGCAAAAAAGCCTCCACCTTGCACAAGACCACACCAACAGCATAACAAGCAAACAAAGCTCTTCATGTTGAAGGGCAGGACCATCCATAAAGAGACCCTCCTTCATGGGTAGGAGAGAGAAAGACATCAAGTTCTCTAGTAATTTTGTTGTTAAATATTATTTTTAACCATATACTTTCTATGGTTTTAACATGCATTTAGTTTAACAGTTTAAATAAAGTGGTACTGCTCAAACACACCAGTTTAGGAAGATCTTGTTAATGAGCTGATTCACTGAATGAATCATAAAGGGTCAAGCATGAGGCTAGATCCACAATCAGGATATTTTCAAAAATATTTCTGTCCACAAAGACAAAACCGCTTGCAACACCATGCCACGTAAAGAGCGACATCAGAACACCATGAAGTATAGTATATGATGGTCAGTGGTGTAATGGATAACACATCTGACTGCGGATCACACAATTATAGGTTCAGATGCTGGCTGGCTTGGCATCTTTTGAGGCAGTTGTGGGTAAGAGAAGTAGCCTTTTGACTGGAAGGTCACTGGATTGAGTCCCTGAACTGACAGTTGCCCTTGAAGTGCCCTTGAGCACGGTAGCTATCCCACAAACTGCCCCCTGGGCACTGATGTGGCCAGTTTTGCTTTTGAGTTCGAGTGCTAGGCAGCTGCTTAGAAGAGCCTATGGCTGCTGATTTTTGGGATGAAGTTTGAGGAGTCAATGTTTTGAAATTCATTTCGTTTCATTCATTCGTTTGCTAATGATGTGGAAAAATCAGAAGAAGTGACAGCTCAGATCTGTTAGGGTGCTGTTTTCCTATTTTCACTCTAAAATTGTACAAACTCTTGTTTAAAAAGTTGGTTTCATATTTAATTTGATACCGTTAGGAGATCTGATGTGTCAGTGTGTGTGTATGTGTGTGTGTGTGTGTGTGTGTGTGTGTGTGTGTGTGTGTGTGTGTGTGTGTGTGTGTGAAGAATGTGTGTGTCCAGCTGGGTCAGCACTGCGCCTCTGCAGCATGTGACTGCATCATTGCCCTGGCTCCTTATTGGTTGTCAGTCTGCAGGTGAGTGTGATGCAGTCCAATGACAATGGTCCTCACTGCCCCCTGCAGAGGAGCAGAGTGTGTGCACACTCCCTTCACCATCAGCAGCGCAACAGCACCTCACACCCTGCAGCATCACAAGCACACACTTCATCATCTGCAGTAACAAGAGAGCCTGAGAGGCAGCAGAGCATCATGCGTGAGATTGTCCACATCCAGGCCGGACAGTGCGGCAACCAGATTGGAGCCAAGGTATACACACACACACACACACACACACACACACACACACACTGTTTAAAACAAATGCATGTGTTTATATCCTGTGGAATGTGTGCAGGTTTAGATCAGCTGGAAATGGGTGCAGTGTGTGTGTGTGTGTGTGTGTGTGTGTGTGTGTGTGTGTGTGTGCAGGACCTTTCAGGCTGAAGGGCAAGCTCATGTTCCATGCTGACATGCCACTTTATCAGAAACCCCTCACTTGTAGCTCTGCCGTGCTGGCCACTTTATCAGAAACCCTTTCCTTGGTGCTCCACCTTGCTGGCTTCCTTATCAGACACTCCTCCCTTGTTGCTCTGCCTTGCTGGATACTTTATCAGAAACCCCACCCTTGTAGGTCCACCTTCCATTAGAACAGGCTCTGTTTCACCAGTCTTCAAATGTGCAGTATTGATGTGTCGACCACAGCTTTCTGTTCTTGGTTGAGGGAAGTGGACCCTGATATTGTCTTCTGCTGTTGTAGCCTATGTTCCTCAAGTTGTACAGAGTGGTTCTTGGAGTTACTGTAGTCTTTCTGTCACATCCAGCCTGACCATTCTTAGTTGACCTTTCTCATCAACAGGGTGTATCTGTCTCAAAAGCTGTGGAATTACTGTTTATCAATTACTGTGGATGTCTTTTCTTTATAACACGATTCCGTGTAACTCCACAGGAGAGGTCAATAATAGGCCGGTCACGTTGCAGGTCCAGGCCCAGATGCTGTCCTTTTCATACCTGAACCTATAACCATTGATTTTTTTATTTTAAATGGTGTAACTCTACTAGTCTTTAAAATACAGATTTATCAGTCCAGAAAACTCACAGACCAGTCACGTATTTGCACGTATCACACATGATGCTATTCAGTCAATCGGTTCTGTGAATTATTATGAGCTCAGCACCTTGAGTGATTGATATATACAGGGCAGGGCTCCGGACAATTCCAACCCATCATCATGGGGGACGATAAAAATAGCACATGGGAAGAGAACGTTCGAGATGACACTGTGAGAAAGGCAAGGACAATCAGGACGAGGAGATTGATCACCAGTTGGAATATAAATTTGTTCTCAAGACGTCTATCATGTTGTCTGTTTATGGATAAAGTCCCACCCTTAAACAAAAGAACCAATCTTTGTTATTTAGACTCATCACCAAAACAACAGGATTAAACCAACCACAGTGGTGTCGTACCAGTCTCTCAGAATGGCAGTGGGTCATCTTCAGTGACGAGGCCCAATTTAGTCTTTGTGAAGACCACCAAAAAATCCATGTATGGAGGCACTGTGGTTAGCAGCGAGATCAACGTTTTGTTGTCACACGTCCAGGTCTGGTGTCATGGTGTGGGTGCAATTTCGTATGATGCCAGATCACCTCTGGTCTTCATTACAGACACTTTAACAGACCATTGTTACATTAATGAGGTTCTGCAACCAGGAGTTCTACCTTTTCTGAACACAACCTCCGGTGCTCTATTCCAACAGGACGACTCTTGTCCACACACTGCTGCTGTCTCAATATCTCGTCTTGAAGACACAGATACTACGCCATGGTCGGTCTCATCTCCAGACCTGTCCCTAATTGAAAATGTGTGGGATGCTATTGGACCCTTTATCCACACTCTATCCCTACAACTGTAATTGTACTGTAATATAATTTGACTTTTAATTGCTGATGTTCATAGAACTACTAAACTACTTCAGTAAACAGGATATGGTCCTGATTCATAATGCGGTTACATATTATGATGTTCTGGAGCTTGGCTTAAGGAAACTTTCCCTAACTGGACCTTGTCCTAGAGGCTTCTGTGCTGAAAATCCCAGGAGATCAGCCGTTCTAGAAATAGCGAATCCAGCCCATTTGACACCAGCAATCACAGCATGCTCAATGGTCAGATGCTCCCCAGGATTCTTTTCCTACTTCTGTGACAATCCAGAGGAAGATTTGGACCTGCCACCATTGATATTTGAGAAGGGATTGGTGTGTGTTGTGCTGATGATGCAGTATGACCTACACTCACTCTCCTGTGTTTTATTGCAGTTCTGGGAGGTGATCAGTGATGAGCATGGCATCGACGCCACCGGAAGCTACCAGGGGGAGAGTGAGCTCCAACTGGAGAGAATCAATGTTTACTACAACGAAGCTACAGGTCAGAGTTGGAGGTACCCTTGAAACGAGTGGTCCTCTACTTCCAAAAGTCAAGTCTATTGAATGAGATAATAGAGATGTCAGCTTTGGTCAATGTTCACCAGAACTCTCCCGCAGCAGTCCAAAGATGGACTGATCAGCTGTATCAGCATCTTCTCATCCCTCTCTCTCTTTTCTCTGAGCTGCTGAATGTGCAGGAGGGAGGCTGATAGAGTTGAACTGATTAATAGGAGCTGTTTGACCCTGATGTCAAGTTTTAATGTGGATTTTTGGTCCATTAATGTGAGCTTTAACCCAAAACCAGTCACTTTACTGGAGGCTAAGGCACATTATCAGCCCTTATTCCCCACTTCATCATATCCACTGTTTCATTGAGCTCATGGATGTTCTTACTCTCTACAATAAAGGATATGAGCACAGTTCTAGAAAATGACATTGAATGATTGTTAATATTTGAATTCAACAGTAACACAAACACTCCCCTCCCTTCAGGGCTCCTTCAGAAGTTCTGCACCTAAATTCATGCATGCACATTGGGCTTGTGGACCACAATCATAAACACAGTATCCAAAACATAACAATAAATGACCAGTATACACTATAGATTACATTCAGATTCGGGGAGACTGATTCACTGACAAGCATACACTACTAGATTGTGTTCAGATTCAGGTCAGATTGAGTCACTGACCAATATATATCACTTATGCTCAGAGTCAAGTCAGACTGGCTTTCCTATGTGGACCATAGGACCCTTGCAGCTCATCCAGAATGCAATGGTGTGGCATGAACAGGTCTGAGTCCCTCACTGTCTTCAAATGCAAGCTGAAGACCATCTGTTTCAAGAGTATTTAACTCCGTAAAGACTTATTCTGAATTGTTTTTGACAGCATCTAAGCGTGAGGAATCCTTAGTCTACTAGCAAAGCATATTTTCTGGGTGAACAGCAAAGCACTTTTGTTGCTCTGGATAAGGGTGTCTGCTAAATGCTATAAATGTAATGTAAATGGTAATCGCAGACAAGCATACACTACTAGATTATGCTATAATGTAAAACCCTATCATGTAACCCCAGGTTTGGCTATACACAGAGCCTCCCAGGCAGAGATTACCCACCTCTACTCAAGTGGTAACTGTGTTTGAATTAGTGTTGGTCAAATTCCTTTGTGCCTCAGTTGCTACCACAGACCGTACCATAGTAACACCTTTCAGTTCTGAATGAAAGGGACTGAGCTGCATTGAACACTCTGACGCAGTGGTTCAGCAAGGTAGAAAGGCCAAGAGCTGCACAATCAGAGATCAATAATGCTTGATGTTCACCTCATCATCCTGACCCTTCTTTCCTCTCACAGGGAGCAAGTTTGTCCCCCGGGCTATCCTGGTGGACCTGGAGCCTGGTACCATGGATTCTGTCCGTTCCGGCCCGTTTGGGCAAATCTTCAGGCCGGATAACTTTGTATTTGGTAGGTTTTCCACATCTTCCAGGCTGGGCTTTTGTGACCTTGTCTTTACCACTCCAGAACAGGTTCTAGTTCATTGCTGTTGGGAATCTTCGGGAAGATCTGTAGCTCTGCTGAAGTGTGCAGAGAGAAGGTGGAAGCTGTAAATGCATCATAAACCGAGACTCTGAGAGCGAGGGAGTGACTCAGCTAATTTCAGCTCTGCCCTGTTAGTAGGGGATTCAGCAGTGCTGCAGTCAGGAGCAGAGCTCACACTGATAAAGCTACAGTACATATTACTGTACAGCAAGACATCCACAAATATCAGCCCACATTCAGTCGACCAGGTCACATTCGTTGTCCTGCACTTGACCAATGAGCTTAACCTCATAGATTATTTCATATTTATAGAAGATGGTAGATCTTCTATAAATCATAGACACAAAATATTCAAATGTGTCTAAATTTGAGATGTTAACATTATGAAACGTATTTGTATGAATCTGACCACGTTTGATGCTGTTTGTGTTTTTTAAATTATAAGGAAAATAAAAACTGAAAATGCAGTACTTTTGATGAATTATTTGTAATGATTAGATGGTACAGATATTTATAATAAGTTCTTCAAAATATTTGTCACTGGTTCAAATAATGTAGAAAAAAACCCCTGAATATCCATTATTATTAATGTACCAGTATTTTCCCTTCTGAAGACTTTTATTGTGAAATTTGATCAGTGATGATCTTGATCTTGATCAGTGATGTCTTCAGCCCCACCCCCCATCTCTGATCAGTCAGAGTCTGTATCCAGGTTGAGTATCAGCCCCGCCCCCTCTCTGATCAGTCAGAGTCTGTATGCAGGTTGAGCATCAGCCCCGCCCCCTCTCTCTGATCAGTCAGACTCTGTATCCAGGTTGGGCATCAGCCCCGCCCCCTCTCTCTGATCAGTCAGAGTCTGTATCCAGGTTGAGCACGTACACGTGGACAGAGCAGTAAACATGCACTGGAAGGTTTGGTATTTCAGCAGGCATTTAATTCAGTTGGAAACAAGTGAATTTTAGCTTCCAAACTGGATTATTCACTTATATGAGGTCACACACTGAAGTTGTGTTTAGATAGGGTCTTAGATAGGGTTAGGGTTATTTTGATCCTGAGTTATGATGCCTTGAAAACAACATCATAATGCAGATCTCGGGCCAAAAAGTTAATGTAGCACATAGCTTTAACTGGCGCTGACATGGTTTAAATACCTGTACCGAAAAAGATGATACCAGCACCAAGACTAGAATCTGAACCCAACCATCATCTGCCAAGTAAGCTTAGCAACAGTGTTAATTCACCTAATGACAGTGGCAGCTGTTTAACTATAATTTTGTGGGTTGTTTCAGGTCAGAGTGGGGCTGGAAACAACTGGGCCAAAGGTCACTACACAGAGGGGGCGGAGCTGGTGGACTCTGTGTTGGATGTGGTACGGAAGGAGTCAGAGAACTGCGACTGCCTGCAGGGTTTCCAACTGACCCACTCACTGGGTGGTGGCACTGGCTCAGGAATGGGCACCCTTCTGATTAGCAAGATCCGTGAAGAGTACCCAGACCGCATCATGAACACCTTTAGTGTCATGCCCTCGCCCAAAGTGTCTGATACGGTGGTTGAGCCCTACAATGCCACACTGTCCGTCCATCAGCTGGTGGAGAACACGGATGAAACCTTCAGCATTGACAATGAGGCGCTCTATGACATCTGCTTCCGCACACTGAAGCTCACAACCCCAACATATGGAGACCTCAACCACCTTGTCTCCGCCACCATGAGCGGTGTCACCACCTGCCTGCGGTTCCCAGGACAACTCAATGCAGACCTCCGCAAACTTGCCGTCAACATGGTGCCCTTCCCTCGTTTACACTTCTTCATGCCTGGCTTTGCTCCTCTGACCAGCAGGGGTAGCCAACAGTACCGTGCACTCTCTGTGCCAGAGCTGACACAGCAGATGTTTGATGCCAAAAATATGATGGCCGCCTGCGACCCGCGGCACGGCCGCTACCTCACCGTAGCAGCCATCTTCCGTGGCCGCATGTCAATGAAGGAGGTGGATGAGCAGATGCTTAGTGTTCAGAACAAAAACAGTAGCTACTTTGTGGAGTGGATCCCAAACAACGTCAAGACGGCCGTTTGTGACATCCCACCTCGTGGCCTCAAGATGTCGGCTACCTTCATTGGCAACAGCACTGCCATCCAGGAGCTGTTCCGCCGCATCTCGGAGCAGTTCACTGCCATGTTCCGCCGCAAAGCCTTCCTGCACTGGTACACAGGTGAAGGCATGGACGAGATGGAGTTCACCGAAGCAGAGAGCAACATGAACGACTTGGTTTCTGAATACCAGCAGTACCAGGATGCCACCGCAGATGAAATGGGGGAGTATGAAGAAGACGAACTGGAGGATGAGGAAGATGTGCGCCAAGAGGTTCGCCATTGAGAAGTCTTAATAGAGCAGTTCAACGTAAATCACGATAGTAAATGTAAAACTAGCTGCTTTCTGGTTGAACCGTCGTTTTTGATAGCACAGTATTCTTTGACTTCATCTCCAGTTTGTCGACCACGGCTTCCCGTGTGTTAGAGGGTGATGTAGGTTAGCAGTGCTAATAATATAGCTGTTTCAATGTTTAGTCTAAAAGGTGCTACTGAGAACCACAGTGGTCTAATAAGGTCAAATGTAATTATCAGTCATCTTCATGTTTTGTAATATATATATAAATCAAACTGCAGTAACCATGTAACGGTTCGTACACTGAAATAAACCCATGTGACTGAGCTCTATCTCCATTTCTTCTTAAATCAGAATTCCTGAATGGTTCTGGATGGGTTTGGCTTTCGTGGACCGACTGGACCTCTTTCTCATTAAAGCTGAGCATCCAGCCGAAAATGGCATGTTTGACCATTAGTAAACACTATTTCAGAGCAGCTGTGGTTCAACTGGACATCTCACAGGTACACTATATGGACAAAAGTACTGGCATTTCTAAAGCATTTGTAAAATGTAATAGAAATGCAATTTTCTTGTGAGGAAAGATGTTTCAGCATCAGTCTTTGTACAGACGCCCTTACATTCTCCTCAAGCCCCCTCTGACACAGTAAAGATCTCATAGTGGTTTCTATGATGGAGAGATCTCCAGATCCTGCTGCAGCAAAGCAGCCCCAGACCATGACACTTCCAATACCGTGCTCCACAGTTGGTATGAGCAGGTAGTTGTTTTAAACGTTCTCCACTTAAATAATTTTTGGACAGTACTTTCTGAAGGCCCCAAAGATCACCATGGTAATCCATTCAAGAGTAAACTAATGTCTGAGTTTAAAATAAGACCTTCCTAACAATGGTCCAATCATTTACAGCTGATGTGCTGCACCCGATTCTAATTTCAGGCTTTTTAGGTAGTAATAAATATAGTTTTGTCCTAACTTTTCCTCAGGAATGTTGCATTTCTAATAACATTTTCCAAATGTTTGAGACATTTCTTCATTTGTGTTTAGTTACATCACCTCCATCTCTCTACATGGACATTATGATCAAACGTCGCCATTTAAGTAGGCCAAAAGGTGTTCATGGTGTGTCCCGATTTGTTCAGATGACTGCAGTCTATCTCTGCAATATTAAATCTGCCAAAGGAAGTTGACCGTCTAAACTACAGGCTAAGAGGGAATCTGAATGGGAAGGTGAATGACTGGTGTTTGACAGGAAACTCAACTTAAATATAACTGCAGAGAAGTAGTAACAATCTTGTAGACCAACAACAAAGACATTTTTAGTTTCCTACAGAGCAAGTAATGGCGATGGAAAGAAGGATTCGAGTCAGACCTCGGGTCTAGAAAGTCAAGTTCACTTAAAAAAAATCCTCAATAGTATATTTACATAGTAAAAGCTATTAAACTAGTAGTTTACAGGGAAAATACACCGACATGCCGAAGTCAAATGATATCAGTATATAAACTGATTAGGAATGGTGTTTCCCCTCAGGGGACGGCTTGGGAATGACCCACCTGTACAAGCCTGTGAGTGAGGTTGAACACAGGCCAGTGCTCATGACAAAGAGATGGCTTCAAAAAGAAAAAGCTGTTCTCCCTCAATTTTCTTCAAAAGGTGGCGCTGCAGTGCTGTAGCAGAGTTTTCGGGCAATCGTTGCCATGTATCTCGAAGCTTTGAGCTCATTATGTTAGCTGCGGACTTCTGATGTTTATGATGAGAAATCCTGGAGCTACTGAAGAGTTACGTTTCGGTGGTGACCTGCCAGGGGGAGCGACTCCATATGGTGAAGGGTTTAAAGTAACCGGGCGAGTCCAACTGTAGAGTACCATACTGGAAAGACCACACATTTCAAACACAGCAATACATACAATATTGTAAATTATTAACTTTAAAACTTTATTGCATCGATTTGTTCCAGCAGCCAAAATGAGGCTCTAAAAACCAGGTTGTGGCTCTACCACAGAAACACATTCATCATCTGTCTACACAAATGAAAAAAATCAAACAGAACACAAATCTGTCCTATAATATAAATCAAATACACAAAAAACACACATTTAACAATCACAACTACAAACAGTCAAATAATAATTATCATATAAAATCAGCAAGATCATCTACATTCATCCCGAAACTGAAGAAAACCTCTCAGAACTCTTCTAGTCCTCCTACAACGGCTCTGTAGTATAACACAGCAATGGCAGAAACATGTAAAAATATTAGTTCTTCTCTAAAACAGAATCAAATACAAAAGGAATGGATATAAAACTTGGAATTGTGAGATGATCTTAAACCATTGGTGTGTCTTTAATTAAAGTGCTCTTTCTGATTGTGCGACACTTGGTAAATAAACGTACTGTTGCGGGCACTGAGGATTATTATTTACGGAGGTAAACAGCACTTGGCCCATCTGTCAGCTTCGCACCACTGTGGGGTTCAACAACGACTCAAATATCTATCCCCGGACCATCAAAGAGCTGGAGTGAATGTGACCGAACATCACGGTCGTCACTGTTTAAGTACGAGTACAGGGCAGTGTATGTACAGATACTAACACTGGAGTGCCTCTAGGCAGCGGTGTTCTCGTCTCTCAGCAGGGAGAAAATGCTACAGTCTGTAGAGCTGTTTCTCAAACGGGATTTGGTCAAAGTCTCGCTGCTCTGGAACCCGTTACTGCCCCGCCTCACGGGGGTCCTGCGAAGACAAGGAAAAGAGTTCAAAGTTCTGCCCCATCCCTGACCTCTCATTCTACCTCTGAAGCTCTATTCCCACCACCTAAATGTTGGCTTCATCCCCACCTCTAACCTCACCTGCCAAGCTCTACCTCCCCCGTCCAGAAAGTTTTACTACTGTTCCTGTCCTCCCCTCCCTTCCTACTGCTCCTGCCAATCACAGTTGCTGCACAGATTCAGCACATACACAGCAGTTATGTCCATTTAACTGCATTGTGAAAGTTTAAAGCCCAGCTAATTGCAGAGATCCGGTGAACAGTTATCAGACTATACTTCTTGCATTTATTGTGATGGCAGCTAAAGCCATTGCGATCACTCTCTGATCACCTCCTGAGCATACTGTTGGGTATCCTCCACTTGAAGACACCCGGTGGGTATCCTCAGTGGCTTTTTAGTCTCCTCTAGTATTTGGAGAAATGGCAAAAAGATGTCACAAGTCAAAATCAGATGTGAGGATCAGTAGGAATCAGATGTAAATTCCAGGGCTTCTGGATGCACCCCAGGGCTCTTCCTTCCAAGTGTTGATCACCATTCCTCTGCCCCATGCCAAATTTGAACCCCTCCTCCAGAACCCTAACTCCATTTTCCATGTTTTAACCCCTCCTTCTGAGCATTGACTTCACCCTAAACTCTAAATCCAAATCATGTGCTCAACACTCAACCAGAACTCCCTTCCAAGTAAGAATGTACGTGTGCCTGTGTCTGCCCTCACCTGGTGTCGGGGATGAGCTGTATTGTGCGGTAGAGCTCAGCAGTCGAAGGCAGGTGCGCCGAGGCAGGTGTGTTGGGGGCAAAACCAGTGTGAAGTATGGTCCTGTTTGGGGCAGCTGGAGTGGACAACACTTTGGCTTCAGGTTCTGCATCTAGACACACACACGATTCATACTGCATTAAAATAAAGAAAGAATCCATCCTTAAACTATTCCAGCATCAACGTCTAACAGATGGGGAAGCTGTGATCACTGCTGTAACACTCACTGTTTGAAAAGGCACTGCGAGACTCCGTCATGGCAGGTCTTTTACGGTCCATGAATGGAGTCATGTTCAAAAACTGGGTCTTCAGCCAGAGGGCACGATCTTCTTCAAAAGCTTTTCTCTGAACAGGAAAAGAGGAAATATATTAATATTAACACAGACAGGCAGACAGCCAGACAGACAGCCAGACAGCCCATGTGTGACGTGTTACCTCATGGCCGAGGCGTATTGCAGCTTCTGTAAAGTTTTTCCTCTCCCTCTCAAAGTTCCTCTTTTGCTCCTGGAAGAGCCTCCACTCCTCCTTCAGTCGCTCCTTCTCCTCCAGTGTGTATCCATCATTCAGCAGAGCTGCCATGTCATCATCACTGGAGGGGCTCAGCTGCTGCTGCACAAGTACACACACCAGCTCAAACACAGCTCATCATTACCAAACATCCCCAGACCAAACCTGCATCTCCTAATGCCTTCACCTCCAACCAGACGGCCCTCACATTTTAACAGACAGTCCTGTAACCGACTGCTTTCTCCAATTCAACACACCTCATTCTGTACCCAACTCCCTTTGTCCCTGTACCAAAACTTACAGAAGTGTTCATCCAACCAATGACCTGAGCTCCCCTCACCCCATACCAAACAGATGACCTCAGCTCCCTTTGCCTGGTACCCAACCGATGACCCAAACCAATTTCCTCAACTTCCCTTGCTCCATAGCCAACCAATTAACTCTGCTAACCTTGCAACAATTTCTCAGGTTGTGAAGTAGGTCTAGCTCAGTGTGTGAGTTTATATATGTGTTGTATGTACCTGCAGTAGTTGTTGCTGGGTCTGTATGAACTCTCTGCACTGCTGAAGTTCAACCCTCATGCGCTGCATGGCCTCCTCGTGTTCTCTGATGGAGATCACCTCTTCCTGACTGGCAGCCAGTGATGCTAACACACAAACATACATGTAAACACTTAATATCAACAGCATAAATCCTGGGTATTTTGAGGGCAGTATGGATAGAAAAGAGGGAATAAATGAGGGTCAACCCTGGCTGTCAAGTCTCTGCATGTGGTTCTTCAGTTTCCTCCACTGCAGGCGGATGCTGTTGGCCAGCTGCTCGCGGGCTGGTCCACACACCTGTTCCAGAGCATCCCTGCTGCACTCATCCCCATCATCGTCGGCTTCAGACACAGCCTGACACACACACACACACACACACACGTCAACTCTAGACACACACCCTTATTACAGCGCTAAACTGAGCACGTTTCAAGTATGTATGTGAGCTTACCTGCTCCAGGCTGTCGTCACTGGGCACAGTTCTGCTACTGCCGTCTTCGGTGGACTGAGCTTTTTTACAGCCGTCTTCTGCGGGCAGGGCTTTGCCACAGGCTTTCTTTGGGCTCAGTATGGACACCATGTCCTTCTTTATGTGCTGCAGGAGCTTTTTCAGCTCAGCATTCTCCTGCATGAGCCCCCGCTGCCTTGCCTCATAGTCACTCAGCAGCGCTTTATACATTTCACCCTCATGCCTGAGAGACACACACAGCTTTATCACTTCAATATGAAAAAGGTACGTTCTGTGTGGCCATGTAGAGAGACAGAGAGGGATGAAGATTTACCTGGCCTCCAGCTTCCCTGTCTTCCACAGGCCTCTCTTTCCGTCAGAGCGACCCACACAGTTGGCCACTTCAATCGCTAAACAACAACAAACACACTTCAGTCAACATCTAAACAAGGCCAGGGTCGGAGGTACAGTGGACTGTAAAGGGTGTGTATATTACTCAGTTTTTTGTCCCGCTTGTCCACCAGCAGCTGATTCAGTCTCTCCTTCAGTTTGGCACTCTCCCTTTCCTTACGCTTGGCATCATGGGAATACTGTGTGGCACGGCTGGCGATGATGTTCTGAAGCTTCTGCACCTGCTCAGTCACACCAAAGGTACCGAACTCAGACCCCAAACCAACCAGACCCAACTGAGGCACACTTATATCTACAAACCTCTAACTAGAACCCCCAAAACAAGCTGACCTCAAATACTCCAACATGACCTCTCCAAATGAAAAGATCGCATATCCTTTAACTCAGTGGTCACCAGCCCTGCTCCTGGGGGGATACCTTCTTGCAGACTTCAGGTTCAACCTACCTGATCCAAACAATTACTACCTTCAGAACATCCTGGTTGTCCATCGCTATCCAAACCCTCCAACCCAATTCAACTCAGCTCCTTCTAACCCAGACCCCCCTGAAATCAAACCACTTCAGACCCACTAACTGAACCCCCAAAATGAACCCAACTCAGACCCTCACTTTCAGCTGATGGCGTTACCTGCAGCAGTAAATGGTGGAGTATTGGTTTCCATTACTTGTTATTTGCTTTATCCTAGTAGCTCCAGCACTAAACTACATTAGCCTGTCCTGAACTGGGGACGTACCTCCTCTTTCTCAGACTTGAGGCAGCTCTGCAACGTTCGGATCTTCAGCTGGAGCTGGCGTTCCCCCTCATGGAGACCAGAGTTCTCCCTTCGAGAGTGTTCCAGTTGATCCTAACAAACAACATTAGATTATATAAGGCACCACAATACTGTGCAGGTTTTTACATAGAAAAGCAGTTCCACCTGTGGTCAGCAGGGGGCGGCAGCCAGTGTTTTCAGGATAAACTGTGTATTCTCTCTGAAATGAGGCACATGGACTACACTGTGTGTGTGTGTGTGTGTGTGTGTGTGTGTGTGTGTGTGTGTGTGTGTGTGTTACCTTCAGCCTGGAGTTGTTGCTCTGCAGGTGTTCCAGGTTACTGCAGTTTTTCAGCTGTTGGCTCTCAAGATCCTGCAGGTTGTGCTGTTTCCTCCTGTTCAGCTGCAGCAGCTCATACAGCAGGTTCAGCACAGACACAGCATTGAGACTGACCCCTGGACCTCCTGACTCCACAGACAGCCCACTCAGACCCAGAGAGCTCATCTCCTGCATGTACACACACATCAGCGAAATCCCAATGTTAATGTGGAGTGTTCTGTACATACAGGGACAACAATGCGCGTGCCACACTCCTGACAGGGACAGTAGGGACGACGCAGACTCTACTGCCCACTCCCAACAAGAATACAGTGTACTAAACATGATCTAATGGTCTGTGTCGTCTGACCTGGTTGATGTAGGTGATGCACTGAGAGATGTTCTCCTCGGTGCAGAAGGCATTGAGGACGCAGTAGGAGTGTTTGGGTAGAACTGAGGTGGAGTTGTGCCTG
Source organism: Acestrorhynchus altus (assembly GCA_034509495.1). Lineage (NCBI taxonomy): Eukaryota > Metazoa > Chordata > Actinopteri > Characiformes > Acestrorhynchidae > Acestrorhynchus > Acestrorhynchus altus. The sequence continues at coordinate 1,279,905 of CM067524.1, forward strand.
GAAGGGGACATGCTGATGTGGGAAATGCTGGAGAGCTCCTTAGTATCTATTGGAGAAAGAAAGCAGAATGAAACATGTCTCAAACACCATCAGGAGGGCAGTGTGGCAGGAATCAGAAGGTTATCCCCTTCTCCTTAATTAGGTATATAAGAGCTGAGCAATGCAACAATTCTAATCATATTGTGATTCATTTTTGAATTGTGATAGTATTAATTTTATGGATTATCATCTTTATCAGTTTTTTTAGATCTGCTGATATCGATGTGCTGGTGGCTGGTTTGCAGAAGTTTTGGTCCACAGTCACATTATTCCTCCTCCTGTCTCTGATCTATAAGAGTGTTTAGTCTAGAAACTCCAGACGCCGTTAGAACAGATGGAGGTAAACAGAAATGCAGTAAAGAGGAAGAAGAATTTCTCCTTTTGAAGAAAATAGTTGAGATCATCTGAGCTGGTCTGAATGGACGTCCCCAGCCGGCACCTGGGTGTGTTCGATTCCATCAGCAGCACACCTGATTTAACATCACTAAGCACTGATTTACCAGGTATTGATGAACTATGAATAATACTAGACTGAGTTTTATCTGGTCTAACGAGTGGAGCTCGGATACCTAAAGGTGGCCTGTATAAGAGCTGTGTTTAGGAAGGAGATTACTGGAGCTGCTGGGGTTAAATTAGATGGATTAAATCGATGGCAGTTCTCCACTGAATAGTAGTTGCACTACTCAACTCCACTCCACTCTGCTTTTTGCTTTTCCATTTAGGCAAATCTGGTATCTGATTCCTGGAACAGGATAATATATTCATACCTGCTCACTCGTGGTTCCAATCGTAGAAATAAATCCTAGAAATAATAATGATGATTTATAAGTTATTTTAAAGACCATTTACTATATCAACCTATAAAGTCTTTTATAGAGCAATGTTGATAAATAAGAATAATCAAACCTTACAATTTATAAAATGAATAATTATCCTGCCAATATCCTTTCTTGGAGTGTGCTCCGTAGAGTGTACTTAAAGATAAAGCTGAAGAAAACTAAATAGACTATTTTGACAGGATCAGAACATGCTCCCAGCAGAACTAAACAATGTAACTGTTGTATGAGATTACTAGGAAAAACACAGGAAGCATTAAAAACTGTGCAGTTTCACCAAGCAGCACATATTGATATGTGCGACTCCGTCACATTAATGCGCTCTCTTCACTTGTTCAGAAAATGTTCCCACACGGGAGCTGGAATGCAGCTTTGAAACGAGTCCATCTCGGCTCATTTTCTCCAAATGTCTTCAAGACAACTATGGAATCTGTGATTCCTACATGACAACCGTCTGCTCACAAACATGAGCCTCCAGAAGAGAACAGAACGGCTCAATGGGCTCATTAAAATGACCGAGACAGACATCCAGTCATAATGCTGCGATATTGGTGGTGATGTCCACCATTCTTTCCCAAGAGACGCCAAAAAGTCCTGACAGGCTCACGTTAAAATTTCTGTTCCTATTTTTTATTAACTGGTTACAATAATAAAAACAAACTGTAATCTATTAAAGTGTCTACAAAATGAGGAATGGAAGGGAATATACAGTATGTAACTTGAACACCTGTTATTAATATAGCTACCAAAAATGACCAAACCAGATACCAGGAACCAAAAGACGAGTAGAGCCCAGTCGACCCCGAGTTTAGTAGTGCAGGCACCATACGGTGGACAAGCAGCATTTGAACTCTGAGAGAACAGGCTGCGTTTGAGCACTCAGAGCGAGTCTTACCCAGAGAAGGGTCCGGCATCATGGGTGGGGTCCACCACTCGCCCATCTCAGCACCACAGGTCGGGAACCGCGGGTCATCAGCAGGAGCCGTCAGAGCACACACACACCACTGCAACAGAGCAGTCCACCATTCTGGATTAGAGCAGAGCTGCAGGATTAGCCTGACATGCTAACAACCAGAGGATTAGCTGGTCACACTGTGGGGGGGCTAATGCTACAGGTCTGGGGTCAGTTCAACACAGAGGGGGTAGAGGATAAAGCTCAACTTAGATCCTTCTTGTCCATTCCACCTCATCACTGATTAAAGAGCTCATATCCCACACCATTTCTGTTTCTGTGCCTTTAACACTGGTGTATGCAAATGAGCTCTATTCTGAGTGGTTGTGCTGTATTGTACTTTAAATAGAAAACATTCACCTGAAACACTGCTTAACTTCAGTGCTAAAACTGCTGTAGGCTGAATGGGTGGAGCTACACTGCTGCTACACTGCTGCAGGCTGAACAGGCAGACACACACACACACGTTGTTATCATGAAACTCGAAAACGACTCTTAAAGCAATACAATGAAGCATGAGCAGATACGAGGGAAGTGCCGAACGAAAACATACAGCTATGGGACCATAAAGCAGATACACACCCCACCCCCTACACATAGCTGTAACTAACACACACACACACACACACACACACACACACACACACACACACACAGGCCTCAGGCAAGCTCTGTAATAACACCCTCCACAAAACAAGCTGAACCACATTCAAATGTCGGAACCCCTGAAAGCTTCCTTACAGAATGTTATTTCAACAAACGCTTACGACTACACCGCCTGGCTGTTTCCAAAATCACAGATCATTAAAATGGTGGAGGGACACAAGCAGGGTGTTACAGCCCCCACCCCCCCTCGACACCTGCTTCCATTCACCACCACCGTAAAAAGAAATCCTTCAATAAGTTTCTCTACAACACCTCTTATTCATTGAGGTGATGGAGTAAGGTCTCCAAGAGCTCTGTTCAAAACATCTCGTCTCCACTGATCATGCTTCAGATGGTTCCACAGCTTGATTGGACACCTGTGGTAAATTTAGTTGCCTGGACATGATTCGGAAAGAGACCGACAGTGCATGTCAGAGCACAAACCAAGCCACGAAGCTCTTCTGAGAGCTGACCGACAGGCCAAACCGAGTGTTCGTAGTAGGAGGGCCTTAGTCAGGGAGGTGACAAAGAACCCAATGATCACTCTGACAGAGCTCCAATGTTGTTCTGTGGTGAGAGGAGAACTATTTCTGCAGCGCTCCACCAATCAGGCAAGTATGGAACATTGGCTAGATGGAAGCTACTCCTTAGAGAAAGGAACACGACAGCCCATCTGGACTTTCCAAAAGGCACCTAAAGGACTCTCAGACCATGAGAAATACAAAGGATGAACTTTTTGGATTGAATGCCAATCATGTCTGGAGGAACCCAAGCACTGCTCATCACTGAGCCAATACCATTCCTACAGTGAAGCATGGTGGTGGCAGATGTTTTTCTGCAGCAGGAACCGGGAGACTAGTCGGGGTTGAGGGAATGATGACTGCTGTGATGTTCAGAGAGATCCTCGATGACCTGTTCCCACTCTGGACCTCAGACTGGGATGAAGCACACATTCAATATAAAGGAGTGGCTCCATGGTTCCACAGCAGTTTGAGTTCAGAACCTACTGATCTTCGCTGTGGTGGAAAAGGGCGCAGTTCACCAATAACAAGCCTCTGCCAAGTGCTGGTTTGGGTATCGTTTATGTATTTTTATTATTGTGACGCAAGAAGCACCTGATCCTTATAATCACCCCACAAAGAGCTCACTCCCTCACCCCGGCTCAGACACACACCAGGAAATTTCCCCACACACAGAGCTCATTCCTTCACCCGGCTGAGACACACCGGGAAATCACCCCACACTCACAGAGCTCACTCCCTCACCCTGCTCAGACACAGAGCTCACTCCCTTCACCCCGGCTCAGACACACACCAGGAAATTTCCCCACACACAGAGCTCATTCCTTCACCCGGCTGAGACACACCGGGAAATCACCCCACACACAGAGCTCACTCCCTCACCCTGTTCAGACACATAGAGCTCACTCCCTCACCCTGCTCAGACACATAGAGCTCACTCCCTCACCCTGCTCAGACACAACCGGGAAATCCTGCCCCACACTCCCCAGAGCTCCTCCCTCACCTGCTCAGACACAAGAGCTCACTCCCTCACCCTCTCAGACTTTACCTGGAAATCACCATGCACACAGAGCTCACTCCCTCACCCGGCTCAGACACACACCGGGAAATCACCCCACACTCACAGAGCTCACTCCCTCACCTGCTCAGAACACACAGGCCTCCCTCCTGCTCAGACACACCGCAAATCCTGCCAGCATGCACACAGAGCTCACTCCTCACCCGGCTCAGACACACAGAGATCCCTCCCTCACCCTGCTCAGACACACACCTGGAAATCACCATGCACAGAGTTCACTGCCTCACCCGGCTCAGACACTGAGATCCCCTCCTCACCCTGCTCAGACACACTGCAGGGAAATCACCCCACACTCCACAGGGCTCACTCCCTCACCCTGCTCAGACACACAGACTCCCACTCCCTCACCCTGCTCAGACACACACCTGGAAATCACCATGCACACAGACTCACTCCTCCACCCTGCTCAGACACACACCAGGAAATCACACACTCCTGAGCTCCTCCCTCACCTGCTCCAGGCACACAGGCTCACTCCCTCACCCTGCTCAGACACACACTGGAAATCACCATGCACACAGAGCTCACTCCCTCACGGCTCAGACACACGAGATCCCTCCCTCACCCTGTAGACACAGGAAATCACCCCACACTCACAGAGCTCACTCCCTCACCCTGCTCAGACACACAGAACTCACTCCCTCTCCCACCCTGCTCAGACACACCTGGAAATCACCCTGCACACAGAGCTCACTCCCTCACCCGCTCAGACAGACAGAGCTCACTCCTCACCGGCTCAGATACACCAAAATCACACAGAGCTCACTCCCTCACCCGGATCGAACACACACACACTCTTACTCGGTCCATAAGTCTCCTGCACACCGATACACCAGCTAGAACCGCGGATAAACTTTACACAGTTCATTATCTAGTACCTGGTCGTTAGAGTGTAACAGAGCGGTCCTCTGTGAAAGCAGGGGCAGATACCTGCCCTCGGCACTCTCCGGTCCGCGGTCTCTGCACTGACGCCGGACAGTCAGGACTTTGTGGGGTCAGTGTAAGACAGCCGGTGTGTCAGTCCTCACCAAAGCGCCGGACGGCGAGTCCGCCCTGCAGCGGGACCTGGAAACGACCGAAACGACCTGGAAACGACCTGAAACGGCGATAAAACAGCGCGGAAATCGCTCTAATCCCTGCGCTCGCCCCAAACGCAACCCCAGCCCTCATTGGTCAACCCGTTACCTGGCAGCCAGCATGCCGACGCTTTGATGGCCATGCCTGATTCAGTTCACCTCTTCACCTGAACAGGTGTTCAGTAGGTAATGCTTATATGCAAATGACCAGCGCTTGATTGGCTCATGCTCTAATTAATTATGAATGAGCTCATCTTTATTCAAATATATAGTTTATTTAAGATATAGTTTATATATATATATATATATATATATATATATATATATATATATATATATATATATATGTGTGTGTGTGTGTGTGTGTGTGTATTTAGAAACACCTGCCTTGTGTCTCCAGTCATTGGCCACTTTATTAGAAACACCTGCCTTGTGTCTCCAATCATTGACCACTTTATTAGAAACACCTGCCTTGTGTCCCCGCTAATTGGCCACTTTATTAGAAACACCTGCATTGTGTCCCCGATAATTGGCCACTTTATTAGAAACACCTGCATTGTGTCTCCACTAATTGGCCACTTTATTAGGAACACCTGCCCTGGGTTTTCTAATTGGACACTTTATCAGAAACTTTATCAGAAATCTTGTGCTCACTGTCCAATCAACGTACAGTTTATTAGACACAGTCACAAGGGTCATGTTGGTGAGGGTGTTTCTAAGGAAGTGACCAGTTAGAATTGAATCCATTGTATTTACAAAAGTCCAGTTCACAGTGAGTTCCAGTACAGCAAGGAGATTCTACACCGTCATACACATTGACAGTGTTAAAGTGGTGTTAATGTGGCAATATGTGTAAGGGTGTGTGTGTGTGTCCACTCTGGTGGTCAGTGAGAGCTGCAACAGAGGCATATGCAGGGAGTGGGGTCATCCTCCTTCTCCATATCTTCTGTTCCGGAGGCTGGAATGTTCCTGCTCTCCGCTATAAATACCTGCAGTTCCGACAACACCACACTCTGCTGCTGATGCTGCACACACACACACACACACACACACACACACACACATTATGTTAACCATTAACCAGACCATATGTGTTATAGCTGTGGCATAATGGTTTACCAATATAGAGGGGCGGCCTTACTTTGATGGTATCATAGGTGTTAGTGATGATAGCGATGAAGAGGCTGAGGACCATGTAGGTGAAGATGGAGATGAAGGTGTAGACATAAATCCTGCTGAAGAGCCAGACCACCCAGCTCCGCCCCCGCAACTTAGCGAAGGTGGAGTAGATCTCATCTCCGTTTATCATGGAGAACAGGCAGTACGCCACCCTGTTAAAGGACCGGAACTGAGGACAGAGACAAGGTCCCAGAATTAACCTCAAACACTTTCCTCATACTGTATATCCATTCCCCCAATCTTCAATAATCAGGACCCCACAAGACCACCTCAGAGGAGCTATTAGGTGGGTGGTGGGTCATTCTCAGCACATTAGTGACACAGACATAGTGGTGGTGTGATAGTGTGTGTTGCGCTGGTATGAGTGTATCAGAGAGTGCTTGTGTCAAGTCAGTGCAACACACCACCACCATGTCAGTGTGACTGTAGTGCTGAGAATGACCCACCACCCACCTAATAGCTGCTCTGTGGTGGTCCTGTGGGGTCCTGACCAGCGAAGATCAGGGTGAAAGGAGGAGAATAAAGTCTGCAGAGAAACAGATGAACTACAGTCTGGAATTATAGAACCACAAAGAGCTCCTGTGTGACCAGAGGAGTTGATTAAATAGACAGTGAGTGTACAAACAAGGAGGTCATAATGTTATGGTTGATTGGTGTATATCCACTCCTTGAAAGGAGTCACAGGAACCAGATCATCTGTTATTCATTTCATCTGGTACCTGGTGTAGGTGTGTATTTTTGTGTATATCTCACATTTTCGTGGTGGGGTCCAAGGACAATCCAGCCACAGAAGCAGTAGCTGAGGTAGATCAAAATGGCACAGAAAGAGAACCGGATCACACTGGGCAACGCCGCCCGCAGGGTCAGGATCAGAATCTGCAAACCCAGTAAAACACACAAACAGGTTCAGCCTTACTAGTGCCTTGGAGATCCACTGTTTTCAGCAATACACACCGAAAGTTTCCCGCAAATCTAAAGAACTGTTTAAGCTTCTATAAAGAACCACTGGAAGACCCTGTTATAGGGCAGTTTTGTTGTGTAAATGTACTGCAGTCAGTCCTAGACTTACATTGTACTTCTGGAAGAAGCCCAAGTACCGCAGGACTCCCATCCACACCAAAACCGTGGCCGTGCCCAGTAGGGTACTGCAGACCCTATAGCTCACCAGCTCCTACAGCCCCATCACACAAACTATTACACACCATTCTCCACCTGCACACACCATGTTCAGAACACTTCTGTGTGTGTGTGTGTGTGTGTGTGTCTGACCTTGCTGTGAATGCAGATCTTGAGTGCTGATCCTGTAACCGTGAGTGTGTCACTAATGATGATGAGGATGTACCAGCCGTTAATGAACTCTATCCGTTCTGACCACCACACCGATCGCCTACAGCAGGTGGAGACAAACCACGAGTACTCCTACACATAAACACACACATTGCTATGCTAAGTTTGTAGTGTATTTTTCTATGTTTGTATGTGTAGTGTATGTTTCTATGTAAGTGTGTATTGTGTAATATCTATGTAATCTGTGTTTGTGTACTGTGTGTAATGTAGTGTGTGTAATGTCTTTGTATTGTCAGTAACATAGTATGTGTATTGTAATATAGTTGTAGTATCTTTGTACTGCCAGGGTAATATAGTGTGTGTAATATGGGGTTTAATGTCTGTGTGTAAGTCTATGTAATGTCAGTGTAGTGTATTATAGTGTGTGTGCTGTAGTGTGGTGTTTTTGCTGTTTGTGTGGGGTGAGTGTAGTGTTTAATATAGTGTTTAATGAAGTGTTTGTGTGTGCGTGTACTGTCTGTGTAGTGTATTATAGCGTATTGTTCATGTGTAGTGTTTGTGTAGTGTGTGTTTGTGTCATTATTGGGTTTATAAACTCTTAATCACATCCCTATAACAGAGGGCACTGGCGGTCACTCACAGACAGCAGCTGGACTCCAGTGATGACTGAGCGAATGCACAGGATCAGAGAGAGCAGGCAGGACAGAATGACCAACGAGTCAAACGCAACCATCAGCAGCAGGTGATTGACAGCATCTGCAGAAACAAACAAGCTCTTGTCATCCATAAACACACGGCGGTAGAATGAATGGGTGGGGCTACACTGCTGTAAGCTGAATGGGTGGGGCTTTAATACTGTAGGCTGAGTGGATGGGGCTACAGTGTTAGAGTCCACTACAGTCAAAAATTGCTGCAAACCATTAGAAGGAGCTTGTGAACCTGGCAACATCATCCTCACCATTTTCATCATTTCAGACTTGCTCAGAAGCACCCTCTAGTGTCTGACACAAGGCAGTGTACATAACTAACAAATAATGTGTGTGTGGTGCAGTAAATGAACTTACTGGATCCAGAGACTTTTGAGTCTTTACACACACTGATCTCCACATCGCTGCTCAGAGACACTTTAATCTGTCCACTCTGAGCTCGGTTATCAAACATGATCTGCACAAACACAAACAGCATAAGTATAATAATAATAATAATAATAATAATAATAATAATAATAACAATAATAATAATAATAATAATAATAATTATTATTATTATTATTATTATTATTATACTCGGGAAGCCGTCTGAAGCGATAATGAACACACACTGAATTCTGATTTTGTTCACTGAATTTTGATTTTGTTCACTGAATTCTGATTCTGTTCACTACTGACCGTGATGCAGAAGTTGTAGCAGTCAGGCAGTTCATCGTGCTGGACAGTCTGTAGGTTAATCGCCTTCAGCTTCAAGTATATATTTACAGATAACAGCCTGAAAGAGAGGAAATCGTCAGCCCTGCTCAACTCCCACTGCATCTATACTCAGCCTGTATAAAAACAGCCTGTCTATACTCAGCCTGTCTATACTCAAACTGTCTATATTCAGCCTGTCTATACTCAGCCTGTCTATACTTAGCCTGTCTATATTCAAACTGTCTATATTCAGCCTGTCTATACTCAGCCTGCCTATACTCAGCCTGTCTATACTAAGCCTGTCTATACTCAGCCTGTCTATATTCAAACTGTCTATACTCAGCCTGTCTATACTCAAACTGTCTATACTCAGCCTGTCTATACTTAGCCTGCCTATACTCAGCCTGTCTATACTCAAACTGTTTATATTCAACCTGACTATACTCAGCCTGTCTATACTCAAACTGTCTATACTCAGCCTGTCTATACTCAAACTGTCTATACTGAGCCTGTCTATACTCAGCCTGTCTATACTCAGCCTGTCTATACTCAGTCTGACTATACTCAGCCTGTCTATACTCAAACTGTCTATACTGAGCCTGTCTATACTCAGCCTGTCTATACTCAAACTGTCTATACTCAGCCTGTCTATACTCAGCAGGAATATACTCAGCCTGTCTATATTCAAACTGTCTATACTCAGCCTGCCTATACTCAGCCTGTCTATACTCAGCCTGTCTATACTCAGCCTGCCTATACTCAGCCTGTCTATACTCAGCCTGTCTGATTATTCAGAAGGTGAGCTTGTGCACATGCCTTTTAAAGTTCACAGTGAAGTTGGTGATGTCTGGAGAAGGTTCATCCTGGACAGGTTTCATGGGATAAATGTAAACACACTCTGCAGAAGAATAACAGTCATTGACACTTTTAATGAAAGCACAGCTGCTGACCTGGTCAGACACTAATGTTAATGTTACTGCTGCTGTTCCTGTAGGTAAGGCACCTTTCTCCACATGTGGGTCAATGTCGAAGGTTTCATTGCCAGGGGAGATGTTGTCACGGCGATAGAACTCTTGACAGAGGGACAGTGGAGTGAAGACACCTTGGATTCTCTCAACTGCGTGGTTCCCCACTGTCACGTTCTGAAGGGTCAGGTACTTGATGACACATCAGATCAACACATCAGATCAACCAACTCAGATCAACACATCAGACACATTTAAACCTAGATTACTTATCTGCTGCTCTTTCCAGAGCCCTGATGAGTGAATCATGTTACTCAGGTCAGAGGATATAGAGTCCAAATCTTGCTCAAGGGCTCTGGGGTCACCTAGGCAGGGAACCGAACCCTAGTCTATGACAGGGAAGGTGGAGTAACACTAAATGCATGTGATTATTGAGATTTCTGAGAGTTTCTTTACCTGTAAATGTCTCTACTGTCCAAGGAAGGCTTTCTACTGGGGTCTTGTCATTTCTACTAATGTGAATGACAAGAGCCTTAGCGAGAGCAGGACTTTGGATAATCACCACACCACCAACTTTTCTTTCTTAAAGTACTGGATGCAGCTCCATCATTCCAGAGAACACAGTTCCACTGCTCCACAGCTCAATGCTGGTTGGTTTTATACACACCTATCCCATACTTAGCATTAGACCAATAGGTTACTGCATTTCAATCCCATCTCAGATTTTACCCAATGAATTGTAGAGGGTAGAGCAAGAAATACTTTAACAGTCTTTCCATCTTTTAATATGATTTTAAGTTTTAGAAAATGTTTCCATTCAACGTTGATGTCAATGTTGATGGCATACAGGTGAACCAGCCCTCGCTGTTATTATAGACTATGCAGGCTAACATATATACATTTAACCACAGTCACAAACTGTATGAAAAATTACATGGGTGACAGCCCATGTCACCAGGGCTTTGGGATTCCAATCATATATGGCCCAGGTATATATGTCTCAGGTGTGTGGTCTCCATTACCCTCATGATGACATGGTTGATGTGGTCATGGACCTGGTGCTCTGTGTAGATGGAGTAGATGCTATTTCTGTTCTGGAAGTCTTTGAGGAATAGATGCTTGAAGGTGACAATGTTCTCCTCAGTGAATCTCACCATCATCTCGTTACTCAATCCAAATAAGATTAACTATAATAAGAGACATGAACATCTTAGACACAGTCACATCACAGACACAGACAGTTACATTAGTTATCACTAATATAGTGTAATCATATATCAGTTTTCAGTAAAGAGGACACTGGTGTTTAGGATATTGTGGGCAATGAACTTTGATAGGCAAATGTTGTAGAACTGTAGCAGAGAGTATGTGTGAGATGGTGGGAGGAGTTAAACACCTCTAAAATTAATTCCGCTGTTAATAAATATTATTAAAACAGTCGTTATCAAGTGCACCCAGAAGGAATCAAATGACTGCAATGGTGCCAAGATCAAGTTTGCTGTCAAGCCTCCAGAAGGCTTAGTGTGATGGTGTGGGTGCAATTCTATATGATGCCACATCACCTTTGGTCTTTATTACAGACACTTTGACAGCCCAATGTTATGTTATTGAGGTCCTGCAACCAGTGGTTCTACCTTTTCTGACACCATTAGGAACCTCTACAACTCCTTGCAGAGACGTCTGACATGTTGCGTTAAACCCGACACCGTACCGAGAGACACGACTTCTGTATGTGTAGATCAATAAATATTGATCAGATCAGACTACAGTTATAATCAGTTATTGACCTTCTTTCCGAACAGAACTGCAATCCCAAACTTCGTTCTGGGTGTAGCTGTTTGTTTTTTGATTAGTGTGTAGACTAAATTTATAGATTTACAGAAATCCAGTAGGGAGGAATTGAACCCACAACCTTGTAATCAAAATGAACCTTTCCAAGCTCTATATAACAAAAAAGCCAGTTAGGATGCAGTTTGCATTCTTCCTACCTGAACAGTGATGATGGCAATCTTGAGGATCTGTAACATTAGCTTCCATGGCTTGCGTCCTCTCGCCTGATATTTCTCACATGGGCTCATGAAGAAGTACTTGAGTTTCCTCCTAAGCTTCTCTAGAGCCTGTGACTCCAGATCGGCCTTCACGCCAGACCTACCATCCACTGAAGCCTGCTCAGACATCAGTGCAGTTTCCTGACTGTGTACTGAAGGTCTGAACAGGAGCTGAGATCTTATATATACTGGCAGATCAAACTGGCAGAACCAGTGTCTGACCAACTGACAGTGACCTTACAGATCAGCTCAAACCATGCATGATGTATAGAGAAAGAGCTCCATTCCTCATCCTTATCTTCATCCAGTCTGCTCACATTCACAGCATATCTGTCAATCAAAACCAGCATCATTGTAGGCCACACTAACCCTCAGATAATCACTGTAACAACACACCTTTACTGTAGTTGCCCCATTATCAAACACACACACAATCAGAGACAGGTAACGAAAGGCCCAACTGTATAAAACCACATCATCCTTTAGAACTCTAGGCCAATTCTGATATTTTCATAGTTTCACATACTTTTATTCACCCAAACATTTATAGGTGTCAGTAACACATACCAGATATTCTTATTTTCAGGAGATCCTGGACTACTCAAATTTTCTTCCTTGGAGATGTACAACTTAAGTGAATTTTTATATTTGTATAAATTTGCCCAATGTTAAAAATATACTTGCACCTACAAAGCACTAAAAAAATTTACATCTCAGAAATTCTGTAGGAGATGATTTAAATGATAATTTAAGAGATATTTGTAATAATTAGATTTATTTTGTTTTATTTGAAATTAATACAAAATAATTTCAAATAAAATTAAAACTTGGAATATACTTTATTCATTTTTCTGTTCATGCATAAGTATTAATTATGTATGTATAATTTTCCTCTATAACCCAATATCTGGGTCGGAAATGTCATTAGCCCCACCTCCTCTCACTGATCAGGGTCTACATGCAGGTTGAACATACAGTGAAAAAGGTTTGTGATCATTTAATTAAAAAAGGTCATTTATTTAATATTCATTACATATAAATTACTAAATTATTTTTTCTGCCTATCTTCTGCTTTCTGTACTTATGCTGCTACTGGAACCTTAATTTCCCTGAAGGAACCCTCCCAAGAGATCAATAAAGTTCTATTCTATTCTATAAAGCTTTTTTGTTGTAAATTTGATACTGTGACTAGAATTTTGTGCCATTTTGAGATTCTGGGTTTGTTTTTTAAGCTGTAAATCAAACTGATCAACAGAAAAAAGGCTTGAAATGTCACTTTACATGTAATAAATATAAAACATGACAGGTTACATATTTAAATGAAATTGTGATCAAGAATGAGCTTGTTTTAAGACATTCAAATGTTTTGAAATATACACAACACACAACAGTAAACATGCACTGGAAGCTCCTTTGGCATTTAAATGGGTATTTAATTCAGTTGAAACAAGTGAATTTTAGCTGTTTTCTAAACTGGATAAGACACTGATAATGCACACAATTATTACAACGGATGTGTACAAAGATGTGTAAATCTTGTAGTTTGTTATGTGTATCATGTCTTTAAATTACTCTGATCCTGAGATATGATGCTTAGAATAAGTCAGTATAAGTTAAGTCAGTACTTATGATCAGTTTGGGCTGCAGTGACACAACACCGCCCTCAGAGAAATCTGAAATATGTCAATATATACAGTGGGGAAAATAAGTACACCAATTGTGCAAGTTCTCCCACTTAAAAAGATGAGAGAGGCCTGTAATTGACATCATAGGTAGACCTCAACTATGAGAGACAAAATGTGAAAAAAAAATTGAGAAAATAATTTTGTCTGACTTTTAAAGAATTTATTTGCAAATAATGGTGGAAAATAAGTATTTGATCACCTACAAACAAGCAAGATTTCTGGCTGTCACAGACCTGTAACTTCTTTTTTAAGAGGCTCCTCTTTCCCCCACTCATTACCTGTATTAATGGCACCTGTTTGAAGTTGTTAACAGTATAAAAGACACCTGCCCACAACCTCAAACAGTCACACTCCAAACTCCACTATGGTGAAGATGAAAGAGCTGTCGGAGGACACCAGAAACCGAATTGTAGACCTGCACCAGGCTGGGAAGACTGAATCTGCAATAGGCAAGCAGCTTGGTGTGAAGAAATCTACTGTGGGAGCAATAATTAGAAAATGGAAGACCTACAAGACCACTACTAATCTCCTTCGATCTGGGGCTCCACGCAAGATCTCAGCCCGTGGGGTCAAAATGATCACAAGAACGGTGAGGAAAAATCCCAGAACCACAAGGGGGGATCTAGTGAATGACCTGCAGAAAGCTGGGACCAACGTTACAAAGGCTACCACCAGCAACACACTACGACGCCAGGGACTCAGATCTTGCAGTGCCAGACGTGTCCCCCTGCTTAGGCCAGTCCATATCCAGGCACGTCTGAAGTTTGCTAGAGAGCATTTGGATGTTCCAGAAGAGTATTGGGAGAATGTCATATGGTCAGATGAAACCAAAGTAGAACTATTTGGTAAAAACACAACTCGTCGTGTTTGGAGGACAGTGAATGCGGAGTTGCATCCAAAGAACACCATACCAACTGTGAAGCATGGGGGTGGCAACATCATGCTTTGGGGCTGTTTCTCTGCAAAGGGACCAGGACGACTGGTCCGTGGACATGAAAGAATGAATGGGGCCATGTATTGTGAGATTTTGGGTGCAAACCTCCTTCCATCAGCAAGGGCAATGAAGATGAAACGTGGCTGGGTCTTTCAGAATGACAATGATCCCAAGCACACTGCCAGGACAACAAAGGAGTGGCTTCGTAAGAAACATTTCAAAGTCCTGGAGTGGCCTAGCCAGTCTACCGATCTCAACCCCATCGAAAACCTTTGGAGGGAGTTAAAAGTCCGTGTTGCCCGCCGACAGCCCCAAAACATCACTGCTCTAGAGGAGATCTGCATGGAGGAATGGGCCAACATACCAGCAACAGTGTGTGCCAACCTTGTGAAGACTTACAGAAAACGTTTGACCTCTGTCACTGCCAACAGAGGATATACAACAAAGTATTGAGATGAACTTTTGTTATTGACCAAATACTTATTTTCCACCATTATTTGCAAATAAATTCTTTAAAAGTCAGACAAAATGATTTTCTCAATTTTTTTTTTCACATTTTGTCTCTCATAGTTGAGGTCTACCTATGATGTCAATTAACGGCCTCTCTCATCTTTTTAAGTGGGAGAACTTGCACAATTGGTGACTGACTAAATACTTATTTTCCCCACTGTAGATTTCAAATATGTATAATATTTTGAACATTTGATAATTATATCAAAATGGGAATGGAAGGTGGTCTGTTTTGAGACATTTTTCCTGTTCCATTTAACATGTGTTTCTTAAACTGAAATAAAGAAGAAACCAACTTGTCTCTTTTAAAATGTTACTCATGTCCATAACATTTGTTATATTTTTAAGAGATTTTTAATATTTGTAAAATTTATCAAATTTCAGAGCCAGCAAGTCATAATCCAGCCCGGGGTTTTGTTCCAACTCACTCTGCTGCAGCTCAAAGATCCTAAGGAACATTCTGTTCTGAGGGACTGACTTCACACATCACAAACACCTGCTTCACAGAGCAAGCAACCACGTTTATGTAGAGGCTTGTAATCCAGGTCCAGAAAGTAAAAAAAAAAAAACCACTAAATTTTTGTTCAGGTTGCCTGGGCAACATTCTAGTTTTAAGTGTTTCTGAGTGACCAGTGTATTGACCACATCAATCATTATCAAAAGGACAAGTATGCTATTCTTCAAGATGCACTTACTGTCAAAGTGTGGAAATGCATTTATATTGGGAATGAAGATAAAGGTTGAATAAACAATAAATTATTACATATTTTGACTGATATGATCAATATTTATTGATCTACTCATACAGAAGTATAAAATGCCTACACAACATTTTGGTATAAAACTGTGTGATACTTCAATAAATCAGAGATTACTTAAAAAAACTATGAGTTGTCTGAGTTTTCTCTCTCTATCTCTGGTATCTGAATTTGGGGTACTTTACTTTTTACTTTTCCCTAGACCACAGTGCATTCTTAGTGTCTGTGACAAAAAAAAAAACAACTGATCTAAGAAAACAAAAATCTGCAAAAATGTTACCCCAATACAAGTTTGAATGACCTGTGTGAAGAAAGAAAGAGAACAAAAACAGACATGAAACGTCACATGAAACATTGATAAACCTGATGAGAGTAGCACCTGTTCAAAGATTTTGAGAAGACAGACGGTACAGAGGTATACAAATGCATTTACAATATTCTTTCATTTATGCAATATTCAAATATAAAAGTCCTAAGAAACTCTTAACTAGTGTACCTTTCAGAAGAGTACATTGTCCCAAAATCCAAGACTTCCCATTCTTGAAGTTTTTTTTTAACACATTGAACACATTGGTTTGCTGGTTTTGGAAAACCAGAAGAGGTCCTAACATAAAGCCTTGATGAATGCCACCACTAGCCTAGACACCAACAGTTCAATAAGTTGAGTTAATTACTTGTTGCAGCTTTCTGAAGATCTTTACACTGAATAAATCTGAGAGCCCACACAAGGAGCTGTGTTTATTTCAGTGTTCCTGAACCTTAGAGTGTGTTACCAACAGAAGGGCTCAGGGAACGTGAGCGCAGTGGCTGGAAGTTGGCATCCCCACTGCTTCCTGTGCTTCCACAAGCCCCGGCATCCATGTCCTGACCCTCTGTCTCAAGCTCATCAGGAAGAGGTGGGGCTCCAGGGTCACCAGGTTTGGGAAGGCACGATGAAGTGGAAGAGACGTTCAGACTGGCCGCAGAAGCACTGAACGGCAGCGGGTCACGCACCCTACCCTGGTTGGATAAGCAGGGCAGGTTCAATGAGCTTGTCACAGAGGAGGCGGGGCTGCCTTCCCCGTCAGGATGTAGGCACATGGTGGAGCACTTGTCGTAGTCATAGAGGTCAGTCTTCGAAAGGTCGTTTGTGGCTCCGGGTGTGTATTTGGATGAGTAACCTGAGCTGGACATACCTACTGCAGGAAAAATAAACCTGTCTGAGATTATTCTATTAGAATAAATAATAATAATAATAATAATAATAATAATAATAATAAACTTTACACTACAATCATGACATTAAATTAACATTAAATAATATTAGAAGCAATAACACAAGAAAAGTATTTTAAAGCAAGTGCTGCTTCTCTTTCATTTAGTGTACCAAATGAATCCAAAATGACTCTGAAACCCTGATCTCCAACTGTATCCATTTATCTAAATCTAACACTGTTACAAGAGTGTGTTCTTCTTAAGGACTTTTAGACACAGTGAGAGGAAATGCATGTTCCACCCAGGATGTTTAAAATCATACCCATTTCAGTGTTTCTGCATCCCTTCCACACTAACACCTTGTGGAGATGAAAATGCTCCCTAGGGTGGAGGATTTTAGGAGCAATCTCTAGGTGGAGCCTTTTGAGAATGCTCTTCTGGGCAGAGGTTTTTGAGAACACTCTCAAGGGTGGAGGGAAGACATTTTCCAAAGTGGAGGACTCTCCAAGTTGAGCAGCCTCACATCTTGATAAAAAGCTATAGAACTTCTACTTCTGTGCCGGATCAGGAATGTGGGAAGCATAAACATACCATGGCAGCTAGCTTCATCTTCACTTTGTATTTAGGGCTGTTTTGGTTGTTACACTTGCTCTTGAGAAATTTGACAAACTTGGCCCATGCTAACATTTTAGGGCAGTTTTGTAATCTTGCATGAACAGAAATAGTTTTGGGAACCGTTTTATTAAACTCAACAGCTACTTACCTTTCAGAGCCTCCAGTTTCTCATTTTTCACACGCTGCACCTCATCTGTGATCTTAACTATGATGAAGTTGAGGGTCTGGCATCGCTGGATGGACTCGATGAGGGTGTCTAAGCCACGGGGGTTCTCGGACAGCATGTCCAGCAATTTTCCTACCCGTGTTCCCCGTGTGCTCTTGTGGCTGATCTCCTCTGTGTCCTCTCGGGTCAGGATCTTCTTTGACCGCAGGTAATCATAATGCCTTTCTGCGATCAGCTTATCCACCAGGTATGGTCGTAGTCTCTCCAGGACCTTAAACATCACAAGAGCAGACTGAATATATTGGTTTTCACAATATATTGCCCAGCTCATTACATCCCGTCAAGCTCAGTCAGGACCAGAAAATGCAAGTAAGCTTCCGTTAATATAATCAGGGCAGCAACAAATGTTGGTTGTACTGCAGGTAGCCACGATAACTTTCTTTATCTAATAAATGTATGTTAGAATTTAATGTTCAGTAGTGAGACTGTAGTTAAGACTGTATTTAGACTGTAGTCAGACTATGTTCAGACCGTAGTGAGATTATTCAGACTGTAGTCACACTGTAGTGAGACTGTATTCAGAGTTTTGTCAGACTGAAGTTACTGTATTCAGACTAGTTAGACTGTATTCAGACTGTAGTTAAGACTGCAGTCAGACTGTAGTAAGACTATAGTCAGACTGCAGTCAGATTTGTAGTCAGGCTGTCATCAGACTGTAGTTAAGACTGTAATAAGACTGTAGTTAAGACTGTAGTCAGGCTGTAGCTAAGACTGTAATTAAGACTGCAATCAGGCTGTGATCAGACTGTAGCTAAGACTGTAATCAGACTGTAGTTAAGACTGTAATCAGAATGTAGTTAAGACTGTAATCAAACTGTAGTTAAAGACTGTAGTTAGACTGTAGTCAGGCTGTAATCAGACTGTAGTTAAGAATGTAATCAGACTGTAGTGAAGACTGTATTTAGACTGTAGTCAGACTATGTTCAGACCGTAGTGAGACTATTCAGACTGTAGTCACACTGTAGTGAGACTGTATTCAGAGATTTGTCAGACTGAAGTTACTGTATTCAGACTAGTTAGACTGTATTCAGACTGTAGTTAAGACTGCAGTCAGACTGTAGTCAGATTTGCAGTCAGGCTGTAATCAGACTGTAGTTAACACTAGTCTGACTAATCTGACTGTAATCAGACTGTAGTTAAGACTGTAGTCAGACTGTAATAAGACTTTAGTTAAGATTGTAATCAGACAGTAATCAGTCTGTAGTTAAGACTGTAATCAGGCTGTCATCAGACTGTAGTTAAGACTGTAATAAGACTGTAGTTAAGACTGTAATCAGGCTGTCATCAGACTGTAGTTAAGACTGTAATAAGACTGTAGTTAAGACTGTAGTCAGGCTGTAGTTAAGACTGTAATCAGAATGTAGTTAAGACTGTAATAAAACTGTAGTTAAAGACTGTAGTTAGACTGTAGTCAGGCTGTAATCAGACTGTAGTTAAGACTGTAATCAGACTGTAATCAGACTATAGTCAGACTAATAAAACTGCACTGATACTACTGTAATCCCAGTTGCAGACTGAACCGAATCCCTCTCATAGTTGAACAGGGGACGGTTCGGTTCGGTTCGGTTCGGTTGGTTCGGGGCTGCAGGGAGTCACTAACTCTGCTCTTACTTCCTTTTTCACTTCGGCCATCTCGTCTTCAGTCAGGTGAGACGCGTCCATTTCCGTCCTTCCGCCTCGCGCTGCTCCGGACCCGCCTGTCCCTGCTTAATTCCGGGACCAAAACTCACCAACTCCAGCTCGGAGTTACAGTCAGAGAAGCTCTCCGAACCCGAACCGCGGAGGAACCGGCCGGAGCTCACACACACACACACACTCAGGAACTGCAGTTACTTCCTCGTCTCGCGCACTTACGCAAGCGCGCTCTGCTCGCGCAGCACCTTTCATTTACTGCGTCCTTCTGCTCACCTGCATCATCCCCACCCTGAGAGCACTGAAGATCACTGAAGATCCCTGAGAGCACTGAAGAAGATCCCTGAAGATCACTGAAGATCACTGAGAGCACTGAAGATCACTGGAGATCCCTGAGCGCACTGAAAATCACAGAGAGCACTGAAGAAGATCACTGAAGATCACTGAGAGCACTGAAGATCACTGAGAGCACTGAAGATGATCACTGAAAATCACTGAGAACACTGAGAGCACTGAAGATCACGGAAGACCACTGAAGATCACGGAAGAAAAAGATCAGTGCAGATCACTGAAGAGCACTGAAGAAGAACACTGGATATTAGGGGGAGGAGAGAGTCTCAGCACTTTAATATTATATACTATATATGAACTATGTATATGCTATATACACAACATATACCATACATACTACAAATACACTATGTATACTATATATAGTGCACACTACATACACTATTTACGTTAGGTACACTAGGTAAACTATATACACTATGTACACAAAAGTCTTGGAACACCTGTCCCAGTTTCTTCTTAAATCAGGGGGATTAAAAAAGTTTTTTTTTGCTATTTTGTTGGAGTTACTGTCTCTACTGCTTTCTTCTAGAATCGGAAGCATTGCTGTGACGATTTGAGTGTATTAGTAAAGACAGGATGTTGGATAAACCTCACCCTACCTAATCCCCAACTCCCCAACTCACCCCTCTTTTCTTTACATTCCATTGAGTTTTATCCAGTTTGACCCAGATCTAGGGGGCACTAGATCGCCAGTGGTTCTTCAAAGACACTAGATCTTTGCAGAAGAAGAACCCAGCGTGTTTCTGTAGAGGAGCAAGATCTGCTCTGCTGAAGGTAAAGAAAGTAGACGGTATGAAATGAGCCCATCAGTGTGTGTTTGAGGGTGTAAATGAAAGGTGTTGTCCTTATATCTTCACTGCTGTAGTACAATGAAGTTCTGGTTGGAGATCACTCAGGATCTGGTGTGGTTCTGTGCTGGAGCTGTGGTCAGAGCTGTGCTGGAACTCTGTGTCTGATGTATAATAACTGATGATGCCTTTACAGGTTTCTGGGACCGGAAGGCACCAAGTCATGGATGTGTTATTGAGGGGTGCTAATGGCTAAAGCTAACAGACAAACATTCATATGTAGCAGTGACTTCCTAATGTTTTGGCTGCACTAGAACGTACAGCTTCGTTGTGTTTGTTACAGAGACTTTCCTCATTAAACTGTCCTGTGAGACACTGAGGTCAGAAGGGTATTAAGTCAGTTTGCTGTTTCCATTACTCTGTTATGGGGCGGCCAAGATGCCGGCTGGACCAAAAGTGTTTACCTGAGAGGAGAGAGATTCCCAGATTTCTCTATCAAAAAGCTAATTTTTAAGCTCATTTGTACACCAGAAGACTTTAAGTGACTAACAGAACCTGAATATTAAGAAATCTGGCGTTTCTATATCAAATCTCTAATTTTTTTTACCTCAGACTTTTTCTGGCAGTTAGCCACAAAGCTAACTACCAGTGCCTCTCAGATTAGATTTAAAGTGATTCTCATTGATCAGTACGAGTATAAACGATACAATACAGTTAGTATCTACCCAGAAGTGCAAATAATAACAATAGTGCAATAAATATAGTATAGTATGTAAACAGGATGGCACAAAAAAAGAAGAGAAAGTGGTGAGCTTGTGTGAATCAGATGCTGATGCTTCCAGTTGTAGAAAGAGTGTCCTGTGGGTCCTCAAATTTGGACCCCAGACAGCTTCAGAAAGTGTTATACTCACCAGATCTGGACACGTTGTGTTTGATAATAATTTGATAAATATTTTGGAAAAATGTGTCTTGTTAATACCACAGATGACAGCTTTTTTTGTTTGACTATGTTCTTGCTCTTTCAGGAAAGAATGACCTGTTTTTGGCCTGCCGCTAGTACCCACTGGTCTCTGGAGGTCTAATTTATTCATCATACATCAAGAAACAGCACCAAGAGGATTTTTTCCCCACCATTAAATTTGGAGATTAAATGTAGGGATATGGAATCCACAAACACATCATCCTCTGCTGATGGCGTAATTATGGAAGAAGAAAAATCTCACCAGTGTTCACAGTGTGGAAAGCATTTTGGTGGTAGCAGTGCCCTCAGAAGACACCACCGCATTCACACAGGAGAGAAACCATATTTCTGCTTTGAGTGTGGAAAGCATTTTACTCAGCAAAGTACTCTCAAAAAGCATCACCTCATTCACACGGGAGAGAAACTGTATCACTGCTTAGAGTGTGGGAAGAGTTTTACTCAACAGAGTAATCTACAAACACACCAGCGCATTCACACAGGATTGAAACCATATCCCTGCTTTGAGTGTGGAAAGACTTTTACTCAACTAATTAGTCTCCAAAAACACCTGCGGATTCACACAGGAGAGAAACTATATCAGTGCTCAGAGTGTGGGAAGAGTTTTAATCTAGAGAGCAGTCTCCAAAAACACCTCCGCATTCACACAGGAGAGAAACCGTATCATTGTTCAGATTGTGGGAAGAACTTCACAGAGAGTGGTGCCCTCATTAAGCACCAGCGCATTCATACAGGAGAGAAACCGTATTATTGTTCAGAGTGTGGGAAGAGTTTCAATCAACATAGTATTCTTCAAAGACACCTGAGCATGCATGGAAGGAAAAAACAATTGCCCTGCTCAGAGTTGGATGTCCAGTGAAGAAATATTTTTTAACCTTCATTCATTTGACTACATGCAGAGATGCATAGAAAATACTTAGGCGTGTCCCTAGTTCTTAATGTTGCTTTGTTAAAAAGTATATTGCATTAGACAAAAAAAAACATTTGAGGGATAAACGGTAGGAGGTATAGAAGTAAGAAGACCAGCACCAGCCAGTTCCAAGACAGCTTCTTCCACCCACACCATCAGGCTGTGGAACATGTATGTCTAGTGTAGGTTAGAGTGTTCATACTTATAAATGTATAAGTATTTATAAATTATACTGTATTTTTGTGCACTTTATATCTTTTCTATGTTTGGTTCTTACTACTATGAGGGACTAGGGTTTAAAATTTTCACTCACCTTCCCACCTGTGGGATATAAACTTGATTTAGTTGTTGTATTTTTTTAATGTTTATTTTTTACTATGAATTTCCTTATCCATATATGCCCATATCTTCTAAATATTATATCAGATGTATGATTTTATTTCTCAGTAAATAAGGCAATTAATAAATAAGTCAATCGAATTTAGAATTTGTATGGTTTTGTTTTGGGCTACTTACAGCAACCCTGAGCAATTTGGGACAGGAATACACACACTTGACTCAAAAAAGATTTTAAGCAATTCTGGACTATCAATTCCAACAAATGGGCAAATATACAAAAAACCCAGTGAGTACAGTAACATGAGTTTGCAATGTTTTGCTCAGTAATGCACAAAACATGATATTCGCATTGCATGGGTTTCATTGTTAACAATTGGAAGTTTTTGAGGAATGGAGTGACATAATCTGGTAATATGAATGAAACAAGCAAGCTGATATCCTGGAAAACATTTGTAAACATACTCTTATAAGAGGAGAGTTTTCATTGTTAAAGCCATGGAAAGTATATGGTTAAAATAATATTTTAACATTCATTCAGCATAACAAAGAAAAACTTCTCTTTTAAACAAATCAAACAACAGAAAAAACCTTTTTATTCTAATGTTTATGGTATAGACTCACCTATGGGATGGAGTAAATTATTCTGATCTCATTTATTTTGAGTTCATTGTGTTAAAACCTGGTCAAATTTGTTTAAACTGGTTAAATTGTTGTAGTTAAATCGTTTCAATCAGAATACCCTGCAATATCAGCAACTAAACATTTTGCCACATAACTGAGCCCCATTGGTGAACCAAAATTGAACAAAATGAACTAGATTCATCTCAAAATCTCCTGGCTTATTGAGTTATCTTGCTTTGTGGTGCACCCTCTTATCACTGTCCATTATCTCTCTTTACATGCAGTTTTTTGGGGGGAGGAAAGAACCCACCATATGTAGAACAACGTTCTTATAAACAAGCTCTGCTCTGTAGGTTTCAGAGCCTAATATTGAAATCTCTTAACAGTAAATGTACGGCAGAGCACAGACTAAAAATAATCTCTTGTTATCCACAATAAAATTAACATATATTAACATATTATCCTTAGTAAGGCTTTAAATATAATTATATATAATTTAATAAGATGTGAAAGTTTAGCGTGGTTGGGTCATGAATATTAATTGGTCCTCACATATGATGTAAGAAATGTAAACTAGATCAGTGTGAATTCACTGAACTAAACTGTTCAGCAATTTAAAAATGAAAGAAAATTATTTGAATGTTAAATATAATTTGAAATTCTTTTATATTCAGTGTTTATGATGCTCTCCTTTTGGTTCTGAATGATCAGTCCTGTCTAGTGTTCAAAATGCAGAAATCCTATACTGTTAACCAGGTTCCTCTTACTGAGATTCTCCCAGAGCCAGTTAATATATTATTATATTATATATTTATAATAGAACCACTACAGTTCTGTAAATGTGATTCAGTGAATACTTCTCTGCTACTTGCAATCATTTGGCTTTAATATCAGCATCGCTGTCCTCTTAACATCTAATATTCAAAACACGATCAAACACGATCACCTTCTCTCCAACATTTTGTCACAAATTAAAATCCATACTAAGCCCTCCTTTGGTGAGCATCACAGGTCTCGTTATCCACAATAAAATCATTATCACAGCTTTGTGTTTCAGCTGATCGAACTCTTAAATGTCCATATCCACAAAGTCCAGAATGTAGCAGATGTGGAGCAACCAGAGGAGGAGGACTTTATAGGGAATAGGCTCTAGGGGGCGCTAGGTGTGTTTGGGTTCTCCATAGACACTAGAGCTATGCAGAAGAAGATCCCAGCCCGCAGTGTTTGTGTAGAGAAGCAGAAGCTGCTCTGCTGAAGGTAAAGAAGGTAGAAGGTAGGAAATGAGCCCATCGGTGTGTGTTTGAGGGTGTAAATGAGAGGTGTTGTTTTTGTATCTTCACTGATGTAGGACAGTGTAGTTTTGATGGAGATTACTCTGGGTCTGGTGTGGTTCTGTTCTGGATCAGAGGTGTGCAGAAACTCCATTTCGTCAGTCATGTTCTTCAGGAAACTCTCACTTTGTTCTTTCCTGACTCCTGGGGTGCTGTATATCACACCTCTCACTCTGGAGCTGCAGTGTTTTAATTTACACCAAAAGATCCAAACAGAGGAGAACATCTCTAAGTATGAATGGAAGCTCCACTGCAGTTCAGGATTAGGATTTCTCAACCTCAACCTCATGGCCCACCAGTTCAAAACTAGAAAGCGTAACAGTCCTTAAGAAAACAAGTTTTCCCTTATTGATTCTCTGACAATGAAAATGTAAGAGAGGGCCTGAACAACACCTTAAAATTGTAAAACATCTGTCTGATATGTCAATCACAACCACAAGCAGTACAGATGTTGGTGACATCAGACATGTACAAAAATGTGCTCTTCTTTAATTCTGTCTAAAAGCTGTCTCTGTATGTCAGAAACCATGTCAACAGTAGTCTACTAATGCTATCACATCGTATCTGATGTAGCCTCAGTTGTACTTACAGATATTTTTTGTCTCCAGTCTTTCTTCATTTGAGAAATTTCTGCAACTCATCTACATTTAAAGTACCAGTATATGTACATATTGTACTTATGTACTCTAATAGAGGATCCAACAGCCTTCAATGATTACCTGAGCAACAATGACACTGCTAATGGTGCTGAAACATATGCTGCATTTACAGACTCCAAAATGCACGTTTTATATTTAATGCATTTTGTTGATCTTGTCAAGAATGACTTATACAAATACTTCACTGTTTTCTCAGAAAATATCCTGAGCTAACCCAAAGGCACCCATCATCAACCACTTTGATGTCTTGCACAGTTCCTTTCTATCTTAACCAATAGATTTGTGAAATTCTAAGGCAGTCATAATTTACTCAAATCCACAACCTAAGGAAACTAGGGGAACTAGATGTTACACCCAAATGGCCAATATTGGGGACCCATATTCTAGTTTGAATAGGCTGTTTTTCAAATGATTCCTCAAGTACATTTAGGAACCAGGACAGGAAAAAAAAAGTTTCATTGGTTGTCTTATATGCATCTTGATGGATGGTGTGTCAAGCCAAACCATACTTGAAGTTCATGGGGCTTGATCATTGCTATAATGTGTGCAGGGGCTGGTCCATTTTTGGCTTTGTAGGACAGTGTCAGGGTTTTAAAGCTGAAGTAGACAGCTGCAGGAAGCCAGTAAAGGTTGCAAAACAGTTGACAATGCCACTCTAACTTTTTGTTTTTGTTTCCCCTTTTTTATTTATCAGGAACGGATGACCTGTTCTTTTTTCTGCTGCTAATACCCACTGTCCTACAGAGGTCTAACTAATTTACTTTGATGCCTCAAGAAACTCCACCAAGATGAATTTGTTTCACTTTTAAAATTGGAGGTTACATATAGGGATATGGAATCCTTAAACTCCAGCACTCAGGAAACATCCTCATCTACTTGTGGCATGAATGCATCTCTTAGACATAAACTAAAATCTACAGAGAAAGCAAGCTCTTACCAGTGTTCAGAGTGTGGAAGGAGTTTTAGCCAGAGTTTGACCCTCAAACGACACCAGCTCATTCACACTGGAGAGAAACCATATCAGTGCTCAGAATGTGGGAAGACTTTTACTTCACAGCAAAATGTTCAAGTACACCAGCGCATTCACACAGGTTTGAAACCATATCATTGCTCAGACTGTGGGAAGAGTTTTACTATAAAAGGTAGTCTCCAAAAACACCAGCGCATTCACACAGGATTGAAACCATATCATTGCTCAGACTGTGGGAAGAGTTTTACCCAGCAGATTCATCTCCAATACCACCAGCGCATTCACACAGGAGAGAAACCATATCACTGCTCAGACTGTGGGAAGAGTTTTACTATACAGAGTAATCTCCAAAAACACCAGCGCATTCACACAGGGTTGAAACCATATTACTGTTCAGAGTGTGGGAAGAGTTTTACTCAGCAGATTCATCTCCAACACCACCAGCGCATTCACACTGGAGAGAAACCGTATTACTGTTCAGAATGTGGGAAGAGTTTTACTCAGCAGATTCATCTTCAACACCACCAGCGCATTCATACAGGAGAGAAACCATATTACTGTTCAGATTGTGGGAAGAATTTTACTTTACAGAGTAGTCTCCAAAAACACCAGCGCATTCACACAGGTTTGAAACCATATTACTGTTCAGAGTGTGGAAAGCGTTTTACTGCACAAAGTGATCTTCAAACACACCAGCGGATTCACACAGGAGAGAAACCATATCACTGCTCAGACTGTGGGAAGAGTTTTAGAGAGAGCGGTGTCCTCAGGAAACACCAGCGCATTCACACAGGAGAAAAACCATATCACTGCTCAGACTGTGGGAAAAATTTTAGAGAGAGCAGTGTCCTCAGGAAACACCAACGCATTCACACAGGAGAAAAACCATATCACTGCTTAGACTGTGGAAAGAGTTTTAGAGAAAGCAGTGTTCTCTGGAAACACCAGCGTATTCACACAGGAGAAAAACCATATCACTGCTCAGATTGTGGGAAAAGCTTTAGTCAACAGAGTCATCTCCAAATACACCAGCGCATTCATACTGGAGAAAAACCGTATCACTGCTCAGACTGTGGGAAGAGTTTTAGGGAGAGCGGTGTCCTCAGGAAACATCAGCGCATTCACACAGGGGAGAAACCGTATCCCTGCTCAGAGTGTGGCAAGAGTTTTAATCAACAGCATCATCTTCAGAAACACCAGCACACTCACAGAACGAAGAAGCATTAACACTGTTCAAATTAAAAATTTGATTTTGACTTATGAGCATTTTAGGTCAGCTGGACCTAGAAATTAAAAACAAGAATTCTTATGTTTTTAATGCACTTATTAATTCATTCATGTGCATGCAAAAATACTTAAAAATACATGGGCTTGTCCCTGAAGTTCTTTGTATATTATTGCTAAAAAAAGTATATTCAAGTAGTTCCATTAAAAAAGACCATACACCATAGGTGGGTATTTCAAGTTCATCAAGGCAAAATCAATTACTCTGAGTGAAAATCCTCCCCACTGTGAGCCACAGTAGAGTCACAGAGGCAGTCAAATACAAAATCCTGGGATGGATTTTGACTTGCTGGACCTGAAATACCTTACTCTTGTATACACAAACTATTACACAATGGTATTTTAGAAAGAAAAAAAAAAAGTCAGGGCTCACTGATGATAATAATGCTCTGTATAATTTGAAAGTTTGTTCTCTGTACTCTGCATAAAAAAAACCTGGTTGATTAACATTTTTTCTCTGGCCATCCTATGTGTACCATCAGGCCCTGGAAACTGATCCAGAAGTTTAGCCATGTTATTCCTCTGCTGCATTCTCTTAACTGACTTCCTGTAGCTGAACATCAGATTCAGACTTGGCAATGCCCAAAGCTTGGCCCATACCAAGAGCCCTTCAAGCATCAAGTACAGGTCAGCTTGACCCACCATCCCTCAAGATGCATGGAAGAAAAGCACCAAACTGGTGGAATGAACTTCCTCTGGGTGTCCAACCAGCGGATTCAAACAGAATTACTTGCTGTCTTCAAACAATGACTGAAGACCATCACTTTCAAGAACATTTATCTCATTAATGGCTTACAATTATACTATGCCTTGTCTGATAAAGTGTAATATGTTGATCATTGGGTATCAAGGTTTCCATTCTGACATTTGTACTTGGCATGATTAGTAGTAGCATTGGCAAATATAATATAAGTATAAAAAACATGAGTTGTTTACAGTCTTTGACTCAGTAATGCACAGTAATGATTTTATTGAAGACTGGGACTTTATGTGAAATTGGGTTAAAAGAAGCTGAATTACTCTTTCATTTATTTTTTTGAAGGGTGGGGCCATCCGTAATCATACACTCGAAGAAGAGTTGTTTTCATCGTTAAATCAAAAGAAAGCAAATGTTTATCATGCAAATGTATATCAAAGAGAAAGTTCAGTTTTCATGTATTTGGAGATGTTGCCACATTTTAACTAATTGAGTGAGTTAAAACTTGGCTCACATTGCTAGATGGTAGTGTAATGTTTGTGTTTAAATGGTTTCATTCAGAATCAAATAAACATTTTGATATATAACTGACCCTCTTTCATGGAGCCAAAATAAAAAAAAATAATAAACTAGGCTCATCTCAAAATCTCCTCCCAGCTCACTTTAAATTCTCCTTTTAATAGTAAATGAATGGTAGAGCTCAGAGACTAATAATGATCTCTCATTATCCACAATAAAATAAACATATTTATTTATCTTAAGTAAGGCTTTAAATGTTTTCAACGTCTAATATTCCTTCATCAAACGTGATCATCATCTCTCCAACATTTTGTCACTAAATTAAGTTCATACTAAGCCCTCCTTTGGTGAGTATCACAGCTTTGTGTAGCAGTTGACTGAACTCTTAAATGTCCATATCTACAGCAAGTGCAGAATGGAGCAGATGTGGAACAATCGGAGGAGGAGGATTTTATAGGGAATATGTACTAGGGGGCGCTAGCAGTGTAGAAATTTACAGAAGATCCCAGTCTGCAGCGGGGTTGCCAGGTTCGCAGTTTCCCCACCAAATTGGGCTTGTTTGAAAATGCAGTGGCTGAAAATTCAAAGTTGAGTTTTTTGGGCTACTGTCACTAATTGACCCTTAAAATGCTTCCATTACAAATAGAAAAAACAAACAAACAAACAAACAAAAAACAATAAACAGCAAACGGACATAACTTACCAATAGTTAAAAATAGATCTTCATGTGAGGTAAACTTCTAATGACTAGGAATATGACTTGGAATTCTGAAATGAAGTTCAGAAATTACCATGAATTCTGAAATGGCCAGAGATCCAGAAATGACCAGGAATTCTGAAATGAACAGGGATCCAGAAATGACCAGGAATTCTGAAATGACCAGGAAATGGAATTAAAAAATCAGAGAAGATCAGAGGATGGAACAGAAAACAAGTCAAATTCTGTTTCTATTAAATGTCTTTGACCAGATTTTTTTTTAAAACAAAGTAAGGTTGGCGGGGGTTTTAAGGTGGTAGATGTTATGAAATGTATAGTTTGAAAGTTTTCTTCAGCTTCTGTAGGGGGTTTAGACAGACTTTGGATGGATTTTCTTGGATTGTCTGGTGTATCAGGCAACCTTGGTCCTCAGTGTTATGGTAGAGAAGCAGGAGCTGAAGGTAGGTAAAGAGCTATTCTACACTTTTACTCACTAAAATAAAAAAATGGAGAAGGTAGAAATTATGAAATGAGCTCATCAGCGTGTGTTTGAGGGTGTAAATGAGAGGTGTTGTTTTTGTATCTTCACTGATGTAGGACAGTGTAGTTCTGATGGAGATCACTCAGGATCTGGTGTGGTTCTCTTCTGGAGCTGTGGTCAGAGCTGTGCTGGGACTTTGTGTCTGTATAATATATAATAATGTATAATGTATAATAACTGATGGTATCTTTACAGGATGGGGCATTTACTGGGGCAGGAAGCCACCAAGTCATGAATGTGTTATTGAGGGGTGCTAATGGCTAAAGCTAGCAGGCAAACTTTCATGTGTAGCAGTGAGTTCCTAATGTTTTGGCTGCACTAGAACGTACAACTTCGTTGTGTTTGTTACAGAGACTTTCCTCATTAAACTGTCTTGTGAGACACTGAGGGCAGAAGGGCATTAAGTCAGTTTGCTGTTTCCATTACTCTGTTATGGGGCGGCCAAGATGGCGGCAGGACCAAAAGAGTTTACCTGAGGAGAGAGATTTCTCTATCGAAAAAGCTAATTTTAAGCTAATTTGTACATCAGAAGACTTTATGTGACTAACACAACTTGAATATTAAGAAATCTGGGGTTTCTGTATCAAATTTCTCATTTTTTTTTACCTCAGACTTTTTCTGGCAGTTAGCCACCAAGCTAAGTACTAGTGCCTCTCAGATTAGAATTTGGGTAAAAAGCTCATTCTTGATCACAATTCCCTTCAGAAAGATGAACTTTGGTTTTATATTCAGTACATTTAAAGTGATATAAGCCTTTTTGTTTTACTGTTGATCAGTTTGGCTTCTAGATCATGAACCAGAATCTCAAAATTTTAGAATGTTTTTGTTCAAATTGAAATAAACTATTTCAACTTTAAAATTAAAGGTTTGAAATATATAAAATTCTATGCTGTGAATGTACAATTACATAAATGTTTATATTTTAAATAAAATTAAACTTTTGAATGAGCAAAACCTTTTTCACCATATTATTAATATTAATAATAATACATCTTATTTCACTGTGCCTTTCTAGCTCCTAAGGGCATGCAACAATAAAACAACAATCAGAAAAATTTACACACAAAGTAAAAGGCTAAAAGTTGGAAAGCGGATGTGTTTTAAACAGAAAAAGCAATCAGACTATCAATAAAGACTACCTGCAAGTGTTCGTGCTGTTGCAGACATTTGTTTTTCTTTTAAAAGCAAACATAGATCCAATATGCATACA
Organism: Acestrorhynchus altus; assembly: GCA_034509495.1. Taxonomy (NCBI): domain Eukaryota; kingdom Metazoa; phylum Chordata; class Actinopteri; order Characiformes; family Acestrorhynchidae; genus Acestrorhynchus; species Acestrorhynchus altus. The sequence goes on from CM067524.1 coordinate 1,311,390, forward strand.
TTTTTGGGGATAAGAAGTAGAAGACTACACCATATGGTATGTCATTGCTCCTTGCTTCTGTACAATGGTTTGAGCTGAAAAACCTACTTTGTTTCCTGCTGTGGAACCTATTATTGTTTGATGGAAATGCGCTGAACATTTCAAAATTAGGTTTGCGAACTAAAATGGAACCTGTTTCGCATTGGTAGAAAAGGGCCAAAACTTGTAAGAAATAACCCAGACCAAACCTTAGTCTCCCCTATACTCCTTGCTCCACCCCACCTCATCAGGACGAAGCTAGGGGCAAAGGGTGAACCAGGACAGACACAAAACTTGAACAAATACAAATAATAATAATATTATATGCAATATTTGATGTTAATCTGTCCGTTTTTTTTCCACAGGTACTCAACAGGAACCCCCCTTCCCTTGAGCAGCAGGGATCCCATCAGCCACTACAAAGGAGGAAAGGATCAGGCCGGCATCAACTTTCCTGTATAATCACCCCAGATCCCACAGGCAAGTAAACAATTAGGGATTGCTTACTGTTAAAATAAAATAAATAAAATAAAATAAGGAGTGTTTGTAACTGGACTGGACTGGTTAGGGTCAGAGTGCACATTGTGCACAGGAATGAACAGAGCTGTCTTAACTTTCTGAGGAAACTGGGGTCCAGTTTAGGGTGTAAAACACTCCTGCAGGTGTTCTACCACTCTATAGTTGCCAGCATTCTCTTCTACACAGGGGTTTGCATTAGGAGAAGACACGCACTGTGGCCAGACAATCTAGTCAGATAGTTTAGGTCATGGTCGGAGTAGAGCTGGATTCTCTGACAACAGTGACGGAGAGAAGGAGTGTAGACAAACTACATTCTATCGTGGACAATGCCAGTCACCCATTATACACCATAACCATGAAGCAGAGGAGTTTGTTTAGTGGAAGAAGGTTGTTTTTTTTTCTCTCTCAAAATATGTCTTGTTAATCCCACATATGACAAGAGTTTTTTATTTGACTGTCCTTTTTTCTCTTTCAGGAAAGAATGACCTGTTTTTGATCTTCTGCTAGTACCCAGTAATCTACGGAGGTCTAATTTATTCAAACACATCAAGAAACAGCACAAAGAGGATTTTGTCCCATCATTAAATTTGGGGGTTAAATGTAGGGATATGGAGTCCACAAACTCCAGCACCCAGGAAACATCATCTTCGACTGATGGCCTAATTGCATCTCTCAGAATTAAACAAGAAATTACAGAAGAAGAAAAATCTCACCAGTGTTCACAGTGTGGAAAGCGTTTTGGCGGTAGTAGTGCCCTCAGAAGACACCAGCGCATTCACACAGGAGAGAAACCATATTTCTGCTTTGAGTGTGGAAAGCATTTTACTCAACAGAGTAGTCTCAAAAAACACCAACTCATTCACACTGGAGAGAAACTGTATCACTGCTTAGAGTGTGGGAAGAGTTTTACTCAACAGAGTAATCTACAAACACACCAGCGCATTCACACAGGATTGAAACCATATCCCTGCTTTGAGTGTGGAAAGACTTTTACGCAACTTAGTAGTCTCCAAAAACACCTGCGGATTCACACAGGAGAGAAACTCTATCAGTGCTCAGAGTGTGGGAAGAGTTTTAATCTAGAGAGCAATCTACAAAAGCACCTCCGCATTCACACAGGAGAGAAACCATATCACTGTTCAGATTGTGGGAAGAGTTTTACTGAGAGTGGTGCCCTCATTAATCACCAGCGCATTCATACAGGAGAGAAACCGTATTACTGCTCAGAGTGTGGAAAGAGCTTCAATCAGCATAGTAGCCTCCAAAGACATCTGCGCATGCACGGAAGGAAAAAACAGTAACCCTGCTCAGAGTGGGAGGAATGTATGACTTTGTGAGGTAAGAATCTTGAGTGTAACAATGAAAAAACTTTATTTTGATGTCTATTTCTGCTTTATGTTTTGACATCAGCTGAGCCCAGAAGTGAAGAAATGTTTTTTTTTGTTTTTTTTTTAACCTTTGATTCATTCTACTATGTGAAAAGATACATAAAAATACACAGGCTCTTCCCTAGTTCTTAATGTGGCTTTGTTATAAAGTATATTGCATTACACAAATCACCATTTGAAAAGGCATTTGAAAAATAATAAACCCCTCAAATCTTACAATCAGTTTGGATCAGTGGATCAGTCTTTGTATTTTTTTCCTACTTTGTGTAGAAAAGAGACATGGTTGATATTTTACCATACGTGTAAGAAAGCAAAACCTTTGCAGCTGGTGAACCAGGCAAGCAGATCGATTTAAGGACTGTGTGTTCCTTTTTTTCATGTCCTGGACTCTTAAGTGTCATCTGAGAAACCAGAAATCAAGAACCAATTTTGGTACTACAACCAGCTCTGCTGTGAGAGATCATGCATTTTTCTAAAGTATACAGAGGTGAGTTGAGTTGTTTTCGTAGTATAAAGTCTTTTTGATTAAAGGAGTCCTGGTGACAGATGGTTTGCAGTAGTTTGTTGTATAGAGCTGTGATTAAAATGATTCAACCCAGTTGTGATCAGTGATTCAATTGCAAAGTAGGTTCATTGGCAAAATGTTAACATTTTTCTGTTTGCAATAAACCAATGAAAGAAGAACTGTTTAAATAGCTCAACACGACTAATACAGCATTTACTTTCTCCAATTTCTACAAAATGCTAAGAATTATTCAGCCCTGTCATGCCAAGTGAGTTAAACCCCCTGCTGCAAACATCATAGCCATCCTTGAGCATTCTTGAGGGATTTTAGCCACCATGGACAGTGACCTATTTTTGGGTTTGCCTGCTGCAACAACCTTCTTTAAATCCCAACAATTTTTTACACTGGAGTTGAATGATGGACATTCCTGAATATTCCTTCTGCTTCTAAAACTAGGCTTTGTTTTTCTTGAAAATGCAAACATGGATCAAACATGGATCAACTTTTGGCTATAAGACATAGAAGAGTACATGGTATAGGACAAATGGTATATCATTGCTTCTTGCTCCTGTAAAACTAGACATGCCCACAGCGGTTTGCACAGAAAAACCTACTAATCTTTGGTTCTTATTGCAAAAAATCTTTTCAGGTTCCAGAACCTATTTTTGTTTTTTGGTGGAAATATGCCAAAACAGTTCAGTCCTGTTGTCCAGTGTTGTTACACACCCCATAACTAGTCTGTTGAGTTAACAGCTAACATGTCTGTCTGTCTGTCTCTCTCTCTCTCTGTCTCTGTCTCTGTCTCATATCCCTTTTCCCATCAGACTAGACCAGGACCCTTCTGTCAGAGTTACCCAGCTGCTGCACATCTTCCTCTGGACACCCAGCACAGCCTCCTGCAATCCTCCCTAGCTTATTTGCATTTTATTCTATGGTCCTAAATTATTTTCCTCCTTTTTGGGGGCTTTCCTTTACCCACCCTTATGTCATTTTTAGCGTTGGTTTAAAAGAGAGACGATAACATGTCCTTTCAGGAGTGTTCAAGTTATACTTCTGCCCCTTTCACATTTGGGAGGCATATTTTGATAAATAATGCAAGTAATGTATCCTATTTATTGTGTGATTAGTGTTGGGATTTTACTTCAGATGTTTCCATAATGTTAGTATTTGTTTATCTGGGAACATTGTGTAAGAAACATTTTAATAATGTTGTGATGTAAACCATTTTTTGAATTTGAACCACCAACATTTTTTCAGAACATGCATAATGCTGTTTCTGTAACATTATACACTAACCTTCTTGAACACTTTTATAAACCTTGCTGAATGTTTAATGTTCTTTGTTAACAGGGGTTCATAAAGTTCTGAAAAGATAATGGTTGATGGTTAAACAAAAGATAAGTACAAGTAATGGATGCAGCTCTAGAGAAGAAGCGGATACCATGTATAATTGTGCCGAATTTGATGGTCATGAATCTTTTACCAGAGAGAAGTGGTTGGGTGAAATGATGTCTGGCTTCAGAGGGGTCAGATATGATCTTGCCATTGTGACCCTACTGTTAGAAGTATTCTGAAGTGCTGGCAGATTCACCTAATGGCCTTATCTGTTCTCATTATGCTCTGTGTTCAGTTTTTTTCTTGCAAGTGTCCAAACCAGATCTGGATGATGACATGATTGCTGTGTTGATCATCAGGACCAGTGACAGGTTAAGAAAGCAGAAAAAAGAAGAAATAATTAAACACATAAACTGTGTAGTTTCCATTGTTAAAAAAAAAGTAAAAAAAGAATAAATTATTGTGCAAGTACTCTACAAATAAAAACCTGCATATCAGTCCTAGATATAGAGTGGACCAGTGTCTCTTACAGCTCTACTTGTACTTTCTGCTCTCAGAACATCAACCAGTCTGACACACTGTATAAAACCACACTGTTACTACTAACACATGCTCTCTGTGGCTGATGGGGAGTTTCTGTTGGTAATATATTCTGTTTTTTTACAGTTGGTTTCCTGGATGAGGAATACATGTTTAAACTTTGCTTCAACTCAGGTTCTGATTGAGACATGGGAAGAAAACAGTACTAGCCCTTCACTAATCATTTTCATAGGAGTAACCAATATGGTAATTAACATTACAACAAAACAGTTTGAAAACCTCCTTACTATAATTAAAATTGTACAGACAATGGCTTGGATTGATATAGTTTGTGCAGTTTTTAAAGCCATCTTTTTAATGCCTTAACCATCAAATAATTGCTAGATAACTGGAGAGTTTATTTGAGCTGGCTGGTTATTTCTATAAAATCACACTTTGCACACACACATTATATATGCATGCCCGAACAACACCTTACAAATAGCAAAACATCTCCCTTCCATACAGTACTTTTATGATTTAAAATACCCATATATGTACTTATTTAAATCAGGTGCACAGCCTCTAATTGTGAATTCAACAGCCTTTAGTGATTACCTGAGCAACCATGACACTGCTAATGGTGCTGAAACATAAGCTGCATATACAGACTCTGCTCAAAATGCCTAAGAACTCCAGTCAAACTGTTATTAATATTGGGACCAATTGGAAGGATGTTGTTAGTTGCTAGTTTTACATTTAAGTTTAAGGCATTTTGTAGCTTTTGTCATACAAATGCTTTACTGTTGACTAAGAAAATATCCTGAGCACAGCACCTAACATCAGCCACTTTGATGTCTTGATAAATTTCTCTTTCTCATAGCCTATAGATTTGTGAAATTACAAGGCAGTCCCAATTTCCCAATTCACTGTTTCTCCCCTATATGATATATTTACAGGATTTTTTTTATCCAATCAATGAATGATTTATAAAGGTAAATCAGGAAAATTAACAAGGCTGCCCAAACTTTCATGCAGAAACAGCATATCCAAGGCTGATGCGGACAGGAAAATCTTGTGATCAACCATGTCGAAAGGATGCAGACAGGTCTAAAAGAATCAGGACTAAGGACAGTTTATCTGATCTTGCTGCTTGGAACTTTTCAGTATCTGCAGTGAGAGCAGTGCCTGTAGAGTGTGCTGAAACCACCATATCTAGAACAGTGCTCTTGTAAACAAGCTCTTCTCTGGAGGTTTCAGAGAGTCTTATATTGAATTCTCCTCTTAACAGTAAAAATAAGGCAAAGCAGAGAGACTAATAATTATCTCTTGAGTCCCCACTAAGGGAACAAGAGGTCTTTCTGTAGGTTAAGTAGCAGTACCCTACCTTATCACCCACAATAAAATAAACGTGCAGCTAGAGGACAGTCATTCCTCTTTAATAAAGCTTTAAGTATTCTTCTCACCCTAGGTATGATTTAATAAGATGAAATCATTAAGCTTAATTGAGTAATGAATTTTAATTGATCCTCATGTATGATGTAAAAGATGTATAATATATCAGTAAGTATGAAATCACTGAACTGTTCACCACTTTAGAAAATAAAGAAATTGATTTAAATGTTCCACACAATGTTCCAAGTGTCTTTATGGTGCCGTCCTTTAGGTCCTGTATGATCAGTCCTGTCTAATGTCCAAAATACTGCAAAGTTAGACTGTAAATCAGTTGCCTCTTACTGGGGTTCTCCCAGAGGATCCAGTTAATAAATGTATTATGGAACCACTGCAGCTCTGTAAATGTGCTCCAGTGAATATTTCTCTGTTATCGGCACTGGTGTCTTCTCAACGTCAAATATTCCTTCATCAAACATGATCATCTTCTCTAAATATTTTGTCACTAACTGAAGTCCATAGTATGTTCTCCTTTGGTGAGTATCACAGCTTTGTGTAGCAGCTGATTGAACTCTTAAATGTCCATACCTACAACCAGTGTACAATGGAGCAGATGTGGAGCAGATGTGGAGCAACCAGAGGAGGAGGTGTATATAGGGAATAGGAACTAGAGGGCGCTAGGTGTGTTTGGGTTCTCCAAAGACAGGAGAGCTTTGCAGAAGAAGATCCCAGTTCGCAGTGTTTCTGTGGAGGAGCAGAAGCTTTTCTGCTGAAGGTAGAAGGTAGGAAATGAGCTCATTAGTGTGTGTTTGTGGGTGTAAATGATAGGTGTTGTTCTTGTATGTTCACTGCTGTAGCACAGTGCAGATCACAGTGGGCCTGGTGTGGTTCTGTTCTGGATCTGTGATCAGAAGTGTGCTGTAACTCTCCATTTCCTCACAGTCATGTTCTTCAGGAAAACTCTCACTTTGTTCTTTACTGACTTCTGGAGCGTTTTACTGTATATCACTCCTCTCACTCTGGAGCTGCAGTGTTTTAATTTACACCAAAAGATCCAAACAGAGAACATCTCTTAAATCTGGATGGAAGCTCCACTGCAGCTCAGGATTGGGGGTTCTCAACATTTGCACTGAAAACCTTACAAACAGCAGGTGTCCATGAAAACATCTGTCACAAATAGGCATGTCATGATACCGGAAATGTAGTAGTTAATACCAATACCGCTAAAATTCTATGATTCAATACCGAACCACAGCTCAAAATAAACACTAAGGGTGGGACTGATCACAAATTTCATAGATCGCATTGTTTTTCAGATCAGCATTAAAAACATGAGTAAAATAACTTTGCTTTCCATTTATCAATACTTTGAGAAAACAGCATACATGAAGCTTTGTTTTGAACATGGTCATAAATGAAATGAAAATAATTTTCATTCATGATTTAGCATGTGTGCAGATTTTGGAGCACTTTTCACATATGCCAAAACCCTACGTTTCTGACCTTTTCCATCATCACTGTGTCATAGAGAGAAGACCTTAATTTCCCTGAGAGAACCCTCCCAAGGGATCAATAAAGTTCTATCCTATCCTATCCTAGACACAATGTTCCCATACAAGAAATGTAGACTGAATGACAGTGGCTTCAGCCTACATTGTGCAGTACGTTAATTCTGTCTAAAAGCTGTCTCTATATGTCAGAAACCATAGACAATACAGCTACTATACAGCTACTAATGCTATCATCCATCTGAGTATCAGTGTTTCCATTCTTTTTTCCTTTGAGAAACCTTTACGTCAGTTCTACATTTAAGATACTTGAGTACTTTTATGATTTAAAGTACCATCCCAACTACTGCCTCCACCTGAGGATGGACCTGTGGCCCACTAAAGGGTGCTTCACAGCCCACAGGTGTTCCCTGGCTTACTTGTTGAGAAACCCTGCTCTTGAGCATACTCAGTACTCAAGGCTGTTGTTAACTACTACTAATTGTTTTCTAGACTAATTTTACTTTTTGTACTTTTACTACTTGTGTATATATAGTTATTTACACAAGGTGCACTGCAACAGTGGTTACCTGAGCAACCATGACACTGCTAATGGTGCATTTTGGAGGAGAGTCTGTAAATGTAGACTGTAAAGAAGAGTCTGTAAATGCAAACCAGTATAAGAACTCAAACTGTTACTAATATTGGGACCAATTGGAAGGATATTGTTAGTTGCTAGATTTATATTTGCATTTAAGGCATTTGGTTGCTCCTGTCCAGACTGGTGTATACAATTGCTTCGCTACATTTACATTTATGGCATTTAGCAGATAACCTTATCCAGAGTGACTTACAAAAGTGCTTTGCTGTTTACTCAGAATATCCTTAGCTACTTAGTTAATATCCTTCACTACTTATCCTGAGCTAAACCATTGGCACCCAACATCAGCCACTTCAAGGTCTTTCTCAATTCCTTTCTCTCTTAGCCTATGGATTTGTGAAATTCACAAGGCAGTACCAGTTTATTCAAATCAAAAATGAATTTAGTCAAAAGGAACCTAGGGAAACTAGATGTTACACCCAAGTGGCCAATATTGTGGACCTGTTTGAACTGGACAATGTTGCATGCCCTTATACTAGTTTGTATAGGCTAGAGATACCTGTGTAAGTGTAAATCTCAAAGGGTGGTGTGTGAAGTCAAGCTGTATTTGAAGCTTAAATGACTCTTGGTAGGAATCAGAGTCATTAAGTGTGGAGGGGCTGGTGCATTTTTGGCTTTGTAGGCCAGTGTCATGATTTTAAAGCTGATGCGGGCAGTTACAGGAAGCCAGTGAAGGGGTTGCAGCAGAGAACATACACAACTGAACTTTAGAACATGGAACACAATTAAGACATTTAAAACCCAGAAATCTTCAGAGAATATCCATCCCACATTGTTTTTAAAATGAATTGAGATTTTCTTTGCAAAACTTTTCTTGTTAATTCTACTGCTGAAAATGTAATTTTGTCCTTTTTTTGTTAATTTTTCCCCATTTTTATTTTTCAGGAAGGAGTGACGTGTTCTTTTTATCCACTGTCCTACAGAGGTCTCATTTATTTACCCAGATGCCTAAAGAAATGCCACCAAGTGAAATTTGTTTCAGTTAAATGTAGGGAAATGGACTCCTTAAACTCCAGCACTCAGGAAACATCCTCATCTACTTGTGGCATGAATGCATCTCTTAGACATAAATTAAAAATTAAAGAGAAAGTAAGATCTTACAAGTGTTCAGAGTGTGGAAGGCATTTTAGCCAGAGTTTTATTCTCAGGAGACACCAGATCATTCACACTGGGGAGAAACCATATCAGTGCTTAGAATGTGGAAAGACTTTTTCTTCACAGCAAAATGTTCAAGTGCATCAGCGCATTCACACAGGGTTGAAACCATATTACTGTTCAGAATGTGGGAAGAGTTTTACTGTAAAGAGTAGTCTCCAAAAACACCAGCGCATTCACACAGGGTTGAAACCATATCAGTGCTCAGACTGTGGGAAGAGTTTTACTGTACAGAGTAGTCTCCAAAAACACCAGCGCATTCACACAGGGTTGAAACCATATCAGTGCTCAGACTGTGGGAAGAGTTTTACTGTACAGAGTAATCTCCAAAAACACCAGCGCATTCACACAGGGTTAAAACCGTATTATTGTTCAGAGTGTGGGAAGTGTTTTACTCAGCAGATTCATCTCCAACACCACCAGCGCATTCACACAGGAGATAGACCGTATTACTGTTCAGAGTGTGGGAAGTGTTTTACTCAGCAGATCCATCTCCAGCACCACCAGCGCATTCATACAGGAGAGAAACCATATTACTGTTCAGATTGTGGGAAGAGTTTTACTTTACAGAATCATCTCCAAGTACACCAGCGGATTCACACAGGAGAGAAACCATATTGCTGCTCAGACTGTGGGAAGAGTTTTACTGTACAGAGTAGTCTCCAAAAACACCAGCGCATTCATACAGGGTTGAAACCATATTACTGTTCAGAGTGTGGAAAGCGTTTTACTGCACAAAGTGATCTTCAAACACACCAGCGGATTCACACAGGAGTAAAACCATATCACTGCTCAGACTGTGGGAAGAGTTTTAGTCAACAGAGTCATCTCCAAATACACCAGCGCATTCACACTGGAGAAAAACCATATCACTGCTCAGACTGTGGGAAGAGTTTTAGAGAGAGCGGTGTCCTCAGGAAACACCAGCGCATTCACACAGGAGAAAAACCATATCACTGCTCAGACTGTGGGAAGAGTTTTAGAGACAGCGGTGCCCTCTGGAAACACCAGCGCATTCACACAGGGGAGAAACCATATCACTGCTCTGATTGTGGGAAAAGTTTTAGTCGTCAAAGTCATCTCCAAATACATCACCACATTCATACAGGAGAGAAACCGTATCACTGCTCAGACTGTGGTAAGAGTTTTAGAGAACGTGGTGTCCTCAGGAAACACCAGCGCATTCACACAGGAGAGAAACCATATTCCTGCTCAGAGTGTGAGAAGAGTTTTAATCAACAGCATCATCTTCAGAAACACCAGCAGACTCACAGAACGAAGAAGCATTAACACTGCTCTTAGTGGGGAGAGCTGCAGATCTTCAGGAGGTAATCATGAGTGTCAAAATGAAAAATGTGATTTTGATAACTTTTGATGCCAGCTGAACTCGGAAATTAAATTAGAATTCTTAAGTCTTTAATGCACTTATTAATTCAACTGCATGCAAAGCTCCTTAAGAATACATGGATTTGTCCATGAAGTTCTTTGTGTATCATTGCTAAAAAGTATATTGCAGTACATCAATCAACAAAGACCCTACATCAGAGGTAAAATCAGTATTTTGTTCCGACTGCCTGGTTGGCACTGTTTCATCTTAGCTGGTCAAACCATTATTAGCAAAATAAATTTGAGGTTGAGTATGGACTGTTATTATTCTAGAAATGGTGGTGTGGTGGAGTGGTGAACCTGAAGTACCCAGAGGTGGGAAGAATAAAAATCCTCCTCACAGTGAGCCACAGAGTAAACCAGGCAATTGGAACAAAATCCCATGACAAATTTTGACTTGCTATACCTGAAATACCTTTCTCTGGCATACACAAACTTTTACACAACAGCATTTGAAAAAAAAAGAAATGTAAGTTTTGGTTGGCTGTTGATTCAATGTTATTAATCAATGTCTGTTTGTTTCTCTGTATTCTGCATAAATGACCTGACACCTGGCTCACTTTTTTGACATTTTCTCTCTAGAGAGGCCACTCAGGTGCTCTTTCAGTCTCTTCTAATTTCAAGACTTGACTACTGCAACTCCATTCTGCTGACTTTCCTATATTGTCACTAGGAGAGCCTCTTCAAGAGTTCTTGATCACTTGGAAGATTTTTTCAAATACATCTACGAGTCAACTCAACACCCCTCCCAGTAAAAGTTTCAAAGAACTTTCTTAGAACTGCAGAATTCAACTATTAGTTCACCAGACCCTCATTACTAAAGTTGGTGCTTGGACATTTCCAGTTACCTCACTGCCACTACAGAGAGCTGGTCACCCACTGATGTCACAGCAAAGAGCACAACTTTTCAGACCCCACAGATCTGACATCACACTTCCTAAATCCTCAGCAGCCCCAGTTTATTGTTTACTGCAATTTCCTGTATGCATATATGCCCATATCTCATTATATTATAGCAGATGTATGATTTTATCCCTCAGTGAATAAGGTAATCAATAAATAAGCTTTTAAAAATTGTGTGATTGTTTTTTGAGCTACTGGTTAGAACTAAATTGCAATTTCCCTTTGGGAAGTATTTCTGATTCTGATCAGGTCAGGTAGCGGTAAACTACCTTATTATCCACAATAAAATAAACTGGAGCAGTGTGTGCAGCTAAAGTACAGTCAATCATCTTTAGTAAGGCCTAAATATCCTTTTGTTCTATGGTATGATTTAACAAGAAATGATAATTTAGCTTGTGAATATTAATTGATAATCCATTATGATCTGAAACAGGGTTTCTCTGTCTATGCGCTGGGTACCAGGCCCAAGCTCAGGGGGAGGCAGTAGTCCAGAGTGGGCTGATAACAGTACTCTCAAGTAAAAATCTAAAGATTATTTTAAACCTATAAGCATTATATAATAATTAATAAAAATGTGCAAATGATAACAGTGCAGAAGTCAATCACAGCAAGTAGAACCAAGACTGCATCACATATGATGTGATGGCATTAGAAGACACTATGTTACATGGGGTCTGACATATAGAGACAACTTTCAGACAGAATTAAAGATGTTTTGTAAGATGATGTGTTGTCTGGTGTTAGTAACACATTGTTATGTTCATTTTTGGGAAAGATGTTTTCATGAAGACCTACTTTTTGAAGGCACTGTTCAGGTACTATTTCTTGTGTTTTCAGTGTCAGTGCTTTTGAAATAAAAGGAAAACCCATTTTCTATAAAAAGTTGACTTCAGTTTTCTTATGGGTCATTATGCTTTCTAGTTAAAACAGGTGGGTCATGAGCTGGACAAGGTTGAGACCCCCTGGGAGTAAAAGATGTAGAATAGATGCAAGTGAAATCACTGAAGTCAACCGTTCAATAGTTTTTTTTTTGTGTGTGTGTGTGTGTGTGTGTGTGTGTGTGTGTGTGTGTGTGGTGCTCTCTTTTAGGTCCTGTATGATTAGTCCTATCTGGTTTCCAAAATAGACGAGCAACCAGAGGAGGAGGAGTTTATAGGGAACTAGGGGGCGCTAGGTGTGTTTGGGTTCTCCAAAGACTCTAGATCTTTGCAGAAGAAGATCCCAGTCCTCAGCGTTATTGTGAAGAATCAGGAGCTGCTCTGCTTAAGGTAAAGAAAGTAGAAGGTAGGAAATTAGTTAATGAGTGTGTGTTTGCGGGTGTAAATGAGAGGTGTTGTTCTTGTATCTTCACTGCTGTACGACTGCAATTCTGATGATCACTCTGGGCTGCAGCTCTAGAACATACTCAGAAAATAAAGTACATTTTTTTTTACTGCTAATGTTTTTTTTTTAGACTACTTTTACATGTCATTGAGTCTAAATTTAATTGAAGTAAGTTTGAATTTTGGCTGCTTTATCCACCTCTGGGAAATGTAGAGCTTATTTTTCATTATTATTTTAGATTGGAAAGATTTTGTTTAGTGGGTTAACCAAGGCTGACAAAGTTTTTGAGATTATGAAGGATTGTGTACTCTAAACTAGTCTCATTAGAAATCTTAATTGAAAAGTCACAAAAACACCTTGATGTTTCTGGTCCAGAAATAACATTCCAGCTCTTCACTCCAACTTTCATTCTGGTTTGACTTCATCCTTTATTAAAAATCTGTTTGGTCAAACTTCAGTGGAAGTTCACATTGTTCCAATAGCAAAGGGAAAGAAAAGCACTCAGTACAAGAAATAGATCATGTAGAGTATCACCAACACATATAGCTGCATTCCATTCCACAAGGTGCTTAAGTAGTGCCCTTGTATTACCTAGTCAGTAAAGGGAACTTCAGGTGGTTAAATAATTTCATTTCGAATGCCCTGCAACTTCATCAAACAATTGACAGTGCATAATGTTCACCACAAAGTTTGCTTGCTCTTTTGATTTCTACTAATAAACTAGTAAATTAACCTGCAGCTGTCCTTATTCTGTATGTAATATAGGGATATTTGTACCTTTCTGGATGTATGACAGGTTTGTGCCATGTTTAGAGGTGTGTACTGCCTATGATGAGTGATGAGTGCCAGCTTTTTATCTACCAAGACATGTATGCAGTGATACACTGCAACTCACTACTTAAAATTTTCTGTGAACTGTGGTTCAGAACAGTTAAAATGTCCAAACTACCTGCATTGTCCACTTCACAGGAAACTAATGGGGTGAATGGTACACACTCTATGTAATGAGTACTTGGCCAAACCACGGCACGGGCAATGTAGGTAGGTCAGTGCACAGGTATCAAATTTTTCAGAAAGTTTGTTTTAAAAAAAACAAAACCCAAACTGTTTTTAAGATAAATCATAGACTGTGTCTTTGAGTAGTCCTTCTCATTTGCTACCAAGACACATCTGAGTTTACTAAGAGCTGGAGGCAGCACAGAATTTTGTGGAGGCAACTGCTAGTAATCCTATTGAAGGAAAATCTCTGATTATGTTTATGCAAACAAATCGTGCACAGTGTTGCTAATTTGATTTGTTACTTTTATAGGTGTTGTACAATATAAAACATGGTGAAACGATTTCAGTTAGTGTATCACTACAAGTCAAATTCAATCTGTCTAAATGAGGAACCAAAATATCAAATTCAATAGGACTTAACAGAGAAGGCAAATTAGGGGAGGAAGACCAGACATTCAAAACTAGCATAGATGTGGGTGCCAGGTTTTCACCAGCCTTGGGAGTCTGAAATGTGGGAGGTCTATCTCTTCTAATCAAATAGTCAAAGTAAGCTTTTCTGTCCTGACAATTAACAAGTTCATAGTTGGATCCTCACCTGTACCACAAAGCAACATTGTAATAACCTTCTTGGATGGCATTGTGACCAGTTAGCAACCACTTATCAACATTTAACACTATCATAGCAATCATCTGGAAAATAATAGAAACTACCTAGCCACACCAACATTTTCTATGGGGTTCAAGACATGCAACTCAGATGGCCACTCCAGATTGTTCCAGTTATACTTCTGAAAATTTGTTGAACGTGTGCTTAAGCCTTGTCCTGTGGGGAAGTTTAAAGACACCATAAGACTTGCAACTGCCTTGATGTGGAATCCACTTCAGGTGTATGTCCATTCAGGGGTTTCTTTGGAAAATACACTTTTTTTTGTTCATAAGGGCAGCTTACAGCTGCAGCTTTTTGATCAGATGCACTGTTACCATGTACGAACGTATACTGACATTTGCATAATTTGTTCCAACAAGTAAACACCTGGAATACCATGCCATGTATCTAGCTTATATCAATATAGAAGACCCAAATTGTGGGAATTGAATATAGGAGGCAATGATTTGTGGATCGTGTTAACCTTAAATTATCCTGGGAAAGGGGAGCATGTATGGAATGGATATTATTGATTTTAGTTCTTTCTGTAGAAGGCATGCTCAGTGGGTCCCTGACAGCTTCAGAGAATATGTACTCAACATACCTGGATGAATTGTGTTTAATATTAACTGGGGTTTTCTTCATAAAATGTCCTGCTTTTTTCACTTTATTTCATTTGTATATTTACATGCCTGAGCTTTCATGTTTTTTTTTTTCTTTCAGGGTTGAATGGCCTGTTCTTTACAGCTTTTTTACCAACACATCAAGAAATGCTAGTCTATTCATGTGAATGCATCTCTCAAACATAAACAGACAATGACAGGAAAAATAAGCTCACACCAGTGTTCAGAGTGCGGAAGGAGTTTTAGAATGAGTAGATACCTCAGAGTACACCAGCGCATCCATACACGAGAAAAGCCATATCACTGCTCAGACTGTGGGAAAAGTTTTAATCATCAAAGTAGTCTCCAAACCCACCAGCGCATTCACACAGGAGAGAAGCCATTTCACTGCTCAGACTGTGGGAAAAGTTTCACACAACAGAGTAATCTCCAGTCACATCAGCGCATTCACACTGGAGAGAAACTATATCACTGCTTGGACTGTGGGAAGAGTTTTACACAACAGAGTAATCTCCAATCACACCAGCGCATTCACACTGGAGAGAAACCGTATCACTGCTCAGAGTGTGGGAAGAGTTTTAACCATCAGAGTAGCCTCCAAACACACCAGCGCACTCACACAGGAGAGAAGCCATATCACTGCTCAGATTGTGGGAAGAGTTTTAATCAGCACAGTAGTCTCCAAACCCATCAGCGCATTCACACAGGAGAGAAGCCATATCACTGCTCAGACTGTGGGAAGAGTTTTACACAACAGAGTAATCTTCAATCACATCAGCGTACGCACGCGGGAGAGAAACTATATCACTGCTTGGACTGTGAGAAGAGTTTTAATCATCAGAGTACTCTTCAAACCCACCAGCGCACTCACACTGGAGAGAAGCCATATCACTGCTCAGAGTGTGGGAAGAGTTTTAATCAACAGAGTCATCTACAAAAACACCAGCGCATTCATACAGGATTGAAACCATATTACTGCTCTGAGTGTGGGAAGAGTTTTACACAACAGAGTAATCTCCAATCACACCAGCGCATTCACACTGGAGAGAAACCATATCACTGCTCACACTGTGGGAAGAGTTTCACACAACAGACTAATCTCAAAATGCATCAGCGCATTCATACAGTAGAGAATCCACATCACTCTTCTGTGAGAGGAGTTTTAATCAATAGAGTAATTTCCAAATAGATGAGTACTTTTACAAAACCTTAAAACATATTACTGCTCAGAATGTGGGCAGGCATTTAGAGAGCAGTTTAAAATGAAAAACATAATTATGATTTAAATTGAACATTTTTTATGTCAGCAGGACCATTAAATAATTATTCTTTATTCATTGGTTCATTCATGTACATGTTAAAATGCTTAATAAATACATAGTCTCTTCCCTGAATTTATTTTTGTTGCTTTGCTAAAAAAATATATTACAGTAGGCTAGTCAACAAAGATCATGCACAGCCTTTTATGTGCATTTAAAAAAATCTTATCAGAAGCTTATCAGAAGAGTCTTACTATTTATGGTAAGAAGGCATTCAAAATTTTAACTATACAGGACCAGTCAATCGGGCACAGTTGAAGATAGCATTTTCAGGTTTTCATGTCCTGGAACCCTAAATGTTGTTATCTGAGAAAGTCAAAAGCAGTGAGTCAGCACCACAACCAGCTCTGCTATGAGGGACAAAGCATCCTGCAGAACTACACAGAGGTTAGTTTAATTATGGTATTTGCATTAAATAAGAGCTTTTTGATTAAAGAGGATAAAAGGTATCAAAGCTGGTTATCACTAAGGGAGATTTTTGATATGGTTATTTCTGACAGCTGGGGGTAACTGTGGCCTTTAGGGTTGAGTACTGAAACTACTACCTTTTAACCTTTAGGCCTTTTGGCTAATTTTAATAGTTTGATGTTCTTTTATTTAAAAAAAAACCCCCAAAACATTAAAATATTTATAGGAGAGAATGACACATGCCAGATATTGTTATTTTGAGGAGATGCTAGGCTACTCAAATTTTTCACTTATGATGTAAACATTTTTGAATGGATTTGTTTTGATCAAAACTTTTTTGGATTGTAAGGCTTTTTTTTTGGCTTGTAAGGACTAGAAAACACTTTACATCTCAACATCATGTTGCCACCCCCTATTGCTGGTTAGTTTGCATGCAGGTCGAGTGTGTACAGATGGACAGAGCAGTAAACATGAACTGGAAGTCTGTTTAAGAGACTGTACTGGCAGACAAGGTTTTGACATTTGCTGTGCATTTGATTTGATTGAGAGAGTGGTTTTAATTGTCTTTATTTTAAGCTCCATTATTGTCTTGTGCTGTTTCAGATGTTCACTTTATTTCATCATTGATCTTCTCCTGGGAGAACAGGAGAGACTCCATCAACAAGTTACATGGTGTAAGTCCTGGAAATCTCTCCCCATAGTCTCTGCATGTCTGTTTTACACAGACCAGAGTATGCCATCCTGAAGATCATTGTGCAGACAAAGGCATACTGACAGCAACTTCAGTACCTTGTCTGAAGTCTCAACCATTTTGGAGAATGGCCCTATGTTTTATCTGAAGTGGTTTCCATTGACATCATGTCAGCAGTTTGTCTAAAAACAACTCTACTCTGGTAAACAAATAGACCAATGAAAGTATTTAATGCTGTGTTTATAAGGACAAATGATTTCTCCTCATCCACATTCTTTCCCACATAAAGAACTGAATATTTAAGTTTTCAAGGGAGCATCTGGAAGTGGTACCCAGATTCAACACACTCTTTAATGGTGTTCTGCTGAAATCATTATTTTCCACTAGCAACTGTATGCAGAGAGATACAGGATGTGGTATTTAGACTGCTTCATATAAGCTGCACTGGCTTCCATCACTATTGATAAGCAGCTTCTTTTGGAATTGAAGGTCAAGGAACAGATACACTATATAGGCAAAGGTATTGCGACACCTTTTCACCTACAGGAGCTTTTATGGAATCCCTCTTTGCAGCTCTTATTTGGGACACATTAAAGGGGATTATAATGTTCTGGGACACGTTTGTTTGAGATGACTGATTTTAAAGAGAGAGTTTCTTTCTCAAATAAATAACTCCCCTTTTCTCCAACTTTCCCCAAGCTTATTCTATGAGCAGTCTCCACTTCAGTTGTAAAAACCTTTCCCCGAAGCACCCTTATTGGTTGAGGTTTGTCTGTAATAGAGTAATCTACAGTATCCTTTCAAGAACTCTGCTGGCCCCACGACACCCTGCAACCCTCAAACCATGAACACCCCTTTTAAGTCACAGGAATGGAACATAAAAGATTAGGTGTCTTCCTATTTTAAGAATGTATTTTGGTTTGTAACATCTCATTATCAGATTTATGTTAATGCAGTTGTTCATGGTCATTTCTTGAAGAAAAACAATGTATGTCGATGCCAGGGTTCTTTAGCTCTTAAAAATGTATGGACTTAAATGCAAATTACACTGGTGGCAAGTCCTGATTAGACAAATGCACATTTCCTGAGGCATGCTGAACGTGTATAAGTTTTTTAGATGGGAAAACAGAGTAGTCATAGATGGAGGTTGGCATGTTCCACACACTAAGATAAGCTAAACTCAAGTCTTTTCAGTAGAGAAAGGAGGAAGCTGGGCCACACTCAGTTAACTGGTTGATGGGTTGTTTATTGGGTTGCATGCCAATTCCTTTATTGTTTTCTACTTTTGTTCAACTTTGGAATAACTTGGCATGAATTGTTGTGTTTTGTCCAGCATTTATAATCAATAAACTGGCAAGACTACCTTTGGATTCTGAGTGAATTCACTGTAAAGAACATCATTTTCCACAATTACACCAAGTTACACTGGCAATTGGCCACCCATTCCAGACCCCATTTGAAATTGCAGAGTGCTTGCAATAAACAAAACAAAACTTACAAATATCAGATTGTGTGCTGGTTACTGTAAATTACAGCTTTCCAGGCTCCAGAGGCCACAGACCTGACAACCACATTTCAAACTGTATTACTATATGAACATTCCAAAAACGTGAATTTTTTATTTAGAATTTTTGATGCCAGCAAGCAAAAGTCATTAGAAATGACCTCAAATTCACCAAATCTTTCCAAGATGTTTCTGTTTTTCTACTGATGGTAATTTTCTGTACCTGTGTGTGTGTGTGTGTGTGTGTGTGTGTGTGTGTGTGTGTGTTCACCAGTGAATAAAGTAAAGATCAAATAAGACATTATTATGAGAATTTATTTGCGTGATGTGAGCTACTGGTTAGATCCCTGACTTAAAGCTAAATTAGCAATGGATCTACATTAAAAAAATATATACTGTTTTTGTCCATTATTAGAGTTTACCCCCATTTTCTGTGAGCTACAGGGGGTTGTAATGTTCTGTGAACAATAAGTATTGACTGTAAAATACTGGGCCATGGGAAGTTCGAGGTTTGTTTGAGGTGTTAATAGCTGTTAGAATTTCTAATTGTGCTGGTCCTGAATGGTTTGATTAAATGATGGCTAAGGTGAGAAGTATCATATATTATCATGCCAGTGTGAAGACTTGTTAGAGTCAGCTGATGGTTCTATCTGT
The DNA here is from genome assembly GCA_034509495.1 of Acestrorhynchus altus. NCBI lineage: Eukaryota > Metazoa > Chordata > Actinopteri > Characiformes > Acestrorhynchidae > Acestrorhynchus > Acestrorhynchus altus. The sequence goes on from CM067524.1 coordinate 1,330,825, forward strand.
TGTCCTGGAGTTCAGTTTCTTCTGGTGAGGTAGAAGAATTTCTGGTTGATGAGGATGGACTTGATAATGGCTGTGTAGAGCTGGTTCATCAGGGATAGGTTGACTTTCTTCAGCTGCCTCACAAAGAACATCCTCTGCTGTGCTCTCTTTGTTATACAAACCATGTTGCCTTCCTACATCTGGCACGTGGGGGTGGAGTGATGTGTTGAAAAAAATGGTAGTGAAAGGTGTTGCTTTTTGCACCTTTTGTCTCCTGAATGGCCGTGTAATGCCCTACACGTTGAAGGTGAGAGAGGTAAACTGGAGGGTGGGGAGCATTAATATGTTGGAGGTATGTTATCAACCAAAGATACAGACATAGAAACAACTCTGTATCATCAAACAAGACTGTACAGAGAGCATTGGAGGAGGAGGATGCACTTGCCACTGAGGATGGTCATGAATGATGACGGATACTTCCCTGAACACTAACAGTTTCGTAGGTTAAACATCTTGTTTCTACTGCAGCTTCCATCTAAATGCACGTGACCCCACAGCAAGTTCCTCATGGTCTAATCTGAATATTTTTAGCCACAGGAGTAATCACATCCAGATGAAAAGCTACTCCACAGAATTCTAGGTGATGAATGGTGATAAAAAATTCACACAATATTTCTCATTTAGAGGGAATTTGTGTGATAACATTGTGAACTTCCACAGGAGTCCACAGAGCTGATCACTCTTCATGATCTTTCTTCCTGTGCACTTTTATTTGGAGGCAACATATCCCATCACATCTCAACAATGTTCTGATAAACAAGCTCTACAGTGGAGGTTTATATTGAAATAAAGTCTTACAATGAATTTGTGCTTTAACATAAAATTATTTTTAAAAGATCATAGCCAAACAACAAAAGCTCAGAGAAGAAGCAGGGACAAAGGAAACTCTCAGATCAAGGACACCAAGCATTGAAAAGGTGGCTCTGTGGGCATGTAGCAGTAATGTCTTTAGTTTTGGAATGTGATGCTCCACAAGCATAAAGAATTCGGAGTTTGGATGTTTTCATACTTTAGTGTAGATGGATTCATCTAAAACCAGTATGTCCACCTATTTATGAAGGAAAGGTATTGTATGTTCATGTTGGAACATTGCTGAAGTCTATTCTGTATTCAGTGTCTATTTAAGAGACAGTGCTGACTGCTCTTGCTGTATTTCACCAGGGAGATCAGCCCCATTAAGATTGTGGAAAATGTTCTTCAGGGTGAAATCTGTCAGTCAGCATATTAGCTCAAAAATCGTGTTAAATTTAACAAAAGTACAGACAGAGTGCTGCAGTGCACTTCTCTGAAGGATAGACGACTCCCGGTGAATACGGCTCTTGCAAATGTTAGATCTGTTGCTACCAAGACTTTTGTCTTAAAATCTTTGTTTTTGACAGAAATATGGATTCATCCATCAAACTTAAGTATTTTCTCTGAACTGGCATCTGTGAACTGTGGCTTTTTAGTGTCCTATGGCCTTGCAACATGGGGTTGGTGTTGCTGTAGTTTTTTAGAAACTCATTCATTCTCATTCATTTTGGATACTGACACTTAGTCTAGCTTTGAGGTTCAGTTAATTAAAACTGACCTTGAAGAATCAGTACTGTATGTTATGTACAGGCCTCTCAACCACCATAAAGATTTTATTAACAAATTTTCAGATTTTCTTTCTTCTGTTATTAGGATACTAATGGTGGGTGATTTTAATATCCATGTCTGTTATCCTGGAAAACCAACGATTGGTGATTTTATCCAGGTATTAGGACTCTTTAAATTTGAAGTAGTGGTCTGTTGGATCCATTCATGAAGGTGGCCATACACTTGACCTTATGCTGCCTCTTCTAGTTAGCAATATGTTAGTGGATGAGGTTGGTTTTTCAGGTCATAGTATGATCCTCTTGGATGCATGGCTAACTGGGTCTGGTATTTTTTATAGATCTCCAGGCTTCTTTTCCCATTTTATTAATTCCAACACAGTCTCACTTTTTTCTTCTGCTTATGCAATACCTTGCTCCCTGGTGGGCTCTTCTAATTATATTTTAAGTACAGAGGAATTGGTAATGTTCTTTAATCAAACCTATACTTCTGTCTTAGATGTGGGTGCATCTGTAAAATGGGAACAAAGAAAGAAGTTTAACCTCAACCCTGGCTTAATGACACTGTTCACACCCTCAGGCAAGAATATTGAAGGCTGAGGGCAGATGGAAGGACAATTTGCAAATCCTTTCAAATCCCAAAGATGAAATTACAAGAAGCAGCTGCATTTGCATGGAATCGATATTTTCCCCACTGTTATTACAAATTACTCTAACATTCCTTTAAATATGATTAATGCTGTGCTTAAACTCTAGGGGGGCTGTGGTCTGGTGGCTTCGGTTAAATCTTGTGAAGAATTCCATAAAAAAATAAAATAAATACAAAACACGAAGCCTATCTCTATTTCCTACATGAAAGGGATAGTATGTTGATATGCTGGTATGAATCCCACATTTTATACTCTTGACACCCTCAAGACTGAGCCCTTTAAGGAGGCATTTGATGTAATGGGCCACAGTGTTTCAAGCATTATTAATTCATCCTTAATGACTGGGGCAGTTTCCTAAGAGTTTTAAACATCCTATGGTCCAACCTCACCTGACAAATTATGACCTATGACCACATGAATTTGCAGTCAATCTCAAAACTACCTTTAATGGCTAAAGTATTGGAGAAAGTTGTCTCTTCTCAACTTTTCAAGTTCAAGTTCTTTGAGACATTTAAAATACTGAAACATAATATTAATACTCAGATTGAGTCATATTTCCAAAGAGATGATCAAATTTCAAGGCAAAGAAATTGGGTAAATAGTGGATGAAGTAGTGTAGTGGGTAACACCACCATTTCCCATTACAGATTGGGGTTTAGTTTTCCAGCTGGACAAACACACCACTCTACACCAGTTATAGTTCTTTGGTACGACTTATAACTCTACATTCTCCTACACGTGGAACATGATTGACCTGTTAAAGCTCTTGATAAATACTAGTGACACTGATGAGCAGCTCAGAAAACAGCAATAATTCTCTTGTATCCAACAGTTCGCTGTATAAGTAAGAGGAGCTGATTAATGGACAGTGAATGTAGAAAAACAGAGATGGTCATAATGTTGTTTCATACTGTTGATAAATCTCCTGGCTCTTCAATTGCATTACTGTATTACTTCCCCTGTATTTCCTATATGTCTAATTGTTTGTGGACACCCCATCTAATGAATGCATTCGGCTACTTTGAACCTGTTGCTGACACAAATGTGCAAATGCACAGTTTGTCTAGTCCCTGTAGAGAAGTACTGCAATTAGAACAGGACCCTCTGGACCACAAACATGAACATACTTTCATCATGCCTAATGTCAGGGAGTAGGGGAAAAATCCAAAATCTAGCAGAAAGCCTTCCCTGGACAGTAGAGACAGTTATGTCAGCAAAAGCAGGACAAAACTTTTTTTAATACCTTTGACTTTTTAACATTAATTAAGAAACAGAAGTATTACACATTAAAATTAATGTACATACAAGCACATAAAATAACAATGAATGAGCAAGTGTCACAATACTTTTGGTCATACAGTTTATCTACATGGTCATATTAAACATAATTTACAGTGTTAAAGAATCTCATGACATTCCACAAAGTGGAAATGATTGCAGAAAAAAACTTTATATTTACATTTCAAGGTATAAGAGTTTAGGACAGAAAATCAGTTTGATTATCCAAGTGTCTGAGAGTTGAAGTTCAAACTCCACTCAAAGTGAATTCTTGACATGTTCCAACATACAGTGTCCAGTAGCATTCATTCTGGATGGGAGGTGAGTGACACTGTATATAAGTTGAGCATGTTCATACCAATGAATCATTTGCTTGTGCATCCATTTTTGAGGACTGTAATAGCAGCATCCACCAAGCATGACACTGCCTGGGCCAAAGCCAAAGTCTTCTCAAATTGGTTTTGTGAAGATGATAGTGAGTTCTTGTTCTGAATGAACATCATGGAGAAAAGTGCTCCTGAAAAATATGGGGAGATATGTGGAGTGCCAAAATAAAGAAATATGGCTGCAAGAGCAAATGTGTGTGTTATGTGTTTTGGATAAGCTTCATTCCCCTCAGTGCTGAACTTCATTACGATACTTTATTAGTGAGAACAGTTTAACACCCCATTGCATACTTCAGATGGATGCTTCAGGCCTTTGTCTAGCCATGAATGGTCATTTACTGCTTGCTTCTCAGAAGACAAAACTTCATTAGCTTCGAGTGGCTCAGCGGTCTAATGCACTAGAATTATGGTCAGAGGTTTGAATCCTGGGTAATGTTGCTTGCCATCCGCAGCCGGAGTCTGAGTGACAGTCTGAGAGTCACAGGCATCTGTTAGTCATTGTATCAGAGCTGGGGACCTGGCGTTTCCCCCCAGAGTATGTTGGATGCCCAGCAATGATGCAATGGTGACAGTTCAAAAAAAGGCGGTGGTTGGCTTGGAGGGGGCATGTGCTTGTGTTCACCCTCACAGTGTTGAGGGCATCATGTGATAAGGAAAGAGTCCTAATGATGCTGGTTAACTAGGGAGGATGAAACTTTGAATACACCCACTTCTCATTAAATTTGACATCACTGACACCTCAATAATCCGAAATTGGGCTCTTTCCACACTTTCAGCAGGGTTATTTATGAATTCCCTCGTATGTGAATGCGCTGGTGCTTTGTGAGGGCACAACTTTCCCTAAAGAACTTTCCACACTCTGAACAGTAATATGGTTTTAATCCTGTGTGAATGCGCTGGTGTGTTTGGAGAGAACCTTGTCTAGAAAAACTCTTCTCGCACTCTGAGCACTGATACGGTTTCTCTCCTGTGTGAATGCGACGGTGCTTTCTGAGGGAACCACCATCTGTAAAACTCCTTCCACACTCTGAGCAGTTGAACAATTTCACACCTGTGTGAATGCGCTGGTGTTGTTGGAGATGAGCGTATCTATTAAAACTCTTCCCACAGTCTGAGCACTGATGCGGTCTCTCTCCTGTGTGAATGTGCTGGTGTACTTTCAGATGACATTTTTCAGTGAAACTCTTCCCACAATCTACGCAGTGATACGGTTTCTCTCCAGTGTGAATGCGCTGGTGTTTTTGTAGACTACCTAGTATGGCAAAATTCTTCCCACAGTCTGAGCAGTGATACGGTTTCTCTCCCGTGTGAACACGCTGGTGTATTTTGAGGGGACCACTATCTCTAAAACTTTTCCCACAGTCTGCACAGTAATACGGTTTCTCTCCGGTGTGAATGCGCTGGTGTAGTTGGAGATGACTCTGTCTATTAAACCTCGTCCCACAGTCTGAACACTGATATGGTTTCACTCCTGTGTGAACATATTGGTGTGCTTTGAGAGATTTCAGAGAGATAAAGCTCTCTTCACACTCTGGGCAGTGATACGGCTTCTCTCCTGTGTGAACACGTTGGTGTTCTTGGAGACCACTCTTTCGATTAAATCTCTTTCCACACTCACCGCATGGATACGGTTTCTCTCCTGTGTGAATGCGCTGGTGTGTTTGAAGGTTGCTTTGTCGATTAAAACTCATACCACACTGAGAGCAGTAGAGAGTTTTTTCTTTGCCTGTAATCTTCTGTATTTGTCTGATAGTGGTGTTGCTGTGGAGAGTAGCAGAGGCTGTTTTCTCAGTAATGTAGTTTTGGGACACCATATTCTCACACTCCATCTCTCCTAATTTAATAGTTAAGTCTTCCTTTTGGTGGAATTTCTTGATGGGGGTTTTGAAGCAATTTAGAACTATAGAGTAGATAATAAAAGTAGATGATACATGAATTTTTGAAACATGATGTCCTTTGTTTCTGGAAGACAAAAAAAAACCATTAAATGACAACACATAAGGTATACAAGACAACATATAAGACAATCCCTTATTCTAATGATTTGATACAATTCTTTGTTCAGGAATCCTTAAGCTCAATAGAACTGTCAATTTGCAATTGTTAATATTTTTCTGGTGTTACAAATAACCAGTACACTATGGACAAATATTGATCAGGAGCAAAATGTAGAGATTATTAATTTGGGTTGCTGAAATTCAAAGCCTTTCCTTTGTTCAACCCTTTTTTGGTCTCTACCTCTTGGTCAGTTGTGACTACAGCATTTTCACAAACTTTACATTTAAGGTATTTGGCAGATGTGCTGATCCAGAGTGACTTTCAAATGTTTTGTTCTTCATTCAGAAGATATCCTTAGCTAGATAGTAGAGGCTTGAATACAGAGACCTCAAGCACAGATGCTGCCAAATGCAAATGTCAAATTGGAGACTCTGAATACCACAAGATTCAGTATAATTTCAGCCTTAAATGATTTAAATACTCTTGAAAGAGATGTATTCAGTCTGCGTATGAAGACAGCAAATGACTCAACTGTTCGGACCCCCCGGGGAAGTTCATTCACCAGGACAGAAAGAGTCTGGATGTTGTTCTTCCATGTATCTTGAGGGATGGTGGGTCAAGCCAAGCTATACTTGATGTTTGAAGGGCTCTCGACACGGATCAACTTTTGACCATTGCCATCATGTAAAGAGGGACAGGTCCATTTTGGCTTTGTAACCGTTTTTCTATCCATAGTTCTTTACCTTTTTATTAGAAATTGGATTGATTGTGCTACCTGGGGTTTCAGACAAGTAAGAAAGGTGCACCTACATGATCCACACCATGAAGGAATCTGCTGTGTTTAGTTCTGTAGGTTAGAGGGCAGCACCACCCAGTGTATTTCAGATTTTGACCAGGGAAGTTAAGAGTAGCATCCGTTATCGTTTGAGCAAATCCTCCAAGTGGCCGATATTTGGACCAGCCAATCTAATTATTACAGATATTGACCAATTTGTTTTTAGGTTTCGGTGCTTATAAGAAGAAATACACAAAGAATTGTTGGCATAACAATTAAAACATAGTCAAATTCATACAAATATTTAAATTAATCTCAAATGAAGACAAATTAATGTAGACTAGGATCTTCTGAGAATAATAATATCTGTTCTGTGTGACTGTCTCCTATAAATACTTTTATAATGTTCTGATGAGTAAAAGTACGTCAAAATATGAAAATATCCCATAAAATTGGCCTAAAGTACCATATATTGGTGCTGTTCTGCTGGAAGTACCAGACCCTTTTTACTCCATGCAACATTTAGCACATTTAAAAGCTTACATTTCCAAAAGGGAGCATTTCCACACTCAATTCTGAGTGTAAACACAGAGTGAACAGTGTGTAAACAGTATGTAAACGTGTAGAAGAGCTCTTTACCTTCAGCTCCTGCTTTTTTACCATAACACTGCGGACTGGGGTCTTCTTCTGCAAAGATCTAGAGTCTTTGGAGAGTCTCAGAATTAGCTCCCCCACCTGGCCTACAAGAGTACTGCAAGTGAAGTCCACCTGTTTTCTGACAACCCCACCTCTTTAAACAAGATTGGTTAGAAGACCATATGAGTAGTTCACTGATTGGGCAGTGGAGAAGTTATTCAGTTATTGTCAGTTAAACCAACACTTTGTGGCTGGTCAGTTCTCAGTAGTGATGACCAGATGAAGCCATGAAGTCATTTCTCGAGGTTTCTTGTGCACAAACCCCCTGCTGCTCAAAAACTTTGTGATTTTAACTATATCACTATATGTGACGGCCTCTTGGATGTCCAACAGTGTCAGTCTTGGAACAATCACCAAGAATAGAAATAAAAACACCTTCACATGTGTTTCTAATGTTGTAGGTAGTGTTAATGGAAGTCCATTAATGTAAGGGGAAAAAAACTTTGTGTGATGAAAAAAATTCAATAAGACACGAGATGTTAAAACTGTTGCAGTGTTTTCCAAAGACGATTCCGTGATTGTGTTGTAAGAAAACATATCCTTGCTTCATGTATGTTCATAAATTATGCCAAACACTCAAACCATGTCCTAAAACAGCGAGGCTTCAGATGTCATCAGTGACGTCACTCTGCCTTAACTAAGCTGATTGATGACTGATAGACAAGTAAAACTGATAGGCGGGTTACAGGTAACAAACACAACAAGAAACACAGCAGGTCTAATACAGAAATGTGTACAGACTGATGAGCATCTCCAGTGGATGAAGACCAGTAAAAAGTCGAGCCAGCCAGGAGTCGAACCTAGAATCTTCTGATCCGTAGTCAGACGCGTTATCCATTGCGCCACTGGCCCTGTGAGTGGCAGCCGGGGAGGGGCGCTTAAGAGCCTTCACTTTACACAGCCAGAGACGGGACTGTGCGAGGTCATGCCTGTGGTTTTCTTTTGTTCTGAAAATCCTAACAGCTGCCATGGTCTGGACTGCAGTGACCTCAGTGTTCTGACCCACTGCGTACAATGAGATTGGTTCTGAGTACTGAGCAGAAGAAGAGCTTGACTGTGATAGGGATAAAGAAAATCCTGTTTTGGGTCAAACAGTAACTCGGTGAAAGGTTCCTGTAACTGAGTGGATCCGTTAACCTGGATTACAGAGTCTATCTGCTGCAGGAAGAGTTATGATTGTGGCTGCAGGAACTTAATCTCAACGTCATTCCTGTTTGCTCACTGTCAGGATGGCCGAGCGGTCTAAGGCGCTGCGTTCAGGTCGCAGTCTCCTCTGGAGGCGTGGGTTCGAATCCCACTTCTGACAACACTTTTCCTCCCATCATGATCAGCTTCACTCAGTTTCTCTGCTGTGGAGAGACACACACACACACACACACAGTATTCATGAGTCAACGATTAATGAACATTCCCACAGGAGTCAGTAATGTCAGTGAGCACTGGGAATTAATCCTAAAAGTCCCTGTTCTCTGAAAGTTTCACAGCAGGTTTGTTATCTGTGGACTCTTCTGTTCATCACTGAGCTGAAATATGATTTTTTTTACTTGCTGATTGGTGAGAAATTCTGATATATATTTTTAAAGGTGCACCATCGTCTTTCTGACACTAGATGTTGTACTAGAGCACCAGATCTCAGAACAGATACTTTGATCAGAGCAACACATCTGGGTACATTGTCTTTGTGTAATGCTCCGCCCCTTTCTTGGATGAAGAGATTTGCTCTAATTTGACTGGCAGTAAGTACAACTTTCCAAGCACCACCAGTTGATTTATAGCTGTCGGGAGTCCAGAACAGGAGTCCAGAACCTGTGGTCAGCCAGGTCAACAACATCATGTCACCATTTTATAGAAAAAACATAAAGAAATAGTGACTGAGTGTCCTTTCAGTAGGAGACCATGTTCTCTACAGAACATTTCATGTGACCCATCCTGAACGATGACTGTAATGTTAGTCAGTTTAACCGTTGTTCTGAGTTTTGATCTTACTGGATCAGTGGATTGTTTACTCATGTTACTGTGACGTTTATAGAAGTATAACTCTTTCTTATTTGTCTTCTTCTCCAGTAGATGTTCTTCAAATAAGACTTTAATCCAGAAATGAAGGTGCAGACGGTCACTGCACATCTCTGATGAAGTTTAGAAGAAAAAGTAAAAGGTAAATTACTAAAATGATGAGTTTGAAATGGGATGTTTTAACGTATATGGGCAGGAGAGGGACTGGTTTAGAAAAATCAAAGATCAGCTGATGTCAGGGTTATTTTTTACTCCGGAAATATGAGCACAGACTTCACTGACACACAGCTTTAAAAGGGGGTTTTAAGGGTAAAGGAGTGAAAATGTATCGAGCCAGCCAGGAGTCGAACCTAGAATCTTCTGATCCGTAGTCAGACGCGTTATCCATTGCGCCACTGGCCCTGTGACTGGTCACCGGGGAGGGGCGCTTAAGAGCCAGAGCCAGAGAAGGGACTGTGCTAGGTCATGCCTGTGGTTTTCTTTTGTTCTGAAAATCCTAACGGCTGTGCCATGATCTGGACTGTGAAAAGGTTCCTGTAACTGAGTGGATCTGTTAACCTGGATTTCAGAGTCTATCTGCTGCAGGAAGAGTTATGACTGCAGGAACTTAATCTCAACGTCATTCCTGTTCGCTCACTGTCAGGATGGCCGAGCGGTCTAAGGCGCTGCGTTCAGGTCGCAGTCTCCTCTGGAGGCGTGGGTTCGAATCCCACTTCTGACAACACTTTTCCTCCCATCATGATCAGCTTCACTCAGTTTCTCTGCTGTGGAGAGAGACACACACACACACGCTATTCACGAGTCAACATTTAATAAACATTCCCACAGGGATCAGTAATGTTAGTCAGGACTGGGAACTGTTCCTAAAAGCCCCTGTTCTCTGAAAGTCTCACAGCAGGTTCTTTATCCCTGGACTCTCGGTTCTGTTCATCACTGATCTGAAATATGAGTCACCATATTTTAGAACAGATACGAAGATCACAGCAGTGTGAGCACTGAAGAAAAAAATGCCAATTTATTTGAAAGTTTTATCTGCCTATTTACCTACATTACTTAGATTCCATAGGTCAAGGTCAAGGTCAAGGCTTTTTTATTGTCATTACAACCGAGTACAGGTACACAGTGCAATGAAATTGCGTTCCTCCGGAACCAAGGTGCAACATGGAGCAGCAATGCAATTGGATGATATAAAGTGCAAACAGTACAATAAATACAAAAAATACAGTGAACAAGATACAGTTCAACAGACAGGACAGGACAGTACAATACTGAGTGGTACAAAGAAGTGAGATGAGTGGTGGGAATAAGGTGCAAGAGATATGTAACATACTGTACATCTAGATGTGCATGATAACATGTTGATTTTAAATGAATTAATCAACATGTGTTAGGACATTTAGCATTTAGTTACTTGTATGTTTTGTAATTATATACTGGTGGTGATACTGATGAGTATTTGAAGCATGGGCTGATGGCAATGGCAGAGGATCTGGGAGAGGGATTGAGACCAGCCCCAGAACAATTTGTTGTTGTTGTTTTAGAGTCATACTAAGACACTACCCCCCATTACTGATTTACCTACTTGTATACTGTGATATTTTCAGATTGGGTACTGCTTGTCTCTTATTTATTTTTAGAGACTGTACTGGGCAACAGCTGAGGTTGTTAGCATCTACATGGGGACTGGCACCTAGCATGTAAAGCTGTAAGGGAGATGTTAAAAACAAGATTGGCACACCTTGCCAGGACCTTTTTAAATTTGGGTTCAGTCAAGTCAAGTCAAGTCAAGGCCATTTATTGTCATTACATCTGTGTACAGGTACACAGTGTAATGAAATTGCGTTCCTCCGGAACCAAGGTGCGACATGGAGCAGCAAAACAATAGGACAACATAAAGTGAAAACACTACAATAAATACAATAAATACAGTAGACAAGAGACAGTTTGACAGACAGGACAGTGCAATACCGAACGGTATAATGAAATAAAGTGGTCATGGTGAGGATAAGGTGCAGAGATATGTAACATACTGTAACATGATAACAGCAGTTACTGAGGTAGAAAGTTATATAGTTCTGAGTTCTGAATGAGCAGCAAATATTGCTGATAAGGATGGGGATGACCCAGTCCCTGTGTGCTGAGTGTGTGTGTGTGTAGAGTGCTGCAGTGGGTCCAGTGACAAGGGGAGCTGTTTTTTTATGTGCCTCATGACCAGCCTCTCAAAGCACTTCATGATGGTCTGAGTAAGTTCAATGGGACGGTAGTCATTGAGGCAGGACACTTGAGACGTCTTTGGCACAGGAATGATTGTGGACGTCTTGAAGCACGTTGGCACGATGGCAGTGCTCAGAGAAATGTTGAAGATGTCTGTGAGAACATCTGCGAGCTGTTCTGCACATCCTCTGAGCACTCTGCCAGGTATTCTGTCAGGTCCAGGGGCTTTTCATGGGTTGACTCTGAGTAGAGTTCTCCGCACATCAGCTGGGGACAGGTGCAGTACCTGGTCGTTTGGAGGTGGTGTGGTCTTCCTTGCTGCTGTGTGGTTCTGTACTTCGAACCTTGCGTAGAAGGTGTTCAGCGCATCTGGGAGACAGGTAACACTATTACAAGCAGGTGAAGGGGGCTTGTAGTTGGTGATGGACTGGATGCCCTGCCACATGCGCCACGTGTCAGCAGTGTCCGTGAAGTGGTTGTGGATCTTCTCTGCGTGGGTGTGTTTTGCCTCTCTGATGCCCCAGGAGAGCTTGGCTCTAGCTGTTCTGAGGCCTGCCTTGTCCCCTGACTTGAAGGCCTTGTCCCGGTTTCTCAGCAGCACACGCACCTCTGCAGTCATCCACAGCTTCTGGTTGGGGTGTGTTGTTATGGTTTTGGAGACAGTAACATCATCAATGCTCTTGCTGATGTAGCCAGTCACTGATTGTATGTCCTCCTCCAGGTTGATGGAGTCATCAGATGTAGCGGCTTCTCTGAACATGTCCCAGTCAGTGTGCTTGAAACAGTCCTGAAGAGCAGAGATGGCTCCTGGAGGCCAGGTTGTCACTTGCTTCTGTACTGATTTGGCACGTCAGATGTGAGGTCTGTATGCAGGGATGAGCATAACAGAGATTTATTGTGTATTGAGTTATTGTGTCTGTTCCCTTTTTTGTAAATTTTCCCTATTTTTTATTATTTTTAAATTTACTGATGTTTTTTATTTTATTTTATGACATTGCTTGGTGGCTTAATCCTATTGCTGATTTTTAAACTTTCACTGCTAAAGGAGCTGAATAAATACACCCACCTAATAATTGAGATTAACCTGACAGCTGCACTTTTCAGGCAGTTACCTGCTTCTGTGGACTTCATAACATACACATTTACACACATTAACTACAAGATACCCTATGTATCAATTGCAGCCTCATTATTGTCTGAATCAGTGATCAGAAAGCTCAGAAAACTAAAATTATATGTTTATTATAAGTATATGTTTCTAACTGAATTAAATCCCAGTTTAAATGCCAAAGGAGCATCTAGTGCATGTTAATTGCTCTGTACATGTGTACATGCTCAACCTGCATACAGACTACATACAGCTGTTTTCTGAGGTGGATTATTTGCTGATAATTCATCACACAATGGTGCGGCCATCAATGATAGTGTAGTCTTGAAGTTTGTTATGATATGTGCATTGTATCTTTAGGTTACTCTGGTCATGAGTTATGATGCCTAGAATACAACATGCACCTACCCACAAAGTGGCTTGGCTTCGAGTTAATGTAGACTCTACTCCAGTGTCATCCCTTCCTACACTCCCTTCCTGTTCTACATTCCTATTCTTACAGAGCACAAACTACAACTTGGAACTGTTGCACTAGAACTGCTGCTGCCTCTTCAGCGCTGCATGATGTTGTGCCGAAAGAAGTGAAAACAATCCAGGAGCTTCTTAAAGCAAATAGCCAAACATCATTTCACTTAATGAAACTCCAGGTAGTCATTGATTGCAAAGGTTTTGCATCAACACATTAAAAATAATCAGTATATTTAAAATTTTGTTAGTTGTACAATTACCTTTGAGCCTGTGAAAAGGAAGTGTGAGACTTAATAGAACATAGAATGTAATTCCTGAACAGTTAATGCACTTTTTGAGAATTTCTAAAAATTTACCTGAGTATCTCCAGGTTACAGTGAGAACTCTTCAGTCCAAAAAAGAGTATGTTGGCTCCTGAATCTTGCAGGTTATTGTTATTGAGGTCAAGCTCTTTCATATAGGAGTTTCCTGATTTCAGAGCTGAGCAGAGTGTTTCACAGGACTCCTTGGTGAGATTAGAGCCAGATAGTCTGCAAAAAAGTACAGATTGGAAAAAAAACATTTTCAACATGTGCCATATTTTTATATATCTTCCCTCATGTGTGTGGCTGTTCAGTTTCAGAAGTATATGGTTCAGAGCCACAGAGGGTGTTTTGTCTTTTAGAACCAGAAGCCTGGAGACTTTTATCTGCCAAAAAAAAAAGTATTTGTGGCTCCCATTGATGGACCGACTGTAATTTCACCTTCAAATATCTGCTAATCCTAAAGGTTCACATACTTTTGCCCTCAGGTAAATGAAATATTGGATTCTGTTTTTGTAAAAATTTTTCTCATTTGTTTGATTTGCCACTTTTAATGACTTGTGAAATTTCAGAATTATTTGTCTCCCTTAAAAGAATCACTCATAATAGCATACATTTGCAAATCAGGTGGTACACGAGACTTAGTTGCATCAGGTCTTCCTGACATGGAACACATCAAATACCAGTCAAGAGAAATTTACTGCACAAAAAATGAAAGAACTGCATAAAACTGCAAAACGCTAAGGTACTGAATATTCAATTTTCTAAATATCAAACTTTTTGTATTCTAACTAATTTGGGGTCAGCGATCATATGCAAGCATCAATATGTAAAGAGGAGGTGTAATTTTAATAGATATAAACTTACAGAGCTTTTCTGCAGATAGTCACACCTGGGATCAGTCTCCTATAACCCTCCTCCGATGTGTTGTGTTTCTTCACATCCAGCTCATCCTGCACCTCATCTGATGTCAGAAGAAGGTAGGCTAGTGCTGAACACTTTCCAGGAAAAAGCTTCTTTTTTGAGTTGGTTTTCACATACATCTGAAGTTCTCTGTAGAGAGACTGATCATTCATTTCCAACAGACAGCAGAACAGATTGATGCATTTATCTGTGCAAGCAGATTTGACAGTTAAGACAGTTAAAATTCATCTCTTTTGATGAAATCCTTGATGTACTCTGTGGTAGCCCTCAAGCTGCTGTGTGTGGGTGTCAGTAGACCCTGTAGGAGTCTCTGATTGACTCCAGTGAGATGCCCAGCAGGAAATGAAGGAATAGATTGAGATGTCCTTCCTGATCCTCTACAGATTTATCCACAGCCCTTATCAGTACATCATGCTTCTCTGACCACTCTTTCTTCAGTGGTTTCAAGCATTGCAGTTCTTCCACCTTCTTTCTCTCATAGCAGTGAATCACATATAGAGCAGCAAGGAACTCCTGAAAGCTCAGATGAACAAAGCAGTAGACTTTCCTCTGGTAAATCACACATTTTTCCCTGAAGATCTCAGTGAAAACCCCACAATCCACAGCCTCAGTGATGTCAATGCTATGCTTTTTCAGGTCATCTTCATAGAACATCACATTTTTATCCATCAACTGCTTGAAAGCCAGTTTCAGAAGCATGGATCTATTAGATTCCAACAGTTTCCTTGGATCTCTCTCATGCTTCGCCTCAAACTTCTCATTCTTCATGTTGGTCAACTTTGAGCTTAATATAGATCTTTGGGTCCAAATCATTCAGCTCAAGATAGATGGCACACAGAAGTCCATGAACACTATATTGCTCATCTGTAATCAGATTCATTTCTCGGAATGGAAGAACAAACATGAAATATACATCCTGATTGGTTTCAGCCCAGTCCAGAATGAACTTCTGCACAGAGACAGTTTTTTCCAATTCCAGCAATGCCTTTAGTCAGCACTGTTCTGAGATCTGACACTTTTGGTCTTTTATCTTCTTTCCTTTCATTATGTCTGGGACCGTCAGCTATTACATCTCCAATAGTGCCTTTTTCTATTTCTGTCTCAGGACCTTGTAGAGGTTTAAATAAATCAGTGAGGTTTATTGGAGTGTCATGTAAGTGTTTCCTGGGTGTTTTCTCCATCTGTAAAACCTCATGTTCTTCATTCACACCTTCACTCTCTCCCTTTATGATGTAGAGCTGAGTGAAAATCTTGTTGAGGAGAATTTTATTCTCTTGTGTTTTGTTTCCCTCAAATAGGTTTTCATACTTGTTAATCATGCTGCTTTTGTGTCTCTCTATGACTCTGTTCAGGGCATCACTCGTTGGTTGGCAAAAATCTTGTTGAAGATGATCCATTCTCTTCACCAGTGTTTCTGTCGGTACTATTAGTCTTGATGTTGTTGAGTGAATATAGTAAACCAAACATTATAAGAAAAATACTCTAAATGAGTTTCAAATTATTTTAATGTGTTTAATGCTAAAATGAAACTGAAAAAATAGTGAATGAAAGTGTCATGTTTGAGGGTGAAGAGAAGAGAAGAGGTGAAGAGACGTATGTAAACACAGGCTCACATTAACATTAATTAAGAAACAATCCAAAGTACACTGATACTAACACACAAACGGAAACAAAGGGAAAGCCAAACTGCAAGATAAGAGACTAACAAACAAAATCTGACCAGGAGAAGTAACAAGATAAATGACATCAACACAATAACTAATAAATGCTGAGACAACCCTTATATACACAAACAATGACTAGAAACAACTGGGGATGATACAAATGGGCAGGGCTACATATGAGACACTGGTGGGGAATGCTAAGTACAGGGCAGAGCTAAGAACAAAACAGAATGAAGACCAGCAGAATAAACACAGACAAGGAAACAGGAGAGAAGTGTGACAGAAAGATAACAATCTTCAAGTTCTTATCAATCAGTCTACAGAGATTAAATCTCATAATAGAAACTACTAATAATAGTAATGATAATAATTGAATCATTCAAACCCTAGGCCAATTTTGTATATTTTCATTGTTTCACATACTTTTATTTGCCCAAAAATAGAGAAGTATTTATGAGAGACACACACATACCAATATTAAATTTAAATATTTGTATGAAATTGACTGACATAAAATATAGTTATTAGACATATTAGATTGATAAGGATATTATTAATAATAAGTTCTTCAGAATTCTTCACAGTGGCCCAAAGAAAAATAAAAACAACCTGAATGTCTATTATTATTTTTGTAATTTATGCATGTATCAGTAATATCCATCCTCAGGACTTGTAATGTCTGTCAGTAATGTCATTATCCCTGCCCACTCTCGACAGTCAGAGTCTGAATGCAGGTTAGATAGGGTAAGTATTTTAGTTTATTATAATATGTGAAGTCTGTAGGTTACTCTGATGCCAAGATAGAAAATGACATGTAACTGCCCACAAACTGCGGATTTTGTGTTGTATAAGTATTTTATATTGCATACATGACAGAAATCAATGGCAAATGCAGGGTTAATGATTAGATTATACTTTGCTTTTAAAATATTTGTATCACTCATAATAACTCACTCTGGGCCAGAGGCCACAGCTTCACTGCAGAAACCAAGACATTCCCCCATGGACTTGTCACTCTTCATAGACACACAGCTGGGATCCCCACCTCCACTTCTAAACTGCACAGGTATATCCATGGACTGGTCACTCTTCATAGACACACAGCTGGGTTCCCTACCTCCACTTCTGAACCGCACAGGTATATCCATGGACTGGTCACTCTTCGTAGACACACAGCTGGTTTCTCCACCATCACTTCTGAACCATACAGGTACATCCAGGGACTGGTCACTCTTCATAGACACATGGCTGGACACTGGAGATGCTGCTCTTTCAGTCAGAACCCTGAAAACACACAAACACCATTTAGTACATGTTTACTGCTCTGTCCACATGTACATGCTCAACCTACATACAGACTCATACAAATCATACTGATCATACAAATGGGGTCTTGTCCAGTTCCATCATGAATTTCTACATGTTCTCTCTCTGAATGTGCTGGAACTTGTTTGTTAGCATTAGAGTCAGAGAAAGATGTGTTGAGAACTGGGAGGCATAAAATGACCATCTGAAAATCTAGTCAGTTCCCATTGTTAAAACCTATATTGAAAATTTACACCTATGCCACCTTCATTTCCCCTCACATAAATTTGGCAGTTGTCAGACAAAGGTCCAAACCCCCATCAGACCAACTTTCATTCTAGAAAAGGATGATTTAAAATAATAACTATTAAAGTTGAGTTTCCCTTTTCTGGGATCCACAGAAAGGCCATTATCAAGAAATCAAGATATAAAAAGATGAACAACAGATGAACAAAGGATAAGAGATAGATCCTCTAATGAGCAAGCCAAAGGGCGACAGTGGCAAGAAAAACCTCCTCAGATCTGGAGGAAGAAACCTTTTGAATTATAAAAAATAAAAATAATTTTATTAAAGGCATTATTTAGTAATTAACATTCAGTATTCAGTGAATGGGCTCTCTTAATTTCATCTTTCTTTAATCTGAATGTATGTTGATGTACTAATCTTCTCCAGATTAAAAGTAAGGGAATGTGCATTTCTCATGTCTAGTATCGGCAGTTATCTTGTTCTTTATTTTTTATCAATGTATTTTAACCAGATCAGAGTCTTTGGTTTAACACAAGAATTTGAGCTCTAAACAAGTAATATATACTTTCCTTAAACAGTAATATACTGTATAATGGAAATAGGTTTCCCTTTTCTTCATTTCCATTTGTATTTTTCAAATCTCTTTAGTTTCCATAATCTTAGTAGAAGTAATCTTTATTATCTTTATTTATTATGCTATATATTTTTATAACTTCATATATTAAAACATTTGATCTCTCATTCTTTGGTGGTTGTAAACAAAGCTCAGTTGTGTTTTTATTGTTCTTTAAATTCCCTCTTCAGATATCAGGAAATATGTCTTACTTCCTCTCCAAGGATGTTGTTTGGGTGACATATGTAATCAACACCTATGAGGTCAGATTAAAGGAAGAAGTAATATATGAAAGGGCTCTAAGTTCACTAAAAGGGTATTGCCATACATGTTGTGAAGTAACACAGAGAGAGAGAGAGAGAGAGAGAGAGAGAGAGAGAGCTCTGTTACCTTCTCTGAGCTTCATTAGTCACTCAATGTTCTTTGGAGTCCATCTTCAGTACAGAACACACACTTAAACCTCACACACACTTACTGTTAATCTTAACAGCTATACAAATAAATTGTGACTGATAGACTTGAGTGTGCATTCTTCCTCTGATCCTTTACAGCACTGAATACATACAGTCCTGAGTAGAGGTTGAACCGAAATTGGTTGGAAACTGGTTAGTTCAGTCTTTTTCTATCATCACAACATCTATCTCTCATTCTCTCATTCTCTCTCTCTCTCTCTCTCTCTCTCTCTCTCTCTCTCTCTCTCTCTCTCTTTCTCTCTCTCTCTGTCTCTGTGTGTAGCTTTGTCTCTTCAGCACTGCAGCACTTCTTTTCAGTCTTGCTTCACCCATAAACTGGTTTGACTTATTCCAGAGCAGAAAAGAGATTTTTTAATTTTTTTATTTTTTATTTATTTATTTATTTATTTTTTATTTATTTACAGGTCTTCATTTCAGTATTGTCCCTTCTCAGGACTTTTTTATCCTGAAATTCTGAACACTGTCTGAACAAAGAAAGAGAGCAAACAGCCCCTCCTTTCTCACTTTGCTTTTCTGGGCTGAATTACTGATAGGACTGATTTTGATAGTTGTCCCATGCCACAAGGGGCTGTAGAGGGGGGCAAACTCTGATGTGTTGGGTTTAATGGGGCTGTTTGACACAATGGTGTTGTGGAAATTATGGGTTATATAGGTTGAGTGGGAGGATATTGGTGTGTGGACCATCTCCCAAAATCAAGTTGTACTATATTTCCAATAACAAGGTTTTTGTTTTCTTTGCAATTTACTTTTGCAACTTTTTGATGCTGATCACAGAAATGGCTGTAATTTATTTGACTGTACCTTTTTTTCAGCTAAAATCATATTTTTGATGGCCATAACCAATGTGACATGTAACAGAGACTCAATTTCTTAAAATAAAATAAGAAACTCAGTCTCAAACATTCAACTCAGAGCTGAATGATCTGGTCAGTGATTTGGGTTTTTGAAGACAGAGCTGCTTGGGACAAGGCTGCAAGAATGGAATCTTTTGTCATTTGGTACAAAAATTTCAGTATTTTGCAGCCATCTAGAAGATCTAATAAAATATTTCAGACTTTTTGCTGTGACATCAATGGACTGTTTTGTGCTCTGCCTTGTGACCATGATTACATCAGAATGACAACTGTTTGAAGGCTGTTTTGCTGCACAAAGGCAATATCTACCCATCCGTACCTGTCGGACATGCTATTCATATGAAAGAAACATCCGTCTGTCCGTGCGTCTTATTCCACTTATCCGGGGCCAGGTTGTGGGGGCAGCAGTCTAAGCAGGGATGCCCAGACCTCCCTCTCCCTCGACACCTCAGCCAGCTCCCCAGGAGGGACCCTGAGGCATTCCCAGGCCAGCCGAGAGACATAGTCCCTCCAGCGTGTCCTGGGTCTACCCCGTGGTCTCCTCCTGGTGGGACGATTTACTGCCGGCAATGCGAACCAAGCTCCTGCTCCGGTCGTACAAAGACCTGACAGCCCTTAACAGAGGGCCCTGGAACCCGTATTCCCGGAGCACCCCCCACAGAATACCCCAAGGGACACGGTCGAATGCCTTCTCCAAATCCACAAAACACGTGTGGACTGGTTGGGCAAACTCCCGTGAACCCTTTAGCACCCTCCGGAGGGTGTAGAGCTGGTCCAGAGTTCCACAGCCAGGATGAAAACCGCATTGTTCCTCCTGAATGCAAGGTTCAACTAACGGCCAAATTCGTCTCTCCATTACCCTTGCGTAGACCAACCCGGTCTGCCACTCCAGGGGCATTGTCCCCGTCCACCATATGATGCTGCAGAGGCATGTCAGCCAAGACAGCCCAACAGCCTCTAGAGACTTGAAATACTCCGGGCGGATCTCATCCACCCCCGGGACCCCACCACTGAGAAGCTTACAGACTACCTCAGTGACTTCGGCCCTGGTGATGGGCGAGTCCACCTCAGAGTCCTCAGCCTCACCTTCTACATTGGAAGACATGATGGTGGGATTGAGCAGATCCTCAAACTATTCCTTCCACCACCCAACGATATCCATGGTCGAGGTCAACAGCTCCCCAGTCGCACTGTAAACAGTGTCAGCAGGGTACTGCTTCCCCCTTCCGAGGTGCTGGACGGTTCATCAGAATCGCTTCAGGGCCGACTGATAGTCCTTCTCCAAGGCCTCCCCAAACTCCTCCCAGCACCTGGTTTTTGCCTCCTTGACCGCCCAAGCAGCAGCACTCTTAGCCTCCCGGTACCTGTTGGCTGTGTAGGAAGACCCAGAGGTCAACATGGCCAGATAGGTCTTCTTCTTCAGCTTGATGGCATCCCTTACTTCTGGTGTCCACCACCGGGTTTGGAGATTGCCGCCACGGCAGGCACCAGCAACCTTATGCCCAAAGACCAGGACCCCAAGAAGGTCTGGTACTCCACACTGCCATTCAGCCCATATGCACAAACTACACTCAGAGTCCTCTCTCCTACTCGAAGGCACAGAGAGGCAACCCTCTCGTTCACTGACGGTACCTCTCAACCTCCTGCATAAGCTCAGGCTCCTTCCCCTCAGCGAGTTGACATTGCATGTCCCAACAGCCAGCTGCTGTGTCCCGGTATTGGGCCGCTAAGGACCCTGCCCTCGACCACCACCCAATCCACAAGGCACCTGACCCCAATGGTTTCTTCTGTGGGTGGTGGGCCCACAGGAGGAATGGCCCACGTTGCCTCTTCGGGCTGGGCCTAGCCGGGCCCCATGGGCAAAGATCCAGCCACCAGGCACTCACTCCCAAGCACCAACCCCAGGCCAGGCTCCAGGGTGGGGCCCCGGTTGCACCGTACCAGGGCAACATTGCGGGGCCTTTATTATGATCTTTCATTGGTGTTTTCAAACTGCTCTTGGTTGGGCCTGTCACCTTGTGTCAGGTATCTGTCACATCCCTGTGGTCTGTCTGTTTTTGTTTACCATCCCATGTGCTTTAGAGCACGTCATGTCTCCTCCCATTCCCAGCTGTGTTCGATTTGTAACCCTGCCCCATCGTTATCATGTCCCAGCCGTGTCTTATGTGAGTGTGTGTATATTAGTCCCTGGTCTCTGTTGGTCCTTGTCGGTCTTTGTGGTTTTGTGGCTATGTAACTTCGTGTTTACTTGTCTTAGTGTTTAGCTGTACCCTGTCAATAAATACAACCCAGCGTGTACGTCCGCAACTACCTGAGTCTGGAAGCGTTACACCTTGGACCTGTTTGCCATGGGAGACCCTGATAGGGGGTAAAAAAAAAACCCAGGCAACATAGTTCCTTGGATCATTCTGGCACTCAAAAAAATTAAAGAAACATATGAGAACATTATGTTTCTGTTGAACCACATTCAATTGTTGATGTACAAGTGGAATGTGTGTAGAGATCTTAAGGTAGTTGCAATTCAACTGGGTCTGCAGCTTGGTTATGTAACCCAGTTACTTGTGCATTGTGTAGGTTTGTAGTGGTGAATGAGAAAACCAACACTTCAGCTGGTATGTTTTTGTTCAGCCTGCAAAAAATGCACAACAAACTCTGTTAGCTCGGTTCTGTTAGCTGGCATGCTCTTGGTCTCTGTCATCCTCACCTTATCTTAAGATGACATTTTCCAGAGAAGATAAGATTTTTCAGTTAAATACAATGATGTACATATATGAATATAACAACAAAATAAAATATGCATTTATTTAAAATGTATTCAAACAAGTATGACACTCATATACATAAATACAGTATGTACAGCACATATCTATAACAATTTACCAACCTGTAGATCATCCAACCTGCAAAAAAAGTGCACAAAACACACAGGCCAAAGTAAGCTCTACCTGTTAAGTATCATGCACTGGTTACCAAGCTAGCCCATTACACTTGTGCAGAAAAGTTTTGGCACTTCTTCAAAAATAAAAAAGACATTTGTTGCACCATTGGGTTATCCTGTCATATTAAGCAAAATAAAAAAATATTTTACATATTACATATTTACAACATATTATCAAGTGACTCAATAGCATTCTACCTTTAAAACAGCATGTAAATGCCTGCAAAGTGTGGATATCTGAAACAAAGATCCAGCATTAGATTCTGGACCTGTAGCTTCTACACTGCTTAAGGTTGGACTGAAAATTGCAATTAAAAAATGGTAAAAAAAACTCTGCTTATCGAATCAGCACATTTTAAGGCTGATTTAAGAGATTATTAGTGAGTTATATTGTCATGTAAAAAAAACATTAAGCAATCTTATAGGAAGCTTATTGCGCCAGCTTTTGCTGGCTGAGTAAACCAGACTCCTCCTTCCAGGCTTTGACAGGTTCATGTCGCACTGGATCTCTATACAGAACTGCTTACAGCTTGAGATTGCTCGTGGCTTTGGAGCAGCACATTCTGATCAGTTTGATCAAGGCTGGAAGTACCTCCAACGCCCATTGCTTAACCTCTGCAGATGGGCCAGTGGCGCAACGGATAACGCGTCTGACTACGGATCAGAAGATTCTAGGTTCGACTCCTGG